>OY756962.1:5000000-6250000 GCA_963580455.1 Euonymus europaeus
GATAAGAAGATACCGCCTTATCCAATACAAGTCTACAATCGAGAAAGGGAGAAAGAAAAGAAAAATATCGTTAAAAAGATTGAAACTCCATAAAACCCAGTAGAAATTAACCAAGCAATAAAAGTACTTATCATCCATGTGCCTTTAACTAACATGCATCTAACAGTACAGAATTTGTAATAATTCAAGTTACAGAACTAGTAGAAGTTACAGGTTCAAATAATGGCCTCTTAACGACAAGAAATTACCTTGTATTGTAATCAACGATCGGATTCAATGGTTTAACTAATTTATCTAGCACCACCTGCAAAGAAATGAGCAAACTTAGGGAACAAATAGGTGAAAAAATTATAGTTGCACAACTGGTGTATAAATTTTGTCACCAAACCATAAAACAAGTAGATCCAAATAAAATAAACCACGTTGGTAAAAAAAAGTCAAAATGCCTGATTTTAGGGTTTTTTTTTAACTTATATAGAAAATTAACTTTCTGTTTAAGCCTGACACTTAGCCTCTTGTAAATTTAACTTATTCTGCACCTCCTTGGCGCTTCTGAAGAACTTCTTAAAAAAAAAAAAAGGAGAGATTCGGCTTTTTATTTCAACCCAGTTTGGCAATAGCTTTCAACCAAACAAACTCAAACTAACAAAGAGCTGAAATCGCAGACATAAATTTTATATTTTGTTGTACATGATATGATCGATTACTGATGGTTTGTGCGTATTTTAAAATCTCGGCTAAATATTTGGGATAAAATGATAATGTGAATTGGGATTATCAGTCATTTATATGAGATCTACTGCAGATTTGTACTTGAAGGGCTTAATATTTCCGGAGAGTTTTTCTCTGAAAATTTCAATTTTTTTCTGAATAATCATCAATTCTCACGAAAATAAAACTAGTTTCACAAGTCCAATATCCAACTTAATATCTAAAGAAGCACACATTAACTTCTGAATGATTGGATTATCAAACTTCCGCTGGAAAATAATATTTTGATTGAATTTCATGATCAACAGGACAGGAGACTCAATACCAACTTTTCTGGCAAAATGCTGCCAGTATTTAAAAAAAAGAAGAAGAATGACAATGACAATGCAGATAAAATAAATCTATGCTTCATAAAGTAGTGCAAAAACATGAAAAAATATATCCAATAAACCAACATCAAGATGCAGCAACAAGACGAGTTTGAGCAGAATTACAAAAAACAAATCAAGAAATTGCTTTTGTTCAACATTTAAAACATTTCACCATCAAGTTTTGCAATGAATCACAAATCCCAATAGAAACCTTGCAGATTTTTCTTTTTTCCTTAAAAATTTGAATATGTGGAAGCTCTAAAGTTAAATGCAGTCATCCGCTTAAACTTAAGATGCTGGATGTTGATAAATACATCATACTACAGAATAGAAAGCACAAAAAAAAAGTTAAAGCATACCTTCCCATCAATATCCACCAGCGTTACTCGTGTGAGCTCAAAACCTTCATTTGTGACACACTGACAACACACACACAAACAAACAAACAGTTAAAAAAATCATAAATTAAGATTCACTACATAGAGGACAAACCACGTGCAAAGCAAAAAAAATTGACAGCATGCAACCACTAGTATTTCCCGACCCACAAAATATCAAAAAAGGGAATATTTTGACAGAAATATGACTGGAAATTTTTTTAATTGTCTAAAAAAAATTAAGAGAAAAATTTATGACTTCCAAACTCTTTTGAAAACTGCTAGTCTGCTATTAACTCAAACAATATCAGCACTTCTAGTATATAAATTTACTTTAGAATCCACAGCCTCTACATTTTCGGAGAGGATGAAATTCATGAACCACAAGCAAGGAAGTGTCTGAAATTGTTCCCCTGATGTAGATGTAGTCCTTGCATGAACTAATTTCAAATAAGTTCACTTTTGCAAACAACTATTTTCTTGATTCAAAGTGACAATCTACCAAGTATATCAACTTACCATCTCACAATCTAGCGCCAATATTTGGTGGGGAGGAGATCCTAAAGGTGCTGGAAGAGTAGAAAGAAAACCTGCACATCATCAATCAAAGAGTTACATTAACCACACGAAGTTGGGAAGAATAAAATAAGAATCTGACAGAAGTAAGAGTTTAGGAAATAAAAAACAAAAATCATCAACAAGGGACATTCATATGACCTGGATGATTGACACAATATCCATTGTCTTCCAGTTGTTTCTCTGTAAGCGTGTAATATGTAATAGGGAAAGGCAGATCTTTCAAGAGTTCTGCAGAGGATAAATTATCTGTGCCAGAACCAATTTCTGAAAGGGAAGGTTAGAGTCTTCAACATGACATGCAGTGAGACAATAATTATCTTTGGGGAGCTATATCAAATACAAAGTCTAGATGCACACACACACATATATTTATTTATTTACATGAATGGTAAAATTCATTGAAAAGGCCCCAAAGTGGTCCCATCAAACTACAAGTTTTCTAGACGACAAGGAGTCCCCCACATCAAAAATATTAAATCCAAATCATTATTTTCTCCAAGCAAAAATCTTCGGGCCATTTATCCTTTTATCTAAGTTAACATAGATAATCTCCTCTCAAAGGTGTGTCTATTCCTTCGTAGAATAAACAGAGATTACAAGCTTGGATTTCAAGATAGACCGAAGATGCTTAGAGCCATATTAATCCATAGCTCATTCACCCAAATCAATAGAGAAGGAGATGATCAATCTTTTTGGCGGCCTCAATACAATGATACAATCCATTTCCTAAGTTTTTTCAACTATTTTGGGATATTTTCAGTGGTTACATTCCTTTTCCAGTTGCCTCCCAAAGAAGGCAATCCTCATCGATGCGCCCATTTTCTGAAATATCTTCTATAGATAGTCTGAAAGCTCCAGACATCTAGAATCCTCTAGCAAGGCAACAACTTCCAAGGGCCCTCCTTCAGGCACTTTCCATTTTAAGCAATCTTCCATTTTGAAGTTCACATCAATTTTTTACACGACATTGAAATATTGTATAGGCACCTCTACTCGCCAATCCATTGCCTCCCCATAGTAATGGATGTTCCCTTGAACTTCATTCTCTGCCTTCCTAAAGCTGTAGTGAATCAAAATTCTCACTTATCATTAAAACTGATTCCAATACCTACTTTTATTTCTGTCTTGCTCTCAAAAGGAAGACTGAGATAGTTGATGGTTTATGATTCCACTCCACAACCAATAATGTGCTACAAAATCATAGTCAGCCTATTGGAGAAGAGGAATCATATTTATCCAGAGTTTGACCTCTAAACCAGAAACTGCAGTGGAGCAAAAGCACATACACAGACAGAGAAACCTTGAACCTATAACATATATTTTCCATCTCTTATACATTTCTTCATGGAGGCATGCTGGGGTTTTAATTTTCTATATAAAATCTAAATTAATAATCAGATTGCCCTCCTTAATAATAATTACTTTTAAACTGATCCAAACATGAGAAATAAATGTCAATAAAAACATAATTCTTAATGAAACAGAGTATCATGAGTAACAAATTCACTACATTAGTTTATTTTCTGGTATAGTTAAAATACCTTGATGGGGCATCTTGATATGCTTCTCAGGAACTGAATTGTTTTCGTTTCTCTTTCTTTTCACCTTGCACGTTAGGAGTTGATCTATTGTCTGCATATCATCTGTTATGCACCTAGCATGGTACAAAAACCCGAGAAACATAATTTTGTACAGTACTTAAGAACAGCAAACAATGTTCCCAAAAGGAATCAAACTAGAGGAAACATTACTAACCTAAGAGCTAGGAGCGCCCTTGGATTCCCACAGCATTCTTTAAAGCCAGAAAGTATCTTGGACTGTGATAAGTACAAAGCTGCATCCAAGCCAGGGACATAAAGCATAACGACTTTTGGTATCAGAGGCTTGTTCTGCATACCATAGATACAAATTTGTTCAATCAAATACTACAAAGGATTGACCCAGAAAATCCAAAAATTAGAACGGCCCAAATGAAGATGATGACTGATAAAAATAGAAACCAGCAGAAGCCATTATCGCACATGATTTCTTCTACGGATGCAAGTGTTTTATATATGTATGCATAAAGACATTGACTGTGCCATACAAATAAATGCATACATATAAAACCAAAAAAAAAACAATGGAACAACAGGTATTATAAATTCGTGAACCTTGATAAAAACCCAGGGGGGCATGAATCCTTCAGCAAGCACCCAGGTAACAAGTCCTTGAACATCCTGTTTCACATTGAAATTTATTATGACAAAATTGTTCATTCTTTTGAAATCATAGACATCCAAATTTTACTAAAACACGAAACCCTACTTGCAAATTCAGAGTAGAATTGGCTTCTGGCAGATTGAAAACCACTTCAGCTTTCGCCTGCAAATCAAATACTACGCATTATTTACCTAGAAGTTATCTTCATCACTATCAATTGGTAAATTAACCATTATCGCACTAGTTGAGTAACTACATTAATATCTCTGCTCCTAATATCAAAACAAGCACAATAATCCAAAGAGAAAAAAACGTATATGATTCAGGGAAAAAGAGAGCACTTGAGGTCCGTATATATCGTAGTATTCCGCGGCGCGACTATTTTTCTCGTTCGACACATCTTCCTCAGAAGCTACCGCTTCCCTTTTTTGCGCCGGATTCTGCATTCTTTTTCGCGTTTCACAAGGCGGAGGCGACAGTCTGTTAAACCAAGACCGAGGTCCGAGTCCGACAATGACCCCCTCGTGGTTGGGCCTTCATGAAATCGGGCTACCCCGTCCTGACAAAATCTGGGTCGATTTGATTCGGACTTTTTTACTGTATTTTTTATTTTACATTTGTCTTTTTTTTGAATGAGCAAAGGAAGATGGGCTCGAATTTAGAGTTCGATATTATAAATGATCTAGTTCGCCGACTAAGTTATTCGAGATTTGTCTATATTTTATATATTGACATGACATTTGAAGGATATATGTCACATACTGCATACATATGTGTTGTCTATAAAATTCATACTCTGACACAAAATTTGGAAATAATTAGTTAAAATTAGCTACGATTCCTCCCAAAAATCATGTTAAGTCATGTTTTCTTTTTTGAAAAATAACATATTGAAATTTAGGAGTTAGGATTTAAGCTAGGAGGAGTTATAATTATGGTAGGAAAAATTAACCTTCATTAGTTCATTCATTCCAAAAATCATGTTAAATTGCGAATTTCAAGTAACTTAGTTGACGAATTGGATCGTATATAATTTGAAATCCCGAGTTCTAGTTCCACCATCTTTCTCTCATTAACAAAAAAGAGCTAAATCATATTTTTTTTATAACTCAAGGAGAAATGAAAGGTGATTCAGCGAAGAGGATCTGAGCTCAAGCAAGCCCAATCACATCTCTTGCTGCATGAGAAGGTAAAATATTTTTTCATTCTCATGTTTTGATATTAAAAAAAATTGAAGAATGATTTTTTTTTTTTTTTTTGGATAGTCATCATAAAATAAAAGAAAATTTGATTTAATTTATCGATTTATCTTTATTTTTAAATTAAAATATCATACACACAGATAAAAATAGATTTTTCACTTGTAAATCATTTATCTTTTTCCTTCCCTCTGAGGAAACATTTTAGCAAAAAAAATATTCCCACCAAGTTCCTCCCTCTATTCTCCTCCCCTAAAATGTAAAATATTTTCAATTCAAAAAAACTATATAACTGTTAAGGATTTAATATTTATGTTTTATATTTTATTATTTTATTTCCTCGAATGGTTACAGGTGCAGCGTCGACCTTTACTCCGGACAAGAGCGGAATGGTTTTTTTACCAAACACACACCCCGTACGGACCGACTTTTTGAGGCAATATTTGGGCCATCATACCTTGAAATCAATAGACAGGTACAGCAATCAGAGAGAGAGAGAGAGAGATGTCGCAGACGATAGTGCAGCCTATAGGGCAAAAGAGGCTAACAAACGTAGCGGTGGTTCGCTTGAAGAAGCACGGCATTCGTTTCGAGATTGCCAGCTACAAGAACAAGGTTCTTTCATGGCGTTCTGGCGTGTAAGTACTCGTCCACCGCTCTCTGTCTCTCACTGTGTGTCTATCTCTTTAATCAACCATCGCATAACGCTTTTTTGTTTTTTATTATTTATGGAATTACTGCTGAATGTGCAAGAGAATTTTCGTCGGATATATGCTTGGGTTCGTAGATTATAGTATTAGATTGCATGAAAGAGGATCGGTAATTTAGAGTAGTGTTACTGAATAGTAGACTATATGTCGGAGTTAATTGAATTGATGTTGCCTGTATGTCGCTCATGGATTGCTTAAAGATATAAGGACTTGTATGTAAACATTAGAGTATAAGGGGATTCCTGATTAGGTTCCTCGCAAATATGTCCATCGATTTGCCTGACTGGATCTATGCTCGCAGACACGTCATATAGTGTTCGAGGCTTTCGGCTTAAAACTGTGTATTAGAAGTTGAGGTGATTGCTTCACTTGTTGTGGCTTGCCGGGTACCTTATGTTCTTTCATAAAATTGGCACAGATTGTTGCCTGCTAATCTTTTCTTGTATGCATCATTTTTGTTGCTTGTTCACAAGTAAAGTTATCCACTTCTTTGGATCCCTTCTACTTTGTCCTTTTGTTTACTTCTTCAGCTACTCGGCTATGTTTGTATTTTGGAGATAGAATTAACAGATCCCTGCCCTTATGCAAATCCCTATCCCATGCTTTGGAGAAAACATCCCTGAGACAGCAACAGATCGCTCTACATGCAAAGCCTTGTGCTTGTAGACACCATTTAGAAGCAGTATTTTGATGTTGATTAAAATCTTTTTGTAAGTTGGCCATTATTTGGTTTTAATAAACAGTCCTCTACTCCTCTGTGGATAATACGTCAACACTATATTTCGCATAATCTAAAATATGTATTGTGAAAGCTGTTTGGGACTAAGGCTTTTATGATGATGATCTGAATTAAGGAGCTTGCTTGCAATAAACGTGTGGATATTTACTATTTTTTATCTTAAAATTTTAAACAGCGAGAAGGATTTGGATGAGGTGTTGCAGAGTCATACAGTTTATTCAAATGTTTCTAAAGGAATTCTTGCCAAGACAAAAGATTTAACCAAAGCTTTTGGCACAGATGATCAAACTACAATATGTCTGGAGGTGAGCCATTTGTTACTTGGTAATTTTAGGATATAAATGCATCAGCTGGCTTATACTTTTTATGATGGTAGATATTGGACAAGGGTGAACTTCAAGTTGCTGGGAAGGAGAGGGAGTCTCAACTCTCCAGTCAGTTTCGGGATATTGCAACTATTGTTATGGAGAAAACAATCAATCCTGAAACTAAGCGCCCTTATACAATCAATATGATCGAGCGACTGATGCATGAGATTCATTTTGCTGTTGATCCACATAGTAGCTCCAAAAAGCAGGTAACCTTATTTCTATACTTCAGCGTACGCATCAGTTCCTGTTTTATGATGTATGTAAGTAGTTTCCGATCATGTTTAACTTGGTTGCACAAATATATGCTAATTTTTGCTTTGGCACTTACCATCGTTTGGAACATTCTTTGTAGAAATCAGTCAAATTTAATCAATAGAAATTTGTATGAGATTTTTTCTTATAAATCTACCATCGATAGGGTAGTACTTCACTCTAATGTTTGGAATAACACAAAATTGATTGGTTGAATACTACCAGTAATTTTTTATGCGAGGTTTTAATTACAGTTTGAGAACACAGAGAAATATTTGTAAACGACAATGTTATTCTAGCTCAGATCTTGTCTTTGCCATGTGAAGAATAGCAATTGTCTGAGACGATAAGGAAAAAAAAAGGTGTGGTACATGACGAAGTGGTTATGAAGTACTTATAGAAAGTGGTAGGACTAGAGGGCCAATGATGGTGGCTGCTGTATTTCTTTCATTACTCTCTAATTATCTTTATTATTTAGTGGTATGAGATGTTATGGAGAAGACGAAAAACTCAAGTAAGGAGCACTTGAGTCTGGTTTTGCTTTGAAAGACTGAAGTGCCCACTCAAAATTGTATTCCCCGATGGATAATGTGTAAAGCATCCTTAAGCCAAAGAAAACTAAGTATTCTAAATCACATCATTCAGCTCCCAATTCACTAGAATTTCCATAGTTTATATGTTTATTGTATCTATATTTTTGCTTTTGTTGTGTAGCTCATGAAGTTTCTTTTGCAGGCCCTAGAAGTTATTCGCGAGCTTCAGAAGCACTTCCCGATAAAGCGGTCTCCAATGAGACTATGGCTCACTGTTCCTGCTCAAAACTTTTCTTCTTTGACGGAGAAACTAGATTCATGGAGTGCTAGCATAGCTTCAAAAGATGAGTCTGGAAATCAATTATCAGTTGTAAGGCTGACTTATAGCCTGCTTATATTTTTATTTAGTTTCATTTTTTGCTAGCTTGTGCTTTTATGATGCATTTGTGTTTCCTCCTGATTGAGTTGCAACATTAAGTTAGTTTGGCTTGTAGAAACCTTTAACGGTGTTCACATACTTGCTCATGCAGTGATTTGGACAGATTATATGTGTGTAAGAACTATAGAAAGCTACAAATATTATTAGGATAAAGTCCTTGTGATATACTGTACAAATAACTTTTCCTATGCACAAGGCATGTGTATTATAGAATCACAGAAAGTTCATGGATGAAGTGCTTGCATATTTTATCGTCACGTAGGTTTTTGTTTGGCAACTTGAATGTCCATTAACCAAATGAAGGGTGCAACGGGTAGAAATTACAATCATTTTGTTGGTCTTGCATTTTTGTAACTCGCTCTTGCATTGCATACGAAAAATTTTGAAATTGTGTAATAGTTAACGCCATTAGTTTTATTAGATTTATACATTTTGATCAAATTCATTTCATTGTAGGAAAACAAAGAAAGCACATGATAGTTCTTGGATTGTGATTTAGTTGTAAATGTGTATATATTGCTGTATTTTGGAGTTATTCTATTACTATGTGATTTTTCTACTTAGTTGCGTTCTGTGTTACTCGCAATCAGAATTCCGCTTTTTGGTCTGTAAAGTCTCTTTTGATATCTATCCTTTTCCGTGGTGTCCCCTTGTTTTGTAGACGTGTGAAATGGATCCAAGTCTATTCCGGGACTGTGATGCCTTCATAAGGAGTATGCAGGGAAGATTGGAAATTCTTGCAGTGTCTGTTCACTGTGAAGGGAATATGCATGTGGATCATTATGATGATCATGAGGATATGCCACCAGCATCCCTGCCCAAGGTATCTACAGAACCCATACCCGAATCGAGTGAGAGACTACAAAAGCAAGATATCTCGTCTGGAGATGGGAATGCTGAAGGGCAGGTAAAGCAAAGCAAATGCAGCACATGCGATGCACTTGTCGACTCTAAGCAATACAGAGAGCACTTTAAAACTGACTGGCACAAGCATAATTTAAGGCGCAAGACGAGACAGTTTCCACCCCTTACTGCTGAAGAATGCTTGGCTGACATTGAGATAAGCGACTCAAATGCAAATTTGCAGGATTATTCATTTTGAGGTAGGGCTGTCAATTGTCTGGTGTCATTGGTTGCTTCTGCATATGAATTTCTGTAGCCTTCTACGTAATATTGGTCAAATTTGCTATATGACCAAACAAAACTATTTGAAGTGGTTTATGATTTTCAGTATTACAGTATCACCAAAACTTACAGTATCAGGCGAGAAGTTATCTCGGCTCTCTTACTATAAACTTGTGCATCTAAGTAGGATTGAATCAGCCGTTTGTTTCATAGGCCTCTGTGGACTGTAAATATGTTTTCTGCGTTTTGGCCTTGTAGCCGTCGTCTATTTGTAAAACTAGTGCTGATTGTTCCAGAGCTCAGTATCATCAAACCTGAATGCGTTTTTTTATTCGCAAGTTTGGATTTCTCTACTGTTTATTGGGTACGCAAATGCAGTCATGAACTGATAATTGTTAATGTTTTCAATTGGTAAATTTCCCCTCCAAACTAAAATACAATCAAATGGACTGTTCCAAAGACTGCACCAAACCGGATGAAGGAAGACCGTAAAAGATGATCATAACGAGTAAAGTAATAAAAAGCTCCATCACAATACTACTACACGCTCTTTCAACTCATGGCTGATGGTTTGCCTGATACCGCTAGCACCGCTAGCAGACAGGCTAGTAATATACAATATCCATGTAAAAAGCCAGTGCAGTGGACTTTCCAGATACAAACTCCGCCCAAAAAAATAATCAGAATCCCTTCCAACAACTAGTATAACTAAGAAAAGACGGTTTTAAATCATAAATTAAGGGTGAAAAACCAGCAAGGTTAAAAAGAAAGAAAAAAAAAACTCTAGACTACTCTTTAAAGCATTTAAAATGAAATTTTAATTGACCAAGCACCATGATAACTTAACCCATTTTTCCCCCCATGAAATTAGGAGGATGGAAGCACCGAGACTCAACACCAGCGTATCCTGCAATTTTCACACGGAGCCAAGGCCTTTAAGCCACAACTCATTCTGCACTAGCAGCTACATTCAAGAACTGAAACATCAGCAGATCAAAATAAGGGTTCAAGGGGACGAACAATCGAACTGAAAATTATTAAACCCATTAACCGCCCCTAAACCGCCGAGAAGTTGATTCCCCAAATCCTGTTGCTGATTATCACGAGCCATTACACTCAACCCTACCCTTCCATTCATGACGGAGTTATTACCCATTGAAGATCTTAGTCCGTTGACCATAGCAGACTGGCCAAGTCTACCAGCCATAGTATTGTATCCAACACTCCCCATACCAGAATTGCCCATTGTTCCATGGCCCACCAAGTTATTACCACCATTCAGACCTGCACCGTTATTTGTTGGTATGATCCCACTTACAGTTTTTACTTCATTCCCCAATGTAGTACGAACAATGCCACCATTTGCGCCATTAAGTTGGCTGGACATCATCATTTCATGAATAATTTTCTGGACAGAGCTATGAGAATCACCCTGGTCAGCATCACCAGAAAGAGCTGGCTGTTGCAAGGAAATATTTGCAGAAGAATTTGTGGAACCAATATGATTGGTGGCAGGTAAAGCACTGTGAGAAGCCTGTGGAAGATTGTTGGATGACGAGGGTGTTGGTGATTGGAAAGGGGAAGGATTGGGTTGCCCATGTGGAATTGTGCTAGAGGAACCAGGAGATGGAATCTGAACAGAATTTCCTCCATATGGACTACTGGCATTATTCATAGAATTTTGCTGTCTGGAATTCATTGAATTCTGATGGATAAGGCCAGCAACCGTGCTGGCTGAGGTAGATGATGTTGATGATGTGTTGGGGTTATTTACAGAAACAATGCCATTACTAGCTGTGAGTTGCATTGCATTTGCTTGCGCAGAACTCTGATCGTTCTGGGCAATTGTCTGCTGTTGTTGTAACTGTTCCTCAGGCTGGTGAGCTTGATTAAGAAACCCAGATGAAGCATCTGTCCTCCGAGGGAACTTGACCAAACTCTCTGAGAAGAAACAAAAGTTTTTAGATGCATCGAACATAAGAAAAACAAATGTAAAAAGTAAAATTCGTACTTCTTCTAAATGCATGGCATTAATAACTCAATTTCATATATTTCTAACAATGAATTACGATGTGTCTGTAAATAATGTCATTACTAGCTGTGAGCTGCATCGCATTTGCTTGCACAGAGTTCTCGCCACTGTTAACATTCTGGGCCATTGTCTGCTGTTGTTGTAACTGTTCCTCAGGCTGTTGAGCTTGATTAAGGAACCCAGATGAAGCACCTGTCCTCCGGGGGAACTTGGCCAAACTCTCTGAGAAGAAACAAAAGTTTTTAGATGCATCGAACATAAGAAAAAACAAATGTAAAAGTAAAATTTGTACGACTTTAAAATGCATAGCAGTAATAATCCAATTTGTTATATTTCTAACAATGAATTATGATGTGAAATATACCTTACGGCCTGATGCAATAGCAACAAAAATCTATTGAAATGCTCGTCATATTACTCGAAGGAAACTAAAAAAAATACGAGAAAATGATAGGATGATGCATGCAGAGTGAATATGCTTTTCAAAGGAAATAGTTCAAATGCAACGCATAGGATCACCAATCTGTCGGTTTCCTCATTTTAAAGCTCTTCAAACAGATATATTATCTCAACCTAATTGTTCTCAACTATCAAGAGTGCTGGATCAGTGAATTTCTCAATTAGAACTGACTACTGAGAAAAACAGCTGGATGTACTTTTGGAAAATAAGAACTCTGGTTTGAATTGGCTCACTTTCCCTTGATCAAAGGCGGTTTTAGTTCTATTAGTAAAGGCAACTACATAGTTTAAGGAATTGCCAAATTTAGAATATTCAGCCCAAAGTCGAAACAACGGGATAACTAGTATTTTAGCTCCTCGCTATGAAGAGGTAAAGGAGTGGATACAACGAATGGTCTTGCAGCTCCAATTAAGCAGCACTTCAAAGTTCAAACTAACCTAATTTCATCTGCCTAAAAAAAAATTGATCGACGTTAAATTGTCACCAACATCCCAAATAAATTATACGGGTAAATATTACCAGTATCTATTAGAATAAAACCATCTCTTCCATAAGAAACCACATTACCAAAAGTACGACCATTTAGTTAATCTCCAATATGTCTCAACTCTTAAGTGGGTTAAAAGAACAGACAGAATTTTATGTTCTCCCGCTCTCAAAGTAACTTGAGAACAATAATTCGAAATTTGTATTTTTTCCTAAAACTTTTACTCTTCTTCTTTTTAGTGCACTTCTACAGTTCTTTATGTCTTCAACTTATTACCAATTCAAGTGCTTTCATATCTTAATCACACACATCCAAACTCTAAATAGTTTTTATCTTCTTCCAAAACAAAATTGCCAAATATTCAAAAAACAAAAACAAAAGGTGCAAGCTTAGTTTGAGAAAATCCAAAAAGCCGTTGGTGTTCTACTATCCCATTCTCCATTCACAGTTCAAGGAGTCTCAAAATCACCATTACGTTTATCCCACATTTTATTCCAGTCACTACCCTCGATACAAACCTAAAAGCCCTAAGCATCTTGAGCCCCAAACACCAATTAAAATGTCAAGGAACACTACAAGCGGCATTATTGCTTTTGCCCAGAAAAAATAACAATGTACGGAAGTCGAGTTTTTTTAGAGCCATTTCTTTCATTTAACATTACAATTTATAACCCATAGCTTAACAGAATAACTACAACAGTTGTCAGCAATGATATTGTCAAAGCACGTGACATTTCTGGTTGAGCTTACCCATGGGTCCAGTCCCTGTTTCTCGACTGTAATCAATCAAATCTTTCATACTGTTAACCACTTCTGATATCTGCATCCACAAGAAATTGTTAGAGAACAATGCGCAATTCAATAGGATATCACTCCAGTGACAGATCCACCAAAATTATAAATCGTAAAACATATCAATCTTCCGTCCCACATAGAATATGGATATTCTCCATTAACACAAATGAAAAGGCTAAAAAGGAAGTAGGCAAAAAAGGAAATAAAAAAAGAGAGAGATGAGGAGACACTACAAATCTCATTTTGCAATAAATTCAAGGCTCCTCATATAATTGCAAGAAACCAACGGTTCAGAAATGCAGAAATTTGTCTCCATGCCAATCTTCAAGGAAACCCGCTGGTCAAACACATGGATCCAGGGATCATGTATGTCTATCAACATTATATGAGAGAAAAGATGAAAAGCTTTCGCCAATCAAGAATTTTCAGCGGTCATGCGAGTAATTCTAGTAGTAGGAAATAAGAATTAGGCAATAAATGGTAAACAGAAAATGTGTCTTGAAAATCATTGAAATTGAGAAACTCCAACGCTTTAAGAGTTTTAATCAGGTGGAATAATACCAAATAAAACAAAGTAAACCCAGTAGCTGTTGGAGTTCATTCGGTAGAAAATCTCTTTCATTTGGGATGTTAAATTTTATTACAACACCAAGGTGGAAAATTATATTCATATCCATGGAGATGCATCTTAAGGGAAAACTATGCCATACCAACAGGCAACAGCTAATTAGCTAAGGTATATCAATTTAAAATACCAAGGCGGCTCTTCAAGCAATCAATTTACAAAGTCAGAATTATTGAACAAACGCACACAATATGCACACAAAATGATCCAAATTGGAAATGAAATTGCTTGCAAAAAAGGTGATCCCCACCAAACAATCTTTGAAAGAAAATCAATCTCACCCACTGAAAAGTACAAGTGAAAAAATAAAAATTTCTCTTTCCCAATGATGAGCTGCCCCCAAAAGCACATATCATGCCACTATGGAAGTTAATACAGAAACACAATTAATGACCAACGCAAATTAAAACAACCAAGTTGCCACAATGGTGATGAGAACAGTAGGACACCACCTGAAGGCATCGCACGTATCTCTTTGTATATCCCAAATCATTAACCAATGGCACTTCCAAAGCTTTCGCTAGTTGACGAGCTGATGAAAGAAACCTGAAACAGATATCAACAAAAAGGCATTGCAGATGAACATTATAAACACAGACAAAAAACTTAAATACACAACTAGATTCATGCATTGGAAAGACTAAACAAAAATAACACAGATGGCCAAATCTATAAGCTTTCCTCATTTTCTTCCATAAACTAATGAGAACAAGGCTATATGTGATATATGACGAGAGAGCACAAAAAGGAAAGAGAAAGCCACTTGGAAATGTTTCTCAACACTTCGAAATGACGATGGGAATATGGGATATCTCAAATTCAATTCCATGTAAATTAGATTGTACCCCTCCAAAATCCAAATACATTGAAAACAAATGTTTCCCCCAGAAAGGAACAGTAGTTCATTATTGATGAAGGCAACCCAAGTTCTTAGGATCAAAACGGAGGATGACCAACAAGCAAGCAAACACAAATACACAGAAGACATGCTCAAGTGATTAACACATGCATAATTATATGAGAAATGGCCAGCGAGAAAACGAGAAATATTTGAATAAAACAGAAACAGTATCTTCTTCGGCTATATCAGAATCTTCATCAATTATATTCAAACATTCAAAATAAGAAATCAACCAACTGATCAGACAGCCAAAAGAAATGTAAATGGCTTACATATTACAGTTACTTTGTAACTCGGGAACTGATAGGTTAGATGATGCATTTTGGGTAGCAGCCTGATATTTTTGAGCTGCAGACCCTAGCTGACTAACCTGCACAAGACGAGCGGGGAAAAAATCTACATTATAATGATGTTGTAGCCAGAAAGTAAGAATATCACTCCAAATCTCCCAAAAAAAAATCCACTTTTAGAGAAAGAAAAAAAAGTAAAAGATAAAAGATAAACAACTCCCGTGCACACAAAGCTCCCGCAATTGGACATGTTCGCCTATAGAAAATAAGTAATAATTTTAAAATTAAGGATTACTTTGAAATTCCCATGGATATAACTAAGCCACAAAACCACCAAGATAGATACTCGAGCAGTAAGAAAGCCTGATGAATAAAATTATTCAGATAATGGACACCCAAGCTCATCCAAATATAAGAGTACAAAAAATTCTCACAGATAACATTCATACTGACAGCAGTATCAGGTCTGTACATGTGGGTGGACTACATGTGCCAAAGTCCGATAATACAACAACATAGCAACTCATTAAAAGAGAAGAAAATGACCCAAAGTTGAGAGAAGTTTTTTAGTGTCAATAGCGGACTCTCCCTTCCCCCATTCGGGATTTGTATATCTATATATCATATGCACATAATATCTGGATAATTTATTGTTTACGAATATGACAAAAGTTTTCGATTGTTGAGCACTTTAGGTCGTTTCAATTGATAAAGCTCCTAAGTCCACTCTAATCAGACTTTTTCTGGAATTAACACCCACAAACAAGCCACTTATATGAGAAAAAGGAATTGTGGATCAGCAACCTGAGGAATCAGCAATCTTCGAGGGATTAGCTCCTCATGACGCCGAGCACAGAACTCCCAAGAGCATATCTGGCCAAAAAGATTAAAAAAATAATAAGTGACAAGATAAAGCTAGTTTGTAATGCCTCAACAAGACAGTTGTTCATCAGTGTCAAGATGGCTCTTCATAAGCCAATGCTAAGCATTAATTGATATTTAACCTTCAATTCTGGAGAGAAAACTATCCGAAGTTGACCATCTCGCACAACACGAAGTTGCTCAAAAACACTTTCTTGTATAGCTTTTGCATAATCCAGGACAATTTGACCAGATGAATTTTGATATTCACAGGGCATATCAACGTAAAGAAGTTCTTCTAAAGTACCACTTTCATACTTGATCTTGAACAATCTTGGAAGAACCTCCACAGTTGCCTCTGAAGAAACAGTTAAGTCAAATGAGGAATGTTACAAGAGGGGCAGATTGGACAAATAAGATCCGAAAACGATAAACAATGCAACTCTAAAAATTAAAACTCCAAAGACATACCAAAACCACGGCCTGGCTTGCGATCACATATCTCACAGTGCCATACATCCTGCAACAAATAAAGTCACTTGTTAAGAATATATTGGTGCAAGTATGGAGAGGCAAACAACAGATCTGCATTAATATGCTTATGGTTTAACTATATTCTATGAGAAAACCAGTGTCATAATAACACCAAACATAAATGATGATTTCCAAGCACATATTAACTTAAATGTATGATTCGCAAATATCAATCTCATTTAACTACATAAATACTCATCAGAAGGATGTCATTAAGATTGGACAGAAAGATACAATTTAGAGCCACTAATTTTCTATAGATCCATACCTGAGGAAAAACTCCAGTTGTTTGCCGGCCACTTCCATACAAAGAAACACACCATTTCTTTTTGGCATGGGGAGCAAAGTATTCGGCAACAAATTTTCTCCAGAATTCTATGCTGTTGTCCTACGCCAGGATATACATAATACCCATCACACATCCACATACCACATACTCACAATAGATTTTTTCAGCATAAGGAATCTTACCTCAGGCCTGTGCTGCTGTTGATACATATAATGTGTTAGGCGTCGGGCACACATACCAGGTTCATATACTGACTTCAAAGGAGATCTCAGAGGTAAATTCTGTTGCTGAAATTGCTGAGACAATTGGGACCGTTGCTGAGGCATTGCCTTCAATAGTTGCTGGTGGTGGTGGTGGTGTTGAAGCTGCAAAAGTCTTTGTTGATTCAAGAGATTCATTTGTGTAGCAGCAGCTTGAGAAGATTGCCTCGACATGTGGAGAAACTGATGTTGATGCTGCTGCTGTTGTTGTTGATGCAGAAACAAAGACTGGTCTGAATGTTGGGGTTCCATTTTCACAGGAGTCAAATTTCCCATAGTTTGGAGTTGTTGTGGTTCCAGTTTCACTTGGACAAGATTTCTCAAAGACTGCGACTGTTGTGGCTGCTGCCGCTGCTGCTGTGATCCATGTTGATCATTGGTCGTCTGTGGCTCCATCTTGACCGGGCCAACAGCAGGTACCGCCCCTCGAATTGTTTGGAACTGTTGCTGCTGCTGCATACTGTGGGTGGCAGAGAACTGTTGCATTGATTGTTGAGCATTCTGAAAATTTTGAGGTTCAAGTTGGTGTGTCTGCTGCTGCTCTGGCAATAGCTGGTTACCAGAACCATTAGAAAACTGCTGACCCTGAACTTGACCACATGTACTAGAATTCACCATGTTTGAAGGCATGAATGATGATGGAGCACTGAACCCCACTCCACCACGAATGCTTGATAGGGGATCTGACTCCGCTCCAGAATCAATACCTCCCCGCTGGCTACTCCCCAAACCAGAAGCATTAGAAAACTGCTGACCCTGAATTTGACCACATGTACTGGAATTCACCATGTTTGAAGGTATGAATGATGATGGAGCACTGAACCCCACTCCACCACCAATGCTTGATAGGGGATCTGACTCAGCTCCAGAATCAATACCTCCCCGCTGGCTACTCCCCAAACCAGAAAGTCCCGTATTTGGGCCTCCATTTGCAAAAGACTGATTAAGTAGAGAAGACACATTGGGGACATTTCCAAGCATATTCATGTTATTAAACTGAGTACGTGGTGAGACAAGCGAAGGAAATCCAGTTTGTGAATTCAGAGGACCCCCTTGACCACCCAACATTCCAGAATTGGACCTCAAAAGTGAAGGAGGAACGGACTGGGCACTACCCATAGGAGTGGGCTGCCCCGAAGAAACCATTTTCTACGAATCAAAATCTAAAAGCACTCAAGAAAGTATCAAAAATTATAAAACATGAATTGTTCTATAAACTACAACAGTCACACAAGGTGTGAAAAGCTGGGAATACACAAATCATTTAGCTTTTCAAGCTCAAACCCACATGAATATGAATCAAAAGCCCCTATTGTGCACCAGAAGAATGGGCTGAGTCCTGAGCCTTAAAGTACTGCGTTGAGCTTCACCAAACAAAAGCAACAGACCAAAGAAAACCAATAACGAACACGTATGGATTCTGAACATTCCAGAATTCCACTGCTCCAAATGACGAGCAATCCTCACACGGCTTTCGCATGAATTGCTGTTGAATATAAAAACAAATTTAGATCCACTGTGACTGTCAAAATGTTCAAAGAAAATTAACTGCTGAACTAATCAAATAATAAATAATAAAGCCATTTCAAAAGTTCAAATTCCTAACAAAATCAGTGAAACACCTCAACAAAATCACTCACTTGAGACCATCTTCGACTTGGTTAAACCCAAATCACCAAGACCAAAGAAGCCCAAAATACACAGAAACTAAACAAAGCCAATCGAAAGGGAAAGAAAAAGAAGAAAAAAAAAGCAGCCGCTTTTTCACTTCTTGAATCTCAAATTTCAACAAACTAACAAAACGAAGAAAGAATTTCAGAGAACTAGGAACTTCATTAAAAAGGAGGAAAAAACTAGAAAACCACCGATACTGCATAAAATAAAATAAAAATATTAAAAGAACAGCGACTGATCGACCCCAAACAGTACAAAACACAAATCATCGATCCAAAAGCCCCATGAAGTATAAAAAAAATAATCTTAATAGTTTCTAAAAAAACAAATCGTAAGGTCTAAAACAGAACAGTGCCTTAGCTTAAATAGAAGGGGGGGAAAAAGAGAACTCACCAACTGAGATACTGTAGTATTAGAGAATATCTAATACACAGACTTATTTCCTCAATCAGCCTAAAAAAGAATCAAAATTCTAGTATTTTAGTCAGTAGACAGAGCTGCTGAATGAGTTCGAAGTCCCGCACTAGGGTTCGTCGATTTCAGCTGCGGTAATCTAATCCAAAATCTAATAGACACTGCTTTGTTTCTTCTGAGAGTTGTGGCGGAGTATGAGCAGTGGTGCTACTTCGCTGTATCTAGAGGGAGAAACGAAATGACAGAGAGAGAAGGGGGATGATGTGCTGTGTCCTTGCGGACGTCAAATTTTTCTTCATTCCTTTTTAACATCCTCTTCTCTCTCTTTAATAAATTAAGTCAAATGCTATTCTTCCTCTAAAAATACTATCACAATAATATTTTTAAATTAATAATATTATTATTATTATTAATTTATAAAATGTGAGATGGCATGACACATTTGTGCATAATCATGTGCATGCGATGCACGATGTTCTCGTGTCATGACATGCCATCATGCATACGGCCGTGCTAGAATCACCTTTTTACAGGCAGCTATTTAAAAATTATTTGGTTGAGACTATTTTTGCCGGAATATAAGTTGATTTAGAAAGTAATTTTTGAGTATCTCTGACAGAGTATAAATTATACAAATGTGAATTGTCCCTCTTGATTGTGGTGCATGACCCACACATCCGCAGCTGAGAAAGCTATAACACATTGTGAATCTCATCAATCTTACAACAACGAAAAGAGTGATGACCCTCTTGACAGGAAGTTTGCACTTCGATGCACAAATTATTGTATGTTTAGATCAAAGTATAAATTGATGTAAAAAATAATATCTTATATAATATAAGATGGACAAACGCTCAAACAAACAAACAAACGTTAAAGTGTCTATCTAAGAAAAAGTGGGTAATTTAGTGATCAACATTATAATGTACACACTTATTTAACCTCAATATTTCTTGTATAAGATTGAAATGCGTGATAAGATGAGACCTTTTGCCTATTGACATTATTTGATAAATCAAACATCGTGTTGTTGATACTCGATCACCTAGCCACTTGGATGCTTGAAATTGTGATCACAAACTTGGATATTGAGATTTATCTTGGGTATGGAATTTACGATTTTTCTTTTATCTTTATAAACTTGAAATTTGGACTGCTTTTATTAAAAACATTTTCATCCCAGTATTTTCTTTCTTGTATCACCCATCACTATGACTAGACATAGCTATTTTCACATCCACAATGCTCATTATTGTAGGATCATAAGTTGATGCATAACAGCATAAATTAATGGATGAACAAGAGCTTGCTCCTTCCTCAACACTGATTCATCAAACCAAACATTAGAAGCATTTGTATCGTCAAAATCATTATTGAAATGAGCGGCAAAGGTGTTGTCCATTTCAGGCATTCCTATCCTCCCCTACACCATTTCTATTTCATTCGAATCTATAACCTCTTTTATTTGGAAAATTATTCCGCCCTCCCGCTTTCCTCTTTTGAATCACTTGGATACTCATTCTTCCAAACAAAATAGATTATAGCTTCGAGTGCATAGGTAAAACCGTACAGAGAATGTAGAATGCGCGTACAAATACCCTCAAAGCGAATAATACTTTTGGATACAAAGATGCATCCACAAAGCCGAATCTTCATGAGAGGAAGAATGCTTGCTACCGCGTGTAGGAAACTGGCCAGCTCAGATCTATTGGGGCCTTCATTAGGGAAGACATGTTGTATGTACTGTAGGCGGTTGTCTTAGGTCTAGCAGGTTCTTCATTGAGGGAAACAGACTGCTACTTGTAGAAATTTCTCTCAGGCCATTGCAGAATATCAACTTAGCTATTTTCAATCAAACTGCAATTCTCATTCTCTTAAGTCTTTAACATATTTTTTTTCTTTTTTTGGATTGGTCCAATTCTTACCATTCATTGAAGAAACAGATTGTTAAGGAAGACCATGCTGTCTAGCAAATTTAATGAGAGCATTCACCACGTGGTCTTCACTCGATGGACAAGCGTGACTACTTATATAGAATGTAAACGGACAAGGCACTGTAATTATTATAAGTGTAATTGTCCCTAAATTCCCCAAAATTAAGATTTTTATGATGTTATTAAATATTTAAGTGATTAATGTTATCATATAATTGATTTTGAAAAAAAATCATAAATCTGGAATTCTATAATTTCACGAATAGTTGAGTTAATTCTAAAATTTGGGACGGTCACCCCTCACGTACAACAAGCCTAAGCACTAAAGCCTATACGCGAAGACCCACTAGTTGGACCGTATCCCACTGGCAAGCTCCCACACAGAGATCGAATCCCACGCGATGTGCGTAAGTGACCACAAAGAAATTGTTCACGCTAGAGTTTGAATCTTGGACACAGACATTAGAGCGACTAACCATAAGAACTTACCAACTGAGTCACTTTCTCGTGGTTCCTAAATTCTACACCCTAACTTTTAATTTCAAATTCTAAACTCTAAATCTTAAATTTTATACTAAATCCTTAACTCTAAATTCTGAAGACTAAACCCTAAACTTTAAACATTAAATATAATTCTTAAATCCTAATAATATTAAAAAAATATAATTTGATAAATTTAGGAGATATGCAATGCTTAATTATAACATGAATCATTTTGTATATAACTCAACGTATATGACATAAAGAGGTTAATTGTACTTTTCGACAATAAAAGAGTTAACACGTTTTCACTCATCGCTAGGTTTCAACTCGACTCATTCAATAAAGAAAGGCATGATATTTTTTTCTTCCAAAACTCATTAGCGATCAATTTTTCTATTGTTCAAGCATATTTAACGATGGCTGAAATTATATAATAATTTTTTTTTGAAGTGGTAGGACAATTGATGACATGTAAATGTTTTCTTTTTAAAAGAAAGAATGAAAACAATCATATAAACAATAAAATTAAATAAATAAATAAACCCACTACTTCCCAGTTCCCACCCTGATCCACTTCTTCCCCATTTTCTATATTCTTGTTCAGAATAGAACCTGAAACAATCAGAGAGGAAGAACCCTGAACGTAAAACCCTAAAGCACGTCTCATCGGCACCGGATATAGAGTAACAGGCAGCATCGGCTCTGGTCCAAGTTTCTACTTCACGCGTCATTCACACCGCCGAATAACTCGGTTGAGCGGTCAAGCCGGCATCTTGCCTCTGTTTGGAAGCGAGTAGTCACCTGGCTGGTCATGACCGGTACGACGAGTGAACCAGCGAAGAAGCAAAATGTCGCATATTTTTTGTTGGTTTTTCAGGATTTCACTTCTAGAAGTTCAAAGATTAGTGCTGTGAATCTGCTTTTTCTTTACCAAAGAGAGTACGCTCTGTTCATTTATCGGAAACTATGAATCACGAAGGATTGGTTTAGCGACGCGGCTTCGGCAACATCTGTGGACGGCCCCGACATGGAGCCCTTTCCTTCTGATTTGTAAAGTATGGTAGATTTGAATCGTCAGATGAAATAAGGTTGGGGGACTTGAAATTTAATTTTTATTTATCTATTTTTTATAAAATTTCACGTCATTGCCACATAATTTATTTTTATAATTATTTAATTTTTTAATGTCAGAGCAAGTGCAATGCTCCCTCACTTTCCAGCACTTCAAATTTTTTAATTGGGTCTCATTTACTTATTCACATTAACAAAACACATCTCTCAATACAATCATATCAACAAAAACACATCTTCCAATACAATTTTTTCACTCTCTATTACCAAACTCTCCAAATATTGAGTATTCACATCTTTCAATACAATTTTTTCACTTTTTTACTTTAAAACACATTTTTCAATACAATTTTTTTCACTTTTTACATATTCTTTTTCTTATCACTCTCTTTTGCATACTTCAAAATTTCCATTATTTATTTTCAAGTGCACCATTGCACTTGCTCTCACTATAATCAATGATTGGTGAACGGTGATTGGTTCGAATCTCCCATTTCTAGTTCTTTTCATTAAAAAAATGTCTCTATTAATTTTTGTAATTGAATATCAGCTCTATTATATATAAGTGATAGCATATATTTATTCACATTAATAAAATACGTTTCTCAATAGAGTTATATTATAAAACATATATTTTTATACATATATCATCTCTGTTATCTTCTTACCATTGGGGTGTTCTTAGTAGCTGAGTTTGAATGTGCCAACTATTTTAATAAAGAGGAGATATGCTAGTCACTGTCCATGGAATGAAGCAGCGATGCAAAAAATCCATTTTAAACCTGACCCATGTTAGCGAAAACCTGACTCACACTCGAGTAGTTCAGCTCATATATGGGTTATAAAGGGTAACTCATTTGATAAATGAGCCGATTATATGATTTTGTTAAATCCGACTCGTATTAATCCGACTCAACCTTACCTCAGTAAAATTACGTTGTTTTATACTTAATATCTCTCATACAAAGACATGTGATATGCATGTCATATAAGAATAAGCTACAATCTCACTGTCCCAATCTCCTAGTCTTAGTCTTTTAGTGACTTACTGGCTTAGAGCCCAACACAGCCCACACTCACTCTCAAGCCTCGCTCAACCTCAAATCAAATTGAAAGCATCAAAATTCACCCAACCCAGCCCTATTTTATGCAACCCAGCCCGTAATCCTCATCTGACCAAATCGAAACTCAAATGAGGTTAGTTATAGGTCGAGCTTTTTTTTAACTGAACTTATACAAATCGGATGATGTATAATAGGAAACCAGACCCAACCTGAATGAAGGATTTTTTCAGTAAACCAATCATGTGCAATAAATTACAGAATTACCAGTAAAAGTGTAATTTGATTCAATCAATTAGAATCGTGAATGTAGCCCACACAAAACCATATCGAATTCGAGTGCATGTAATTCCAAGAATACCCCTAATGGAATATCTTTTTAATAAAATAGTCGATCCAGTGAACAGCCAAAGCGCCTTCAGTGAGTCTACAGATGATGCGTAGGGGCCCATGCTATTGTACAACTATAAGGGTCGGCCACTATTGCAATTAAAATAAATAAGTTGAAATTAGTTTTTTTAGCATAAATAAATTAAAATTGGATCCGTATAAAATATGATTGATTACTATACTTTTTCACCCTACGCAGAGTGCTAGTTTTTGGGTATTCTACTGCACAAGGTCTTGTTAATGCAAAGGCTGGTATGGTTTCTTGATCTTCCACTAAACACACTACAGTCACTAATAAAACCACATCTAATGCTATCTTTTGGCGAGGCTCCGTCCGATTTATATATATGTTAAAGATGTGGATTCGATAAGGATGTAATGATTATAAGGATAATTAAAAATACATAAATAAATAAATAAATACTCATGTTTGATAGTCATGTCTATTATTTACTCGGATAATTTTATCTGCGAACTAAGAAAAAAGCAACCAGTAAAGTTCATAGATTCCGATCCATATAAAAGATCTTACCTTCTAGAGAAAACTTTGGTCTCAAATCCAAAACCTAAGGGAATTAGAACTCCATGAAAACGTTAGAGTCCTGTTAGAAAATAATCAAAAGGGGATTCATCCTCAAAAATCTCTCCAACTAATCAGGGAGGTAACATTTGTTTTATATTAGAATTCAAATACTCCAACTCATATAAAAAGGGGTCTCCACATCGAGTAAGAGTAGAACTTTGACTCCTACACTCTCACTTATTAAGAGAAAGCTGAACACCTGAACACTCTCTAATAATAATTGTCGAACTAACTTGAACGTCAGAGGGTCTCATTGAGGATACACCTCGGAGAACTCATAACTCATTTTTTGTGTGCAGAGTAACAAAGGACTGACCAAACAGTCAATACCTGACCACCTAATACTTCACCCAAACCCTAGCTAATTTTAGACGTCATCAATCCATATTTATATTGTGTAATTTGCATTACTTGACTAGAGTGAAAAAAATTTAAGTATTCAGAAGTTGGAGGAACTAAAAAAGCCTATAATTATCTTTATGATAAACACGGGATTACCTTCTTTTACTACGATTTGTTAATAAATTATGCGAGAAAAATGTATCAAAATCGGGATTGTGTAAGGGATTTGAGGGAGCGATTAAGGCTAAGTAGACGGTGTTGTTGTGATGATCGGATTTGTTGAGCGAGAAGGTCTTCGAGATCTGAAGCAACAGAGGAAACTCGAATTTGTGGTTATAGAATCGAAATGGCTCGTTCCTTACCGTATGAGAGGAGACGGCGAGAAGGAGAGGAGTACCTAGACAGAAAAACTGGGGTTCAACTACGTCTACCTCACCTTCTTGAATACTTTATGAATGACATGTGTACATGCATGCGTGTGCTTTTAGCATGCATGTCATGTATGTAAGTGAATGCGATGCATGGGAATTGTGATGGAGTGACGTGATTGCGTGGCATTTGACGGAAAGAAGACGGTTATTTAAGAGCACAAAAGGCATAACGGCCGTTTAAAGGTAATATGAAGCGCAGAAGCTGACAGTTGGACCTGACATTTATAAAACAAGATTCTTCTCTCTTCCCTCTAATATGTCATTTGAGGTCCACTCGGGTGTATCCCGGCCTATTATATTAAAATGTATGGTCTACTATGTCCTGGTCGTAAAATGCTTTAGACGCTAAATTTATGATCTCCGTTAATGTTATTATGAGGCTTTTTTTGTTCTAAATTGTCCGATGTCTACCCAAGAGAAAAGACATTGCTGGGTATTAGAGGTAGGTTTGCACTTATAAAGAATTTTTACAATTTCACATTTTCCGATGTGAGACTTTTACGGTGACTAAATCCGGACCGAGCTGAGATGATCTCACTAAGAGACAAAAGTTCTCTCAACAAATATTTTTTCCATTTACAAAATTTGAACTCGAGAAAAAAGATTGTTCTCTCTTCCTTCTAATATGTCATTTGAGGTCCACTCGATTATATCCCGACCTATTATATTAAAATGCATGATCTATTATATCAGGATCGTAAAATGCATTAGACTCCAAATCTATAATCTCCGCTAATATGATGTGTTTTTTTTGTCTAGACCGTTCGATGTCCGCAATTAATTCTATTGCTATTAAATCTGGATCAAGCTAAGAGGATCCCACTAAGAGACAAAAGAATTCCCAACAAATATTTTTCCATTCACAAGACTTGAACTCGAGACACAAGATTCTTCTATCTTCCCTCTAATATGTCATTAGGTCCACTCGAGTATATCCCGACCTATTATATTAAAATGCATGATCTATTATATCTCGGTCGTAAAATGAATTAAACTCCAAATTTATGATCTCTGTTAATATGATGTGTTTTTTTTGTCTAGCTCGTTCGATGTCAATAGTTAATTCTACTGAGATTGAATTCGGATCGAGCTGAGAGGGTCTCACTAAGAGACAAAAGCATTCCCAACAAAGATTATTTTCATTCACAGGACTTGAACTCGAGACCTTAATTAAAAGAACAAGAACCGTGTCACTTGAATCAACCACTTATTATTATTATTGGTAGTTAATATGAAAGAATTAAATGTTAAGGAAACTTACATTACATTTGTGTTTACAATCAACGGTTATTTTACATATCTTATGGATTAAGGACAAAATGTGTATATACAGCATTACTCTGTTCCTGCCAATAAATTAATTTTTAAATTTTGACGAAGTTGAAAATAACAATAAATAGAATAAATCATGAGTCCAGAATCGTTTGCAAGGCGTCACAGTGACGCTCTTCGGGTGTCCAAGTGTTCAGAGTCCCAGAAGGAGATCCAACTAAGAAAATAATCATGATCGATGGGATTCACCCTCCTATAAAAATCCTTCTTGAGCATCTAGAAAGAGGAGATTCACTCCTACCATAATTAGAAATTTAGAACTCCGCTCATATAAAAGGGAAGGGGACCTCAAGACAAGAGGTAAACCAGTTTTGACTCCGCATTCTAAATTGTTAGTATTGATAGCTCTGAGTCTATGACCAAAATCTCAATACTAACTTGAACGTCGGAGAGGTGCCCTAGAGAACTTCCTCAGGGGCCCCCTAGCTCACGTTTTTTTCGTTATGTGGACAATCATTTGAAGACATCATCACCCGAAGAAGCCTTCTGATGAGAGTGGCCTGACTAATTGGTTCGCCACCGAATAACCCATTAACATGAAGCATTGGATGTTAAGATGATCATATATGTGTGTTTCTAATCAATGATTATTTCATATGCCATGTGGATTAGGGATAAAATAGAAGTCGGTGGCATTACTCTATCCGGATAAATAGATTAGCTTTTTAAATTTTAATGGAGTTGAAAATTAATAATAAATATAATAAAACTTTTAGTCCATAATCGTTTAGATTCATTCCACTCAAATTTGAATTTGTTCTTGAGAATATGAATTCAAGGTAAAACATTGATTTGATCACAAAAGATAAAGTCAAATTGAAAATGTTGGAATTTCATTTGAATTCAGATTTGCAAACTTGGATACAATAGAAACCTCAATTGACTTTAATTAAAATGGATTTGACAGGATTTAATCGAAATGGATTAGATTGGACCATGGATTAAAGTTATCTTGCCTTTGGCACTTGCGATGTGATAATGCTGGATAAACTACTTTACATAATTTATAAAAGTCATCTTTCAAATAATTTAAAGATTAAAAAAAATGCAAGTTTTATGATTTAAAGAGAGATAAAACAATTGCCCCCGTTGAGAGTATGTTTATAAGATAGCTTATACGCTACATAGCTTTTAAGTTCAATTTCATTGATTATTAATTACATTGGTCACATACAAAAAAATCCTTTAATTTCCCTTATTGTCCCTGTTCTTTCACATATTTGTCCTTTTATATCTTAAAATATATGTTAGATTTTGAAAAAAAAATACATATTCGAACTCAATGTATAAAGCTCTTTCCAATAAGACCCATATTCAATAGTTTTTTATTTCATTATGAAATTAATTTATATACCCATCATAGTAAGTTACAGTGGCGTTCCTGAGATTTGGGGGGTCCTGGGCGAACTCTTCGAAAGGGGCCCCCTCTTAAAAAAAATTGACTACAAGATATAATATTATTTAAATATGACCCTTCTAGCATTTTTAGATGCAAAATCATTAATTACATTGGTGTAATCAACCTTTTCCGCTAAATCACTTTCAATAGATAACATAGCTAACCCATTCAACCTTTCTTGTGACATGGTAGATCGAAGGTATGATTTTATTAACTTCAACTTTGAAAAGCTCCGCTCACCAGAGGCAACCGTAACTGGAATAGTCAATAATATTCGATATGCAATCCATGCATTTGGAAAACCACCCTCCATTGTTTCCAAATGATTTAATATTTCAATTAACTTCTTTACTTCTGCAGGTAAAAGAGTACACAAAACTTTTAATTCTAAGGATAAATCTCTTCCATCAATGTCATAAAGGGTGTCATGTTTTAGAAAATCCTCAAGTTTAATACAAAATGAGATCAAACTTTCAGAATCAATAGATTGCAATTTCTTCAAGTCAAATAAAAACCCAAAAGTATCTCCATATAACTCAAATTGTTCAAACCTACTTCTAAAAGAAGAAATAGATTTATCTATTACATAAAGAAAATAGTCAACTTTGAAGGATTCTTCAGCTGAGCGTATTAAATCTTCACTATTAATCTCATCAAATTGTCTTTTTCTTCGAATGATACGTTTTGTTCTAAAAATAGGTTCAATACCCATTTCACTAGCTACTTCTTTAGCTTCAGTCATAGCATCAACAAATCCAGTTTCCCTATATTGTTCCAAAAATGAGATGAGTCCACCTAATTTTTCTATAGCTACCTTAATATCCATATCTTCAGCTTGAAGGGTTTTGCTAATAGTATTGACAGCAAACAATACATTATGCCAAATTATCATCCCCATTAAAAACTCAAAACTCTCAATTTCATTTGTAGCTAAGGATTGAGCTTCACTCTTTGTTTTGGGATCTTCACTACTACTTGCTAAATCAACTAAAGCATCTCTAATTTGTGGAGTTTGGTAACGTATTGCTTTAACACTTTCAACACGACTTTCTCAACGTGTTTGAGAAAACGGCTTAAGTGTAAGATTTTTCACATAATGTGTCAAAACATTCCACGGTTTTGTAGATGATGCAAACAATGAATATATACGTTGCACAACTCCAAAGAAAGATATAGCTTTCTCACAAGAGTTTCCCATAACACAAAGTACAAGATTTAAACTATGACAACCACATGGTGTATAAAATGCTCTAGGATTCTCCATAAGTAGCCTATTTTGAACACCTTTATGTTTTCCTTTCATATTAGATCCATTGTCATATCCTTGTCCTCTTATGTCATCAATATCAAGATCATAATCTTTAAGTACATCTTTAAGAACACTAAAAAGACCAAGCCCTGTTGTATCATCTACCTTTATAAATTGTATAAAAAATTCCTCAACTTTAATTGGTTTCACAGAAACATCTACACATCGCAATATAAGAGACATTTGTTCATCATGACTTATATCCGGAGTACAATCAAGAATTACAGAATAATATTTTGCTTGTTTTATCTTTGCTATAATTGTATATTTAATCTCATTTGCTAAGAGTAGGATAAACTCATTTTGAATTTTTGGACTAAGATAATGGTAATGGATTGATTTATTTTTAAAACGTTGAAGGTGTTCTTATATGATTGGATCAAACTCTCCAAGCATCTCAATAAAACCTAAAAAGTTTCCATTCTTCCCTTCATAAAGCTTCTCCCTATGACCACGAAATGCTAAATTATTTCTTGCAAGAGTTTTTACAAGAGCTATTATCCTCAATAATACTTGTTTCCAATGTTCTTTCTCCCTATCTATTTGTTCTTGCACACTCTTATCAATTGTTTCATTCTTTTTCAATCTTATTTGTAATTCCATCCATTTGGTCATGCAAACTAGATGTTCACTACTAGTTTCATGAGCTTTGATTCGGTCACTAAGATGCTTCCAATCATTATACCCATCCGTAGTCAAATGGGAAGTGTTTTGGTCTTGCTTAAATAACTTACAACAAAAGCAAAAAACTTTGTCTTTAGATAATGAATATACAAGCCATTTCCTATCTTGTTTCTCTCCATTCAATAACACTCGTTCATAGTGATTGGATGAGAAATGCCTACCATTTTTATCAACACAAAAATCAACATCAAAAATTCTAATTGGACCTTTTTCCACTATTAAGTCTCTAAATTTTATATCAATATAATTCCAATTTCCGGGATCATAAATGTTTATAGGCCCAAATTCTAATTCTTTCTCACCTATTGGTTGATTTGTTTCTTCTTGAAATTGACTAAATCCGGACCGTGTCGGGAGGATCCTGTTAAGGGAGACAAAGTTTTTTCCATTCACAATACCCGAACTCGAGAACTTGCTTAAGGGGAACCAAACACGGTAGTCCTCTAGGTGTCGTGGACGAAAAAAGAAAAATAAATAAATCCAAATCACACATTTTGTCTAAATTTCAAAGAAAAATCCTTTTTTGGGTAGAAACAGTGAGGGTGTTGGCAGTAACATCATCATGTCATTAAAATAAAAATAAAAAATGATGACGCTACTCCAAATAGCGACGTCATTAAAATCAAAACTCCTTTGTTTTAGAGTATAAATTAGATTATACTCTGTCACTCATACTCTCAGACACTCTCAGCTTTTACGCTTTATGAGAGCTTATACTCTATGAGACATACTCTAATCCAAACGGACCCACAAACACTGATATCGTAATTCGGAGTAGCGTCCATCGCTACATTGTTATATAGAAGAAGAAAAATAGACCCGTAGGTATAATAATCTTAATAAAGTCCTTATTGGCCTATAATTATTATTATTACTTAACCACAATGGTTCCACAATGGTTCCACAATTAATAGCCCAATAATTTTGCTTTTGGGTTTCACATCTATCTGATAAAAACACAACTCTCAATACAATTAAATCAGCAAACACATATTTCAATACTGCCACATCAGCAAAACACATATTTCAATACAAAATCATTCTCTAACCCAGCTATTTTCTTATCCTTCATACTATCCCTATCAAATTTATACCAAAATCAAGGCTGGATCTCACATTTATTACAAAAAGTAAAGTCACATCATCATCCACATCACCAAAATACATATCTCAATACAACCACATCAACAAAACACATTTTTCAATACAATCACATCAGCAAAATACATATTTCAATACGAATTTATTAACCAATTAATTTTACACCATTGCAATTAACTTTGCACCGTCTCCTCCTCACGCGAGCACCGCCAACACAAATAGGCTAGCTTCTTAATCAAGTGATATATCCATGTGTTTGAATGATGGGCAGATGTGAGAATATAATCTTCTTGTTAACCCAATAACAAAGACTAATTGCCTAAAGATGCTTTGTCCCCATCTGTTGATCGGTGAAAACCCAAAAAATATCAACTGTGTTGGGTCCCTCCAGCGAACAACTTGATGATAAAAATGACAGCATCTTTTACTTTTTCTACTTCTTTTAAGATAAGAACCACATTTACTATTATTTTAGTGTGTCCTGAATAAATTTATGAATCCACCAATACATAATAAAATACAATAATTCTTAATAATTAAAATAAAATTCCCTAAACTTTTTTTTTTAACGAGGACAAGTTGTCCCCTATTCGATTAACAATATCGTTTCTCCGAGTCCAAATATCATTTAGCGAGACGGTTAAAATAATTTGTATCAAAAGTTGATTTTGTTTAATATTAATTTGTATTTTACATCAATTAGGTATAAATCATCGATATAATTATAAGTAAAAGATTCATTGTTCTCACTCGTATTTACAATGAGGTTGTTATTCCTATATTGGTTTTCTTCTTAGGCTGTTATTCTGCTCAGTTTGCATATTTAACCTTGATTTTCTTTCATAATAAGTAAGAGTATTAATAAATTTATGAGACGTCGACTTCTTTAATTAGTGTTTGGTAGAACATATTACAGTTTATATATTCATTTTCTCAACTCAGGAGCTTATAGATCTATCTATCCATGTCAACACGCATACTAAAAAAATTCTTCAATTTCTTCTATTGCCCCCTATCTTTCTCACGTATTTTTCATTTTGTATCTCAAAATATATGTTAGATTTTGAAAAAAATTACATATTCAAACTTACTTCGTAAAACTCTTTCCAACAAGACCCATATTCAATAACTTTTATTTCATTATTAAACTACTCCTGATAGTAAATTGACAGTTTATACACTATAAAATTTACGTTTTACCAAACACTTTCTTAATCACAAAACTATTTTTTTTAATAAAGAAAGAGAATAGAGTTTGAACTTGAGATTCAAAATTACATATGATTTAAGTCACCAACTCAACTACTTGATTTGTAACTTGCAATGGTAAATTGCTAATGGAGACATTAGTTGTTATTAAAATGTGTGTTTTTGCTGATATGACTGTATTGAGAGATATGTTTTGTTAATGTGGGTGAGTATGAGGCTTGACTTTTGGGTAAAAGTGGTGGAACCCATAATTAGTTTTAGTGGGAAAAAGATGAAGGAAAACAATGTTGATAGCTTAATTAATAAAATTATATTGGAATGTGTGTTTTGCTGATGTGGTTGTATTAAAAGATCTATTTTACTGATGTGAATAAATAGATAAAATTACTTTTTATATAATATAGGTGAGATTCGAAGACATAGTTATTGGGTTATTAATTGTGCAACTTGCCAATATTTAGAAACATTTTTGAGAGCTAGTGCATATATATATTTAATACTATAAAAGAAAAAAAAGAAAAAAATGAAATCATGTAACAAAGGAAAAAGTCAAAACTGGAGAAGACAGCTGGCAGAAGACGAGAAATCAAAGGCGCCACTGGTATGCACTAAACAGCGATCACGAAACTCAGCAATGACATAATATAATAGTATTTTATAATTTCAGAAAAATCGTAAATTGAAATCCCGTACATGGATTTTGTTGGGCAGTATTTTTTCTCTCTCTCATTATAAATACAGTAATCGTCTCCATCTTCCACACACTACACAATCAAAGCTAAAACAAAACTAATTGCTCTAAAATCATCCAAGCAAGCAAGCATGTCTAGCACAGCTGGTCAAGTCATACGCTGCAAAGGTTAATCTGATCTTTCTTTCTTTTTTTGTTTGCTGATTTGGTGTTAGTTTCTGGTTGTCTTATTTGTCATTTTTCTTATAATCTGGGTTTTGCTTGTATGTTTTGGGGGCACGATTTCTTTTTTCTGGGTTATCCTGATCATTTTGATTTGCTGGTAGTTTATAAGGAGCTGATAAGTAATTGCCAATTGAAAATCAATTTGGTTTTATACAGTTGGGCATTGGTTTTGTGAATAATTCCGTAATTGGGTATCCATGTATTGCAGCTGCGGTTGCATGGGAGGCAGGGAAGCCACTAGTGATCGAGGAAGTGGAGGTGGCGCCACCACAGGCTAATGAAGTTCGGTTGAAGATTCTGTTCACTGCTCTGTGCCACACTGATGTCTACTTCTGGGAAGCCAAGGTAACAAACAAATCTCACAGCAGATCATTTTTATTCTACTGAACTGGTCCTTAATTTGTTTAATGAGAGGGAAATTTGCATGCCCATCTGACTTGGTCACTGTGAAGGAGAAGATTTTGGATCTTGAATTTTTAGTGTGCATCTTTATTTTTTTAAGTGTTTTTTTTGCTTGTTCAAACTTCAATGTCTTGTTTTCATAATTAACTATCAAATTTATTTTCAAGACGTACTCGTTTGAAATTTTTCCTGAAATGTTTTGTTTGAAGTATCATCATTGACATTATGTTTTCCCATGTTTCAGGGCCAGACACCGGTGTTTCCTCGCATATTTGGTCATGAAGCTGGAGGGTATGTATATTCTTGATATAAATACTAAACAATGGAAGATCTTGATGTAAAATTGAGTCTAGGCTGTGTTTTTATTGGATTATATTTGACTTTATTTTTCCTCAGAATTGTGGAGAGCGTGGGTGAAGGTGTCACTGATCTCAAACCTGGTGACCATGTCCTCCCAGTGTTCACTGGGGAGTGCAAGGAGTGCCCACACTGTCTGTCTGAAGAAAGCAACATGTGTGATCTCCTGAGGATCAACACTGACAGGGGCGTTATGCTCAGTGATGGCAAGTCAAGATTCTCTATCAATGGAAAGCCCATATTTCACTTTGTTGGAACCTCCACCTTCAGTGAATACACTGTTGTTCATGTGGGTTGTCTTGCAAAAATCAATCCTGAAGCTCCCCTTGACAAAGTTTGCATTCTTAGTTGTGGCATATCCACAGGTTAGCGGAAAGAAGTGCTTTCTTTCACAAATTGCTGTATTTATTTTCAATGTATGGGGATTACTGATTGGCATTTTCTGGTTGTAGGTCTTGGTGCTACTCTGAATGTTGCAAAACCTAAGAAGGGTCAATCTGTAGCTATTTTTGGATTGGGAGCCGTTGGCCTTGCGGTGAGTTGTGCTTGTTGCTTTGCTTTAGCCCTTCTGCAGATATGCTTGTAATGGTCTATTCTCATACTCTTCGTCCATATGATATTTCAGGCTGCTGAAGGTGCAAGGATGGCGGGGGCTTCCAGGATCATCGGTATTGATCTGAACCCGAGTAGGTTCAATGAAGGTAGATGCAAACTGGCAATTTACATACATACATATAGTAAAATCCGATTCAGTTCATTTCTCTGTATGTTTGGGCTCCTCCTAATTGCTAATTGATGATTGCTGAATTTCCTATTCTTGATGACAGCTAAGAAATTCGGTGTTACTGAGTTTGTGAATCCAAAAGATTACGACAAGCCTGTACAAGAGGTTGGTTTCAAAAAATTTCCTTACAATGATTTTAGAACAAGTGCATAGGTATGTGATGATCAACAACATTTGCGAATCAGGTGCTCGCTGAGATGACCAACGGGGGAGTTGACAGGAGTGTTGAATGCACTGGAAGCATTCAGGCCATGATCTCCGCGTTCGAATGTGTTCACGATGTAATTATCTGGTCAATCCTCGTTTGTTTGTTGTTTGATTGCTTTTCTAAAAGATTTAGTTAAAATTTCTGATAATGTGTGTTTCAAACATGCACTATTTTCAGGGTTGGGGTGTTGCTGTACTTGTTGGCGTACCAAACAAAGATGATGCATTCAAAACACATCCCATGAACTTGCTGAACGAAAGAACTCTCAAGGGTACCTTCTTTGGCAACTACAAGCCGCGCACTGACATTCCCGGCGTGGTCGAAAAATACATGAACAAGGTTAGCTTTTTGCAAAATCATGCAGATTTTTTGCAGGGCTAAAAATTGTAGTAAAGTTATGCTACAATTCTACATATACTTGTTTTGACACCCTGGTTCGGGAAAATGTATTCCTGCTTATTGTGCGGGTTCGAATGTCGTTGACAGTGTGTTACATACTTGCATGTGTGTAAAAAAAACGTAAAACTTGTTTTGTGATTGAATGAACCATTGAAGGAATTCCTGTAAACCACTGATATTCTGCTTATTTTACACGCAGGAGATAGAGCTGGAGAAGTTCATAACTCACTCTGTGCCGTTCTCGGAGATTAACAAAGCCTTTGATTACATGCTGAAAGGAGAGAGCCTTCGGTGCATCATTCGCATGGAGGATTAGATGATCATATCTGCAGACTGCAGTACTGTTGAGCATCAGCAGATATGAAAAATCTCAAACTATGTTGAAGGGCGATGGTTTTTAGTATTGTTGTTTCTTCTGAGCTTGTGAAAATTCGGAATAAAAAAGGTTATTTGTACTTGGTTTACTGCATTGTGCACTTTAAATATTTTTCTTGAAATAAACACTATTGATGTTTTTTGCTTTCCCTTTTATTCCAATAAAAACTAAAAAAATAATAATTAATCAACAAATTTAGTCATTCTTATTCAACTGCTTGGAATCATGTTTTATTGGTCAGCACAATCCTGTAGAGTTTTTAAAGGTGGTGATGATCAGAACCAGAGGAAGGTCTTCCATGGCCAAGTTTTTCATCCTTCCTGATCATTTCATCAACATGTATATCATCATCAATCTCAAGCACCACAGATTGTGCACCATGTGGACCTTCCACAATAGCCTCCTTCACCTTCAAATGTTCATCAACATGTACAACTTCAGCTTCTTCAACTCTCTTCTTTCTCTTCTTGATTAAGCAGCACAGACCAAATACAAGGAATGCAAGAAAAAGAAGCCCACCAAATGAGACAAACACAACGATTATTATTGTCGAGTGGTTGTCCGGTGACGGCGATGGTGGAAGTGGTGGTGGTGGGAGGATATGAGGTGGTGGAGGAGGAGGGCGAATGTGCGGCGGAGGAGATGGGTGGTTTGGTGGCGGAGGGAAATGTGGGAAGTCAAAGTTATTGGGAGATGCCATTTTTTATAAGATTACAGAAAGTCAGAAAGTATTGATCAAGTGTGTGGAGATTCGGTGTGCTTGAATGTGTATTTGTAGTGATGGTTTGTGATTTGTTTATTCAAGTTTTTATGTGACTTGGCTCTCATGCTAAGATTTTAGATATAGAATTGGATTGTTTGCATTGAAAAACACCTCTCAAGGTTTCCTTTTTTTCATCTTCAAGTTGCATTTCTTGATTGCAACATGTGATGGGATAGTTATACTACAAATCTAATCTAATATTAATGACTTCCATGTCCATCCATCATCAGTAGAGGATCAATAGCGGATCAAGGATTTAAACTCACTTGGGAAATTATTTTAGAATTATTTATATGACACGAAAATAATCACTAATAATTTTAAGTAATAAAATGTTACATCTTATCATAAGAGCTGGCCGCCACCGTAAAAAAAAAAAGAAAAAAGAAAAGAGAACACATGGATTCACCTTTGCTACCAAAATACCTCCTTTCGGATCAAAATGGGATTTTTTTTCTTCCATCTATAAACAGAGAAAACTAAGAGAAACTACTAGGCAGTCATCATATGTAGAACAAATTAAATGTTTTTTAACTTTTATTCATATAATGTGTATGGCAGCATAATTTCTTTCATTATACAAGCACTTGCTATTGTCAGACAAAAAAATTGAACCGGATAGGACACATACAGGACTGGAAGGCTTAGTGAAGACTGATAAACATTTCTCCATCTTTTGTAGTCAGCTGCGAAGTGAGAAGGTCAAATTGATACCAGAAATTGCTGGCAAAATGAGATTTTGCAGCTTAGAGTTCGTTGGAGGGTACCCGATTTTCGCTAAGAATGTATGAAAAGAGAATTTCATTCCACGTATCAGGCACTCCAGGCAGACACCAATGGGAACAATCGGGCACCGATGGATTGTCACTCCAGGTGCCCACATGCCCATCACTCCGGAAAGATCCCATTCGAGTAACGTGCAAAACCCGCACTGGAAATTTCATTTTCTTCGCGACTCCAAGTATTGCGTCTGAGATTGAGCTGCGGTCCCTACCTCCGGTTAGGGAGGAAGGGCGTCTAGTCACTGTGCAAGGTTTATGGTTTCTGCCACTGGCACAAAAACAGAGTAAGACTATAAGTCCAGTGCAGTTAATGAGATGTGTTTGTATGACGGTATCGATAGAATGAGCATGATTATCACAAATCGGAAAATGTTGCAACGCAAAAGCCACTCACGAGCACGTTCAACGGGACTTTTCAATGAAATTTGAAGCTGCTTTGAAAGTATGTTCAAATCAAATAATAGATCATGATACAGTAAGCAAATGATAAAATGAGACCAAGAGAAGGCTGTGGAGACTAAGAGAATGCATCTTTTACAATTTATCATGATCGGGTAAGGACAATCTAATTTCGAGAAACGTTCAAACATTTCTTCGAAAAGAATAGAATTGTCGTCCAAATAAGGAATTCTAATCACATTAGTGCAATCATAAAATACAATTTAATTTTTCTTCAAGTTACTATAATTAGATTCTTCTGCAATAGAATTCTACAACAGTTTAGGCAACATTATGCAGCAAGAGTGGTGGAAGAAAACGAGGACGCTACACAATCACTAACCGCGCAACATACCTCCAGTGAGAAGATTCGAAAGTTCGGAAGTATACTCTCGTTCTATTTGAGTTAACTGTGGTATCAACCCAAGATGCCCAGGTCTCTAATGCCATTTTGAAGGCAGAAGTTATCGGCATTCCAAGTTTCACCACTCCATCAACTTGAAAATAGCAGCCCCTAAAGACATGTTAGGAGAATGGTTTGTATAGCATCCTTAAAAATTAAAAGCATACACTCAATGGGAAAGCACAAATAACCATCAATAAAATAAAATAAAAGTACAGAATATCATGTTTAATGGAATACTGGAAAACGACAGCAAAACATAGTCGTCGATGCATGTGCATTCACAGTGATACGGATAGGCTTAAGAGGCCAAAATTTGAGGTGAAAATAGGAAGTCATTTTGTTCAACCATTAGGCAGCAAATAGGGATGTGTAAAATTGGACAAAAATTTGATAAAAGGATATTCCGACCAGAGAAGAAGAACACAATTTGGAAAAATGATTCCCACCTAAAACATTCTCCCACACCCACCCACCGATCAATGGAAAATGCTAACCAGGAGACGAGAGAGGATTGGTTTCTATTGCACAAAAGCGAAAAATACCTCAAGTTACTTACAGATTTATTAATCAATAAACATGAGGCAATGCCTAATAGAAAGTTGCTACATTCATAGGTTTTTCGAGCACTGGATGCAATGGGAAACAATCATTAAGTTTGTTTTTTTTTACATTATCTGCAGATTAATTATGCTCAAGTGCATCTTTGGAATAATAGAAACATAACAGAGATTGATTCGCATGTTCAGTAGACCACGAACCTGTCAAATATATGGCCAACCCTGCCAACATCTCAAAGGCAATTCAGATAATTCACTAACCTTTCCTTCTAATGATCTTGAGCATGCACAAATTTTAGGACTAATAGCTAGCTATGAAATGCATTTGGTAAATAAACTACCCTAATATAGAACCGAGATTCACCAAGAAATATTGATCCAAAAACTAAACACCATGAGGCAGTTTAGGGCCTAAGGTAAAGAGCTCCTAAATTTAAATAAATTCATATTGAAACCCAATATATCAGCAATCAATTACAGAAATTAATGCTAAAAAATTGAGATCACTTACATAGCGAAAAGTTTACCCGGTGTCCACCAGTGTCCTGAATTGAAAACCAAAACATCGGCATCTATCCACTCTTTACTGATACCATCCAACTTGTCCAACTTAATTGTTGACTTCACTCTCTTTGGTGCACGCTTTGGTGAGGATGCTGGCTGCACCAGGAACACCGACCGATAAAAATCAACTCTCAGATTAAATGTTCTAAACTCTACACCCAAAAATCTGATCTGTTTAGTGATCTTCTTCCCATTGATTTCACGCACACTTGTCTTATCCTCCAAACCAGTCATTAGCATACAAATGAAAGATTCCCATTGTGTTCTGCTCAACGAATCACCAACAAAAACAACCCGTTTCCCACGAAGCCCCTCAAGAGCTTCTCGTGCGCTAAACCTCTGTATATCACAAGTTTTAGGCTTCCATCTCCATTTCATATAACCTTTATCTCTTCTACCATTAGCTAAGCAATCAAAACCACGTTCCGCAAAGGGACATAGTGAGGCATTGTACAAAGGATAACTATCCTCTTGAATCCAACTTCCATCAAACACATTGCATTCACTAATTGAATCACTTGAATTAGACATTCCGTGCTTATTATAAACAACAGGAGTACTCGTATAAGGAAACACATATAGATATGCACAATCCAAGGCTAGAAAGAAGATTAGAACCGAAACGATTGCAACAAGTGCATAGAGTGATTGAAAAATCCAAACTTTACACTGACCCATTACCAATCTGCTCCTGAAACTCAATACCCTTGAGTAAAATTTCCTGAAATGATCAAATGCAGAAAACCCAATTTTTTTCTCCATCACCTGTATGCACCCTTCCACTTCCAAACAAGTAAAATCAAAATGCTATAATTAGATATATAAATCATGCGATTGGAAAAAGAAAGAATCACCCAATAATAGTATACATCCAAAACCCCATCAAGCACTACAAAAAGATAGAACAATTGTAGCACGCCAAAATCTGTATGCTTTAAACCACATAGGAAAAGAAAAGAAAAAACCTTACTGGAATTTGCAGGCGCAGTTTACAGAGGATTGTTCTGAAGAAGGAAATGTGAGGGCATTTAGGTCATTTAAAGGTGTTTCTTTGGTCAGGACAATATTTGTGATCGTTGTCCGAAGTGGAACTTTGTCTGTGGAGATATGAAACAACTGGAAAGACAGCCGGATGAATTAGATTAGATGTAGTGCAGCCAAGTCTAGACTAGTTTCACACGTGTTCAATGATGAATGGATAGTTTCACAACTAGTCTAAGTTAGAGAGAAGATCTATGGTAGATCGCTTCTGGTTGAAGCAATTGTGAATGGGATTCTTGCTCGCAAAGCAGATAATCTTCTCACTTTGCTCTCTCTCTGAGTCTTTTTTTTTTTTTTTTGATTCACTCTCTCTGAGTCTTTGGAATCTCCCTTAAAACTGAAATGTGCCAGTTATGGAGGTAGTAAATGCAATTACTGTAGAAAGTAAAGCTGAATTTAATCAGTTACAGAAATCAATAGTAAATGCATTCTCTTTTACAAGGGACTTTTACAGTGAGATATGATTTATTAGTGTTACTCAACTCTAAAGGAATTTGATGTTAGAAACAACTTTAGTGGTTGATGGTATCATCAAATTTAGTAGGTGAGTGAGTGAATGCATTGATGAATATCATAAATTTGGGAACTTTTGTAAATACAAGCAATATATATCACTAACTGAAGAAGAAAATCTATCCATTTGTTTATCAAAAAATGTACATGAAGATCTAACCAAGGCTAAGGAATACTGTCCTTAGCATACATCATTATAACAGACAGTAAATCTCAAAAAATAGATTAGATTCGAACAACTCCTATTTATATATATAGGTCATCCACAATTAAACTATTTTTTGGATGACCACATATACAAATATGAGTTGTTGAATAAGAACGGAGGAAGATAACACTTCTTTTGGCCTTATTTCAATTCTCTCTGCTTTTCTCTTTTCTCCTTTCTTCTTTTTCTGTGCTTAAATCGATTGCTTTATAATCACCTAATTTCTAAATACGGATATATAACACATCAGTATTTTTGGCCAAAGATTATGCAGTTATAATAAGGCATTTGTTATATTGTAATATAAATTTAAGACCATACTTCTTGAAAGAAATAAAAAAAAATCATCAAAAAGGTTTCTCATGCAATTCAATAAAATTCCAATCTATTGATCTAAAATTCCAAATAAATAAAAACCATTGCCCTGACATTTTCAATGGAACCCAAAAACAACCAATGTAGTAAAGAAAAATTCACAGTGAATTCCTCCTCTTCACAACTACAATTTCTATATGTCCACATTAATCTGGAATCATGGTTGACAACAATTCTCAATCCTCTATGGGAATCCGAGTAGTATTAGGCAATCGTCGACCACGAGTGAATGAGCTGAACAAATGCAGAGCTCTTGATGGCTGCGCATATGGAACCATATGAGAAGCACCTCTCACCGTTGCAAAAGTCAATAAATTCCCGTACTCGGTCGCCCAACCTCCAACCTGAGTTATGCAACTTAGAACATTCAGACAGACCACAAAAACCCGAATCCCAAAATATATGAAAAATTGTTGTTATTTGGTAAGAGGTAACATGTGTTATAAGGTACCTGGCCCTTGTGAAACCAAGCTCCATAGGGTACAGTAATCTTGAATTTTAGATCTTGAGCCAGTTTCCGAATGTTTGTCCGGGAGCCCATCAATGGCACGACAGAATCTTGATCGCCACTGCATTGATATAAATAGGGAATTGTATTATATTCAAAGCTTGTATAATGTTAAAATGATTCCTTGCACCGGACGTATTACCTGAACACCAAAACTGGTATATGATTTTGAATTATCCTTCTGAGCACCGGGAGGATGTTGATGGCAAAATCAGGATCGCTATAATCTAATACTCTGTCCAATCGACGTCATAATAGAAAGACGAGTTATGCAAATATATCATCAAATGAACTTCAGAGACTAAATTTACTGAAGAGTTCGAATAGCATTGAGAAATCAAGCTGGCTGAAGTAATGATTAATTCAAGGAAGAATAAAAAGAATAGCAAGTCTATCTCCTTTCTTAGGCTAGGGAAACAATCGTGAATATTGCTTACCCACTGCACATAGACCAGCCGTAAGGTAAGCTAGTCCGATTTGCATGAAGAGCCTTTTGAACCTTGGGAAGGTTGAAATAGAAATGTCGTTCAGACGTCAGACATACATCAACACCAAGGGTTATCTTGGTCACCTTTACATATTTTCAACCAAAATTTTAAAAGTCTGTGAGATACTTAAAAAGTAGGCACGGTGATAAGAAAAGAACAAAGAATCCAAGCAAGAATTGAGCATACCGCTTTCCGCAATCTCAGCTCTTGCTCTGCAATAGATGGATAGCAAACATCGAGGATTACATCATAATTGTCTATGTAATCACCCACAATAAGATTGGCTTCGGCCATGGCATTGCTGCATTTTTGAGTTAGATTATGAGGACTTGCAACGACATAGTCATCAAAATTGCATTCATTCATGATAGTAAGGCCAACTTCGTCAGAAATCATTCCATGGGACCAGAAGTATTCATATGTTGCGGAAAGATCCTTTGTGAGTCTGAGGAGAGGATTTCCAATCTAATCGGACAAATAGCAGTTTAATTATTCACAAACACAAATAGCTGAAGAATGGACATGAGATTATTCGGTATGAACCACACGGTCAGGTTTGCATACCGCTACTCCTTTGATATTGAATTTGAAACCGGAAGACCGAGCATTATAGTCGAGCAGAACATCAGCAAGCTGTGGAATATAGTGCCCTGATATGATAGCATATAGATATATAAGGAACTCACTGAAAAAGATATGATAGTATAAAAACATTTACTCAGTGGATCTTTACTTCTCAAGCTCAAGGTTAAATTGAGCAATTTCTTCCATAAGCCTGATGCACCGTATCACAAAAAGATAGGAAATTTTTGATAAACCATCTTCTATAATTCTGATTTCTATTTCCTAATCCGTGAATAACATCTCAACATCGAACAAGAAATGCGTTTTAATTGGGGAAAAGACAGGTGATAAACTTAAAAGTCGAAAATCCTACTACTATTTATCAGACCTGCATAGCTTTCTCCTGTGAGAAACAATGCTCTTGATTTGAATTCTGGGAATTTCTCAAACCATTTCAACAAGAATGCACGCATGTCCCTGGCTGCAAAGAGCAAGAGATTGAGCTCGGAGGAATCCAAATAAAAAAATTTAGCCACTAAATGTTGAGGCTCACAAAATTTAAAATGTCTTTACCAGTTGAGGCATCTCCAGTAGTATAATCGGAAGTTGTATTCGAATACGACCATCCCACACCAGCAGGAGATTCAACAAAGAGAAGGTTTGATGCTACAATGGATAAAAGGAACTAAGACCTTCAAATCATGAAAAACATTCAATTACTAGCTTACTTTAGTTAGCACTTTCACCTTTATTCCATGACATTGAATTTCTCCGAAGGCCTCGACCGTCACCTTTCGGATAAAAAGGACCCAATTCAGTGAAGGCACCTCCACCAACTGAGGAACAACCTGGACCTTTACATGGAATTTCAAACATTTAATCATACGAGTTGCATCAAGACATTATTTGGGGATCAAAATTTATTCCACCCATAAATTCACAAGAAATATGGAAAGATTTTTTCAGATACAAATACAGAGACTCATGCAAACAATCTACAAAAATTAAACAAAATTTCAGACATTCTAGCGGAATGTGGGAGAGAAAGGGTGAAGTGGGGATGAGAAAGTACCTCCATTGAGCCAGAGAGTGAGGGGCTTCTTATCTGGGTCCTTCTCAGCCTCAACAAAGTAGTAAAACAAGCTCCTTCCAGCCTTCACATCCACATCCACATACCCAGCAAACTGCCTGAACCCAACCTTTGGTTGACCAGGAAGCCTCACCACCAGATCCTCAGCTGGAAATCCCTGAACCACATCACTCACCAATACCCACCACACACAACCCAAAACCAAAATCAACCAAAACCCACCAAAACTACACCAGCCCATCTCCGAAAGCCCCAAGATACCCACACACGACACAATCAATTGTTATTGTTCCTTGCACATTATTTACGCCATAAGATCTCTCAGACCCAAAACTGTATTACTTATAAAAAGTTTCAGTATTCATTATGCTGAATTTTGTTGTGGAGCTGTCGAGTAGAGACTAGAGAGACGTTGGGGTAGTGTCGTGAAAGGGAGAGATCATAGAAAAAAAGGATGTAAAAAGTGAAAAATAAAATTTGGCATCAACGAAGACAAAACAAAAATCAATCTTAGTCAAAAGCGCGTGATATTTAAAGGTGGTTGTCTCAATTCTTCATGATTATTATTGGCCTAGTGGGATGTTAAAAGAGTCGATTTTGATTAAATTTTTTTATGGGTTTTCAATTGATGTATCAATTTTTGTTCCCCCTTTGTGTTTGAGTGTATTTACTTATTATGGTTCTTCTGAATGCTTAAAATCAACCCCCAAGGCCCCAACTTCTGACTCAAAGACTATGTTTTGGTGAAAACAAGTATAACAAGGTCGAAACTCTAAAAAACCCTCAGCCCATTGAAGTTATTTGAACCTCTACATATCACTATCTATGAAGTTTCCAAGAAGTCTCAATAAGTAAACATTACGTATCCAATTTTAAGAGTTAGAAACATTGTACCTGTTGACTCACAAATTAATAGTCTCTCATCTTCCACTAAAAAATTATTAAAATACATTATCCTCAATAATAGAAAAATATGAGGTCCAGACATTCGCTTATCGATCAATTATATTGATATTTCGGTTTTTGGTCGATTTTAGTGTAAAATATATATATTTTTTTAAAAAAAACCGATCAAACCATTCGATTTTTGTTAATTTCGATTTTGACTTTTTTTTTTGACAACCCTAATTTTTTGAGTCTAAGAATCAATGAGGACAACTCAAGAAAAATAAAGTTGTGCAAGTCATTTGTCTGGCCCAAAACGGACAATATGGTATTTGGGCTGAATTTTATAAGGGTGCAATCTAGCAGTGTTATTTACATTGTACAAAGACCCTATTGTGCAAAGAAATTTCAGATTGAAGAAACCAGCCTATGGAATCCTCTTCAGGTGGCGTTGTAGGAGACATATACCGCTCTTTCTTACATGGAGAAGGAGAGAAGAACACCAAATGGAGATTTGGTGCTCCTCCAAATTATGATGTTGTCAACAAGCTTTTTGAAGAAGGAAGAACTAAGGTCTCTCTTTTCCTGTCTTTTTTTTTTCTTTCTAAAAAACATGAAATAACATATTGATTGAACTTGTTGTTCATGGCAGATATGGCCACCAGGTTCACTCGAAGAAATGGTGCAGAACCTGGTGAAGACCTATGAAATGGAGCTATTCCACAAGGCATGCCCTGATGACTTCAAATCAATTGATCCAAACAAGTTTACTAAATCTCTGAATGGTACTGAAGTTGGAATTTGATCGCTGCTGCCTCTACTTAATAAATCTACACAAAGTTATGATCATGATGAACAATTACTTGCAGGCAAGAAAGCTCTTAGCATAGCTGAATCGCGAAAAATCGGTGGTTATAACACGCTGCTGCAAACTTCACTGCCGGAAGATTTAAGGTTGTACAATCCTGACGTTGAAACTGTTGAATCATCTCATAAGGCTTTTACGACGACGTTTGCACGAGGGTTTGCCGTGGAGATTCTCCAAGTTTATTCAGGGCCACCGGTGATTGTGTACAAGTTTCGGCACTGGGGTCACATGGAAGGTCCATTCAAAGGCCATGCTCCTACTGGAGAATTGGTTCAGCTCTTCGGATTGGCCATTTTTGAGGTTGGTTTATTTTTTTGGTTTGTGTTTCTTCAATTCCAGTTCTTGTCTTTTTTTCAAAAAATTTGCAGGGATTACAAATACTTTTCTTGGTTTTTTCTCCTTTTTTGGGTTGAAAAAGGTGGATGACAAGATGAGAATTGTGAAGGTGGAGTTCTTTTATGATCCGGCGGATTTGCTCGGGCCCCTCTCAAAGGGTCCTAAAATGGATACTTGTGGTGAAGAAGACGCAGCTGCATCAAGCTGCCCTATCTTGAGAAACACTGGTTGATTAATGTAATTATAGACTTACAGTGTTGGTTGTCTGGGTACTGTTTATGATTTCTTGCTCATTTTAATTTCTGCTTTGTATTGGAAGCAAAAATCTGGTTTTTATATACTGCAAATTATCTTATAAAGTATTACGAGTCGATGCAAATGTGTAAATCTCTCTTGGTTGAAAGGATAAAAATTCTCGTATGCAAGGCTTACAACCTAATTTAGCTAAAAAATATAACAATTCTAGTGTACAGGGCTCCGATAATGGGAAAGATTTGAGACAGACAAGATATACTTAAATCCTATTTCCATGTAATATTTAAAGAAATTATTGATCTTGGAACTTCTAAATTGCGCCACTCAACTCTACCACTGGACCACTACAACCATACACTACCTAGTCACAACAAGTATGTCAACATTAGGTTCAGATTACAAAACACAATGAGTTGCCTTTAATATTGTGGTAGACTGCTATTGCTCCATCTAATAGAAACTCTCAGCATCATCTTGAATTAATGGTGAACAATATGTCAGTACTGTCTTCATCTTCTTTTTAATACAAGATACATACACTATTACAAATACAAGGACATTTAGGTTTTATTTGGAATTCAATGAAATTGAGGTTGGGAGATGTAGGAGTTCGTAACGAACCGCTCTCAACTTTTGTTTGACAAAAACTATGGGTGGCAAACCTCTTCGAAAGCTTTCCAACGCTTCAAATTTGAACCCTTCATTTTGAGGGGGTTCAGTTCACCATTTAAAAAGAGCATCATAGTAATAATCTTAATAAAAATTTTAGTGAACCCCTTTAAACTCTACTAATTTTCCAAACAAGGGTTTACATTAAAAAATTCAACCCCTTCCCAACCCAACCTCTCCTAATCCAACGCATCCCAACCCCTCCTTTCTAATATGTCAAGCATGATGCCTTGTGTTTCATGCATCTTTCTACCATGACTAGAATATAACCCACATAACAAATTCAACCTTCAAAAATTATTGTCTCGGGTCGTTTTTCATAACATTTGATAGATACCCAAAAATTTAATTAAGGTACGTATAATCCAACATGACCAAAAATCAGACAAAATCTTTTTTTCATATTATTTGATTTATCTCAGTAAATTGTATTTAAATATTTCTTTGCCATGAAATATTGAAATGTTTCTGTCATGGGAGTGTAAAGGAAAATCGTGCTTGCAAAAGAAAACAAAAATACATAAGATAGGAAATCCAATGCCTGTAGAGTATTATGGTCTTGTAAATTGTAATAATAAGGCATGTCATAAGTTTACAAAACTATTACCAATTCAAAACGGCAGCTTTCTGATTTGTCCAACACTGGCAGATTGATGGAATTCCAACCATCATGATCGTGAAGTGCATTAAATTCCGGTGATCCTTCGGCCGACTGCCTGTAAATTGGGGCAAAGTAATTGCATCATCCGACCATAATGCATCTTGAGACACTCCTTTAACTAGTCCAAGTAAGCCAAACTCATCATTCCCTGCCAACATTTCTTGATGAGGCAATGCGTGTTGATCAGTTGAATTCGATTACCCGCTTAGATCGGGTTCAAGGATCCAAAAGTTTCGATTACCTCATCGTGCAATTCTCCTCTAGAAAACGAATCTTGATTCAAATATTTGACGAAAATAAGCGCTGTGTCAATTTCACCAGCAATGAACTCATATTTCTCTTGATCACCACCAAGTCTATAACTTGTGAAATGAAGATTGATTCGGTCAATCATCCGGCGGGCAGCCTCTCATACGACATTATTGCGACAACCACCGTGAACGGGTACATTTCTTAGCAAGCCACCTTTAGTCCAATACCTCCTCCAACCCTGTATGGTTGCTCATCTATGTCACTGTTAGTATCCTAAGATGGGCCTAGTTCAGGCCCTTTTTCAGTTGGATTGCTGTGAGTTGGGCTTCCTTGATAATACAACGAGGCTTACACAAAAGAGAGGTTTAGTTGGTGTTCCGTTCTGTGCTAATCAAACTCTTGCAGAGGTGGCCTTCCAAATAATTCTAAGGCCCTCTTGCTAATAATATTCTTTATATTTATTTTATAAGCCACCACGAGGAGGAAATACGAGTAATTCTACGGAACCCAAGTCTTTTAGTCCAAAATTTCTCCAAACCCAGCTGGCATCCGACGTGGCGTGACAGCTCAGAAGTTGATATGGCAAATTTCAAAACGAATTTCGAAATAAATTAGGATTTTTGCGGAAAAACCAAATTTGCCGAAACAATGTCGTGAGTAGGCTCTCTCCCAATCACTCTCATCTTCTCAACTTGAGCTCTATTGTAGGCGGATTTTTCTTGCTTCTGGGCATCAACTGAGGCTGAAGAAGCATGGACATAAGAAGTTCAAGCAGCTCCTACTATCTTTGCCCTCGCCAGTGTGTTCTCTCTCAATCCAGCAGCAACTTCTAATCAATCGGCCTCTTCTTCTCTTCCAGAATCGATCGATTCTCTTCCAAACTCATTCCCTGTAGATTCAATATTGCAGCCACGAAAGGGAAGAGAACACAGAGTTCTGAAAAAACAAAATCTGTAACTCCATTATTACAGCAGCTGCGCGAAGGAGAAAGAAAAAGATGAACGAATCTAGGTTAAATTTTTGACCCATTCAACCCCTTTGCCACCTAAGCTTCTGACCTGTCATGTCACGTTGGTGCCATCTGGGTTGGGAGAATTTTGGGACTAAAAAGGTTGGGCTCCTTTGTTTTTCCGAGGAAATACACATATCCATATGTTATAAATTGGATATTCGTGAAAGAGTCGCATAAATTCAACTCAAATAAATTTGAAGAGATATTATCTGTTCTATGCCTAAGGTTTGTACAATTTTATTCTTAAAAAGACTCTCTTGACTGAGAATGATTGAATCTTTACTTATAAATAACATTGACAGTTTGTACCTAACTATGTGATCAGACAAATCTTAATACTCTCCCGATACTTGTGGGATCCGATATGTGGGGCCTAACAAGGGTAGGGGGTCTTTTAGGATCGAGTCTTAACAACAAAAATTGGAAAACTTAAACCCGAAATTTTAAATCCAAAATCTTAAACCATTAAAAACTAAAATTTAAATCTTAAATCCAAACGTTGAATTCTTAATTCTAAACAATAAATTATAACTCTTAATCTTAATGTATCTCTATTCTCTAAAGGAAAATAACATGATTTAATACGAATTTTGAGAGAATAAATGCAGCTAAAAATTGTAGCTGAAATTATAGTCTCTCTCAACAAACAATCACGATTGACCACATCCACACGAACATTTACTACATGGCTATTTGACTCAGCATTCCAGTCCTACATGGCTCTTTAAATGATGACGTGTCACTTGACTCTTTCCCAACATAAACAAATATTAAAAAATAAAATAAAACTTGAGAAAGTTCAACCGGCCTGCTTCCAGCTTCCCCACCTTCACCAACCTTAGAAAAGAAAAAAAAACATTTTAATTTACCTACTAGCCCATACTTCACTACTTTTATATTAATAATTTTATTATATATATAAATATGCGAGGTCTATTGAGTGTGGCTTCGAACCCCTCATCCAATCCAACGGCCAATACAATATTCGTCTCAAATTTTATGTGCTGGATCCTGCAATAATTTTTTTCCCACGCGTATATATGTATATATATATGTATTCCCTAATTTAACAATACAAAGTTGCAAACAATAATATGCTTCTCGGTCTTGATATCATCTTCTCTTCTTCTCATACACTCCATGGATTCATCGGACTTTCCAGTCGTCAGATCACCGCGAAAAGAACTGCAGGGCCCGCGGCCCACGCCTCTTAAGGTCCGTAAAGACTGGCACAAGATTAGAAAACCACCGGTGGCACCACCACAGCATCAACAACAATCGAAGCAGCAGCAGCAGCAACAACCGCGGCCTCCGGTCATAATTTACACCGTGTCACCTAAAGTGATCCACACACATCCGAGTGAGTTCATGAATTTAGTCCAACGCCTCACCGGATCATCGTCGTCATCTCCGACCACCTGTACTACATCCAATCCGTTCAATGACGATTGTGGGGCGGTATCGCCTGCGGCAAGATATGCTACAATCGAGAAGGCTAATAAATCCCCGGAAGGAAAGAAGGAAGTAAGCGACGTCGGATTGGAAGAGATAGGTGGGGATGTGTCGACGTCGATGGAGAGGACGAGTAATAGTTTCCCGGGTATTTTGTCGCCGGGGCCGGCTTCGGTGCAACCGATATCACCGAACTTTTTTTCTACACCGTCTGATCCGAACTCGATTGGGAGCTTTTTCTATGATTTGAGTCCTACGGTAAATGGGAACAGTAGGTTCATCATGCCTAGTCCTTCACAAAGCAGCTTTGTTTCACCTCATTTGTCTTCACCTTCCGTTGACCTTTTCAATAATTTCTTTGATCTGTAATTTTGTTTTTTCAATGGGTAGATTCATTGTAGAAGATGAAGATACAAAATTGGGGGGCTAAAAGTGGAATTTTGATCTAATTTTTGTTTTGGGTTAGCCAGTTGGTTTTTTTTTTTCAGTGGGGCCCATATATTGTGTAAGGGCAATTTGGTCCAAATATTTATCTTATGGGAATAACTAGGAGTGAAAAAAGTTTGTTCTGGATACCACAACATCAAATATTTACTAACAGCTCCGTTTTATATCCTATGTCCTATGGGTTATATCTCATGGGATCCCATAATTTATTCCATTGTATAATACAATGGAATAACAGATTTATTACAGTGGAATGCGTACTATTACAATGGAATACGTTATTTCATTGTGCTAGAATTTGTTATTCCATTATGATAATACAATGGAATAACGTATGAGATATTTCATTGTAATAATACAATGAAATAACAGATTTTAGTACAATGGAATACGTATTATTACAATGAAATACGTTATTTTATTGTAATAAAATCTGTTATTCCATTGTAATAATACAATGGAATAAAATATGGGATCCCATGAGATATATATCATTTTCCATTTACTAAATATTTACATGTTCGAATTCTAAGTTAGATTGGATTTTGAACATACCTATAATTGGAGTTATCGATTTGTTCAAACAGTCATATAATTTTAAGTACAAAACAAGTTAATAATGACACATCATTTAATTTATAAGAAAATAAAGTTTCAATAACATCAAATAATCTCGAGTTCCACCAATAAATCTCTATACTTCATAAAACATGAGAGGATACATCAATTATAACTTATATGTTCGAAATTAGGGTCCGGTTTTGGTTTTAAATCAAATAATTTTTTGTGTTTAAATTCGAACTTAATTTTTAACTGGATAAGATTTTTGTAGTTGGACTCAAATTTTGGACTTATAATTGATCTTAATTTAATCAGAGGTAAATTCAGTCATCCAAATCGAATATAGTTGCCACCCCCTTAGACTTAGCATTACGAGCATATGTCATAATATTTTAAATTTAACATTAATTAAACGAACATTTCATTTTACTTCAAGACTCTTTTTCTATATATTTTCTCCTTTCGAAACCTCGAGATTAAGTTTGATAAGGCTTAATTAGCGGCATTTGGAGAGGGAGGGTTCGGAAGGATTCCAATGGAAATTTATATAGTTTCTATAAAGTCGCTGAATCGATCCAAGGTATTGTGTAGTACTAAAATATTGAGGGGAAAAATATATATATCACCCCTCACATTTGATGAAAAAACAAACACTCTCTTATATTTGAAAAATGACAAACATTCTCTAATTTTAGTTAAAATTTAAGGTAAAGTACTTATAACATCATTCACGTATGTTTGACGAAAAGAAAATATTTCTCTCGCATTTTATAAAAAGTGAAGATCCTCTTGAATCTAAAATACTATAAATAAATACACTAATAATCTATGATATAACTTAAAAATGCAGATAATTTAATATAAATTATTAGAAATAGAAAACAAAGTTAACTTTCTATTAGAAAAAGTGGGTCTTTGTTTTTTACAAACGTGGTAAAACTATTTGTGTTTTTATTAAACGTGAAGAATGTTATATATACTTTACCTAAATATTAACAAACTCTGCTGAGCTCGATTTAATTTGTTTACATAAGTATGCATTATAAATTTTTTGATGAATAAAATTAATTTATTTTTTACTTTTTCATATGAGATGATTGGAAAATTTATTTAAAGAAAAATGCTGGAGAGACTGTGGAACTACATGCTTATAGAGAGGACATTTATCGCAACATTATACAACATAATTCAACTTCTAATAAAGGGTACGGTATCTATATCACCGTTCATATTTGATGAAAAGATAAACGTCCCCTCACATCTGTAAAAAGACAATTATTCCTCTTATTTCATCGGATAAAGTACATATATCACTCGTCACATTTGATAAAAAAATAAATACTCACTCATATTTTTTAAAAATAAAGATATTTAAATCTAAAATAAGACGAATAATTGAATTAATAATTTATGATACAACTTTAAAATGTTGATAATTTAAGACAAATTACTCCCATCGCATTTGTGAAAAGACAAACACTCTTATCGTAACTACAAATTAACTTTATTTTATTATCAGTTAATTTTTTGATAAATCTCAGTTAAATAAAATGACTGTAACTGGGATTGATTGGATAATACATTGACTTTGGAATAATTCAATCCAGACTCAACCTGACCCCAAAATTTTAAATATTGACATTGACTTTCAATGGGAAATTAACTTACTTCCTATATTTTGATTTGATGCTCGAATCACAGAAAAGAAAGGAAAAAAAAACCTGATAAATGTGTTTTTCCCTCTTAAATGCATGAAGGGTTTAAACTCTAGTTAGGTCTCGCATCCAGAAAATTTTCGATTTAAAAAAAGAAGAAGGTCAAAGTCTAGATGAGAATCGAACTCAATTCCTTTCAAATTCATACGATTGAATTAACATTAGGTCTCGCATTCAGAAATTTTTCGATTTTAAAAAAAGAAGGTCAAATTCTAGATGAGAATCGAACTCAATTCCTTTCAAATTCATACGATGGAATTAACATTAAAAAAATTCGCCACAAAACTATCAATGAGTAATTATTGTACCTCCTACTCCTTATTTGTTATATAATAAATCTATTTTTTTTGCCCACAAAAGTCGATAAACCAATTGTTGTATTAATATTTTTTCTACAACTGAGGAACCATCGTGCCCTTTGGAAAGCTAAGTTAGCTTGAACTTCAAATCCCATAAATTTTGACCCAATTAATGAAAAATATTATTACTAGATATGAAGTACGTATTTATTTATAATTAATGATTAAAACACCCATTATATAAATTTAAAAATAAATTAAAAGTTATATTTATGATTGATGTATCATTCATCTATATTTAATCACTCGATATATATTATCAAGTGCAGTTTTTCGGATTCACCCTTGAATGAGTATGGGGCCCAAAACATGTGGGTCATACACCCAATCCAACCACAATATTGCAGGTGTTCCGCACATGAATTTATTTGTGGAATTCACACTGGAACAACTATATATATATATATATATATACACACACACACATGTGATATGGAAAAGTAATTGAAGGTGGGAGTAGTTACCTTCCTTGGAGAAAAACCAGGCCAAAAAGGATCAAGTAGAGATTATTTTAAGCATTATTATCTGTCGTTAAAAAAAAAGGTTTGCATGACATTAACGGGCTGATTAATCTGAGTATTAAATAAGGGGGCGCGCGACTAAATACATCGTTGATTTTGTTAAATACAACACCATATTTTTTTTGTAAATTTTGCATAATAATGTCATTTTATAAAATGAATAAAAGATACACTATTTTAAGAATATCGTTTGATGTTAAATACAACCCTAAATTTCACTCAAACATAGTCGATAAAATACTATGCGTCAATCAATCATTACACAAAGATTTTGAGTGTTTGTTGATGACAAGTTGGGCGCAATGCAGTTTATGTAATTATGTGTGACTCCATGTTAAACTTGCTAACAGTATTACTTACAGATGATCATCATATGAACAAAATCAAATACCTCTTCAACTCTTTAAGTGAAGAGCAAATTCCTTTCTCTCTCTTTTATTTTATTTTATAATTGCTTCAAAGACACGTACACTTTAAATTGATTTTGTGGTATATTTAACTTATAATATTGTATTTAACAAAAATAATGGTGTATGTGTGAGTGCGCTTTTAAAAAAATTAATGATATAATAATAATTTTATGATGTATTTATCACGTAATGTTGTATTTAACGAAAATAACGACGTATTTAACCACCCCTAAACGATTAATCGTTAATTATACGTCACCCTAAAACAATCCTTATGTCATGAGATCATGACAAAATTTCACATCTCTTGACATATTTTCCTCATTATTTTAGACTTTTAGTTTGACTTGTTAATCCACGTGCTGCAGCTTTCTAAATCCTGATAAATAGGGCTTGCCGACAAAATCAACTTTAATCTATGGCTATCAATTTCTCAGTTAATTAAACATGAATCTTCCATCGAAATGATTCATTCTCGAGTCATTTTATACAGTTCTAGATGGTTTTCAAATTTCTATTTAATAGACTTTTGTTTTGATTTTTGTATGATTACATCATTACTAATTAGCACTGACAGAAAATGTTAAAGAGAGTTATATAATGGTAGAGACGATGATAAGTAGCCAAAAAAAACTAATAATATTAGAGCACATGCAATGCAATGCAATGATAATTTTTTGTCGGAAAATGGATAATGTATGAGAATGTGTGTTTTTACTAATATGACTATATTAAGAGACAGGTTTTGCTATTGTGATTGAGTATGTGACTTGACTTTTGTTTAATAGAAGTGAAACAATATTGATTTTAGTGTAGTTTTGTTGCGGACAATAAGGGGTTCAACGATATCGATGGCTTTGCTAATATGGTGAAGAAATAATGCATAGAGATTTATGTTCTGTTAATTTGATTGTTCTGAGAGACTTGTTTTGCTGATGTGAATGAATTCATGGTAAGACTTTTTATATAATAGAAATAGGACTCAGTTTTAATTTAATGGGGAGAAGAGGTTGGTGTCACTGTGGGTGCTCTGATAGAGAAGACACGTCATAAAACATATATTGAATTATGTAACAAGTTAGATACGTACAAGACACGAAGAAAATGATTTGTTGGATCCTTGACCTTCTAGCCTTTGATTGCTTCCGAGGTTCTGGTATTCTGTGTTGGGTTTTCTAGTGTGTAGTGTTTTTGATGTTCCTCTTCCAATTCCTTAAATTACCTCATGCGATTTGGTCTCTTGCTCTATTTTATGACTAGGTTTTTTTTCTTCTTTCCTGCTTCCTTTCTCTCTCGGAGCTTTTATAATTTTGTTTGCTTGGGGGTTTCTTTTCACTATTCTATTTTATGTTTGTGTTGAGCTAATTTCTTGTCAATAAAATGTCTTATATTTAAGTTTTCATGTAGAATGCATCAAAAAAAAATATATATATATATATATATATATATATATGTGTGTGTATGTATGATAGAGTTTCGATGATGAATGTCATAGAAATTAACGAGAGATTGAAAAGTTATTTCAATGAGCTGCTTTAGAGCAACTCCAATGTTCTCTTCTCCAAATTTTTCAGCGCGGTCCCACTTCTATTAGAGCAAAACACGACTCCCAATACAGTCAAATCAACAAAACGCATATTTCAATACAATTTTTTTTTCAATTTTCATTCACAAACACTCTAAATATCAAGCATCAACATCATTTCTCTCATACCTTTCTACCATATTTCACTTTTTCTACCATTTTACACTTTTCTCAATACAATTTTTTCAAATCACTCTCTCTGCACACTCCAAAATTTTCAGCTTCATTTTCAAGTGCCTCATTGGAGTTGCTCTTAATAGCGATCGCAAAGAGAACATTGAAGATCTTCATCTCTCTCTTGATAATAGAGATCCTTGTCATATAAAACATATTAGGGTGACTCAAGTAGCCTTAGAAAAATGTCTGAAGTGTATGGCTAACTAAGTTATTTAATGCCTGCTGAATTAAAGAGAGACACTATAGTACCTATATACAAGAACAAGAACAAAAGTGATATTTAAAGTTGTAACAATTATAGGGACGTCAAGCTTTGAGCCACACATTGAAACTTCGAGAAAGAGTTGTGGAATGAAGATTGAGATGGGTATCTACGATATCCAAAAATAAATTTATTTTATGCCTAGACGATTCACAATGGAGACGATATTTTTATTAAGAGGAATTGTAGAAAAATATAGACAAAATGAAAAGCACCTTCGTCAGTATTTCTAGACTCTGAGAAGACATGAGATGGTGCTGCTTAAGAAAGTGATATGGTGGATTTTAATGAAAAGTGATGTCTCAATTAGCTATATTAGTATGATAAAAATTAACTGTTAGGACTAATGGAGGAGCTACAGGAGAGTTTCTCATCAACAGAGGGTCTACACTAATTTTAACCCGATTTGTCATATAGTGATAGATGAACTCACATGATATAATATTCATTGCAGATTGTATAATTCCAGTGGATGAGACAAAAATGAGAGTCTGCTCACAACTCAAGATATGGAGACAAGTATAAAATATTTAAATTAAGTAGAACTAAAATAGAATATATGAAATGTAAGTTTAGTAAAAACGGACAATGAAACAAACACACGATTGAATTAGATGGGATAGAAGTAACACAAAGCAAGACTTTTAAATATCAAGGTTGATTTTCCAAGATGACATAGATATTAATAAGGATGTAGTTAATATGATTAAAAATAGGTTGAAATTTCACGCGGCATCGCCATTCCTCTATAGTTAAAGGAAAAATTCTATTGATCAGCTATACGACTTGACTTGCATTGTGTATGGTTCTGAGCGTTGGCTATTAAAAAATAAATATCCGAAAAACACACGCACTAGAAATGCGAATGCTTAGTTGAATGCGTGGTCACATGACTTAGTTTGAATTAGTAAGAAAAGATATGGATTATCCAACAGGAGTTGATGAAAGTACGATTTTACATAGAAATGAACCATGCAAACACAAACAAATACATGAAGTAGATTTTGTTGATTTTCTCAAGAACATAAGAATAGAAGGCCGGCAAGCAGCTTACTAAAAGGAATTTAATCATCAGGAGACTAGAAGAAATCTGACAAAATACCGTCATTGACTTTCATTATTGGTTTAGTTAGATTTAATTTAATTCATGTCAAAATCTGAACTACTTTTGGAACAGCAGTTGACCAGTAGCATTTGGCTTGACTCACTCAAGGGTCTACCTGTCTGACTAAATCCTTACAAAAGCCAAAGGCAGAGCACAAGACAATAGACTACCAAAAGTCCATCAACCATCGGATAGGGGCTACAATTATTTTAACTAGAATTAGCTAAAATTCTCTCCAAAACCACGTTAAATCCTAAACCCTAAACTACAAATAATAAATTTCAACTCCTAAACCCTAATATGTAGTTTTCAAAAAGTATGAGAGCTTCTGCTTTGTCAAAAGTACGAAGAAAAGTTACAAATTTAAACAATATAGATCAGGCAACTATGTGCAAATTGAGAAGGAACAGAGCGAATAACCTGATTTCAATAAAGGGACTAACAGGAAAAACAAAGCAAGTTCTTACCCCTGTTGCTGTAGGCTCCAAAGGAGACTGCTAGAAGCTGGAAAATGTCTTTACAGTACTAGTTTCCAGCCATCAATATCACATTGCAAAAATCTAATCTCTGTACATGCACATGCTGAGATTGGGTGAAGTTTGATGCGTACAGCGAACAAAATGTCAACTATATGCCAAAAAATTCCCAGTTTGTTCAGCGAACACTCATTTCCACCACCAGAACTGCCGAAACAAATATATCTTTCTCATTCGAGGGTTATATGCCATGAAAGCTCTGGCTTTGACAGGATCGGCATTTAAATATTCAAAAGCATACATTTGTTTTGCCTCTTCCAAACCATCGACATCCATCACCGCCTGTAAAAGTTCTTGGGGATTGATTGCACTCTTGCTTTGGTCCACTACATCAGCCAACCGCCGAATGCTTGACGCGACTGCTAACAATGCATCCTGAAGAGCCTCAGAACTTCGAGGCCTTTTTGGAAGTTGTCGGAGAGGATGGTTAGGAGGAAGATCTTGGCTTCCATCTGGCAGAAACTCAGGAGGTTCTCCAGTATTTGACGCTGTTCCATCGGTCTCACTTTGGTCTTCTGAACTTGGAGAGACAAATGAAGCTGAATCATCTTCAAAATTCCTAAACTCAGTTGGATGGCATCCATCCTTCATCTTAACCCAACGGCTTGGGGCTTGATAATTTCCACAGACTATTTTCAGTTCATCATACATCTCAATCCGCTTACCCCGAATGCCTCTTGCATCAGGGTGAACCTGTTCAATATATTTTAAGGTCAGCACAAATGATAGTGCAAAAATATTCCAAAACAATTACGAGGTCAAAATATCAATCTGGAATGTGTGTGTATATATTATGTATGTATAACTCACCGCAATATATCTCTTCCAAAGATCATCGCTGTCACACTCAATCATCTTTGTATTCGGATTCCACAAGAACCCATCATGACATAGCATATCTCTTATCACCTTATACCGTTTCTTGATTGTCTTAAGACGATTCACAACCTTTTGGTTGTTCACGTTTAAATTAAAACTAGAGTTCACAGCTATGCAAGCAGCAGTATATGCATTCTCATTAAAGCATTTGTCAATTTTATTCCCATTTCTAGCCTGTATAGCAAGAGCTTCAATCAAACACTTGTCCATGGCAATAGACCAAACAACATTCCTTCCTTTATGCTTCATCTCCTTTCTCTGTCCTTGCAAGTCATAGTGGTCCATTCCTAATTGAATTAACATTGATGTTGTATTACAGGAAAAAAATTGAACATACATGACAATAGAATAATGATTGCACATGCGGAGAATCTTATCAAAGTTGTAATAATCTGCCCAAGTATTCATGAACATAAGCCATGAAGACCGAGCGGTGAACTAAAAACATAGCAAGACATGATGTCGAAATTGACACTCACTGGTAGTCTACATTAAAGGCAAGATGCTAAGCTTGTGTATTGGCTAGTTGGTAGCGTAAGACATCAACAGATTTCTTTCTTCCCAACCATCAATGGTCACTTAAGCTATAATAACAAAATATAAAGAGAATGATAAACCAACACATCAAAACCAGCCATTGCTCAAATCAAACAACAGCTAAGAGCTTTCTACCCAACAAATATCAGAACCAGTCAATAACTGAAACATTAACTAAGCTTCTCTTTCAGCAAACTACAAAAAACTAGACTTCTAGATATCATCTTCATACAATAAACAATGCGTTGAAGGTTTGCATTAATTTACATATCCGAACCAGTAACTACGTCTACGTGACACATAAATTTGAGTGATATTAAAAATTATCAACAAGGACACAGAAAGACAAAGAAGTCCTATACCTCCTTTAACTAAGGATGAATAGGGTTCACCACAATTCAGTTAAAAAATGTAATATGAAATATTATCTCAGGTTGGTTAATTTATTGATTTACTGATTTGATGTTTTTATTTCTTTTTACTACTATTTTATGCATTTTTCCGTTGTCTATACCAGACATATAAGCTTGCATTGATTTGCACTTCATTCATATTTAGACATTTAGCATATGGATGTATTACCAACAAAAATGTATGCTAGTAAGTTCTGGGATCCAGGGATCATGTTCTAATAACTATTTCAGAAGGTCCTATTTTACCTCCCTCCAATTTTACAGGAAGTCCAATCATGAAACTGCATTAGCCCTCATCTACTGGTTCCAGGTGCTCTAAGCATGTGAGTTTCTAAACCATAAAATTATGAGACATATGGAACAACTTATAGCAAGCCAAATCGAAAACATGCACGATGGTTCAACGCTAGTACTAAAAAGCAAGAACAAACTAAAAACAAGATCAGCTACTTTACCCAAGAATCCCGATGAAAAAATGATATACAGAACTGAAAACAAAGCATAACATCAAAAAAATACAGGCCATAGAGCTATGCAACAGATTCGGCTAAAAACTACAATTGCAAAAAGAGAAAACCAATATCTGTATCTCAATCTCACGCCCAATCATTTATACAAAATTGAAAGCTAATTCGCTGAAACAGGAGGAATCAATTAGCCGCAAAACTATTCAGAAAGAGACGAACCTCAGAGAGCACTTACGCACAATCTCGAAGAACAACGGTGGCGCAACGGAGGATGGAAACTAAGAGCAGCCAGTCCTGGTGAAGCATTGAACAGTGTAACAAGCTATAATTCTATCAATTAGGGTTTCGTACAATCATGGTCGCTTTCGGGTTCCGTTGACAACCCCGCCGGGTAACCACTAGAATCTCATTCTCTCTGTTTTTTTTTCTTCCAAAAAAAGAACAGATGCGTCGTAGACAATCACGCAGAAGAAATGAGAAAAAAGAATTTATTAATAAATGAAATACTGATAAATCGTCGAAGATTCGAAATTGTTTAGTGGGCCAGTCTCCGTTGATTTTTCTGCCCAGTGGACTTTGAGCAGGGGGAGCATGCCAGAAAGCAGTAATGGGTCAGGCCGAAATTTTGGCGCAAGCTTTAATTGGGCCAGTCTTCTTTGATATCGCGGCCCGGTAGGCTTGGTACAAATCAAGTGCGTGACAATTATTTTACATGAATTAGGGATAGAATGAGTTTATAAATTAGGGGTCTCAAACAATTATCTTTTTCCGAAGAATATTTGATCTCCTAATTGTTAGACCAATCATCGTCGGGTAAATTGTACATTTAGCTACTGAAAGATTGTTTGTGTTACAATTTGGCCATTAGCATTTCAAACATTACAATTTAGTCACTCAATAATTCCTATTGTTTCAGGAACGTCTGTTACGCTACTCTTTGTGTGTTTCTTGGCCGTTTCCTCAGAAAATTTTAGGATAAACTCTTGAAAACCCTAAATTTATAGGGTGAAAAGGCACCAAAGAAAGAGAATTCTTAATCCATGTCAAAACCGAAAACGTTCGATCAAAGTGCCACGTCAGACCATTGATTGGCGAGAATGGCTTAAATCTGACCATGAAACAATACGAATTATTGAGTGACTAAATTGTAATGTTTGAAAAGTTAGTGGCCAAATTATAACATAAATCATCTTTCAGTGATCAAATGTATAATTTAGCCAATCATCGTCTATATTTGATAACTCAATCTTTTTTAATTAGTTTTATTTTTATTCTTTTACTTTTAGTATAAAATTATATTTTAACGATATTAATAAGCGTTTCAATAGTTTTTTAAGAATTCGAATGTAAAATTTTATGTAAAATGAGCTCTTACATGTCGCAGACCGTGCAAATAAAAAATACCTCAAACTCATTTTTATTTTATTTAGAACACTTGCGAAGAGAGATGACATATCAAATAACAAAAAACACCCCCACTTCCACTTCAAAAAATGAATATTATTTTAGTTGGATATAATTTAGACATATTATCACAAATCTTATACTATCTTTTTAATCTCACGAGGTGTTCTGGGTGGATCCCAACTGTGGGAGGCACCTTTAAGCTCGTAGCACGCCTAGACTAAACCCCGTTCGCACGAGGCCGACATCTTATACTATCATTTTATTTACAGCAAACAAAAAAAAATATAATGTATAAGAAATATACTGTACAAGTTCAATACTAAATTATTTACAAAAATTATATAGTAGGTAAAATTAAATTATACAACATATACAAAGATTAATTTATACATTAGATGACAAAATGACAATATTATATTATCATTTTGTTTATAGCAAACCAAACCAAACCAAACAAACACTAAATTGTATAAGAAATATACCTGAAGTTCAATACTAGATTATTTCCAATAACTATATAGTAGAGATTAATTTATACAACTTATACATTAGATATAGATGACAATATTATATCATCCTATACGAAGTCTCGAACAGAACCTAAGAACGTCACCGTCACCTACTTGTAGAATTCCATCAGCACCAATCTACAATCAACCTACCCAGAGGCTCCATGTTGTCCATCACCCTATAATCTTTATCTTATCAAATTTCCTTGGGATCACAATCTGAATTTCACCTGGAGGTACTGTTAAGAGTTTCACCATTGCCATTCAGACCAAGGGCTGCCCCACAAGTGCCACCCTGAAACACACAGCACCAATGCGTTAATCCACTGTTTCACGAAATCCATTCAACATACTCAGTCTGAAGAGTTAACCATGAACATATAAATTCCATACAAATCAAGACAGCCAACAAAAACTAGATGGATAAGTAAACTGCAATTGAAACAGCACAATTATTTCTCGATCTTCTATTCAGCTCAATTCTACACCAAATCAAATCAGCTAAATATACATATATATATGTATATAATCCACATAATCAAGATATAGAAACATTAAGAGCAGTCCAACTCCAACTAGTAGAGTGAAGAGCCAAACATGACGGGCAATTGGTTTTGAATTCAACCAGTTAAGCCGGGCATTCCAGTATGGTTTTCTAATCATGGTTAGATATGTGAGGGAGGACTGCATGTATATGCATGTGCAAAAAATGTTCTAACTACGAGTAAATTTTCATTCTTTGGACGTTTTTGGAGAAAGGAAAAACTTTTGGTATAGGAGTTAAGTTGCTTACAGGTTCAAATCTTGGAAACATTCTCTTCATAGTGTTGGGTAAGGCTATATAATCTTGCTCTTCTCGCTCCCCTGCAAAAGGCTTGTGCACAGGAAGTGATGTGTTTGGAAGAATGACAAATGGTAGGACACAATCACACAAGTAATCATAGTCCAATGATATAACACAGTGTTCAATATTAACATCAGGAATATGCTGATGGACAAGCATGGAAATTCCAATGTTAAAATGTTCGATCAAAATGAGTCTGATATCACTTCCCACCTGACCAAATATGAAAAGAATCAACCAGAAAAAAAAAAAAAAAAAAGGAAAAGAAAAGGAGAAACGGCGAGGAAATAGCATCTAGAAAGCACATCAATGCCACAGAAACTGCCAGCCAGGAAGTAGTGAAAGCTAGCCATCACTGACCGTGGGGCTGGAATATTTGGGAAAATAAATCACAGGCACGATGTTTGAAAAAAAAAATCAGAAAACCTTGCCTGATGCAACAAGGATGGATTTAGTTGTGTTGCCAAATCTGTCTTTTAATTTCAATGATGAGAATCATTTCTTGCCAAATCCAGTTATCCAACACAGGTCTTATACAATTCTTAGTAAAATAATGTCCACGCCACTTTTAAAACCAAGGGTACAATAAGAGAGCAGTCTGACTTCCAAATAAAAAGGTTGTCCCCAGGAAGAGAGAAGTTTTACCTATCAAGTTCCTCAACTACATTGTGATTATAGAGGAACAGGGAAATAAACAATGTAAACTTACAAGAACAAGAACTGCTAAGCAGCATGGTTACCTATTATCATCTCTTAATAAAACAAGGTAGACTGGATCTTCACAGCTAAGCTTCCACATTTTTTGGACGATGTAGATACAAGTTGTAACGCTGCAAAGTAGGAAATCAAATATCAACACTACTTCCAAGTTCCAATGACATAAATCCATTTCTAGGACACATCAATCATCATGATACAAAGTATGTAAACAGAAGTTCCTGGATATCTATGTTACTTTAAACTATTGCAAATGGAAAGACAGTTAAACAGCATAAGATAGAAATGCATGAGCATAAATGGTAGCTCGGGTAACAGAACCTGGTAGGGGTCATCCACATATGCATGCATGCAACATGGTAAACATAACAGATCATAATCATGCACTCCAAGAAAAAGACATTTATGGGTGTGACCTAGGGATCAAATTGCTTTATTGCAACTACGGGGAAATAGGTTAAATCCTAGAAACAATGTCTCCATCATGCAAGGGTGACTGCCAACGCCTTGTTCTTCTCTGACCCACCTCCATCATGGGAGCCTCAAGCACGGTAATTATTTAACCTATAACTACGAAACAGCGAATCTCCGTATCCCATTTCCCCATATCGGTGCTTCTTAGTGGATCCGATGTTGAAATAAGAAATATGAAAATTGCGTTATAAAATGTATTTTAGCTGCATTGGTGAATAAGTTCCCAAGATTTTTTTTAGAAAAACCATAAAATTTCAATGGCAGCTCAATTTCGAGAAGCCAGAAATTAGAAAATTTCGTTCTTTTATCAGTAGACAAACCAAAATACGGCTAAATTCAAAATCATAAAGGAGAGAATTACCTGCCAAAACAAATCAATAAAACTATCCATATGAATGCAGCTAGCCATGTCGTCTCTTTGTAGCCAACCCAAACCTGAATCACATAGAAGAAACAATTTCAACTTTTCGCTAACCACTAAAATACTCCATGAAAGTTATGACGGCAAATGAAATACTAGTAAGTTGATTTACATATCACATTGGTGTTCCTTTCAAAATCCTAAAAATCTTTAAGATGTGGAGAATGAAAGGCTCAAATCAATCCTCATCATAAGCCCAACGAGCCCTTCATCTAAAGATACAGCAGCCCTTTTTTTCCATTAAAAAAAGATACACAGCACTCCAGAACCAAATTGGATAGGGCTAGTTTTTTATGCCAAAAGTTAAACAGTTAAACCGGACATTGATAGACTAGGCACAGGCCCAACAAGTTTGGCCCAAAAGAATAAATTTTTGTCGTTTATTTTACTTATTTCTAAAAGTATTAATGGCAAAATTAAGTACATAAAATATCAGCTAAAGAAAAAAAAACAATTAACAACTGTAAAAAGGTATTAAGTGTTTAAATTTGGTAGTAAAGGTATAACAAATGCTTAAACCATTGAAAAATATTTAAAATCCTTCTGCATGACTCGTGTTTCTTTGTTTATATAGCCCGTGCAAGCGCTATATGCCAAAAATTGTCTGCAACCAAAAGGCAGGCTACGTTGCCTACGCAGACTCAATTTGATCCATCCTACTGACACATTTCTTTATCTCATTAGTTAAATAGGTGGCAAACTGACATTCACAGTATACTGTAACTGCATGGAAGAAAATTTCATGCATACCGATAGAGCGACAACATTAATATAGAAGTCAACTAGGGTTGCTGTCATCCACCTGCACACATTTAAACAAATCATTACATTCATTTGGCAGAAAATAACCTGAAGTGTGGAAGATGCTATTCAAATCATGAACATGTCTACAAACACAGACAAACAGATGACTGCATAAAACATGTGTGCTCAATGAAAAAAGAAATCCATGGATTAAAATGTGCAGCTAGTTCCACTATTGCTAACTTGCTCCTCTGGAAATCAAATTGAGGCCATTAACTTTGGGTAGGAATGGCCAGGTAATGGGAATCACAATTAAAACACAAGTAAATTCAGTCTAATAATGTCTTTTATGGGAGCTAACTTACAGCTCACTAATTTAAGACCAGGTCACCAGAAGAGTCATCAACTCCTGCACATAGACAACCAATGCTATACAAGAAGACGAAAAATGGCTGCATACATCTTTCATTGTAAGAAAAAGGGAAAAAATGAAGTATTTACTAAATACATGGGCAGGCAGTTACATAGCTAAGTTATGAATATTTATCTAAGCATAGAAGTCAAATTGCGCGATAGGAGCAAGAATGAAGAACATAAGAGGAACAAATATATAACTGAGGATGACAAAAGTTTTCTTACCTTTGGGATCAGCATTACTTATCTTTCACTAGAATAAATAGAACTGAACTATGCCTACATTTTTATGATTTGGCATTATAATTACAAAATAAAAGGTGGAAATTGAAAAGGATAAGAAAACTTACGGGGTTAAGAGCTCTCTGCGGAAAGGAGAACCATCAATTACGATAGTGTAAATCAAAGTTGCAAGCATCAATAATCCCAAAAAGCTAAACAAAATTCTTGTAGCCACCACAGGAGAGCACATCTTTTTTCCTCCTACAGCACACCTTTAAAAGAAAAGGATTATCTTAACATATCAGAAAGAGAGAGAGAGATACCGAGGGGCGTGGAGGAAGGGATGACTTAGATTTTTTATCAATTATAAAATATCCAAGGATTTGTTTACACTTGCAGTCAATGTCTTGACTCTTGTCAGAGTGGAATAATAAAAAAAAGTAACCAAAGCATCGTAAGCATGAGAAGTGAGAACCGAACTTGTACACTTTATGGTTGTTTATTTACTCTTCAAGTAGCAACACATTTCTTATATCTTAATCCATAGTGTGTTGAAGTACTCTCCCATGGAAGTTCACCAACATTGTAACCAAAGGGGGCATTTGTGCCTCAAAACCAAGAAAGTGTTTAGTAGCATGCACCATATTACTCAACAAAAACTGATTTCACTTCTCTCATAGATCCACATTCACAAAAAATCCCAAGCCATTATTCTAAGTTATATATTCAAGGCATTAAGACACGTGTTAAAGATTTCGAATTAGCAGTCAATTAGCCATTCAAGGAAAACAACCAATCCACTAAAATCCTCCCAGAAAAGATGGCGTGGATAATCTGATAATTTTGAACCAACAGTGACACAAGATTTGAGCCAACAATTTCACAATTATGCATACGGGAAAAAAATAATGTTGTGCGCTGTCTGATGACAGCTAACACTTAGATAGGCAACACATTAATAAATGATCCGGACGCATAAATCTTCACTGCACAAAAGGCAAAAAGTAAATAAAGTGAATCGATATCTTTATTGCAACATTACTGAACATTTGTAAACATACTCATTAGAATCTCCCAATAGAACGTGGCAAAATGGATCCTGTGAAGCTTCTTGAGGTGAAAGCTTGAGAAGTTGGATAAAAATATAAGCACATGTAGCGATGCTGGGGAAAGAATAAAAGAAATGTTAGAAACTTGATTGTGAAAAGTATATAAGTACATAAAAGATACGCACATATACTAGTGGTAGGAGGAAAGGAAAAATTTAAGCTAGAAACAAAGGTGAAGTGAATTAAAAGAAATTATATTGGAAGGGAATTGCATCAAAAGAATACATGCTGAAAAATGATTAAAATATTCACAACTTGCATGCTTTAAGGATCTTTAATTATAGATAAACAATTTAAACCATCTCCCAATGTGTTTTCTACTCTGGGGAATACTAACACAAATATATATATCTGTGTGTGTGTGAAAATAAGTTAATCAGGGAGCAAATAATGGAGTCACAAGTAAATGAAAAAGGATTGAACCAGAACGAAAAAAAACTATAAAATAAAAGAGGAAGATATATCCATACACAATATGCACCAAGAATTTTGGTCCCTAAGAAGTAAAAACTAACAAAGAGACTAGCTTAAAAAAATACTTTTATTTAAGAACAATCTTACTTGGAAAAACAGTAATGGGTACAGCAAGAGAAACAAGCCCCAAACAAGGTTGCTAAAAACAGCGACCAAGTACCCGACAAAGCAAATGAACAACATAATTTCTCTACGTCATCCTATTGTTTTTCATGCTTATACACAGAGTAATCGAAGACACACAACCATTTGAAGCCTACATTATCATCTATATTAAGAGTAACCAAATTATTCTTAGGATTACAATCCAAAAGCATGTAAATAATCTAAAGGGAAACGAGAGAAGATACCTGCCAAAGCAAACAAACAGAACTACCCATACTATTGCATTAATACACTTCACCTCCTTGTAGCACACCCAAGCCTGATCAATTTCATACATAAACTCTGTAAGTGCAGTCAGCCATAAAAATGAAGAAAAACAGAGAAGTACAATAACTTCTAATTACTTAATTTTTATTTTAGCGTGGCAATTTCTTCTTCTTTGCAGTTAAAGTATTCAATCTGCAATAGAAACTGAGTAATTGATAAAAATATGTACCCCAAACACTGCAATGTTGATGTAAAAGTCGATCAAGGTAGCGCACATCCATCTGTGATTCGATTACAGAAAAGAAAGTTATTAGACAACATAAGTTCTTCGAGGAGAGTAGAGTTTGTGTGTGTGTGTGTTGCATAAGAAGAGAACGAGAGGCTTACGGGGTGAGAAGGTCCATGCGAAAAGGAAGGCCATCGACGGAGATGGTGTAGATGAGAGTGGCCAACATTACGCATCCCAAAGTAAAGAAGAGTATTTTCAGCCCACAAACCAACGAATTCGCCATTGTTGATTTGTTAACCTCGGGGAGTCGGGGAGAGGGAGGAAGCAGAGAGAATCACATTTATTGAAAAGCATGGTTCAAAACAGTTGCGTTTTGAGTCGAGTCTCTCGATAAACGAGAGAATGAAAATGAGTCCACGTCACTCTTCCTTAACGTCCTTCCACGCTTAAAACGAATACATATATAAAAGTAAACTTAATAACATATTCGTTTATTTCCCAATTCTATTTCATAATTTTAATTTTTTAAAATGTTGTGCGTAAATTTATAAAAATATTTTATAAAAAATTATTGATTTTACAGTTTTAAGTTGTAGAAAATTTTGTGAGAGTCTTTGGTTCATTCTACCAAAAAAAAAAAAGTATTACAATAAAAAGTAATTGAAAACTTCTAAAATAAAGAGGCAATTATGTAATATGGTTGTAAAATACTGTGGATCTCACATATTTAAATTCTAAAAAGTTATGGGATGACAGTATTTCATTTTGCATAACTTAAGCTATCAACAAAATGTGACGTTTGATTAGCATAACATTTTATGCAGATCCATGCCTTTAAACTATGCTAAATATGAAACAAACACACTTGTAATAATGGAAATTATTGTTGGGACCAACGTTTCAATGTTCATCACTCCCAAAGTAATTCCCAACTTTCAAGCAAACTAATTCACAAACGACCTTCGAGCAAACAAACTCATGTGTCATTAATAGTTAACAACCACCTAAACAATCGAAAAAGTACTCAAAAGATGGTGGCCACCCAAAAATAATATATGTGTGTCACACTGTCACTAAACAATGTAATTTTTATATCCAGTAGTCTAAAATCTAGATAAGATGAGACTTAAAACAATTATACGATTAGTAAAGTTCACACATGTATTATCAAACGAAATAATAGTTTATAATACAACAAAAATAAATACTCGAAAAACCTTACATGCGGAAGAACCGAGACAATCTTTACATCTCTGGCCTCAAAGTGATTTATTGTTTGACTTTATATAATGTTCTCTCGCAATATCACCACTCGATTTAATCAATTACACACTTGGATAACACGATCCACAGTATAATAGTAAACCAAGATTCATAATTCTCTCTCAGGTGTAGAGAGAGACAAAGAATGAAGGAGTAGAGGAGCGGAAGAAGAAGCTCAAAAGAAAAAGTTCTAAAAGACTTATCTTTTTTTTGCTCTCCTCCAAATGCATCATTTTAAACAAAACAAAAAAAGTTAATATAAAAAAATTATTAATAAAATCAATCATATCAGTTAGATATATTATATTTGATATTACAACCAACCACTATTACACCAAGTAAAAGCCCAATTAAAAAATAGTCTAGAATTTGAATAGACATGGGCCCGAAAGCCCAAGCCCATGACACAATCCAATTCAAATCAAAAGTCCAAGTATGACTTTCTTCCATAAAACGTTAGATGTCCTTAGGCCCAAGTTAACAATTCAAGTCAATGTCTTATTAAGATAACTTGAAATTCACATTTTTCCAATGTGTGATTTGGGTTTCATGACCTTAATCCTTCAAATTTTATGTGTTCATTTTGGAGACCAATTTTTCATTCACATATGTTGGTTTTGGGTAGGCCCATTGTCACCAATATCCAAGAGTAATAAGTCGACCAAATAATGTAATACGTACAGTACACAATGTAATAAGTCAACTAAACAATGTAATAACGGCTGACCATTGTTCGGCTACCGCTTTGGCTGCCACTAACTAAAAAAAACCCCTAAGCTCCGAACAACTTAACGCAACTATCATCCACTGCCAACAGTTGCTTAAACCTCTGCAAAACTACTCGGAAGATGGCGGCCAACATGATGGAAAAGTGTCATATCCGGTCAATTTCGGCGAGAAGTCTATGCATCACCATCACCGTTCGATTTCTTGAGATGAGGCTCACCTGACCCAACCATTTTTCTAACAAAATGACCACCAGATTCCGACAACCAATTATGTGTTTGTGAATAAATGTGTGTGAGAGGGATTCTATTGACATAAATAAATAAAAAATTGAATTTTGAATATTTTGAAATTATTTGAAATTGCCTAGTCAATACGTGACATGTCTTGCCACATACACTATATGTAACTAGCACTACCGCAACTTCATTTCCTCTTCCATTACTTTTTAGTCATTTAGCTTTCTTTGATAATAATACTATCCTCCCATAAATTTTACATAATTTTATTTTGTGATGTGCTTCTAATAAACAAATCAAAATCTACGTACGCCTTCACGGATTAGGTTTTGACAACAAATTTTCTTTTATAAATGGAACCTTGTTTGTTATCTTTTGTATGCACACTAAATAAAATTTATGTACTCGTATAATAGTTCACAAATTACACATTTTACATAAGAAATTTTATATACGGACCCAGATATAAACCAAACTCACGACCTCTAATATGATGATAATGATGACGGAAATGGAAATGATCATGAATATGTTTGATTGCACATACGTAATGAAGATGTAATAATAGATTACAACTTTCGATATGCAAAGAAATATACGAGAATAGAGTATTTATTGACCTTAATACTCTTATAAAATGAGAATGAGTATGATATTTTTTGTTATTTTGTAATCGTAATAGTCATTGCGGTTCTCATTGTAATGACTATTTCGATTACAATGACCAACTATCTTACCAAACATAGGCATCGTAATAAACACCTTGATCCATCATCTCAATAAACGGACTTTTACCCTCCTCCCATTTCTTCCATCTTTCATTTGCAAGGAAAAAACTTTTAAGAATGCTTTGGATAGAGACACCATTGGAGATGCTCTAAAAAATATAAGAAAGAAAGAAACTAGTTAGTCTTAGAAGCCAGTAGCCTAATATTTCCTCGCCAATCTTGATCACAAATCCTTAAAACCAAAATTTAAGCAGAAGCTTCTAATGACAATGTCAAATATAGACAACAATCCGGCAACACAACAGCTCTAAAATATCTTTTAACAATCAGGAATGCTCCTCTCAACCGGCAACACAACAGCTCAGCATATCGCAAACCCAAGAAGTTCGTATGCAATGTGTACAAAAAGATGGCTAAGAATCATTTAGACTGCAAAAAATGAAGAATCAAGCAACCAAAAGCGTTAACGATGAATCCGTCAAATCATTTGTTCCAATTTAGCAAGCACAACCAGGTCTTTGCTCTGTTACTGAGACTGCCTCGGGGATGCCCTGAAAGTATCTGCGAAATAAATAAGAATGGGATTATAAGAATGGGATTATAAGAATAGGATTAAGAGTAGTTCAGTCACTAAAATACTACATATGCTTGGATCGTATTATTAAATGTTGGAATATACTAACAATAGCAGAAAGTAAAATTCAAAAACCGTACACAACTACTGCGCTCAAAGCTCCTGCAGTGGAGGCTAGACAAGGAAGACAGAGTGTATGCAGGCTTACCCTTGCCACCAAGAATTAAGGGTTTGCGCTTTAAAATTTTCCAATAATTTGACATAAATAGATAAGCGCTAAAATATGCAAATTTGTAGAGATATCATGAAAAACAAGATAGTTCAATTCGGCAACATTAGAGATCGTATTCTTCAGAAGTTGAGTGGTTGGCAAGAAAGTAGAATTTCCATGGGTGGGAGAGAGGTCCTCCTTCAACCACTAATTCAATCTATCCCCACTTATGTACTTTCGTGTTTCAAGCTTCCTGCCAGTATTGGGCATGAAATTCATAGTGCTTGTGCTAGATATTGGTGGGGATCCTCGAAAGGAAATAAGAAAATGGATTGGAAGAGTTGGGCCAAGCTTTGTGAAGCCAAGGGAAGGGAGGCATGTGTTTTAGGGATATATTTAGTTTTAATCAAGCTCTCATTGGGAAACAAATTTGTCGCCTTATTGAACGTCCAAGATCACTTGTGGCTCAGGTACTTGGAGGGAAATATTTTCCTAATGGTGATGTTTGGCTCGCGGGGCCTGGGTTGAATTCCTCTTTTACTTGTGGGGGCACGGACTAGTGTGCCAAGGGATTCGGTGAACTACTGGGCATGGAGAGAGTATTCGTGTATATAGAGATCGCTGGTTGTCGAGTTCAAAATCCTTCTCTGTGGTATCTCCAGCTATCCTCCCTATTGATTGCACGGTTTCTACTCTGTTGAGCCCAAGTGGGGCATGGAACTATCCTTTGATTTGGCAGAGCTTCATAAATTTTGAGGTGCACCTTATCCTAAGCTTGCCAAGGCTGAATAGAAGGGTTGAGGATCGAGTCTGCTGGCACTATGATGGTAGGGGAAAATATATGGTGAAAAGTGGTTATTTTCTTGCTATGGAGTTGAAAGGTTCTATGCCTCCCTCGTCGTCAGATTGGAGAAAGGAATGGTGGTTTGACTTTGGTCTAGGCAAATTCCCCCGAAAGTTGAAAATTTTGTGTGGAGGGCATGCTTGAATATCATCCCCATGATGGAGAATCTGGCAGGTCACCATGTCGCAGTCCATGAATGTTATCCCCTATGCAGCCATGGCTTCAATCATACAATGCATGCCTCGTTCTTATGTTCTTCTATTAAACCTGCCTGGAAAGAGTGTCCTTTTATGGGAACCTCTTCAATAGTCCAATGTGCTCTGTCTGGATCCTTTCTGGAATGCATGATCCTTATGAAGAGTTCATTGCCTGACCATATGCTGGAGTTTTTATGGTTGCTGTGTGGGAGGCCAGGAACTATCGGAATAGGAAGATTCATGATCACCCTGGTCGACTTTTACCAGGATTATTTGGGTGGATCCCTGGCTTTCTTGTTGACTTTGCTCGCTGCCACGGCCCTAGTTCAGGTTGCGCTAGTGCCTCCTATGAGAGCAGTTTGGTCGCCTCCTCCTTATGGGGAGAGTATTGTGAATGTCGATGTTGCAACGTCTCAGGCTTCTGGTAGTTTCACAGTGGGCTGTGTAGTGTGAGACTGGGCAGGGCAGTTGATTGCTGTGGCAGCTGTTTCTGTGGGTCATCTGCAATCTGTCGCTAGTGCTGAATTATATGCAATTAGAGAAGGGGTTAATCTTCACTAATCACTCCTAATGACCGTGCAAATAGCAGATTTGAAGCAACTGCCAATAGAGGAGATGCTGCTATTTGCACAATCACAAATCTTCAATTTTTGTCGCACGTGCTAATGACCATGCAAATAGCAGTACAATCAGTTTCAATGAGACATAGAAGGAATTAGACACTCACTCCAAGACATTTTAAAGTTACATTCTCCTCTATAGAACTAATAAGATCCATATATCAAAGGGCGGTTCACCCACATACACCAATAGACATAAGCATAGATAACGGCATCTCTATTGTCAGGCAGTCTATAAGTATGTGAAACAAAAAAGTTGGTTACTTTCCATCCAGATTTATGTCAATTTTATAGACAGAGTTCATCTTCTGAGTATGAAGTACTGGATCAACTACCATTCCTTTTTCCCGGTAACTGTAATTATCTCATCATTGAATAAGAATAAATTATGATCCCAACCAGCCCCAGCATGCATTTCAAATTTCACCCCCTCTTTTTTGGAAGAAAAAAAAAAGTCTTGAGGATATACTTACATGTCCTGTTCATGCTCACTGGCAAGAGCAGTTTTGGCAATACACAAGAACGCAGCATCAACATTATAATCCTCTTTTGCCGATGTCTCGAAGTAAGCTATGTTTCCTTTTGATGCACACCATTCCTTTGCTTTCTTCTCAGAAACCTGTACCGTTGTAAATTAGACAAGGAATAAGATTAATATATCAATCCAGTATTCAACTATAGAAACTTACCACTCGACTATTCCCACCATCAATGTCAATTTTGTTTCCAAGCAATATAAATGGAAATGTCCTGGGATCAGCTGGGTTTGCCTACAAGACAAAACAAATAACAAACATGTCAACGTCAATCAAAACATCATAACAATGTCAGCACGTTGAAAAATGATAAATATTGTTTGAAACCCAAAAAAAAAGTGCCAACAAAGAAGTTAAGGCATGATAGAATTTTGAAATATGAAAATGGAAAAAACAATCAGCCAAAAACGCAGCTACTAGTTTTGCAGGATGAGAGAACTCAAACCCCGAACATTATAGAGTACGAAATGTGAATTTAAAGATAGGCAGAAGTGACAAGAAAAATAATACAATATTTTGTTGCACCAGTTCATTGGATGAAGTTAGTTTCACCACATCACAGGACGTCAAGAGAATTCACGTCTTCACAGGAAAGATCAAACGACTATGAAATTGATGGACAATACCAAAAGCAAATTGACAAAAAAAGGAAAATATTTGACCACTACTTATGAAGAAGAGATTGAACGTTAAAAAACTTGAGCATTGAAGCAAATCAATAAACAGATGAAACACATTAATATGAGCCAAGGATTGCCACAAACAAGTAGTAAAGCTCACATAAACTTGTGCAGATAAAAGGCTCAAAGGCAATATTTTATGTCATAACTGAAACACAGATTTGAACAATTAATGAGGACCTCAGCCAAGCAAGGATAAAGGAATGCCAAATTTGTAATATTTTATCATCAAACCACAAAGAAAAGCCACACTCAGTGTACAGAACTCCACAGGTGGTCTTGGGCTCAGGGAATGGCATATGTGTGCTACCAGAACAAGAAGAAAAAAAAAGGTGCGTCTTTTGGTTGTTTGAACTCGTAACTAAGCAACTTTTACCACGGAGCCAAGATTCACCATTTACTTAAAAGGACCAACTCCTAAGTCCTAACACTTTTACAAGGAGCAAGGTTTGGTTCCTCATGCAATTAACATGTCAGATATCCCAAACCCTAAACACGCACAAACAAAAAGGACACAACTACAGCCATAACCTAAGAAGTAGGAACCAAGCAAGCAGTAAGGCTACGACCTAAATTACTTGCACAAGCACTGCATAAAAACGGATTAACAAATGTATGACCTGACTCGCAACAATTGACAAAGGATCTACTGATATTATTTACTCCATCCCTAATCATCAACCATAAGACTTCACAACCAAACCAGATGGTCAAGGAGAGGCCAAATGCAAGAAATGGGGACTAGATTACACTGGAAATTTTAAGGTGCCAGTACAGTAGCCATTTGATCCAATTCAATACTACGAAATGCCTCAGCAGTAAAGCGTACAGAATCAAATCTTTTCTAAAAAACAAATTTTAAAGAACAAAAAAGGGACAATGGATCAAAATTAATTACCAGAAACTATCATTAATTACCAGTCTTCCTAAATCCTAACATATAGGAGACTCTGATTGAAATTGTGCAAATGAGGCATCGAAAAATTCAATATTAAAAAGTGCAAATAAAAAACTTCAGTATATCAGTGCTTCAAATAATTTATGATTAAGAAATAGCTGCAGCTCCAGAATGTAAGATGACAACAAATAAATAATTCTGAGAAGCAAACAAGAACCTGTTTAAGAAATTCCTCATGCCAATTGTCGAGGGTATCAAAAGACCTCATCACATTGACGTCATAAACAAGAACACAGCAATCTGCACCTCTGTAAAATGCAACCCCGAGACTCTGAAATCTTTCTTGGCCAGCTGTGTCCCATATCTATTAATGCAAACAAATGATGCTTTAGCATAACAGAATCCCAAACAAGTATTCCGACGTCAAGCTACACAACTAAAAAGAAAGACAATGAGACTGGAGAGTCCACCTGTAGAGTGACAAGTCTGTCATCAATTTGGAGTTCTTTAGTGACGAAATCAGCACCGATCGTAGCTTTATACTGCTGACTAAATTTCTTGTGCACATATCTAGATACAGTTAACAGACCACAAGTACAAATCCAACGTATGAAAGGTAAAATAATACAGTGATTGTTCACTATGTTGCAAATTAGAACTTATAAGAAAGTTAAACATTCAACCAAAATTCATTAAAAACAATGCACCATGCAGATTCCAACCAAACGAAATTATATACACAGAACAAAATTCACCAATTATCAACCAAATGCAAAATCACCGAAAGAAAGTGTCTAACAGAAAATAAAAGGACTCCCTAGAGATTCAAATCAACAAAATCGGACACATTACTCAAAGTTTTTCCTGGTAAAGATACTGATTCATCAACGATGTCTTTCCAACCCTGACATTCACATCAAAAAAATGAAATTCGTCACATCAAACGCAAATACAATGGTCTGTGCACATATTTATGAAGAATATTAAACCCTAAACGCGCACTCACCCGCTGTCGCCGAGGACGATGACCTTGAGCAAAGTACGTCTACGCAGTGACATGGCGTTGGCAATAAACTATCAAACTATTCTCTGATACAATTTTCTCAGCTTGTGTAGGTGACTCAAGGACAGAATTAGGGTTTCGATTTGGGCAGATCTTTCTACTTCTTGAGTTCGGAAGTTGAGAGAAGAAAAAAGGGGCGCCAATTCCGATCTCCTCTTGTGTTTTATTCTCACAAAATTGAATTTACTAATTTTCTATTCCTAACTTGCCGGCAAATTTATTGTAGAACTAGTACCATAAAAGACCCCCCAAAAAAAAAACACTGTTGGGGTGGAAAAAAAAATCTGGGTGAGTTATGGGTCGAATAATCTAAATTGTTTATGAAATTTTTGTATGTTATATCTGTATTGATTATTTTATTTATCCATAATTAATCTTATTTTGATTGATTTAAATCCGTACAAACAAAACGAATAATAATTTAATCTGGTTTAGGGTTTGGACAAAATTTTTGTATTTGGATATGGATCCCATTTTAAACATGAAGAAATCTTGTTCTTTGAACCTAAATTTCAAACATATAATTTATTTTCAAACTTTATTTAATCCGAATAGGACAATTTCGTTCATCCGCACATAATTTTGCCACCTTTAGCTATGACTATGTCAAATGAGATGTAAAGATGCCACAAGTTGTGTGTGGATTGAGGAGTTCTGTATTACTGATATCTTCCCTGACAATGCGGCATACAAACAATTTCTTTTTCAAAGAAAAGTATCAAACAGTTGATGAAGGATTCGGGGGAGGTTCAGTTATTAAAAACGATTGATTCTCTAGTGTTCCAATTTTGGAGAACAAAAATTTTTGAAAAAATGATAAACGTATAGTGTATATCATAACGATTCCATCAGTATTTTTTGTTTTAGACAAAAATCAAAATCATCGTGAAAAATGTTTGAAAATTTTATTTTAGACCGTCAGATCTAAATTCTAAACATTCAATTTTAAATAACTATGATTCTGATTTTTGTTTCGAACAAAAAAATACATTTGAGATCGTTACGACGTACACTACACGTTTATATCATTTCTTTCGGATTTTTCAAAAAAATTTGGTACCTCAAATTGGGACACTTGACCGATCTATTGATTTTAAGCCATTGAACAATCTGAATCCGTTAATGAAGAGAGTGTCGCTATCAGATTTGGCCGGTGGAAGTGACAAACTGTTAACCACAGGTCTAGGTACTTTGGCCTCCCTCAATGCTCTTGCTGTTGAATTTACAGGACTGATTGGTAAGAATATGCAGCCATTTGAAAATGAAATTGCATTTTTAAAGTGCACTCAGAGTACACTTTTCCTGCTCGTCATCGTCATCTAAACCTTTATCCCAAAAGTTTGGAATTGGCTACATGAGTATATGAGAAAATCAATAGAACTCCACTACATGTGATTGTTGTGGAATGATCCGCTCGTAAGTTGCGAACTTTTTCTGCTGACAGCCTTTCAAGTTAGGATCCCTAAACCAATGTTTGTTCTTTCAGATATAATAGAATCCAAAAACAGAAAACACAAACATCGAAGAACTACTAATTTCCAGTGCTGAAAACCAAGTTTTATTAGACACTGAGAGCTGCAGTTGAAAGATGCTTCAAATAGGTAGTTGGAAACAAAAGCTGCAAACTAGTTACACATATTTTCTGTGTGGTTTCTATGAATTTCCCTGTCAATTCAAAAAAAATCGATGGAAATTTGAATTGAGCTCAAGGCTGCATAAGATTTCAGTCTCGACTTTACGGAGTTGATGTAAAAAATCTAATTCTGCTGCAATTAATTAATTGCTGGCAAGCATTCGATCGGAGTCAGTGTCTCTGAATTGTCTGCTCCAAAATTAGTACAGCTTTTTCTTGCTCTCTTGCTACGCCTTGAATATGTTAATCCGGAAAATTTGTTGCATCCAGTCTCTGAAATTTTCTCCGCACTGAGCTCGATATTCCTTTTATCTATACCAGGTAGAGGTGCTGCTTCTTTCAGATAAGTAGTTGCCTCACTTGTAGAAGAGGCACATTCCATTTCTTGATGATCCTCCTGCAATCTTCCTTCACCCTCAAACTTCTTAAGTGCATCACCGACGTCGTTAATGTCTTCTCTAAGACAAAGAATACATTTCTTTCCACATCGACAGTGTAGTGACTCAGTTTCTGTATCAACCAGCACATAAAAGGAGGAAACAAATGGGAAAAAAAGAAAAGAGAGATTAGCCTTGTATTTCGACACGAGCAAGAGAAACGCATTTTGGTGAAATTTGAATTTGCAAACTCATCAAGTAAAAAAAAAGTCCTGCTTATTGAATGCAGCATTTTCTTACCATGGAAAAGGCAGGCAAGAGAATGACAGTTACTGCACTTGATAAATGCTAAATAAGAGGAACGTTGACATAAGCCGCATATAACAGATCCGTGAGACTTTGGTACATGCCTCGTTGATGCTGCTCGATACTTCACATCATTCTTTACGTGCTGCAGAGCATCATTGAACCAATGCATATGTTGTATAAAAGAATTTTTTGTGGATTCGTTGAAGACCAACTCTGCAGTAGCACAATCGAAACGGTCATCTTTTAAAGATTTGAAAAGTAGTGCTTCCTTACAGAGAAGTTCCTCATGAGGAATGATTCCCCTCATGCTAAGGCATGCATAGCGATTGGATGCGGCTGCTCCAAATGGAAACCAGTTACCGATAGCAAAATTAACTGCCTCCCCACAGTTAAAACCTAGTTATTGCAAAGGAAAAGTAATGGTGAAAAAAGTAGTTATAAAAAGTGTGCCAAATTCACAAATAAGATTGATGGATAAGTAACTAAGATGTAGAACAGAGAATGAAATATCTCTTACCATGACTGAATCCTGCATGATATGCTCTTGGAAAAGTAACAACAAACTCCCCTGGTTTCTGCAGAGTCTTGTAAACATTGACACCGTTTTTCATCAATATACTTGGAGAAAACATAGTTGTTTTCTTTGCAAGTGTCTTGAATGCCTCGTCCTTTCCATCAGTAGATATATTGCCACGGGAATAGACGTGATTCATAGTCACTTTCTCCAACAGAATAGCTTCATTACCAGGGACACCATACCAAGTTTTGGGGGCACCGGTGTGATGGTAATTGATACTACGTAGGGAAAAATATCAATAAACATTAAGAAGCAGAGTACAAACTTATAACAGCAAGTGCTGGCATCGACATTAACTACATGGTTTGATGTACCTATTCAGATAGTGATCCTCTACGTGCCATGCAAAAGTACTGTATAGCATTCCAATATACAGCATTGGATATGTTACGCCCTGAATGCAAGTCAAGTTAATAAAGGAAAGACATGGAATGCAATAAAATGAAAATTTGATATGGCTAGGAGAGCTGTCACCATACTGGAATTTCATCTTTAATAAGGCGCAATATTGACTCGGGTAGCTTTGGCAGCACCTTAGATTAAAGAAAGGAAAACTAAGTAAGCACAAGGAATAGGAACAAAACATTTCGTTGATTCCCAATTTTTTTTGAATAGAATGCACTTAGAATCAGAAACAAAACACAAACCAGGAGTACCTTGAAGTTCCATTTGCTTCTTCCAAGCTGATCGCTAGGATCACATGAAAAGGCACTACCTTCTACATTAGAAGCATACTCGACTGTCCTTTTCCCACGAGACATTTCCTGCCAAAAATTCTTTTCCACATCTGAAGGGGATAATTTCCTATAATGAGGAAGTCGACGAGCATTGGCCTTATTTGCCTTTTTTCTGAAAGTGGCCAAGGTGTATTTCCTGAAGAAATGGACAAAAAAGAAGCAGAAATCATCACAGTATCCACAAGGTGGACATATAGTTAGGCCTTGTACTTTCAGTTGAATGGCTTCAAAAAGGTAATATATTTCCTCATTTATTTTTTGCCAAATTACCTCTTTTTTTCAGTGAATGTTACCATATCATTTCCATCCCCTCCAGCAAGCTGAAGTGGTTGCAAAAAAGTTGAAAACTTGTAGCGCCCAAGTACATGATCAGCCGGTATAGAAGCCTTAAAAGGTGATACAATCTTGCAGATTCCTATCATGTAAAAATAGTAAAGATACACTGCAGAAACATTCAACCTGACAATTACAGGGGAAAAAAACACAATTTTGTTGTGGTTTGCAAATCATCCAGACGGACGGGCAAGAAATTATATCACCTTACAGACGTAAAAGGATATTATTTAACACATAGATTGAGAGAATGATAATAACATGAATGCTTCGGCGAAAATCATTATTAATCGAACGACAATTCAAGACAAATACGATAACAAATCTGATGTGAGATTTCTGAGAAAGCGTATATATTAATCGCCACGTACCATATTTTGAAGCTTCTGGAGCAATTGTCTCTAGATATGCGAAAGGATCGTCAAACTCAGTCTCTGAGGGTTGGTATACAGGACATTCCAGGATATGATCTGTCCATTCAAGATCAGCAAAATCATACTTCTCAACAGGAATGCTATTTAGTTGAGAAGTTGAACTGTTCAGAGTTCTTGTCATCCGAGATGATGGAAATGAATTTAAAGTCTTTTTAATCGTCTGGATTGTTTCACCGGCAGCATAAGCAAGATCAAGAGCGATCATGGATCCCATCTTGAAATCTGTAACATTTATCTCTTTACATCCCTGACAAAAAAAACTCATTTTCCCCCCTGCAAACAAATTAAGCTTACTGCATTACATAGCGTTCGTAAATCCAATGAGACCATTATGTCTCAATATAGCGGATTAATCATGTCATTAAAATCCTAATTCCAATTGTCGTGTAGTGTGTTAGGTGCTAATCCATCCAGCTAATAACGTAAATGACATATTTCAGCGGTATATTTTTTACCCTATGAACTATGACGCAGTACAGAAATGGGATGTAGAGCTTAAAACTACCCAGGATTGATTTAGCAACCCGCAAAGGTAGGAATGCATATTCAAGGTGTAAATTCAATTGTCTAAACAAAATTCAGCATTTTATTTTCTCATTTGGTGGCACAAACTAAAAGTACAAACTGAAACATATAAACAGCCTGAGTAAACAACTTACAGTTCTGGTCAGTATATCGTAGAATTGTAGTTAACTTCATCTCCCTTAAGCTACATGGATTACTTTCCACCTTGTTGTGCATAATAGGAGTTCCATTAGGATGCATGCCACAAATTCTGTTAGGCAACATACCCTGAAAACATAGACGATCCTGGATCATCAAATAATTTCAATTGCAGTTACATAACATCGCATCCCCATTCAGATGCATTGAGCATGCAATTAGAGTAATTTATCTTAAAAATACCAAGTGATAGCAAATAAGTATGAAGAAATCCAGTCATGTGCTCCAATTTCTTTATAATAGAAAGATTCTACAATTGACATGAAACTTATGATGCAAATACCAAAAGCAATATCAAAATTCCAAGGCTTGACAGTAAATTCCACAGTCTCAAGCACCATCACAAATTGTTGTTGTGATATGTAAAATTTCCCTTTCTTTCTTTTCTTGGTTCAGGAAGGAAAATCTCAATAAAAAACAATCCTATAATAGAGCGACTCAACAAATGACATGAAACTTATAATCCAAATACCAAAAGCTAATATCAAAATGTCGAGGCTTGACGGTAAATTCTAGGGACTCAAGCACTGTCACAAATTGTTCTTGTGATATATAAAATTTCCCTCCCTTTCTTTTTCTTCATTCAAGGAGGAAATTTTTAATCAAAAACAATTTTATAGGAGAGAGATTCAACAATTGACATGAAACTTATAATGCAAATACCAAAAGCAAATATCAAAATGCCAAGGCTTGACAGCAAAAATTCCAATGACTCGAACACTATCACAAATTGTCGCTGTGATATATAAATTTTCCCTTTCTTTCTTGGTTCAGGGAGGAAAATCTTAATCAAACACAATTTTATAATAGAGAGATTTAACAATTGACATGAAACTTATAATGCAAAAATATCAAAATGCCAAGGCTTGACAGTAAAAATTCCACGGACTCAACACCATCATAATTCATAAATTGTTGTTGTGATATATAAATTTGCCCTTTCTTGCTTTCTTGGTTCAAGGAGGAAACTCTTAATCAAAAAAAAAATTATAACCTCTTTACTGATAACAGAAAAACAAAACCAAGGAATCATGTAAACAATGAAAACATATAAAGGAACCGGATTTTTTACATTGAACAGTATTTCATATGACTGCATTCTTTATTCTGGTTGAAACAATATAGCGAACACATAGAAAGCATGAATAGTACGAACGGAATATGAACATCCCCATTACTATTGAAAGCAAGGGAATAGCAAATAACAACTATGTTACTATTCTCTCAAGATGAACAAAGAAGACCCACTTTTCTTGGTTGGTTTATTTGATTTTGGTCTCTGTAATAAACACCCCAGAAGTTGCAAATCTGTCTGGTTGAAAAAACCCAAGAAAGGATTTCTTGAGAAACAGAAGTAGAAGGAAAATGTAGTTAGAAGTTGTTGAAGGCGAGAATTCAAAATTGAGACGGTCACACTGACTCATGCTTATGTAATCACGTTTGGACATAACTGCCTACAGTTTTCACCGTGCATATACGTCCTTGTAAATGTTTACATGGGTGATAAAACTCCCACTATGTTTAGGAGAGGGAGGAAAGTCAGAAGGAGAGAAATTTTGCGAGAAAAGTGATGGAAAAATAAGAAAGTGAGGGTGTTTGAGAAGGGAGGAGAGAATTTGTGAGGAAAAAACAAGTGCAACCCATGCCAAATTTTTCCCCTCTAAAATGAGGGGAAAATCTGGAGAGAGAGGAGAATTGTTATATAAATTAAGCAACTACCCTCAGATAAAATATATATAATGTGGGTGGAAGTTTTAATTTTTAATTATTTTTTACAAATTTGTATATGTATAAGATAATCGTATATATAGTATTTGTTTGGTAGAAAATATTTCTGACAGATTATAAGCTGATATAGAGAGTAATGAGGATAAGGGCTCGAGCCACGAGAAGCGCTGTAGGCGCATGATCTACAGAAATTCGTAACAGTTTGACGGTCCAACTAGGTCTAGGCCTAACGAAACTAATGTCACACGCCACCGCTACCACATCCCACACACCAGCCGAGAACTACGTAACCCCTCATTGAGTAATAAAATTGAATATTCTTGTTTTTAGAAGAAAAAAAATCAACATTACCTTATTGAATTAAAATATCAGATAATTAATAATAAGTCTCTCAAGAAAAAATTGTTCCAATAGATCTATTGAATAAAAAAATTAGTAATAAAAAAACCATCGCCCTCTCTTACCAGATTGGAGAGGAGGAGCCGGTGCTACTTTCATCGCCTCCTCCTCTTGCAGCAATATTTTTCATTCTTTTATTCTTTTTATGTTTCAATAGAACATATAGATTTTGATTTTCTCCTCCGGAATTCTGTTTGAGAGATAGTTTGGCTTCAAAGACGCATATGATTGGCGATCCTAATACGTTTTGAGTTATAGGCTTTAAGATGAAGCATAATCATTATTTCGGTGGGTTTAGATATAAATCTATATATACTTTCATATCTGTTTGGAGAAGCGCTCAAATGGTTAAATTTGTTTTATCCATGTTCTTTTTTTAAGTGTTTGTTTGTTTAATCCCTCATAATACGGCATCGTTCAATCTCCGATGATATCCAGTGGAGTATGGTGTCTTCTAGGGATCTCCGACGACTATCGATTCTGTATTTTTTTCAGTTATCTTATTGTCAGATGTATTTCATTTTTATGGTGGCTTGAGTGTCTACGGATCTCAATTCTTACTTATTTATTGGGTAATTAATACAATCAACCTCTATGTTCCCTTTGTATTTTCGACTGCAGTACTATTTTTTGTAGTTTTCTTTGACTGTTTACTCTTCCCTGTGTTGATCTCCTCTGTGTGGGAGTTGTTGTTCTCACTTTGGGTGAGTAGTGCTGCCTCTTTAGGAGGCCTATTCTGCCTTGTTCGAGAGTTTGTTTAATGAAATGTTGTTATTCTCAAAACAAAAAAAAAAAGACAAAAAAAAGGGAGATTCACCAATAAATCATTTAATAGAAATATATATTTCATTTACTCCTTTCAATTTTTTAATATTCTAAATCATCCTTTAAATAATTCTGGACAAAACTACCCTTATTCCAATAAATCCTTATGTGTATGACATATGCTGACATCACCAGATTCTTTTTATTTTTTTCTTTTAAAAACTTTAAAACAGTTTTATCTCTCAAAATACAAGTCGGATTTTTTTAGAAAAAATATATTCATAATCAACACGAAAAACTCTTTCCAATGAGATCCATCATCAATATGTTTAAATGTTCATTTGTCAAATCCTCTGAATGAACTCAGAGGATTTCTCAAACTTATCCAGAATTCAGAGGATTTCTCAAAACTCATCAAAACCAATCAAAAGAGTTTTCAAAATTAAGCAAATAAATTCAAATGATTTCATAAAAATATATCAAAAAATATAGATTTTTTGAAAATCAAACAAAAAAATAACAAAAAATTTCAGAGGATTTCACAAACTTGTCATAAATTTAGAGGATTTCACAAAATTTACCAAAATAAATCAAAGAAATTTTTGAAATTAAGCAAAAAAAAAGAAGAGGATTGCATAAAATATATAATAAAAATTATAATAATTTTTGAAAATCAAACAAAAAATAACCTGAAACTCTAAATCCTAAACCTAAAATCCCAAAATCCTAAATACTAAATCCTAATATCTTAAATCTCAAAATCATAAAGTGTAAACACTAAACTCTAATATTTTAAACACAGACTCTTAAACTTTACAACTTATAACCAGAAATCCTCTGAATTTTTCAGAAATCCTCTGAATTTAAACAATTCTAGTTTTAATTTTGAACAAAAAAATCTTATAAATAATTAAGAAGAATTTACAAAAATAAGAAGAAAATCCTAAAATTCTACTAACATATATTCCTAAACCTTAAACCTTATGTCATAAACCCCAAAATCCTAAATAATGAAATTATGTTTTCCTAAACCCTAAAACCTTATACCATAAACTCTAAACTCTAATATCTTAAACTTCAAAACCCTAAACTTTATCAAAATGAAACAAAAAAATAACTAAAAATTTAGATGATTGGAGGATTTCTCAAACTTATCAAGAATTCAGATAAGTTTACAAAAATCACCAAAACAATTCAGAAGAGTTTTTGAAATTATGCAAAAAAAAAATCAGAGGATTTCTTACCCATAATTCAGAGGATTTTCGTAAAAGTCACCAAAACGGTTAAAAATTGTTATGGTATTTGGTTTTGTTTAAAATATGAATTGAGTTTTATTATGATATTATTTTCATAAGTTATTAGCTTTGGTTGTTAGTGAAGAATGTAATAAAAATATTGACATTTGTATTGGATAACTTTTTGTTGATGAATAAGTGTTTCATTGTTGATTTTGATAATATAATGATTCATAGATTTTAATGTATATGTATAGGTTACTGAGTCAACTAAATTTTGCGCATGTGAGTGCATGCGCTTAATTTTCATGAAAGAAAAAAAAATTTGGTTGATCGACTCTTCACTTTGATTCATCAAAAGTGAAAATATTAATTTATCTTTAAAAACTTATAGATATAATACATGATTTTCATCCAACTTTCTGAGATTGTATTTATATTTATTTTATTATAATAATTATTTCCTAAATAAGGAGCAATTATGTACTAATAAAAATAAGGATAAGTTTAAATGAGGGGAGGGTAAAATTGTCATTAATTGAGGTTAAAATTTAAAGTTATCCTTATTGAACTAAGTTTCAAATAATTGGGAATGTATTGGGCTACAAACTTTTCAAAAAGACTAAATGGAATATAAAGTCCATATAAAGGACTTATCACCAAATAATCCAAAAAAAAACTCTATGATCATTTTTAAATAAAAAACTTATAATGCTAATTTTAAAATAAATTTAAGGGATGACCATTTATACTAATATTTTTTTCTCATTTTTATTTCCTTTGGCGATTCCGCACTTTACATTTCACAATAACCTAAGAAAGCATTCCTTTGAAATTTGTTGTCAAAATTTACACCTCCGAGTACATGTGTAAATCAGCCCACCTTACGAAAAAAAATACAGATTGGCCCAAAACAGATGAGGAGCAAAGTGAAGCCCATGTTTAACATTTTTTCCTTAGCGATTTCTTACGCGTAGATGGGCCTAAAGCCCATGAAATTTCAAAAATATTCCTTTAGCTTTAATTGTGGATTATTAGATGTTTTTGATGATTTAATTTGTGATATTTGATTTTTGTGTGAAAGAGTGGTCAATTTCATTAGATATCTGAATTCACAATTGCTAAGTTCTTGAAACTTGAGCTTCAATAGGCCACCAATAATTTTTGAGAAGTTTGGATTGATCTCGTTCCTACAAAACGCCTCCAACAAATTTGTTAAAAACTCAAGAACTATATTTTGGAGGGTCCAACGATCAAGTCAGTTCAACAGAATTAAAAAAAGTGATCATGGTAGATATCGAGAAAATAGGGTTAGTGTTTGAAAAAATCTGAAGGTCTGGAAAATATGTTTAGGCTTAGGAATTTAATAGAATTTTGGGATAGTTTGATTCTAGAATAAAATGTTCATCCCCTTTCTGAAGAAAGAGGAGACTCTTTATAGTGCATCGGTTGACCTAGGAAGATCCTTTTGATAAATCTAGTAAGGTCCTTAAGGTCTTTGAGGTTAACCTAATGGGTATGACATGTGCTAGAGGATAATTTGTGTGAAGTGACACCTATTTTCTAGAAAATAAGCCAAAAATGAGGCCGTCAACATAAAATATAAAACAATATAGATTCACTAAATGAGTAGGACGGGTGATATGATTACTTTTCCTAACAATGTGCGTTATATTGACAGTTGGGGTAAAGCAGATATACCTTTTGACATCTCCGAGCTCTTGGTATGGCAGTTGGAGGTGAGCTCAATGTTGAATCTTCAGGTTTTGGACTTCGAAGATTTGTTGGGTCTTAGCTGAACTCGACTTTGAGTTGGTCAAATATGGCTGAAATTTGTTTTTATTTAAAAAGTGAGACATACCCGATTTTGAACACCACGTATTTTTTTTTGTTTGTTATGCAAGTAAGCCAATTACAAATACAAATTATTTGTAGAAATAACTGCATTCAGTCATATGAAAATATACTTGTCATACGTTTTATGAGAAACAACCATGGTTTTAGCTCGCCAAATGTCATGTCAAATGGTAGAAAAATATATTTTGCATTTATTTTCCAAATGTGGGTAAAACTTAGTTGCGATTAAGTAACCGCAACAATATATTTAATTACATATGATGATATTTTTCTATAATCGTGCTTTCTTTAACGCATGTAAAAATTAATTGTAATTTTAAAATCTCAATAATATATTTCATTAAATCACTCGTCGTAAACACATTTATCAACAGTCTTCAAAACCGCGGTTAAAGAATAGCCAGCGGTTTTGTAACTGCAATTATAAATTTTAATACAACTACATTAGTGGAAACCACGATAAATTCTTTACGACGCCTTCATAAGCAACGAATACGCGTCACTGATTTCTAGAAGATTGACATAGTTTTGTGAAAAGTAAATAGGGTTTAGGACATATTTAGAATGTGTTTGAAAAAAGTAGAATATTCCGGATTTTTGAACGTCTAAAGTCGTGAAATACCTCAGGTAACATCTCATAAGAATCTAAAAATGTTTTCTTTATGCTCTTTTAAATAAGGCGTTTGGTTACTTTAAATGTTTTATCAAAACTAAAACAAAAACATAAGTATATTATGCAGCTGACAAATGATGTTTTGCCTCCTTTCTATATGTTGTTTTTGTATTTTCATCATTCTCCTCGAAGGATCTAGTCTCTTTTATTGTACATTGGTGTTCCTCCGCCATTGGTGAGGTTTATTTCTATTTTATCTCTAGGCTAAGCCTGTTTATAAAAAAAAAAACTAAAATAAAAACAGTAAAGATTACACTATAAAAAATAAAATAACTTGAGAAATATGCTTGCACTTGGAATCAAATCTTATTTATTTCTTATTTTCTTTGTACGCTACAACCAAAATTTGGCTCCTACATGTAAGCAGCAAAATTTTGAGACGATGTACACATCAGCGGCAAAGAGATTGTGAGATTGATACTTGATTGTGAACCTCTCGGATCATACAAGAATAAAGGGAGGTGACCCTTGATGGGTTGTTGATACTATGACACTAAAGTCGATAATTTTTAATTATGAGTAATTCGAGAGTGAATTCTCAATTCAGGGTCTATACTTATCAAGATGAAACATTCATTTTATATTGGTGCATGGACGATGTGATTCCAACAAATGATCCCTCATATATATGAGATATCGTGATCGTTAGGGCTGTTACGATCGTATGAATTCGCTATCGTTATCTTTTCTTTTCGATGAAATTTGATTCACTTGTGTGATCTTCCCACCGTGTGGTTGGCTTGATGATTTTTCATCCACAATATCCATCATCGAAAATCACACGTATCAGTTTTGTATACAAATCATTTTCTATCATATTAACAGAAACGTAATTATGGTTTTGTCCAAACAAGCAATTAACCCGCCATTTTTATTCAAATTCCAGAGTACAAATTGCGGCTGGTGGGCTTAAAGTTTATGAAGAATCGGCCTCGATTGTGGGCCTACAATTTGGGCCCACACAATCATTATTAATTCATTATCGTGTTAACGTCTCAAACAGTCAAACTCTCGATGTTTTGACCCCAACGGATAAAATATCTAACGTGTACAACTTAAGGATCCACACCCACAAAAGCCAAGAGGGAACAGACAAGCACTCGCTAATCAATCCGATATTTTCGCAATTTTAGATTTGCAGGGTATAAGTGAATAAAATTATGTCCGATCCGTATTAAATTAAATATGGATATAAGTTTTATGTATAAAATTCGGATACAAATACAAACAATTTATCAGATTAAGACGGAATGCAAGTCGAAACATAAAAACATTATTTGATTAAGTTGTTTGACCCCCTTGTTTTGATCGGATTGTTATCCGATTTACTTATTTTGATTTAAAATTAATTTAAATATAGTCAATTAAGTGGTCTAAAAATTCAAACTAATTTAATTCAAACATAAAAATATTTCATAAATATTTTATGTTATCCGATCGGATTCAAATTTTTGCCCACCCTAACGAGAACGCAATTATACTAAAAGTGGTAGTCTAGTTTAGGAATGTGGGGAAGGAGGGTTGTATAGTAGTGCTATTGATCAAGGCTACTAACTCATTTGAGATTTAAAAATAAAACGTGGCAATATTTTATTGGATGAGAAGGAATGGAGAAAGTTGTAGAGAGGATGACAGCACATCGACAAGTCGAAAATGATGTGCAACCGTGGGACGTGGTTTCGGCTCATGGCTCATTTCTTTTACACACATTTATTTAATGTTTATAAAAAAAAATCATAAAATCGATTGGTTTGTTTTTTCAAAAAAATAAAATAAATTACATTACAATTGATCAAAATTCGACTTTACAATTTGAACAAAATATGTAAAAAAAATCGACTATCGACACCTCGACTTTTTTCCTCTCAAATCTATGATATCTTTTTGATATGGATGAAAGAATAACCGTCTAAGTTAGTATAAAAACCTTTTTTCTATTATAATTTTGTTGGTGCCCCAAATGTTATAAATATGATTTGTCAAATTAAATTGTTGTGTGGATCCCTTGTATTTAAAACAAACTATTCATTGCACATCAAGTCAAGTTAGGATGTCTTTTATACCATTTACAGAATAAACTCTTTGCAAAAATTTTAAATTTACAATAAAAATATTCTTTCTAAAAATTTACAGTTTGTTTAAAAGTATATTCTCGCATTAGATATTCTAAATCATTTAACTATTCATTTATATAATTATTTTTTAATTAAAAATTAATACATTTTATACTATTATAACATAAATATTACAATATTAAATAATAATTAATTGACATTCATAATTCTAATAATTATTTGATTAAATAACATAAATATTATAATATTGAAATATATGACTATTTTAAGGTTGTTGAAATACTTAGTTATGAATTGGTTGTTGATCGATTGTGTGAATATCATTCTAGTAGAAGACTAGCCTTGAGACGACGATGTAGTTGATACACTAGCGATGTGGTTAGTTATGGAGTTCTAAGAATCATATTTTAATAGTGGTTTTGGACAAAGATACCCAAAGAGCCATTGCTAGAAACGGTTGGATCGAAGCAAAACATGTTCTTACCATTTTGTCTCGAAATGAGAGTTTTCAATGTAGGATTTTGACGAGGCCAGTGGCGTTAGATTCGTCTCGACCTGTCCATTTCAATGTCATCGATCTCACCTCAATATAAAGTCGGAAGCATACACAACGAGAAAAATAAGTCTTTAGTCATATTTAACTATAATAACAATGACAAATCTGTAATTTCAATTTTTATTCTTAATTCAATAAATTTAAAAATCAACTGGATCTTAACCATAAAAAAATGTCAATTGTCCTTTTTCTCTTAACATTATGTTTGGGAAGGGAGAGGAAAGTGAGGAGAGGGGAAAGTGAGGGAAATATGAAATTTGTATGTGTAGGAGAGGTAGTGGGAGAGGGAGAGGGAGAGGGAGAGGGGAGAGGGAAATTAAGGGAAAAAACATGTGAGCCCACATGTTTTCTCTCCCCTCAAAAATAGGGGAAAAATAAGTAAAATGGCGAGGAATAAAGGTAAAATAGTGGGTTCAATGTAATTTTTTATGTTATTTCTTTCCTTAATTTATGAAAATTACATAAATACCCATAAAAGTTTTTTTTTCCTACTTTCCTTTTTCTCAACTTTTTAAAACGAGTGGAAGGATTTGGTAGAATGAAAACTTCCTTCAAAAGCAAGCTGATTTCACACAAACTACAAACTATAAAAGTCTCCCTTGTCTATCCCAATGAAAGAGATCCAAGTCAAAGGAGAGGAATGCTCAATCCCAATCCCGATCCACGCTGAACAACCATAATAGTTTTTTTGATTGGGCAACAAATCTTTATTTTGGGCCTCACTCAAATCACATCATCATCCACATTACTAAAACATATATATCAATACAATCATATTAACAAAATACGTCTTTCAATACAATCATATCAACAAAAATATATATTTACACACAATTTGTCGATCCAAATTAACAAAATACGTCTTTCAATATAACCACATCAATAAAAATATACATTTACACACAATTTGTTGTTGGTTAAAAAAATATCATCATTGTAAGGAAACCCTCCAGCAGCATTTTTCATCGTAGTTTTTTATTTTATATATATATATTATTTTTTTCTTTTTCTTCTACTTGTCAATTACTATCTTAGTTGAAAACGGGTTCAAAGTTAAGAAATTGTCAAACTGTTTTTCTGGCCAAACTGGCAAAGGGTTGTCCCATTTTCATTTTTCATTTTTATTTTCTGAAAAACACAGTAAAATGTCATAAATGAGAGAAGAATATTCCCACCTCTAAAATTAATATGTATTTCCACCCTCAATTCTTAATTTAAATTTATTAAAATTAAAATTTATAAATATTTATTTGAGGTGATGTTTGATATCCTCAAATTTTGTACGATTTGATGTTTGATTCTCCCATCCCAAATCAATATTTCAACACCATATAAGAAAAATAAAATAAAAATTAATTAATGACAAATGTTTTACACCAAAACAGAAAATTATTTAGTTACTTTACAATTTTTAAGTAAAAAAAATTAACATAATTTTTATTAATCTAAACATGATTTTATTAGAAATGGCACACAACTGGAGAAAGGAATTGCTGTACCGGAAGAAAATGAAGAATAAATTAATATCGATGTCACATATGAATTTGTTATTGAAATGATATATTCTTATAAAAATTTAATAGGAGTTTATATTTTATAAATTTCTAGCACAATTAATTTGATTATAAAGTTTTCAATTCGCGTGACTGGTATACTAATTTGGTAGGGGGAAATCAAACGTTAAGCGTACAAATTTGAGAGAATCAAACATCACCTCACACAAAAAATTAAAAATTTAATATTAATAAATTTAGATTTAATAATTGAGGGGTGAGAATATAAATTTTGGGAATTTTGAATATTCTCTCAGTCTCTCCCATCAAAAATATAAAAAATGTCCTTATTTTTACAGTGACATCTGAAATAATGATTAATTATTATTGCCATCTTAATTATTTTTTTAGATTTAGATTGCTATCTTAGTTGAATGGGATCAAGGAAAGAAATTGTCAACTGATTTTCTTGCCAAAATTACCAAAAGATTTCATTTTTATTTTCTGACAACACACATGAGAATACCATAAATATCCTCTTGTTGCTCTATTGCTAAGAATATAAAAAATGACCCTTATATTTATGTCGTATGTGAAATATAAATATAAATATAAACATATATATATATACAGTTATATATATATATATATAAGACACACTTAGTATTTAACACTTCACCTTGATTGAGATTAAATAAGAGTCATATTTTTGAATTCAATTATTATTCAAAATTGAAAGTGGTAGGATAGTCCCTTTTTTATAGGGCCGTAAAAAAAAGATAAAATTGGAATCCTTCGAAATCAAACAGTTCGATCTATTTTTTTCAAAAATTATATATTTTTTACTAAAATCGACTGAACGGTTTGATCAAAATATGTAAAAAATTGATTAAACCCATAATCGTTTTTCATCTACTTGCCAATTAGGGATGACAAAAAAACCCGATCCGTGCACTATCGGTAGGGTATCCGATCCGTTTAAAATCTGAAAACCGATCCTATAGGGTTTGGAAACGGTTTTGGTTTTTATTTTCAAATCCGTCACGATTTCGGGTCGGTTTTGATTTTTGATGTCGGATTTAGGATACCCGAACCAAAACCGTACCCATAACCATACCCGACCCGACCCGACCCTTAATTTCAAGTAAATTCTTAAAAATATAGTATATATGTTAGATAATGGATTCGAACTTTACACATGTATACAAAACTAAATCATTTAACCACTAATCCAATTGTTTGATTTTTTGTTATAGACTTTCATAGTTTATAAATATATATTGAGTGTTTGGAAACATTATCCAATCAATTATAAAAGAAATTGAAAAATTTAAACGGTAAATGGGTACCCGGCGATAAACGGTTATGGAAAGATTCCGGTTTTGAAAATCTAAATGATTTTTTAAACGATTTTGATATAGGGTACATTAAACGGTAACGGTTTTGATATTTATTAAATGGAATGGTACCGACCCGTTTTCATCCCTATTGCCAATTGCCATCTTATTATTTATTTTTAAAAATTGAGATTGCCATCTTAGTTTTGTTTTTGTTTTTTTGGATTGGCAGTTGAAGAAGTGTACGTAGGAAATAAAATATCATTCAATCAATCACACAGTAAAATACCATAAACACCCCTCACAGTGTTGCTATGTTGACAATCATTGGGTAGTTCTCATCCGATTCTTCATCTCCAGCGGATCTTAAAAAATCGAAAGCCATCATTTTCTCACGGTGTCTGAAAAACACCTACTAAGTTTACCACTACAAACCGAAAAGCCAGGCACCAAAAGCAAACAAGCCAGACAGACAGCCGGTCTTTCATGGAAATTTGATTTTATTTTTTTGTAGCCGGCGACCCATTTTACTACCACTTTTGAGCCTCAAAGCCAGCCAAGAACTCTTCAGTTTTTTTTTTCTTTATTTTCTTTCCTTTTTTCTTCATTTCTTCTTTCTTATAGGCACATTTTTGTTGTCATAGTCATGGCGTGCTAGTGCTTTGTAGTCTTGCTCACGACTTAGTCCTATTGTCCGAGCCCCCACACCCCTCTCTCTCTGTCTCTCTATTTCTTTATCTGCACAATTGGACGCCAAAACACCAAGAGTTTGAACATTTCATTTTGAGATTGTCATGTTGTTCGTTTTGTTCTGCTTCCGTTTGTTCTACAATACGACGCTCTTGATAGGATCGGACAAAAGGGATCTCTGTTGATCTATTCCTGAGAGGACCCATTTTAGATAAAGTTGAAAGGTATGATTTTTGAAAGCTCTTATAAGAGATAAAGGGACTTGTATTATGTTGTGAAGCTGTGGATCTGCTGTCCTGGTTTCTTTGACGGAATGCTGTCCTATATTTCTCGTGCTAAGTAGCGGATTAATTTGCTTGAATTTTTTTTGTGTTTTGGTTCTTAAGTCTGTTTGGTTTAATGGAAAATGGGGGAAAAGGTTTAGATTCTGAATCTTGGGTTTTTCAGTTATGATTGGGATTTTTTTCTTTCTTCTGAGCTTCATGTTTTTGTTTTTAGTTAATGATCCGTTTTTAAGTACTGGTTTCTTCATGTTTTTGTTTCTCTGCTGAGTAATTGTGGGATTATTGAAGGGAAAGAAGTTTTAAATCTTACTTCTTAGATATTTCTGGATTATGGGACATTGGGACTTGAGGAAAAAAGAAGATGATAGGGTTGTTCGATTGAGACACTGTCATGCATTTAGTTGATGTATGGCGTCAGACGAAAGTATATGGATGATGTGTTGTGATACTCTTTGGTCGTTGGTCTCCTAAGTTGAGAATTTGACTAGGTTGGAACCTTGCTGATGAAAGGTGATTTTTAGAGCTTCAGGTATTGTTTTGTTGCGAAAACATTGTTATAACATGGTCTTAGATTTCTCATCATCTGTTGGGCGTGTGTTCAAATCTAAGGATATCTTATCTGCTTATTCTTGTCTTTGACACCTCGGTCCATCATCAAACAATTCCATTTTATAATTTTTTATTTTTTCTGAAGCATTGAACCCTTGGTTTTGCTTTAATGCTTTAATATGTTGATCTTACAAGATGCACAGTGTATTCAATTTTATATGCTTATGGAGACTAATTATCTCTGTGCATTGAAATTTGTCAGGCTTTAAGAATTGTTCTCTAGCCGCCTTCAAATATGGCTTCCAGATCATTGAAAGGAAGCCGGTCAAACCTTTCAACTTCTTCCGATGTGCTCGACTCTCAAAAGCTTCCACTGCCTCCAACTCTGACATTTGCCCAGAGAAGTTCTTCTGGTCGCTACATTAGCTACTCTAGGGATGATCTGGACAGTGAACTTGGGAGTACTGATTTCATGAACTATACTGTGCACATACCTCCTACCCCTGACAACCAACCAATGGATCCATCAGTCTCACAGAAGGTTGAAGAGCAATATGTTTCAAATTCACTCTTTACTGGGGGATTCAATAGTGTCACACGTGCTCATCTCATGGACAAGGTGATTGAATCTGAAGCAAGCCATCCCCAGATGGCTGGTGCAAAAGGGTCGTCATGTGCAATTCCTGGTTGTGATTCAAATGTGATGAGTGACGAGCGTGGTGTCGATATTCTCCCTTGTGAGTGTGATTTCAAGATATGCAGAGATTGCTATATTGATGCAGTAAAAACAGGAGGTGGAATTTGCCCAGGATGTAAGGAACCTTATAAGAACACAGATTTGGATGAAGTGGCTCTGGAGGATGGGAGGCCACTTTCACTTCCTCCCCCAGGTGGAATGTCCAAAATGGAGAGAAGGTTGTCACTCATGAAGTCAACGAAGTCAGTGCTGATGAGAAGCCAAACTGGGGATTTTGACCATAATCGATGGCTTTTTGAAACAAGAGGGACCTATGGTTATGGCAATGCTATATGGCCAAAGGATGGGGTAATTGGAAGCGGCAAAGATGATGAAGTTGTTGAGCATCAGGAGTTGATGAACAAACCATGGAGGCCACTTACTCGGAAACTAAAGATACCAGCTGCTATCATCAGCCCATACCGGTACAGTGTCTGCTTCTTAGACATTTTTTCATGATTTTATTGTGTTCTATGATGGAATTGCTCTAATATTTCATTTTGCAAAGACGAGTTGAAGTTGGACAGCATTGAGATTTTCCATTTCATATTTAGCATATTAATGAACTCCATTAAGTTAAAGATAAAACTTCTATCAATAGCATTTGATGTTTCTCTCTGTTTAATGTGTATTTGTGTTACAATTCATTCTTTTATACAATGTCTTCATATGTTTTGTCACTTTGTTGTGATAACAAATGCGAAGCATGGTGGTAATTTTGGTGTCAACACACTGATAATTATGTAATAGACTAATCACCTTAATGTTTGCAAAGTGCAAACTGGTCCATTGTTGTGCTATGTTATTGCTAATCGGTTGACCATATGAAGATAGTTTCTTGTAAACTGATTAGCTAATAAAGGAAACCCTTTGTTGCAGCCATTAGAAGATAATGGAAATAAGAAAGAAGCCATCAGTTAATGATTCAATAGGCATCTTTAAAAAAAAATCACATAAAGTCATTAGTATGAAGTTGAATAGTTTTTTTCCCCGGATGCTACAGTTAACACATATGGAGCTTTCATTTTCACCAAGTTCTGTTTCTCCCTCCCCCTTTCCATTTTCTTCCGCACCTTTTACTTTCAGTGCTGATGTACAGTGTTTTAGGCTGGTTTATTATGTTTTAAGTGTTATATAACTATGGTTAATTGTTGAGGCATATAGTGTTCATCTACTGATCTACTCGCCCCCTTTTGTTCAAATACTGCCAGGCAATGTTTTGCTTTGTAATTGTATTTGAGTTTTTGCTACCTGGGTTACTGAATCTGCTGCTGTATTTTTTGTTCTCCCTGTTCTCAAATCCAATTTCCTGTTAACATGACCCAATGAACTTCGGCTTTAATTATCAATGTCTCCCTTTGTGGTTGGATACCTGCAAAACTAGTATCCATTTTTGAAAGATTTTTTCTTTTTCTTTTCTGGGTGGCTGGGATGGATATAGACTACACATACTTGCATAGTTTATCATGTTTGTTGACTTCCTGTTTGGTTCTGTTTCCATTATTTGATTTCAGACTTAAGAAATTGACCATGATTTTCTATTACTACAGAGACCATGTCGTCATGGTATAGGCTGATGGTTTTTCCTTCTGGTTTCAATGGTACAGGCTTTTAATTTTTGTTCGGATTATTGCTCTTGGACTGTTTTTAACATGGAGGGTCAAAAACCCTAACAATGATGCAATGTGGCTTTGGGGGATGTCGATTGTTTGTGAAATCTGGTTTGCCTTTTCATGGCTTCTTGATCAGCTGCCGAAGTTCTGCCCTATCAATCGTTGTACAGATCTAAATGTATTGAAGGAGAAATTTGAAACACCTAGCCCAAGTAATCCCTCGGGAAAATCTGATCTTCCTGGTGTAGATATTTTTGTTTCTACTGCGGATCCGGAGAAAGAACCACCCCTTGTCACTGCAAACACTATCTTATCAATTTTAGCTGCTGAGTACCCTTTAGAAAAGCTTGCTTGCTATGTCTCTGATGATGGTGGTGCACTTTTGACTTTTGAGGCCATGGCAGAAGCAGCAAGTTTTGCTAACATTTGGGTTCCTTTCTGCCGTAAACATGATATTGAGCCTAGGAATCCAGAATCTTACTTCAGTTTAAAGAGGGATCCATATAAGAACAAGGTTAAGTCAGATTTTGTTAAAGATCGCAGACGAGTAAAGCGTGAGTATGATGAGTTCAAGGTCCGAATCAATGGTTTGCCTGACTCCATCCGACGCCGGTCTGATGCCTATCATGCTCGAGAGGAAATCAAGGCCATGAAGCTTCAACGACAGAACAAGAATGACGAACCTGTGGAGGCTATTAAGGTTCCAAAAGCAACATGGATGGCTGATGGAACTCATTGGCCAGGAACTTGGTTACAGCTTGGGCCTGAGCACTCTAAGGGTGACCATGCTGGTATTATACAGGTATTTCCTTGATCCTGAAATGGCTTAATATAAATTTCTCTATCGATCTGAAATATTATGGGTCCACATCTATTTGAACCATCATGGGCATTATTGATGATATTCTGGTACTTGTGTATGGTCTTAGTTGGAAGAAAATCTATAATATGTGGAAAAAAAAATTCTTTCTAATTGTTGTAAATACTACAATTTTTGTGGGTGTAGGTTATGTTGAAACCTCCCAGTGATGAACCTCTCCACGGAACTGCTGAGGATGGGCTAATTGACCTCACTGATGTTGATATCCGTCTCCCACTGCTGGTTTATGTCTCTCGGGAGAAGCGTCCAGGCTATGATCATAACAAGAAGGCAGGTGCCATGAATGCCCTGGTTCGAGCCTCAGCCATCATGTCTAATGGACCCTTTATTCTCAATCTTGATTGTGACCACTACATTTACAACTCCCAAGCGTTGAGGGAAGGCATGTGCTTCATGATGGATCGAGGAGGTGATCGTATCTGTTATGTCCAGTTTCCTCAAAGATTTGAAGGCATTGATCCTTCTGATCGATATGCCAATCGCAATACCGTTTTCTTTGATGTAAACATGAGAGCACTTGATGGGCTTATGGGTCCCGTCTATGTTGGGACTGGATGCCTCTTTCGAAGGGTTGCACTTTATGGATTCGACCCTCCTCGAGCAAAAGAGCACAATTCTGGTTGCTGGAGTTGCTGTTTTGCTCGTCGAAAAAAGAATTCCTTGGTTTCAAATACCCCAGAAGAGAACCGGGCTCTAAGAATGGGTGATTCTGATGATGAAGAAATGAACCTATCCCTGCTCCCAAAGAGGTTTGGGAACTCTAGTTTCCTTATTGATTCTATCCCAGTGGCAGAGTTCCAAGGTCGCCCCCTTGCTGATCACCCAGCTGTGAAGAATGGACGCCCCCCTGGTGCTTTAACTATTCCCCGTGAACTTCTTGATGCATCAACTGTTGCAGAGGCAATTAGTGTCATCTCCTGCTGGTACGAAGACAAGACTGAGTGGGGACAGCGTGTCGGGTGGATTTATGGGTCTGTCACTGAAGATGTGGTCACTGGATATAGAATGCACAACAGGGGATGGAAATCTGTTTATTGTGTGACCAAGCCTGATGCCTTCCGTGGAACTGCTCCAATCAACTTGACTGATAGGCTTCATCAAGTCCTTCGGTGGGCTACTGGTTCCGTTGAGATTTTCTTCTCTCGTAACAATGCTTTGCTTGCCAGCACAAGGATGAAATTTCTACAGAGGATAGCTTACCTCAATGTTGGAATCTACCCTTTTACTTCAATCTTTCTGATTGTCTACTGCTTCCTTCCTGCACTCTCTCTATTTTCTGGCCAGTTTATTGTGCAGACCCTCAATGTCACTTTCCTTGTTTACCTTCTGGTCATCACTGTGACACTCTCCATGCTCGCTGTGCTGGAGATTAAATGGTCTGGCATTGATCTAGAAGAGTGGTGGAGGAATGAACAGTTTTGGTTAATTGGAGGTACTAGTGCTCACCTTGCTGCTGTGCTCCAGGGGCTACTGAAAGTCATTGCTGGAATCGAAATTTCTTTCACTTTGACATCGAAATCAGGCGGCGATGACGTAGATGATGAGTTTGCTGATCTTTACGTTGTTAAATGGTCGTCGCTAATGATACCGCCAATCACGATCATGATGGTGAACCTGATTGCCATAGCAGTTGGGTTTAGCAGAACAATATACAGTGAGATTCCACAATGGAGCCGACTATTAGGCGGTGTTTTCTTCAGTTTCTGGGTGTTGGCTCATCTTTACCCGTTCGCAAAAGGACTGATGGGAAGGAGAGGAAGAACACCAACCATTGTTTATGTCTGGTCAGGTCTTATTGCAATCACCATATCCCTGCTTTGGGTTGCAATCAACCCTCCTGCAAATAACAACACCATTGGAGGCAGTTTTCAGTTCCCTTGATCAGGACATTCTTCACTGTTGAGCTGGAATCTTTGTTTTATTTATTTTTTTCGTTTTGAATTCAATATTATTGACATTCTTCAATAGCTTGCTTTGTTAATGCCCGTTTAGATTTTGTTTACTCACTTGTAGCTGTTCAAGTAAAGATTCACCTGTACCAAGAAAGATTGATATGTATTATATATTTTTTTATTTATCAAAATTAAGGTTGTTAAAATCGAGATTGTACATAAGTTTCAAGGGAGATCGATACGATTAAATCGTAAGATTTTTCAAATTTTGAAAAATAAATGTAAAATAATACAATAACTTGTTTACTTTATATACAAACTAGGTAGGTGCCCGAGCGTTGCCCCGGGTCTTGTTGAGTTCAGTTTAAGATTGAGAAAAATAAGTGTAAATTTTTTGGTGGTGAGAATAATGGAGAGTTCGAAAAGGATCCTAAACTATTGATGGTAAAGGGCAATGCTTCCATTTGTATATAAGAGACAATTCAATAGTACAATAGTGCATTCACTTTTTCAACTGATAGTCCAATGTTTTGACAAAATTTCAAAATATGATTTTCTATATAAGATAAATGAGATATGGAACACTCGGTGTATAAATCATTATTCATTATTCTCAACTAACATAATCATCTAATCTAATATAAGACATGCCAAAACTATTACGGGAAATTAATTGTATTAGCTGTAATAGCGAGTTAGTTTTTGTTGTTGCATGTCTCCGAGTTGGTCTACTGGTAACAGTGCCACCATACGCCAGAAATCCTACCTCTACGAACATGGCCATGAGTTGCAACAGGCAATGACATTTGTTTCAGTAATCTCTCCACAGATGTGTCATGAACCAACGGAGAATAAATTCCTCAAAATTCAGTCATCGAAAGTTCCAATTGAGAAAGACCCAGTCCAATTTTGAGGAAGCATAGGGAGAATCTCTCATACAACAATGTGTTTAAAAGAACAACATAACTACAAAAGCATCAACAACAATAATATATTTCAAATAGGAGAGAGTAATACCTTGACTTTCCCTATTGGAAGGCAAAAACTGGAATCAAATACTTCATCAAAAATAGGTAAGAAGTCACCATACCTGAATCCCAATGAATCCCAAAAAAAGAAGCCAACACAAAACAATTATGAAAAGATAAAAAAAAATATATAAAAATGAAAGCTTTGTAAAAGTTCTGCTATTAAAAATGACAGAGATTAGTTACCTGATGATGAAAAAACTGGATTTTCTCCATTGGTAGCATTCTTTTTTTCATCTTGACCTACAATGCTAAAAATAAAAAATCAAATCACTGATAATATTTGGCATTTTATAATGTTAAACAGTGAAGGTCAACTATGCTCCCGACAAAAGAAAAGGTATAAATCAATCAAAAAATGAAGGGTAAAGGTTATTGATGACTACAACTTAAATGGTGTGAATAGAACCAATGAGCCCCATGAAACTTACCAACGAACGATACAATCTCAAAGCAATATCAGTTACCTGATTTCTAGTTGTAAGTTAAGTATCAGCCATAATTCTTATGCCCTTTGCATATTGCCTTTCCTTGATTTTTCACTCAACAGTACTACATTTAGCATAATAATAACATCTAGTACAAACCACACCAACACCTTCAGTATACTAATATTCATTACCTTGCCATAAAAAAAAGTTCTTAAGACTCACCGAGCTTGCATGATTCATGGAATTCAACATTTTTCGAGTCTTCTTCTTCCTCTTCTATCCATTTCTTAGCAGCACATACTGAACGAACGACCTTTTTCAGTAAATCCTAATCACGCACAGTGACACAATTAAGTGATATTGTGCTTTGTGAGACAAACAATTGAAAAGTCATAATCCATATCCCAACAATAAGCAAAAAATGTAAGGGAAAACCGGAAAAGTGAGCAAGTTTTCAGACTTTTAAAGAGAATATGTCATTGTCTAAGACTTTAAAAGAAACACATTTCTACTTGGCTAAAGCTTGTAGTGTTGCAGCATGCTTCCCTTGTTTGGTCTTAGAAGATCCTGAAAATTTAAAAATGTGAACATGTCAGACTGGGAAAACAAAACGAAGAAGCATTAGTCTACATATATGATCCAAATATATGGTGGAGAAGCACAGGACAACCTTGCGTAAGAACTAATCATATTAAACTCTTTTTTGCTGTATTTATTTTGTCAATTAATTATCAAGATTATTATTACCTTAATTTACACCAATGATTATGACTTGGGTCGAATGAGTATAATCAGCAAGAACAAAAAGGCACATAGAAAATAAAAATCAAAGAGTAAAGGGAGTTTACAGCAACCAAACCCCCAAGTTACACAGAGGGAGAGAGACAAAAATTCTACATTAAACCAAATGAGCAACAGAAAAACAAAACAACAGGAACATAAATGAAGACATAACAGAACCCAAAATCATAAGCAAAAAATCACACAAAGCATAGAAAATGTGAACGATGAAGAAGTTATGAGAAAAAACCAAAATAGAAGAGTATGTACCTGGGAATTTCCGTAAGCAGATTTAGCTTAGAGAGAGATAGAAGATGACAAATAGAGCTCAGATTAAAACTGCACCAAAGTTAGCAGAGATGAGAATCTACATGAAATAAATTAACCAAAAGAATAGTCACGAAAATGAAGCAAGAAACATATAAATCAGAGGAATAAGGTGCCCTAATACAATAAAGCCAAGAAATTTTGGAGATAATCACACGATTAACAATCCCAAGAACAACTCCATTCAAAAACATAAAAGAATAGCAACAACAATACAGATCATAAAATAAAAAACCATTTGAAACCCAAATTGAGAAACCCATAGATAGATATACCACAGAGAAGAGATCGATTGGAGACAACTCGAAACTCTGTCAATCACCAACTTGAGGGAACTTCAGTTCACTATAACATTAGCAGCAAGTATTGTGAAATAAAGGAAATAACCACATAGTATATGCAGGAGTATGAAATAAATGGATAAGCAATCATAAACAGAAAACAAAGGAAATATGGAAAAGGAACCCAAAGGTTAAGAATGAACATAGAAGAAAGCAAAGATGAATAGGGAATGGCAAGTGCAGGCTGGCTTACCGATTGTAGGCAGACTAAACATTTGAACGAAATAGCTGAGCAGGGCAGCTAGACCAAAATGGAAAACGATCAGACAAAGGCTACATCCAAGTTTGTAAGCTTGTCAGAAAACTCAAAAACACAAATCATCACCTTGGATTTGTTGCAAGCAGAAGCTGGATTCAGACCAATAAACAAAAACTGTAGAGGGAGTAAACAGTGAACAGATGGAACAACCCCGATAACATGTTAAAGGAAATTTCCCAACTTCCAGAACTGGATATCAAGCTTGGGGTAAAAAGCAAAAGAAAACAAAGGTTACCTCCGATTAGCCGCAAGCAATTTTTGGACTCGCAGCAACAAATATAATCTGCAATTCAAATCATGTACATATAAAGAACAACAGAAGAAAGAAACTGAACCATTTTTTGGAGATGGAAAGCCAAAATACCAGACAAGGAAGAGAGAGGGCGTCGGTGTTGATCCAAAATCGCAGCTAAGCTACCTCGATTGCACGGATGGCAGAACCCTTCTGGTTTTCAGAGGTTGGAGAAAGTGGATTTGGTGGTTGAAGCAGACCTAACGAAAAATGGGTGTAGAACGATGAAGCTACCACACGTAATAGCACGCGAGGTCTGACAGAATCGAAAGTGGGTTCATGCACCAGTTAAAGCAAATCAGATTTTTGAAATCACCTGCGCGATTGGGGATACTCGGATGGTAGAGGCGGTGGTACAACAGGAGAAGGGAAGGGCATTGGTATGCAGCGTTTACAAAGGGACGACGTCGTTTTGCATGTCCTTTCGTCTTAATCTCAGGCGCGGTTATCCAGTCAACAGGCCGTACTCGCCCGATAAGAGCCTGCAGTCCTGCAAGAATACATATAAAGTATAGATAGATAGTTAACATGATATAATAATTTATAGGTAATAATTTTTTTATTATTATTTAGAAATAGTTAACATGATATAATAAGGAGACAACCCAAGTAACATGCAACAGCTGCTCCTGAGTAACTTGAGCATTATGTTACTCGGGTTGTTTCCTTGGGGTCACTTTCCCTCAAATTGGTGTTGCATGTTCATTGACCTCTAGTCTCGACCAGTTTTATTTGAAATATTGTTTCTTTCTTGCAAACCTTGTTAATGTGATGATGTCCAAAACTTGCTTGAGTTTAGTTTTCGACATATCAAGATGGTCGAATTAGCTATTAGAGAGAGATTACTTGGGTGTTCCTCGACGACATGCACAGGAAAAACTACGGAGTTCTCGAGTTCTTCTTTGGGGATTACCCAATGCTTAAGTCAGTATATGTATTATTTGGAAATTGTGAGCGCTCCCTTCTGCTCGAAGTTCTCACATTTGCTTGTGTTCAAACACTAGAATTACTCAGTACAAATGTCACTTTTTATATTGAGTTAGGTAGTTCAGTTTCAACATGAATTTTTTTTTTCTGCCTCGTTCTTAGAAAGGTTTTTTTTTCTCCCTTGTGCAAAAGTTTTTCCTTAGAGAATTCGGTTCTCCTAGATATTACTCATTTGGGGTATTCGAGATGGTAATTGCTAAATACACATTTTTTTTACTAAATGTACACATTTGTGTCAGACACAGACAAGTCAACAAATACGGCACACTGCATGAAACCAAGAACGTGGCAAATTCAATAAAAAACAGTCAAAAAATTCTTTTAAATTGATGTGACTTTCTACCGTTATGTCATTTTTTTTATACAGCATAGAGAGAGACATGCATGCGTTTGAATGCACATGACACAAAGCAGCATAATGAAACAATACTAAATTCACATGACACAAAGCAGTAGAAAGTCATGTCACGTAAAGAAGTATGTATAGGCCGACTAGGGGCATCATTCAAATGTCAGATACGCATGCTAATTTTTATTGAATGTTAGCTATGTTGAACGTTAGCTAGAAATTTGATTATAAATATAATTCAATGTCACAATATTAATTCACACTTCTCAATTTCAATTGTCACACAACTTCTCTCTAACTTCCTACCTCTGCTCTTAACCTCTTACTCAATTTTTATCATTGCGGATATGGACCATTTGGAAGAAATGAGAGCTTGGGCCCGAGATCTAAGACTGTCAAGTAGTAGTTCTAGTGATCAGGTAAATATAAATTCTGAATATTTTAAATATTTTAATTAATTACATATAGTAAAGTGAATTTTTTTGTTGACAGGATTGTACTATCGGAAATGAAATGATAAAAGAAGAACTTTCGGGCGATTATGAAGAGAAAATAGAAGTTGATATTACAAAACAATTTTTAACCGAGACGGTATAACAATTAGGAAAATAATGTCTTATTATTTGAACATGTTTAGCAAATTTATTTCACTTTATAACATTTATAAATTATTTTCAGGTGTTCGATTCACGTCAATCGTTGACTGATTGGGTTCAAGCAATAGGGCGAAATTTGGGATTCATCATTGTTACAAATGCTCATCTAGCTCATCATTGTTGTTGCAATGCGATCGTAGTGGCATGTATAGAGGGAAGAAATCATCCACGAAGCAAACAGGCACAAAAAAGCTTGATTGTCCTTTCAGACTTAAAGGGTTGAAATTACATGGAGCTGATGAGTGGATGGTAAGAGTGCTATGTGGAATGCACAACCATGCCCCTGCATCATATATGGAGGGGCATCCATATGTCGGTCGCCTTTCTGAGTCTGAATTTGAGATGATGGTAGATATGTCTAGCAATCGTGTCAAGCCACGAGACATTTTGTCATCTTTGAAGAAACGAGATCCGAGCAATGCGTCTACTATTAAAACAATATACAATGCACGACAGAAGTTTCGAACTTCAGAAAAAGCCGGTAAATCACACATTTAGTCTTTAATGTCATTCATACACGAGCACATGTACATTTTCTATTATCGAACTGACGATATAACCAATGAGCTCCAAGATTTATTCTTTGCTCATCCAGACTCATTAACACTACTACGTGCATTCCCACATGTTTTACTAATGGACGCAACATATAAGACGAACAGGTTCAGAATGCCTCTTCTTGAAATTGTCGGGGTGACTTCAACAAATATGACATATTGCATAGCATTCGTGCTATTAAATTCCGAGAAGGAGGAAAATTATGCATGGGCTTTAACATGTTTGCGATCAACAATTGAGGAATCAGTTGCCCCAAGAGTTATTGTCACCGATAGAGAGTTGGCGCTGATGAAATCATGTGCCATGGTTTTTCCTGATGCAAATAAACTACTCTGTAGATGGCACATAAATCGGGCAATTTTAGCAAACTGCAAAAGATTTTTCCAAGACAAGGAATCATGGAATGCATTCTACTCCTCCTGGAATACGTTGGTGGAATCCGAAAATGAGACTGCATACGTATATAATTTATCGCACCTAGAGGTAATCCTACAAAACTATACAGTTGTGGTTAATTACATTAAAGATGTATGGTTGACACCATATAAAGAGATGTTTGTCTCTGCTTGGACGAATACCTATTTGCATTTCGGAAACTTGACCACTAATAGGGTCGAGAGTCAACATGCAAAGTTAAAGAAATATCTGGGATCGTCACAGTCAGACATTGAGTCAATAATATCTTTAATTCATCAACTCGTTCAAGCTCAGGCCACATCAATCAAGGCTAGTATGGAGAAGAGTAGACATATCATTCAACATCGATTCAACACAGATCGATTCAAGGAATTACGTGGTTTTGTTTCTATTGCTGCGTTGAATTTGATTTTCAATGAATTTGAGAAATGTCAAGTTGTCAGAGATGATTCGTACGCCTGCGGTTGTAAACTTCGTACGAGCTATGGACTCCCGTGTGCACACGAGATTTCAATATACATACACGATAGTCAGCCTATACCGCTTTCTTCCATCGATGCGTTCTGGAAGAAACTTGACCTATCACCATGTGTTTCTCTTAGAGATGATGACATCGATTGTACTGTTGAGCTACAAATGTTTGCAGAACAATTCAAGCGCCACTCACGTTCAGGAAAATTCAGTCTACTGAGGAAGATCAGAGAGATAATTAAACCCTCAACTATAGTAGTACAGGATCCAGTTGTGAAAAAAGTACACGTGGACGTCCCTCATCGAAGAAAAAGGCAAACATGCATACTCATTGTAATCCTATCGCACCTGACTACGTAGAACAAAGTAGACATAGTATTTCAGTGGGACGCCTATCATCGATGAAAAAGGCAGATGGAGTAACTCATACAAATTCAAGTCATCATTCCCAGTAACCAAGAGACACAGTTGTTCATCTCTCTACAGTTCTCGATCTAGTAATGTTACGTATGAATATATTTATATCTGTCAGTTCTCACCAATATTACATCTTTACATTGTGGCTGTGCAAGATGTAATACCTGATGGAAATTGCGGCTTTTGGGCGATAGCTGCTGGTCTTGGTTTTGGTGAACATGCATGGGATATTATCCGTCGTGACTTGATAAGTGAGTTGGGCACATTCTGGCATGAATATGTTACAATGTTTGGTAGTGAAGAGCATGCATTGGGTATTCACAACACCCTTAACTTCTTTGAATCAAATAAACCAGCACCAACTCAACATTGGATGATAATGCCAGATATGGGTCTCTTGATTTCTTCCAGGTACAATGTCATACTACACGTTGTTAGTTCACGACAGAGCTTCACATATTTACCACTGCGATCAACTCCTCCACCTCAGTATCAACATGTTGTTATCACCCTTGGACACGTTAATGATAATCACTACGTCCAAGTTTCCTTAACTAGGAGTTACCCAATGCCTACCATTATGCCTCAGTGGCATTATTTCAGGTATGAGTGTGCAGCTGCATGGGTTTTACCGTATATGGAACAACTTGATGCATATAGGCAGCAAATTCGTCCTAGGTTTCCTCCTGCGCCTACTGAGCCCACTATAGTAGAAGATTAGCAATGTAATATGTATTATTGTGTTTTAATAAAATTGCGATCAATTTATTGGGAGATATGTTTATAACGAATAGTTTTAACTAACCTCAACATATTTGAAGGGATGTTCATTAAAAATGAATTCAGTTGGGTTTTTACACATATATATACACGACCCACACATGCGCACACGCACACGTATATGTTCAATCAGAAAAGCAAAAGAGAGCTGTGTATAATCATTACCTATACAGAGTAGAGTATAACGTTAGGTTGTTTCCTCAAATAGTGAAAGTATTGTTTTCATTATGCAAACGCATGCCATGCATGCCCCTCTCTCTCTCTCTCTATATGGTGTACAAAAAAAAAGTCACATTCGTGTAAGACACAGATAAGTCAACAAATACGGCACCACTGCATGAAACCAAGAACGTGGCAAATTTAATAAAAAACAGTCAAAAAATTCTTTTAAATTGATGTGACTTTCTACCGTTATGTCATGTACACTTAGTAAAATTTATGTGCAAATAGATGCACCCATTCGAGATAATACTTCTCGAGTATCTATGCATTGCTTGACACTTGTTGCTCGACATACCGTTGGTGCTTTGCTCGGTATCTCAATGACAAATGTCGTCATACCAATTGGAGAATATTTTTTATTTATCACATTGGAAGATAATTTTTTTTTATCACAATTAATTTATAAATATAAATTCAAAATAACCGTTGCAATTTTTTATATTTTATTTTCGCTTTTGGTAGAAAACGCATATGACATATCCATTAATTTATAAATATAAATTCAAAATAACCGTTGCAATTTTTTATATTTTATTTCGCTCTAGGTAGAAAACGCATATCCATGTGTCGTTTTATGGGGTATTTGCTTTGAATAATATATAGTTTTTTTTTTGTCTAAGACGGAAAACACGTTCCCTCCTCATTTCTTTGAATCGACTGATCTTCCCTCTCTCTCCAGTTCTTCCGCTTCACCTTTCTCCTTCATTGCGACGTACACAGTAATCCTAACCCTAATCCCCTTCATTTGTGAATTTTCTTGGCTTTTCTGTCACAGTTGCAGTCTACTAAGAGGTATGTTATCTTATTTTCTTTCCAATTTTGGGTACCTTAATTCCAATTCGTTGCCGCGTCTTCGTCCCTTTCGTCTCTGCTCTCTCTCTCTCTCTCTCTCCCCATCTCTTTTGCTCAAGTTCGGCCAGCATGTCATGTATAGTCTCAATTTTGGGTGACTTTTGGCTAGATCTGGGAAATTCAAAGAAATGTGCGATATCCATACGCAAGACGAAACGAATAAGATATTAACAACTATGTCTGACAGTACTTACTATTTTTGCAGAGTGTGGAACGGTGAAAAATGGGCATTGAGAACTACCATGTAATCGAGCTGGTAGGTGAGGGCTCTTTTGGGAAGGTCTATAAGGGAAGAAGGAAATATACAGGCCAGGTACTTGTTGAATTCATAGTGCTTATGCCATTTGTTTGTATTTAAAAGTTAAAACTTGATACTAAATGTTGTTTCTGTTGCTTCAACTGTAGACAGTTGCAATGAAATTTATAATGAAGCATGGGAAAAGTGAGAAAGACATACATAATCTAAGACAGGAAATAGAGGTAATGAAAGTCCTCCTTTTACTTTTAACTTGTTGACTGTAATATGTGAAACTTGAGCTTCAATGTATAATTTCAACAGTCTTTGACCTCATGAAGTGCACTTTTTGGATGTGAACATCATAGTGTTTGCAAAAAGCTTGTATAGATAATATCAGACTGCACAATTGTTTTATTTTAATTTCTCTGTAGTGAACCTATACAGTCTCTTTCGCAGTTTAGCAATTCTATTATGACTAGACTTAAACAATCCTCAGGAACCAAATTATGGTATTTTAGCATTTTACATTATTAAATATGGTTCTAGAAAAGTGCACGACACCTAAACGTGCAAAAATGCAAAATGGATTTGATATTGCTTTTTAACTAATCTGTTAAAAACTTCAAAATGTGAAATCACTTGAATGAAGTGGATGTAGTGGAAAGAGAGAGGGAGAAGGGAGCATATGAGAAAATCCCAGAGAGTTATTGGGTGAATTGAGAGTTTGAGACGCTTGCTTCTACCCAATTCTTAGAGTTTACATAGTATTAAATTGACTATCTTTAACTGATCAATTTGATGTCGTGATTTGTGAACTTTAATGCCTTTTCATTGTAAAATAATTCTTAAGATTTTACATTGTTGCTAGTTTTTTTAAATTGATATAGCCAGATTTTTTTACGGTCAATCACTTTTATTCTTACAGATTCTTAGAAAACTGAAGCATGAAAATATCATTGAAATGCTTGATTCCTTTGAAAGCCCGCAGGAGTTTTGTGTTGTTACAGAGTTTGCCCAGGTATTTATGTTTTTAATAGGCTCAAAGGAGTATTCTGTAAAACAAGATTGCAAAAGCGTTTCTTATTTTCTTCTAAAAGTTCTAGCTACAGATGCAAAGTTGACTGTAGAATATGCGAAGATGTATGAGCAGCCTATGCTTCTGACATGCAGGGTGAGTTGTTTGAAATACTCGAGGACGATAAGTGCCTTCCTGAAGAACAAGTCCAGGCAATCACAAAGCAGTTGGTAGTTCTGTTTTCATAGAAGTTACTTTCTTCTCAATTTTCCACAAAATATGATTGTTTTCAGGCGCATAGCTTGTATTTATATTTGTTTATGAATTTCCTATTTTTTTAGCCGCTGTTGAATTTTTCGCAGGTTAGAGCATTACATTACTTACATTCCAACCGCATCATCCATCGTGACATGAAGCCACAAAACATTCTCATTGGTGCTGGCTCTGTCGTTAAGGTTGACTTGTTAGAATGTCATGCATATATTTTCCTTATAGGCTATGTTCTATGTAGGTAAATAACTTCTGTGCACAAGGCTTCTGGAGTGGGTGGGGTTGGGAACATATAAGATGTACACAGACCTTATCCCACATAATGTGAAGAGACTGTTTCCAAAAAAAAATAGTAAAAAAATTATTAGCTTTGAAACTCTTGTTGCATAATGTTTTTACTACACTGTTACAATTGGTAGAAGTCATAGTCATGGTTCCTAACTATGCTGTCTAGTGTCTACCAAAACCTAAGTAATTTTTGATGTAAGAAACAAGAATTTCTTGTTTTGATTCATAAATCAGGAAGCTAGCAGCCTAGCACCAGCTTTGATTACTTTCTCCGGTTAAATAAGTCTGCTTTTTGATTAATTGCTTTCTTCTTTTTTGGGTAACACTAAAATTGAATAAATTTTATCCACCAATGGGTGCTGTGGAAAGTAATTAAAGTACCAGTTTACTTTAATTGTTTTTGAGAATCTGAAGTGTAACATTCCAAAAGGCCCTCTCATCCATGGAGTTCTCTGTTGTATTAAATTTTGGGTAACCTATAGCTGGCATGGGACAAGGTGTTATGTTTATGAAATTGATTTTCATATTACTCATTATCATCTCCAATCAGTCAGATCTCTCAGTTACATTTTTTATTTCTATGATTTTTGGTTGAAAAATTGAAGCTATGATCATCTGATCTCTAAATAGTACATAACAATTGTTAAGTGTGTGGCTACTACTAAGGATTGTAATATTTTGCTAAATATGTTTCCTTTTTTTCCTATCAAATTATTTCCTTCAGAAATATCAAATATCACACTGAAAATAATTTATAATAGTTTCCTTTTATTTGCGCAGCTATGTGATTTTGGTTTTGCACGCGCAATGTCGGCAAATACTGTAGTTTTGCGATCCATAAAAGGTTTGGCAGATCTTGCCTTTGTCCTTTCTGGTATAGTGCAACTGTGTGGAAAATTTTCATTTCATTATCACTTTACTTATTCATGTCTCCAGGCACTCCGCTCTACATGGCCCCAGAATTAGTACGGGAGCAACCATACAATCACACTGCTGATCTGTGGTCACTGGGGGTTATATTGTAAGAAAAACATTCTTTCTAATCTTCTCTACAGAGAGTTTGAGGCGTATCTATTTTGCTTAGTATTCGTTTGTTGTTCTGTCAATGAGATTTTGAACCCATGCTGCTTTTGGCATTAATTATGTGCACTTGAATTTACTCATTAAGTAGCTTAATCAGTTCGCTCATGATATGAAGTCAACTAGTTATTCTTTCTAGTTCCTTGTACAAGTTGCACCTTTTGTGGTTCTCTTTTCAGGAAATTTTTATATTGTTGATTTTGTAAATTATTATCCTTCAACTTCTAATGACCATTGCGAGGCCACCAAAATCTTCTCTTGTTGCTTTATCAGTAATCCCAACGGGAGATCTAAGTGGCAGCAGAATGTTGACTCCATCTCGGTTCTTGGCCCATAGAAATCATTTTTTTTCCCTCTCATCGACATTATTCATTCTTAGAACTTCATCTTTGTTGTATACTTTCAGTGCCAGTTGTTATGTGATTGTTTAATATCATAGTGTTCATTTTATTATGTCTTATTTTGAAAGATTCCTGCAGTAGTTCCTTTCAATGGAAATTTGGTGGGAAAAATATGTTCAAAAATAATTTGTCACTTTTCATTGCTCAAATTTTGCATTGACTAACAGGTATGAATTATTTGTTGGCCAACCTCCATTCTATACAAATTCAGTATATGCACTCATCCGACACATTGTGAAGGTACGTCCTCTCTGCTATTTGAAATCGATGTAATGGTGTAAAATTGTACTTGCTAATGTCTGTACAATGTCCCAGGATCCTGTCAAATATCCCGATGACATGAGTCCCATTTTTAAAAGCTTTCTAAAAGGACTACTCAATAAGGTCGTTTTATTCTAGCATTATCAATGAATACTTCTGAAAATTATTTCAATATCAAATTTCTGAATCACGACATAGATACAGGTTCCACAAAACAGATTGACATGGCCAACTCTGCTAGAACACCCATTTGTTAAAGAAACTACAGAAGAAATGGAGACCAGGGTAGTCTTTCCTTTTCTTATTGTCCATCTAAGAAAATTTTAATGTTTCGTATTTTTTGCTTACGCATAAACTTAATAGTAATACCCAAACCATCTTCAGGAAATGCGTGCTTCAACTACTGTAGCCAGAGGATTTGATGCAGCATGGAGAGCTGAAGGAAACCTTATCCAAGCCTCAACTGGTTCAGCTTTTCCCAGTCCTCAGAGTATGTCCTTCATTCTCAGAAAGTCAGGGATTTATGATTTCAGGTTTGAAAGTTTACCTTGTTTTAGGTAAAAACAATTCTCCAGTTGCTTCCGAGGGAGGTAGTACTCCAAAGAATCAAATTGATGCTCAACCAAATAGTCTGAACACAGCTGCAGGCCTACATGAAGAGTTCCCTGGGTTCTCAAGTCAAAAAAATATTAAAGAGTCAGGTAGGCAGTAGAGGCGATTTAGCAAATATCTTTCTACTTATGTCCTTTTAGCTACAGGAATGGGAAACTGGTAGCTAATTCAGTCCAGCTTTTCTTAAATCACCATTTATCTCAGTTGGTTAACTTTTTGAGTAAAGGTGAATTTAATCATTTGAACATATTCAAACCCATTAATGAAACTCTGATACCATACAAAGAGAACAAAGATTGCTCTCTTAGTATCAGAACCTCGAGTAAGCCCCAAGTCATGGGGTTGAAACGCAAATTCTATCTAAAATTTCATGTTCCACATGTTTAAGCCTCCCCAATTAAAAGTGAGTCGGAATACGTGAAGGGGAGAGTTAGAGGAAAAAACGACACAAACAATAAGCTTTTGGGATACATGGTGTTTCGAAGCTATATTATTTGTTTTTGAAATGGTGGATGATCCTAATTCCCAATTTCAGCCTTTCAAGTGCGATCCCTCTGTCATATATATAATGCTATAATGAGACTTTCTCTGCTAAGAAATTGGAATTTTTGTGATTTTCACTAAAAAGGATTCTAGTTCATGCCACTGATAAAATGATAGCCCTTCTCCCTATGCTTGCAATTCCTTTGATGCTATATTAGCTACATTTGTAGTTTCTTGTGCCGGGAAAATGTTGGAATCTTTTGTTGACCTGGAACTCTACTAATAAAATGAATGCGTTTAGTCGTTTTCTTGCTACATTTTACTGGCCTCTTATTGCTTTATTTTCTTGCAAATTAGTTATAATCATTGGCTCTACTGTGTTAAATATTTTCGGGCTCTCATATTCTCTAATATGTTAGGACATTTGTCATCTGTCTCTTGTGTTAGACTGAACTTTTGCTCTGAAGGTATTTCTAAGAAGGTTTGGAGTGTTCTGGTGTAAACATGGGAGAAACTGTTTAGAAAAATCGTATATGTCATCCTATATCTTAGTTAATGAGTACATACGAACATGTGGCCCAGTGTTAGAATTGTTGGGGTGCAACCTAGAGGTCATGAGTTCAATTTCTAGAAACTTTCTTTCCCCATATTATATGGTGAAGGTCTGCATACATCTTGCTTATTCCCGACCCTGCTCATTGCCGGAGCCTTTTGCATGGGTGTTATTTTCTTTTACATACTATCTCAGTTAACGAGTTAGTAGTATATATCAACTTACATGTCTTCTCCATTATTATATGCTGTCATGATTGAAGCCTGTGTTTTGCTTTCACTTTGTCTTTGGTTAACGATCAAAATTGTAAATTGCTCATCCAGAATTCATATTTTAGAGGACATATATCAGGAGAACTTATGATGTGATGTCTCATTTCAGGTAGCCAGACATTGGATAGACTTGAAAACAATTCCCGCACAGTCAAAGGTGCAAAAATAATTGGCCAGGATAATGAAGCAATAGCAGCTATTCTGCAACCATTGAAAATATGGTCTAAAGGACCTCAAAAGTCATGCAGGTGGAACTAAGTTGCTCTCAAGTATCTGTTTGTACTTGCATATTTCACTTCGATAGTTTTCTAGCTCGTATTTCTTAGTTTGGTGCTGTGAAAGAAAATTTGAGGTATTTCTTAATTGTTACTCTCTCGAACTTTGTATTTACGCACAAGTTTAACCTTCAATATTAATGCAGTCTCCCGCTTCCCCCACCTCCACACCTTTTATGGGGAAAACATATGAAAAATGCATATACTGCTGAAGAATTTTTGGTTATTTTGCTAATCAAAGGGTGTTCCAAAGACCTCTTGTGGGAGTTCAAAGCGTGTATTGGATGGTTAGGTTGTTTGTTTGTCTGATGAAGAACCCACAGGTTACTGTAAGCTTTACAAGATATTGTGCATGCACTGTATGGGAGAGTACATCTCTGCGATTGCGTCATCAAATTTCTGTAGCTATGCCTAATGCTGTCCCTATTACTTGATATATCATTTTTAATTTGAGTACTGTACTCTACAGGGATCAGGATGCAATTACTTCAATCCAGTCACTGAGAATTCTTTCAAACTTAGTTGCAGCAGGTGCCATCAATTCTAGCGAACTAAGTGATGAAATAATTTGTGAACTTCTTGATTTCTCAACTGTCTTGGTCAGCTTGAGATTATCTGACCTTGATGACTCTTTAGCAAAGGTATATTGTTACTGTTGGATTTTGATTAGAATTTTGGGATGATAATTTTGTATTTTCGTGCCTCTGTGGGCATATAATTTGCTGTTGTGAAAGTAATATATGTGCTTTGTTCCAAAGTTAGAACTATTGTATTAGACATTTAGACTTGTGCATTCCAAATTTTTTCCCTGCGTTCACTTTATATAATAGCTGTAAAATGATCTTATTTACTGGAATCATACCCTTAATGTTGCATTAAGATATCTGTCCATCATGCATTGATCTTGCCCTTCCCCAACCATTTTTCCAGCATAGGAAATTTTGTGCACTGGAGTTGTTTAACACCTTTTCATGTCTAACTCTTTTCTAATTAACTTATGTTTGCTCACCTAGGCATAGGTTTCCCTTGCTGAATGATTATTCTCTTTAATTAGGAGATGCTTTCTAATGTTACTGGCGAGATTTTGTATTGCTTTTTGTTTAGTGGTAGTTGATGAAATTATGATTATACCTGTTGCAGAGCTTTTCCATTGTCAAAATGCTGTTAGAGAATGGTAAAGATGGCAATGCAAGTTCATATTTCAGTCAATGGGTTGCCTTAGCAGAAATTTTCTCACAGGTCACTGTTCCTTTTACTAATCTACCAATATTTGAATTTTTTGTATTTCCTCAGGCTTTGATGATGATGTATTTTTGGCTCATTCATGTTGTTGAATGTATAGGTTGTTGCATGCAACGAAGATCCCTCTGGAAAAGTTTTGTATGAGTCCAGTGCATGTGTTTCAATCATACTCTCTAGGGTATCTCAGGGTCTTAAAGCGACTTCTGTGATGCTGGGTCCTGAGGAAGGTTCGGTTGCTTCCACATCAAAGGAAACATTAAAACAGATTTTGGTCCATACTGTTACCTCTGGATTAGTGGATCATTTGTGTCTCTGCTTAGCAACTTCTGGCAAAAGTCTCATATCGGGTTCTTCTAACTTGTTGCGTGCGGCTTATGAAGCTTGTCGAGCTATCTGGTCATTGATAGGCGCTCTGGAAACACTTCACATGAAAGGAAATGCTTCTTTATTTCCAATAGATGCTTTACGTCATGCCTTACTCCAACCCGACATTGTGGACTACAAACTAGGTTCATTGGTTGGGACTGAATCCACAAGAATTGTTGATGCAGTGACAAGAGTATTCCTTGAATCAAAAGCTGTGCAGGTTTCCATTTACTATTGCCTTCACCAACGTGTGGAGGCTGTACTCTCATGTAGTATTCAGGTATTTTTGTTCACTCTGATCTTTGAAATTCCTGTATCTGGATCAATTAAAGAAGCTAGATTTGTTGAAATTTCTTCAGAATAGTAAACAATTTTCCTTAGTAGAAGTTACATTATTTATGTACATCAGTCACATCTAAAAACCAAGTCCCATATCACTAGATTTAGTTTCCTGGCATCTTTAGCTTTCATATAATTCGCGTATTTATGAAAAATTTTAAATGTTTCAGCTTATGACAAGGTGCTGTATGCAAAATGCAAATGTTCCAAATGTGCTTTGTGGCTTGCCGAGCTCCCTCCCGGTTACAACGGTTGTCAGTGGTGGAGGGGATGGCACTATTGTTTCAGAGATATTTTCTGTTTTATCTTTATGTGCTTCATCAATGAACAAAGATCCTCAAACGGGCGACCAAAACAACTTGAAGTCCAAGTTAACCAATCCTTCTGTGATTGTTTTGCATGCTTGCTCTCTACTTGCAACAATTGCTCAATGTTTGAAGTCAACTGGAAGAAATTCGGCATTATTTATGCTTACAACCTCCCCAAAGAAGCAGCTTTCTAGAATTTCGATCCTTGCCCATCATTTTTCTTCAGATAGAATACAAAATGCATGTCCCTTATATTGCAAATCAGCTATGCTGTCATTTGCATCCATTTTATACCTTGAAAGTGGAGCATCTGTTGAGTCTTGCGTATCTGAAATTGCAGTGCCTTTGATTCCTCGAACTGCTACACTTTGTGATCTCCTCAAGATTTCAACATGCAGTGAAAGTGCATTAGGCATTAACAATTCAAATGGTGCTCTGTCATGCTGGCATGGTCTTAGGGATGTATGTGTTGGGTTGCTAGAATCTAGGCTTAAGTGGGGTGGACCATTGGCTGTGCAGCAGTTATGTGCAAGTGGTATTCCTCGGCTTTTGCTTGATATGTTAGCCAAGATAAATTCTTCTTCTCAACTAGTTGACAATGACAGCACAAATGATAAAATTGGATTGTCTCCAATTGGGGTTGTATGGACACTTTCATCACTATGTCACTGCCTTTCTGGTGGAGCTCAGATATTCCGTCAGGTTTTGGTCAGGAGTGAACACATCAAGATTATCTCTGAATTGATATCTGATGTGCATCTCAAGCTAGTAAAATGCTGGGGTGGCCCGGGTGGAGGGAAGGATGGAATCAGGGATATAATTAATGCAGTGGTTGATCTTTTAGCATTTCCATTTGTGGCTCTCCAAAATGTTCCAGGATTGCCATCAGCCACTGCTTCTGTAAATAGCGGATTCCTTCTGAACATGGGCTCGCCTGGTGGGAGAGTGTGCATGGAAGACAAGGACATGGCAAAAGCAATTGAGGAAGACATGGGAAAGTTTATAAAAACTATTCGGGAGGTGAATTCTCCTCTCTCTCTCTCTCTCTCTCTCTCTCTCTCTCTTGGAACTTTTCTCTTTTCCTGAGCTTGGAACAGTGCGATATTCATTTGGGGTATGTTGTGATCTTTTAATTCCTAAATCTGCCAAGAACTTATCAGTTACAAAAGCAATTACTTTCTTGTGGCATTACTCTGACATGAGACATGAGAGTTGAGACTAAATTGCTTGATTGTGTGCTGGCAAAATGAACTCTGCTCCATTGTCCACAAGCACTCGAAATTTCTTATCTGGTTTATGTGTGACCATTGTTCGGCAGATATAATGTAAAAAAGACATCCCGCTAAAATACTGATCCTTAACTTCTGTACTGCACTCATACATGATTCTTATGCAGTTGTTTCTGAAAATTATAGGTGGGAGTGCCAAGTGCAATACTTCGATGCTTGGAACATGTGGAGTTGAAAGATTTGGGCAAGCCAGTTGCCTTTGTTGCCAAAATGATGGGTCATCGGGCACTTGCAGTTCAACTTGTCAGCAAAGGCCTGTTGGACCCCAACAGAATGAGAATGTTGCTTGATTGTTCAGCTCCAAGGGAGGTTACGTTAGACGTCCTGATGATAATTTCTGATCTTGCTAGAATGGATAAGGTTATTTCTAAGCCCAAGGTTCCTTCTGCTTGTGGAAGTATAAAACTATTGTTTTCCAACCTCCCTGCCCTCCTTTACTTCATGATACATCAACCTTCCATTGACCTCTGATTATATTTACTTGTTGCAGAGACTTATTGTGGTTGTCACGGAAATCTTCTCTTGTTCCGCCTCTTTATGTTAGCTTTATTTTCAATTGTTAGTTCGCCTATATTAATTCAATGAAATATTTTAGACCAGCGATCATATTTTAGGAGGATTCTTTCGGGTCAGATTCATAATTGCCACCTCTGACATTACCAATTCCTTGCAATTTGCCTTCACAATTTCCCTATTTCAATATGTTCACCAATGTTTGGACTGAACTTTCAACTTAATCTCTGTTCATTTGTTTCTCTTTAGGATCCAATTCATGGTTGGCACTTGGTAGAAATTCTTATTTGAAATTTTATATGAATGAATTATAGTGGGAATTTTTTGTTCTTGGAAAAATTCGTACTCACTGGCATTGTTTTAGTTACACTTAACTCATTCTAATCCTAATCCAAATCCCCTCGCATCACATCCAAAGAAATATTACGTCTGTCTGTGTCAAAAAAAGGCCTTTTCTAGTTTTTTTTTATGATCTTGAACTTTGCCAAAGTTGAACCGGTTTTAAAAAACTAAAAGGAAGAGGTTAATCTTCCTGCATTCTGTGTGATTATATTGTATTTTATGGCAAGCAGGGTTTCTATGAGTTCATCAATGGGGCTTCTATACTGGAGCTCTTGAAGGAATTTCTTACCCATGAAGATCCCAACATACGTGCAAAGGCTTGCAGTGCTCTTGGTAACATGTGTCGGCACAGTCCCTACTTCTATAGCTCACTAGTAAGTACTCAAAGAAGTGTTGCAAATGACAGCTTTTAATGTCTAGATCTCTGAAGAAATTACAGATTTATTATTTTCCTTGATTGCTGGGACAATTTTGGAGACTACATTTTCATGAGGATTGCATTCTACTTGCAAACACGTGCACATTGAATTATTGTGCAAAGCTAAAACAGCATATGTGCTTTAACTTATCATTTTCCTTTTTTTTATTCTTCTAGGCAAGACACCACATAATTGGCCTTCTCATTGATCGATGTGCTGATCCAGACAAACGCACACGGAAATTTGCATGTTTTGCTGTAAGATCCCCTTCTGGTTAATCAAGTTTGTATTTATAAGTAACTTCGTTACGATGGATGATATTTGATGCAAAAAGAAAATTATATATACAGAAGGCAAGGAAATATAATTTTACGTTCCAACGACTGTTTCGAATTTGCTTGATAAAGAATCAGTGGTGGCTCTAGCTATGCTTGACTTAGGTCTTGATGATCAATTTTGTTTGCTAAACTCCTGTTAGTATAGCAATGTCCATTTTTCTTTTTTTGTTTCTTTTAAAACTTTTGGTTAAGGCTACTAAACTTAATTTCAATTTTCCATTGTTGTTGGGGTTTCTAATAGAAGACGGCATATATCGAGATATTTTGTCAACTGTTTACTTAGGCTTTTTTGCAGGAGATCGCTTTTCTCTACTTCAGATGGAAACTTTCCTGATTTGATGCAGTTGGTCATGGGAGATGTTCATTCCTCTTGATATTATGTTATTTATGTCAACTGTTTACCAGTCTTTATTAAAACAAATAGCTTTCTTATTGCTCGTGAAGTTCTCGTTTAGGGAATGAGATTAAAAAAAACAATACAACCAGTCATTTGCTTGCTAAGGGTGTGGTGGTCTGGAGATTGCTACCACCTTATTTAATATACAGCAATTGAACTGTCACCAAAAGTTAACCTGTTTTATATTTGTTAGCTTTATTGAGATATTCGTCATCTTAGGTGAATCATACAATTTTTAGTCATAATTAATCACATTATCTCTTCCTTTGTATCGAACTGACCAGATTGGAAATGCTGCCTACCATAATGACTCGTTGTATGATGAACTAGGGAGATCTATCCCTCAGCTTGCAAAGTTGCTGCTCTCAGCAGAGGAAGACAAGACCAAAGCAAATGCGGCTGGTGCTCTGAGTAACCTTGTTCGCAACTCTAACAAACTCTGTGAAGACATTATCTCTAAAGGAGCCATGCAGGTTTGCGACTGATTTTACTTTTTTTATTGTTACTGTTTTGCCTATTTCAAGTAGTGTCAGATCCTTCTAAGTGGTTTTAACAGACTCATTTAAATCCTCACAGCTGTGATTTGTAAATGTGTGCTGACATCAAAGTTGATTTCAATGGGGATGCAGGCATCCTAAAATTGCTTATCTTTTCATACTCTCGGCTACTATAGTAGCAGGATTATTTTCTAATTTCTTATTTAGAAGGAATTATCATACTTTTGAGTTTCGACAATTAACACTTACTAAACGTTTACGGAAGGAAAGAAAAAAAACTGCAATTACTGTGCCCTTTTAAAACTCACTTTGTCAGGACAAACTACGTCTCCCATTCTTTAAAACTAGGCCTAGTGCTCCTTAATATTCACGGTTTGATCTATTCATCTTTTGATGATTTATCTTCACAGATAATTGCAGAACCTGAAGCTCATTCCATTACAAAAAGTAAATTTGAATCGTTATTTTCAGGCTTTGTTGAAGTTGGTTGCTGACTGCTCAGCAGTAGCCCTGAACCCCAGTAGGAAAGACGCTGTCAGCGAGTCACCATTGAAGATAGCTCTCTTTTCATTAGCAAAGATGTGTGCACACTCACCCTGCAGACAGTTCCTCCGTTCATCAGAGTTGTTCCCTGTGATTGGAAGACTTCGGCAATCTCCAGAACCAGCCATTGCCAACTATGCTTCTGTAATTCTCAGCAAAGTTGCTGATGCTTTGAAGGGCTCAGAAGCATAGATAAATAGTTATCAAAAGTTCTCAGTAGGTTGATTCCCACTAATCTGTAACATTCTGGATCAGCTCTATCCAGACGTGGGATAAATATAATGTGAAGATTGTAAGGAAAAGAGAGCATGGCATATATGAAAAGGTTGCTATGCAATGATGTACCAGTTAATGATTGTGTGTATTCTTCTAGTATGAGTCAAATATTTAATCAAAAGCAAGTGAGATCAGCCAAGTTTTACTTCATTTTTAACTTGCTTATTGAGCATTAGCCAAACTGTAGCTAATGGAATTGTGACGATGTTAATTAAAATACTTTTGAATGTCAACACTTTATTATAAGAAGACGAGTACTAACAAACAAGTGATTGGTTCTAGTGACATAGTATTTGTTCTCTATAAGCAAGGTCTCAAGTTTTAGTCTTGTGAATGGAAAAAATTATTATTGGGAGAGCTTTGCGCGCTTAGTGCGATACTCTCAACTTGGTCCAAATTTAGTCGGAGTGAGGTTAACTGCGAATATCAGATGGTCTAGACAAAAAAAAAAGACGAGTAATATGACAATAAATGATAGATTCATCTAATTTTGAAATGAGGGACTATTGATTTTTATTTTATTTTATAGAAAACATTTTATGTTTCAAGAAATTAAAACTATTTTTAATTAAAAATTATTATCGCCTCTAATGGTGCATATAAAAAAATGTATATTATGCCAAGGCCTGAGGGGTGATTTTAATACATAATTTCTTTTTTAAGTTCAAACGCGGGTGGGATTTATAAGATTCTTTCAAGAATATCCAATTTTTAATCACAGCGATGTTCGATTCTAAATGACATCTCTACAAGTGTCCACTTGCTGAGCCCACGGCAAACAATAACTTCACAAATTGTTGGATGATATATGAAGTCCTCTGAAGAATATCCAATTTCTAACCAGCTTCTACAAATCCATGTATAATTGTGCTTTGGCTTTCTTCTTTATTGCACTAAGAGACCATCCTCAGCAATTGTACATACAACATATAAAAGTTTGCCAAACATATCAGAAATGGTGCCTTCATACTACATCAGAGTTGAGAAATGGTGCCTTCATAGTCTGCATGCATGATAAAGTTTAAAATGAAACTTCACCACTTCATCAAAAATCACACAAGAACTTTCACAAATATAAGTAAATCAAACATGCAAGTGAATACAGGTTCAACATAAAACTGCTCAAAAAAGTAATTTCATGGCCATGGAACACTAGGAAAAGACTCATCCTTCTGCCTAGTCTTGTCACATTATACTTGATATGCATATTCACAGGCCAACATAAAAAAAAAACACAACAAATATAAAAAGAAATATATATAATCACTGATTATTGCCATGGCTTCATCGTCGGTTACAAACGTTAATAATCCACGTGAGCATCTACAACTAAGGTAGTCATTCTAATAAAGCTGCATCTGGCAAGGTTATTGATGCTACAGTTGAACCACGGTGGATCGTCTGAGTTTACACTTCTGAACTTAAATAACAGAAAACTTAGAAAAAGGACTTCTGATCAAACCCGAAAACCAGCAGATATCCTTCGCATGGAAGTGAGAATCACGAAGCTTTAAGAATCTAGACTTCTGCATCTTCTCTCTTAAGGATTTCATGTTCCCAAGTATACAAAAGATAACTTTGAATTAGTAGTATCTCATGATGAATCTCTGACGCCAAAGGCATCTGCGAGATTAAAGTTGTTTCGCATAGTTCTGCTTCTCCCAACTCCTCCATCAACCTTCCTCATCATTGCAGTGAACTCCCCGTAATCAATTCGCCCATCCTGCAAAACAAGATCATCACCAATTAATAGCATCAATAATTCTTGATCCATAACCGTTCAATCGATGGAAAATAAAAAGACACAGAGAGTGACTTGAAGCCAAAGAACTCTCTGTTATCCTGAAGAGGAGTGGGGGAAGATACTATAATAGAGAAACAAGATAAGCTAATATTACAAGATGCAAAAAAATCGGTCATCATTAAGGCCTTTTGCATGAGATAAACTAACTGCCCCAATGCTAAGGATTATTAAGAATCTACGAAGGTTCTCTCAGTTTATGTGTGAGACTGGGACAAAGAGTAGAGGAGAGAGGGAGGGACTAGCTACACCAGGATCAGCAATACAAACCAGGATTTTCCTAAGTGAAATCTGTTATAAAACCCCTCCATTCCTCTCCCGAGTCATGAGTCTGTACTCTGTACATATGTTGTTTTCTTTATATTTAGTAAGCCCAAAGTCTTCTCTCTAGACCTGAGCCACTGTTTGGAATGGCAAGGAGAGTCTACCTCCACCCTGGCAACACGGTTCTAGACCCCCTCTCCCCTGTCCCCATCATTGTAAAAGGCCACACCTATAAAACAAGAAAAAATCCGTTCTCTGGGGACTTTTAGAAATTTTCTTTGAAAATTCGCAGCCTGAATTTTTATTTTAGTATTTTGAGTTATTAGCTGGAGCACCATAATCTAAGTCATGACCACTCAAAATCTTCATGGGTAAAATTCTGTACCAGTGTTTGAAGGTCAAGACATTTGTGGTCTTCCAACACCAAACAAATATGCAAACTTTGCACATTGCAGTGAAAATTTTCGATGTACCTTTTTTTTTAATGATCAAAATTCATTACTACAGGGAGATACCAAGAATAGGTATATTAATGAAGACACCAAGAATATATCACATCAAATAAATGAGTCTACAATCAAAGAAGTATATTATATTCGAAAATAAATTTCCACAAACATTATGTCGCGAGTGCAACGTAGGGATATTAGTAAGGTAGTGTGTAAAGTAGAAAAATATCAAGTAGGAGAACTGAAAAGGAGTTGGAGACCAAACAAATGAATTTAATGATAAAAAGGGCATGGAATCCATAGGATTTGGTGAGAGTGTAGCATTTGACAGGAAGGAAAGGTGAAGAAGAATTAGTATGATGAACTCTTATTTAGTTCTCATATGGATGCATGGAGTAGACCCCAGCAGCAATGTCATAAATCATAAAGGCTTTGACAATGATGATAAATGCTAAATTGCACAAAGTTGCTCCTATTCGATTCTTCTGCTTCTTTCGTTCCTAATGATTGAAGAAATTACTTAAGGAATGGCACTCGCTGTGTTATTTTTTCCCGCTAGATAAGCAAAATAAATCCATGCTTTGACCTCATGTTCAAACATACTGGCTAGTGGCTACCACCCAGGCGAACTTACAAGTTACAATTAACAAAATTTCTTCCCCATGTGAGGTCATCCATTTGCAATGACAGGTGATGTGTCTTAACAGTGTCCTCAACATCTCTTATTAAGCTTAACGTACCTCACAGTCAGTGACATTCAAATTAAGTCTTAACAGTGTCCTCAACATCTCTTATTAAGCTTAAAGTACCTCACAATCAGTGACATTCAAATTAAAATCATATCTATGCACTAAGAGCACAATCCTTCGAAAAATCTAAAGTGTCTAAGCTCATAAACACCAACAATTTCAAAGAAAGACCAAGAAATAACAAAAACGATAAAAGGAGCAATAAATTTGGATGCAGCTAAAAGTCCTTTTTTCCTGATGTATGATTCATATAGTGAAAATAAATTGCACCTATGCAATACAGCAACAACTTATTCGAGCGCTTCATCCATAAATGGAAGTGCCAATGCAACAAAGAAACAATACACCAGAGTCAAAAGTCCCGTCTTCTTCACTCCCTTCTCACTTTAATCTCACCTCTTTGTCTCTATGTGACGCAAGCAACAAAGCAATCAGAAGACTAATAGCCAAGTCCCTAGAGACTCTAGAGTCTTATTATTTCACAATTATGAAATCCAGCTAAGAAACTAATTAAATAACTGAAAGATTACCAACAATTAATGCATCTCAAATAAGCAAATATCATAAAAGAAATAAGAATGGTGACAAGGTGGAAAAAAAGTGGCAAATAAGAAACCAAAATCCCAAATAATCAGATAACTCACATTGTCTTGATCAATTTCTTTGATCATATCATCCAAATGGCCATCACCGAGACCAAACTCTGTGCAAGCCTGCTGAAGTTCATCGATGGTGATATAGCCACTACCATCTTTGTCAAAATAAGAGAAGGCTGCAATCAAATTTTCCTCTCTCTCCATCTTATTCAAATGCATAGTAGCAGCAAGAAATTCACCATAGTCTATTGTTCCACTGTTGTCTATATCTGCCTGAAAAAGTTCCCAATGCCAGAGTTTGTAATAGTATTCTAATTTAATCATGTCAATTAACAGGAAGAAATTTTTTTATAACCAGATTTTATGATAAGAACTCACAGCATCCATTAGAGCCTTGATTTCAGGTTCCATCAGTTCCGAGCCCACTTTTTTCAGGCCTTCTTTTAGTTCTTCAAAAGTTATCGTCCCACTATTGTCCGTGTCAATCATTTTAAACAGCTCTTTCAAACCACCAATTTCTTCTTCAGAAAGTCTTTCTGCTATGACCTACATACATACACATGAACGCACAATTTGCATGAGTCCTCAGTATATTTAATATTTTATCAAGTAATTAATGAAAATCTTGAAAGAAAATTAAAAAGAACATACACGTAAAGCCATCTTTTTGAGTTTATTCATCGCTGAGAATTGTTTCAGGCGTGATAATACTGCAGAATCCAGAGGTTTGTCTGGCGCAACTCTATCATCCACAATCCATGGGTGACCTGAAACATGTACAAGTGATGATTTACTCCATTATAAGAACTTAAACTAAGGCAATGTATGGATATATGCTGCTGCAACAGGCATGAACAACTCTCCATGATTGATTGGGATTAAACAACTCACATAAGACTTCATGGGCAGAAATTCTTTTCCTTGGGTCCCTCTCAAGCATCTTTGATATCAAATCCTTTGCACTTTCAGAAATACTCGGCCATGGTTCAGATTCAAAATCTAGTTTACCTCGTAAAATCTGTCTGAAAATTCCAGCTTCAGTTTCTGCAGGTGATAGGGCAAAGTGAATACACCTTAAATAGAATAACACAAGAAAATATAAAAAGGTCACTAGTGCAGATGCAACTCCAAAGCCACCAAGAATAAGCATGTGTGCTCAGAGGATAATTACCTGCCCAAAAAGGGGGAACCCCACTTAGCAAGATGTATAGGATAACACCAGCACTCCATACATCTACTTCAGGTCCATAATGCTTGCATAACACTTCAGGTGCAACATAATACGGGCTTCCAACTACATCAGAAAAATGTTGTCCTGAAAGAGCCAAAAACAGAAATGATAAAAAAGATCAAAAGAGAAACTAGTAGTCTTTTGTTGTTGAATGGAAAATGCTAATATATTCAATAACAGCACCCAGGAGGTGCCAATAAGCATATTTTAGTAGTCTATATAAGACAAGAACCCCACTCAGAAACAAATGAAACAATTACTTGATAGGAAGGTGTGCATTGGCCAATCACCAAAAGAAGCCTGTAGATACATTTTAATTTAAAAACTCAATGACAACAGAAAGCCATTAATTTTTTAAATTTTTCTAAGAGTCAAGGAATCCTTTGGGGAGAAGGTTTCCCTTTTTAGTTAGGTCCTTTTTAAAGTCATTATATTTGTCTAAGCCTGACAGGTTTAGGAATCCTAATGTTTCCAAAATTGCTAGCCTCAGAAAAAAAAAGAAGAGAGTTTTTTTTATCCGAAGTTACAATAGGAGAGATTCCTTACATGTTCCGTGAGAGGCTAATATACACACGGTGAGAGGCTGTGGAGGGAATGTGAGTTTATCCGACTGGCCCTGCCATAGAGATTCATTGGTGATCTTGTTCAATTCAAAGTTCAAGAATTATGTTCCAATTTCAGACCTAGGAATTGGGAACTTGTATAGTTTTATTTTATTTTATTTTATTTGCCGCTGATTTGGGGTTAGGGTTTCTGGTTTTGTTCAATCCTAGTTAAAATCTATATCAGTAGTTTAAAAACTACATCAGTTCATATTGGAGTCAGATAGATTTTAACTATGAGTTGCAGAAATTATATGTTCATTCCAAAGGACAAATTTTCTCAGTCGCATGAAAACCAGAACATTGTCATGCTATATAGAAGACAGCTAAAAGGAACAGAAAGAAGAACTCAAAAAGAAATTTCAATAAGAGGCTATGTTCTTGACCATGCGAAAAGATCGCTGGGGGAAGTCGTTCATCAATGTCTCAACTGAATAGATGCACATCCTTTATCTTCTATATTTTTTTTAATTCATCCACCTAACATAATGAACCAACAACACTACTATTAAAAAGAATTGAGAAAGCAAGCAATACTGAGAAAACTTGTCCACCAAAAAATGGGCTTGATCATACAAATCTACACAAGTCCAAAATCAACAACTTAGTACCCAAAAGGCCAAAATCCAAATAAGAAGAAATATACTTCACTCACGAAATAACACCCAAACAATTAAGTAATAATTATCTGTTAAAAAAAACAATCAGAGACATGTAGAAGAAAAAACCCAGATAAAAGACCAGCCATGAAGAATTGTTAAACGATGATATTTCACCTCTTAAATTCACTACTATAAGCAACCAACAAATGGAAATGAATCAAGAAGAAGAAATTACTAATACCACCCAAATAATTAAATCAACGTCAAAAGAAATCCAAAATCAGAATCGATATCAACAAACAAACGATCAACCTAAAGCACATTTTCCATACAATGAAGAGAGAAAGAAAAAAAGATGAACACCAACGAAAGAAACTCAATCTGAACCCAACGAAAGAAACTCAAAAATCAGAAATCAGAAAAACACAGAAAGACGAAAATAAAGGAAACCAATCAACCAACCTGGCTTGTAAAAGACAGAGAGCCCAAAATCCGTGGCCTTAAGCTTGGCATCGTCGTCCGTCGTATCAAACAAGAAATTCTCAGGCTTCAGATCTCTATGCATGACCCCAAGAGAGTGACAAGCCTCCACTACCCCAACAATCGTCTTGATCAACTTAGTAGCCTCTCTCTCACTATAATGTCCCTTCGCCACAATCCTATCAAACAACTCTCCCCCCGCACACAACTCCATTACCAAGTGCACAAACACAGAATCCTCAAATGTTCCCTCGATCCGCACCACATTAAGGTGCTCAGAGAGATGGTGCATGATCTGGATCTCCCTCCAAACGTCCTCATAGTCCTCCTTGCAGAGGAGTTTCCGCTTTGGAATCGATTTGCAGGCGAACTGGGCATCGGTCGTCTTGTGGGTACAAAGATATGTTGTCCCAAACTGACCTTGGCCTAGCTTCTTGCCCAGCAAATAGTGGTCCCTGAGTCTTGGGGTTTGGTAAGGAAGGACTGAGCTTGTTGGTTTTGTGGGTCTCGGATTTCTCTGTTTGTCGCTCATTGCCCCTGAATCTCTATCAAAGCCCACCACTGGATCGTTTTCTCTGGTTCTAAGAAAGAGAAAAATGCGTATTTGGTTTTGTTTCTTCGCTTCCTCTGGATCTTCCTTTCAAGCGCTGAATAGTCCAAACTCGACGCGCAAAGTCGCGTTCAATACTCAGACTCAGAGTTCTTGCTCATTCTAGTCATTCATTAGTGGCGAAGCTGCCCATTGGTTTAGAAAACTGAGGTCGACTTTAGTGCGTCACAGGTGCAGAATTCTCCACATGGGGTTTCCGGGTTACCGGGTCTATTGCAAGTGCATTTGCAATGGCAGTATTCTAGGCTCCTGGGAAAGTATAATGTATGAGGATGTGTGTTTTTGTTGATGTGTTTAAGATATGTATTTTGATGATATTGATAAGTATGTAACTTGAATTTTTGTAAAAGACGTGGAATTCAGTATTGATTTTGATGTAATTTTATTGGATAATGGATGAGAGAATGTAAAACTAGATGTTTAGATAATGATTTTGTATTGAAAAATGTATTTTGCTGACAGTATTGAGATATGTGTTATGTTGATTTGATTGTATTGAAATATGTATTTTTGCGTAATAGAAGTGAGATTCAAAATTAATTTCAATGAGAAGGGGAAAAATTGTCATTGCAAATGCCGTAAACTTTTACAGCGAATCTCATTGTAAATACAATTTAAGATAGTAAAAGGTTTTATTTTATTTTTTAAAACTTATAAATATGATATGATCGGAATTATGTATTTAACGGTATATTATATGTGTTAAATAAAAATCAAATGAACCATGAAAATAACGCGACAATTCTAGACCGTTAAATATAATCTCGAAACATTTAATCTTAGTTTTGACTAGACATATGATTTTTATTTGGCACAAACAATATATCATTAGACTGGTAATTTCGATAACCCAAAATTTCCTGCAATAGGAGAGCCTATAATGATTTAATAGTTACCATTGGATCATATCGAACGATTGAAAATCTACCATGTTTTCCTTATGGGTTCTTTGTTGTAATTTTAATTTTCTTAGAGATGTCTAATCTCAATCGTTAGATCTCATCAATAACCAAACAAAGTTACAAAAAAAATATTTCACAAAAAGACTGGTTTTAGTTGTACATGGGTTGCCAAATTCTGAAAACTGATTGAGAAAGGTGGGCCTCATTTAGCCGAGTTGTTTAAATAATATATATATATATACACACACACACACACTTTCAAGATCAAATGCCCCCATCTCCGAGGTCTAATGCTCCACTTCAATGTCCAAATTTAACTACTTAAGTCCAAAAGTTTAAGTCCCAAAAATCCAAACAAACTTAAACTTAAGCCAAAGAACAAAAAAATTGTGGGTTCTGCCCCTAAAATTTGATGTTGGTTCCACCTTAAATGGGATTTCTTAAACCTTCAACACTTACCAATGACAATGGTTATCATTTATACCAACCCTACATCCATTCCAGTCAAGAAAAAGTTAAATTCTCTTATTTCTCTATGTCGCTTTATATATATATACACACACACATACTTACTAATGCTTGTGAAAAAGTGAAAGAGATAGGGAGGAAAAGAACTTGGACGGGGTTGTTAGCTCAGACTAATTAATCTCGGAGGAATGAGATCAAATCTTCTTCAAATTTTATTTTAGATGGCGACGCCTACTCAAGGAAGAGGCATTGGCTTATCAACACAAGCTATCTCGTATTAGAGCACAGACCAAGACCAAACTTCTCAGACGTTGAACTGAGCAAACTAAAGTATGTTGATAATAGATCTTTCTTCATCTTCTGTTCTAGATGATCTGCAGAAGAAGCAGTACAGAATAAGAAAAACAGAGGTGCGTATGGATTTGCTCCTGGTGTCTATCAGGAGATGGGTTTTGGCATAAACAATAAGTGAAGTGCAAGAATCATAACCCATTTCAAGAAACTCATGAATAGTGTCACTGAGTCAGTCGGGGACCGAGTTATGAGTAGTTTCTATTATGAAGAGAGAGACGAAGATAAGAATCACATGCGAAACAAGAACAAGTCAATGAATTAAACTATAAAAAATAAAAGGGGTGGTACCCAAAACTAGAAATACAAGTTTTGGGTGTCTAAATACCACCCCCTTATTGATTCAACAAATTTAACGTGTTAAATCAAATGTCATGTGTTTCTTTTATCTTGTTGGGTCATTACTTGCATTGAGGAAATTGTTGTATTTTTCATGAAAACCATGCAAAAATGGCAAAAAGGAATCTTATGGAGGTAGATAGAAAGGTTAGGTGGAAGTTTCCAAGTTGAATAGAAAGTATAGTCAAGAATGGAATGTGACATTGATGTGTCCCGTCATTAATGAGTCATTTTTTGAGTTTAAGTACCGCTACATGAGATGACTCTCTTTTAATTGGTAAATTCAAAGCGAACAATTTTTTAATTTGATTGAGTTTAAATTTTTAACATACGACTCAAACGAGTATAATATATCTTGTTTGCTTGTTTATGCAATTTCGCAAAACCATTGATAGTATGGCTCTACATTTTTCCATCAATCACAAGTACTTGTTTGGACCCGATATTGGTGATAAGGTGTTTGTATTTTGAAGTAAATATTTTCGAACTTCTACCTCACAAATCACTTTCAATGACTCTTTTTGTCAAATCTTGAACCAACAAAATGGGTTCTTGTATAATTTGGGATTTGAACTTTGGAATTATGTTTTAGATCATGTTAGTGATTTTGGATTTTTGTGTTTTCATATTTATATATATTATTTTTTTTATTCATTGCAAATTATATTATCGTGAGAACTATTTTTCATATGAATAGAGATGTGGGTGGTCAAAAATGTCACATGCGCAAAGCTACTATTCGAAAGTTTTAAAATTTTTATCAAACCAATAAAAATGTTGGGTGATGAAATTGAAAAATTCATAACTTCGGAAATATGAACATGATTAAAAGTATTATTAATCTAAAATATATTTGTTCGTATTAATATAATTGGTAAAAACCAAATTAAAAATAATTAGAGAAATAAATATTTTAGGATATAGAGAACGATTTAGAGGAGCTGATTTAAACGATATTGAATTGTAATTCTGAAAAAATGTAAAATTACTCATTTTTAATCTCCGAACCATGGCGGCTGACGGTTGGATCAGTGACTGGGACTTGGCCCCATTTATTGTTTGGATCTCGGGTCGGGTTTTACAGGAGGGAAAAGGGACTGACACGTGTCTCCTGGTTTTCTATTGAATTCCAGACATACAGTGCAAGAAACGCAACAGGAAGGGGAAAACCACAACGGAGCTGGATAGGAAAGTAAGCAAGTGCGGCAATTGCGATTCTTGACAACTATCGTCGATGGAAACATCTACGCCACCGTCGCTGCCACATCCAGCATCGCCTTCGCGTTCCATAGATGGCTCCAGAGAGCTCCAGTGCGTCGGTAGACTGGAAATTGTCCGACCCAAACCCGTCGGCTTCCTCTGCGGCTCCATCCCCGTCCCAACTGACAAATCCTTCCACTCCTTCAACTCTGCTCTCGTCCCTTCTGAGCAAACGTAACAATCAAATCACATCCCTTCTTCTTTATGGTGTGTGTATCTTGTGTAGAAACAGGGGAGCTAAACAAGGTATTGTTTGTTCTGTACTTTTCATTTTGCTAGGGTGAGTGCTCCACGATATCGGATGCTTCCGAATGAGACGGACCTTAATATGCCACCGGTTGTCTTGAATTCTCCCGAGAAGGTTCTTCCCATTGGAGCCTTTCAGTCCAGGGCCTCTGGAGGTACTTCTCTTTTTATTAGACTTTACTTCAAATTCAAGCCTTTGGAGACATCATTTTGAATTCCACTTTTCTGCAACTTGGGTAATTTTTTTTACTATATTTGCATTAGGGAGCGTACTTAATCAATTTACATTTTGGAGGAACTAATGAGACAATCAAGAGTTCTGTGATGACTTGTTATTTTAGTGTTGCAGAAAAGATTATGATTTCTAAAATCCTGTGATTGTGCAAAATTAATACTAAGTTCATTTTATGGATAATCAATGAGTGCCTTAGCATTTTTACTGATGTGCTATCTCTCGTTGCATGAGATTGTATGCCAGAATTTTTCGTTCTTTTCAGTTACATATCTTTTTGGCATGCATCTTGTCCCTTAAACTCAGGTTTCTTGCTACTAAAGGTTTGAATGTCCAATATAAAATGCTTTTGACAAGGCCTATTACTTTTTTTGATGGTTCTTTTGGTCTTTGGCTGAGATAAAGTGGACAGAAGAGCCATCCCCCCCATTTATGCAAACCACACCAGAAAATAATTGCGAGGTTTTGAGTTCTCACTATATATGTAATATGTTAGGATTTAGGAATGCTTGCTTAGGCTTGGAAACCTAGTAACTAACATTTTTTACCAACCCTCTGGCTTGATAATTGTTCAGAATTCTGTAATGAGTCTGATACTCTTTTTGAAGCCTTAATACTTCATCTAGCTACCAATTTTGTCATCCTTGAAAGGAGCCCAGTTTCATATGTGTGTGTTTTTCATATTAAACTCTTACGTTTTGATGAGTTTGTAACACCCCGGCCCGCCCAGCACGACAGCCCAACTGGCCCGCTTGGCACAAGCCCACCATCAAGTGTTACAGGGCCGCGGCCCACTACCCCCAACCTATATCCACCTCTCACAAGGCTGGAGGTTGTTGGTGCTGAGGTTCGAACTCTCGACCTACCCCTCAACACCCTTTAATGTGCCTCTACACATCACCAACTAATCCGCGGCTTAGTTGGTGATGTGTAGAGGCACATTAAAGGGTGTTGAGGGGTAGGTCGAGAGTTCGAACCTCAGCACCAACAACCTCCAGCCTTGTGAGAGGTGGATATAGGTTGGGGGTAGTGGGCCGCGGCCCTGTAACACTTGATGGTGGGCTTGTGCCAAGCGGGCCAGTTGGGCTGTCGTGCTGGGCGGGCCGGGGTGTTACATAAAAACTACCTTTTTATAAGCTTCCCCACCCAGACACGGGCCCGTGGGTACTCACTCAGGGCCATGGCCCAGGCAGCCCAACCCATCACTCCCCGCAGGCGAGTAGGTTGTTGGAGACAGGACTCGACCTCCTGACCTCCCTTTAACATAGGGGTCATGCCCAACTATGCCACCAACTAAGCCATGACTTAGCTGGTGATGGGGGATGCCCATCAAAGGGTGTTGAGGAGTTCGACTCCTAGCACCAACAACCTCCTTGGTAAATCACTTAAGTGTGGAGTCAAGGGATGGGTTGGGGGTAGGGCCCATGGAGCCTGAATGTGAGGCCGCGGTGCCGGGCGGGCCAGATGGGCTGTCGAGCTGGGCCGGGTCGTCACAGAATTGGTGTAGAATTGGGTAGTTTAATGGTGTTTTCTTTTACATCCTAGGATCTGAGATTTGTAATGCTCAAGTTGCCCTGCTTAAGATCAGAAAAATGAAAATTTAAAAAGAAGCTTAAGTTTCATATAAAGACAAGTATGGGAGACATGTCAAATTTTTAAAGTTCATTAGTCTCGCCTTTGAGATTTGCTATACTCTTATTTGGGGTTCATTATTGGAGTCTTAGGACAAGGATATCGGTAACAATTTGCGTTTCAAATACCAGAGGTTTTACTTGTCTTATGATAAGACAGTTTTAAAGGAATTACCTCGAAAGATGGCCTCGTTGGCGAATTTAGATATGTTTGGGGGATATGGAAAACAAATTCGGAAGTTTGGAAGTTTAGAAAGCAATCGTGGAAGAGATGATGGAAGATACTGAGGGATGAAGGAAGAGGGCTGGAGTTGAAGAACTGTAAATACAAGCAAGGAATTAAGAAATGTTCCTTGAAAAACAGCCTCTTTTGTGAATATAAATATGTTTGGGGGATATGGGAAGTTTAGTAGTTTAGATAGGAATTGTGATAGAGATAATGGAAGATACTGTGGGATGAGGGAGGAGGGGCTGCAGTTGGAAGAACAGTAAATACAATATTTTAGATTAAGTGGACTGGATGTACACGGGCCTGGGCTCGATGTCTGAACATAGTTTGGCTATTTCTGGCCTTTTGGTTTAGAATTTTAGAACCAAACCTCACCAAAAGGCTGAAAATGTAGCTTATTTTTCTTAAGTTCCTTGGTTGTTTTGTCTGCCCTGTTTTTGTTATGTAAAGCTGTATGGTTTTCATTGCCAATCCTCGGTTCAGAAAAATAAAAGAACTTTACCAATTCTGAGCTCGTTATATGCATTATGAAACTTCCAGTGAAGCAATTTGTTTAAGATTTATATAAAGTTGTTATTTACATCATCTTATGTTGTTATTCTCTCTGTAAAAAATAGAATAATTCCATTTTGCCTTTTGTGGATTAAAAAATATGTTACAAGTTTTGTTCTTGTATGCTGCAGAATTAACATGGGAAGACAGTCATATTTCTTCGAATCTTACAAGGAAATGTGATGCCCTTGCTGTATCGGGTTTGGTGGAGTATGGAGACGAGATAGACGTGATTGCTCCAGCTGACATCGTAAAACAGATTTTCAAAATGCCATATTCCAAAGCCCGGCTATCAATTGCCGTTCGTCGTATTGGAAGAACTCTTGTTTTGAACACCGGGTTTGTATCTATTAGATCTTCTTCTCTATTGTATTTTTCAAATTCATAACTGCTAGATTTTTGTCAACCACAGGCCAGATGTCGAAGAGGGAGAAAAGTTAGTTAGAAGACACAATAATCAGTCAAACTGTACAGATCAATCTTTATTTTCAAACTTCGCTATGCATTCAGCCAGAATGGAGGCTTGTGACTGCCCACCAACTCATCAGGCCCCACAAGAGGATCAATCTAACTCGTCTGTCCTTCGTGGAGGGGATACATCTCAGTTCATGAGGGAGATAGATGATGTTTTGCCAACTGAAGGATTTAGCTGTCGTTCAGATTATTCACATGTCAAGCAAGATGATTTATTTTGGGGAGGGAAGAAGAACAAGAGAAATAGGGGTCGTGATCCTGTAAAAAAAGCTTCACATATCGGTGAAAAGCCCAGATTCTCAGTGAAAGAGCCTGAGAAATACAAAAGAGTCGTAAACGATGAATTTCTAAGGGTTTTATTTTGGCAATTTCACAATTTCCGGATGCTTCTGGGTAGTGACTTGCTGCTGTTTACTAATGAAAAATATGTTGCCGTGAGTTTGCATTTATGGGATGTCAAACGACAGGTAGTAACATACTACTGAAATCTCATGACAGTATCAAATGATTTCCACATCTTAGGTCATTCTCCACAATTTGGCAGGTCACTCCTTTAACATGGCTTGAAGCCTGGCTTGACAATGTCATGGCAAATGTGCCTGAGATGGCCATTTGTTATCATCAAGATGGTGTTGTTCAGGGCTATGAACTTCTGAAAACAGATGACATATTTCTTCTCAAGGGCATCTCTGAGGACGGCAGTCCTGCTTTCCATCCTTATGTTGTCCAGCAAAATGGCCTCTCTATTTTTAGGTTTCTTCAGAAAAACTGCAAGCAAGATCCTGGTGCTTATTGGGTATTGCCTTCTTCCTAAATGTAACTTGTTTTTTTTTTTACCTTATTTTCTCGGTTATCCTATATGAGATTGTTTTTAATGAACTTAGATGTTATCTGATATGATTGTTTACAGCTATATAAAAGCGCTGGCGAAGATGCACTTCAACTTTTTGATCTGTCGGTCATGCCAAAGAACCATTCCTCTGGCAATTGTGATTATAACTCTAGCCCACTGCCATCTCTGTTGCATGGTGGGAGAAGTGATTCTTTATTTTCATTGGGAACACTCCTTTACCGGATTGCTCATAGACTTTCACTTTCTATGGTAGGGAATAATTTTATTGCCTTCTTTTGCTAACTTTTAGCCATTAGTGAGTTGTATTTAATTGTAATTGGTTTTATTGCAGGCTCCCAATGACAGGGCAAGATGTGCAATGTTCTTTAAAAAATGTCTGGAATTCCTGGATGAGCCAAATCATCTGGTACAAATATATTCCCTTTTTAGTTTCGACGTACTTTATTTTTGGGAAATGCTTGAAGGGAGTATGACAACTGAGCAAGGCTTGGTTCCTATTTATTTACACTTTAGCAGTGCACTTATTTATTTAATTTTTGTCGCGTCACATTGACATAAATTTATAATCCTTACCGTTAGTATGCTAAACAGGTTCTTCGTGCATTGGCTCATGAACAATATGCAAGGCTCATTCTGAATTATGATGAAGAGCTGGAATTGACTTCTGACTGCATTCCTGTTGGATATGAAGTTACAGTTATTGATGCTGATGATGAATCCTTTAATTCCAATAATATTTTTTCAGAAAGTTTTTACTCGTACCTTGCTGCTGAAGATAGTTCTCTGGAATTAGTACCAGAAACTCATGTTAATATGACTTTGGAGGCAAATGTTTCTATTCCCAGAGAACTGATTGGATCAACTGATGTTCAGTTGGGTGATGCTGAACGAACACTGTCAGGTTCTGAGGATGATGAAAAGTTGGCAGTGTGCAAAATGTCTGCAACATCTCCACATGTGGTTCAAACTGTTACCGATCCATTATCCTCTAAGTTGGCTGCAGTACATCATGTCTCACAAGCCATCAAATCTCTGAGATGGATGCGTGAGGTGCAGAGCACTGAACCAGAAGAAGTTTTCCAGGACGGTAGTTCTCATGACAGGCCGTCCTCGTCCATGAAATTTTCTGTTTGTGCATGCGGTGATGCTGAATGCATTGAAGTCTGTGACATACGGGAATGGCTCCCAACATCAAAACTGGATAACAAAATGTGGAAACTCGTTCTATTACTGGGGGAGTCTTATTTGGCTCTCGGAGAAGCTTATAAGGAGGATAAGCAGTTGCATCAAGCTCTGAAGGTTGTAGAATTGTCATGTTCAATGTATGGATCCATGCCTCAACATCTGGAGGATACGCAGTTCGTTTCATCGCTGGTAAGGTACTCATTGTCTCCAAATAGATTCAATGATATAAATGAGAATCCAAGGTCATATATTGGTGATGCAAAAGAAATGAACTTTGGCCCAAATGATGATTGCCTCACTTTGGACCAATGCTCTTCCACCTACCTCTTTTGGGCCAAGGCATGGACACTAGTTGGAGATGTTTATGCTGAGTTTCATATTATAGAGAGTAAAGAGAGCTCAATAAAATCGGAAAGGAAACTATTCTCCAGAGAGTTGAAACTTCCATCTGAGATTGTGAACGAAGTCAGAAGGCTGAAGAAGAAGCTGGGGCAGTATGGTCAGAGTTGCAGCTCATGTTCGTTGGTGAATTGCAGTTGCAAGAGTGATAGGGCCAACAGTGGTAGCGGCGCAAGCAGTAGGAGTGGAGATATGCGGTCAGTAGTTTATGGCAGAAAGCATAGTAAAAAATCTCATGGTAAAAGTTCGTTTTTATCCCTTTCGGAGGATTGTGAAAATGACCATATTCATTCAAACACTAAGCCTTCTGATAGTCAAAATGGTAGCACCCAACGTGACGCTTCTAAAATAGCAGGGGACAAGGTTGATGTAAATGCCTTGAGAGCTAACAGTTGGGGAGGACTGGATGGTTCTCCAGAAATGCATGATGCAGATTCATCGGTGACGTCTCATTCTGAAATTGCTTCGAGAGTAACATCTAAAGCAAATGATGGTGGGATATTTAAGTATCTCAGGGGTCCTCTAGTTGGAGATCCAGAACACAATCTTTTAGCTGCTCTAAGTTGTTATGAAGAAGCTAAAAAGACACTGGGTGTTCTTCCTTCTGGTTCAGCAGAACTACAATCTGTCAACAAAAAGAGAGGTTGGGTTTGCAATGAACTGGGTCGAATCAGACTTGAAAGGAAAGATTTGATGAAATCTGAACTTGCATTTAAAGATGCTATAAACTCATTCAGAGAGGTTTCTGACCATGCCAACATCATATTGATTAACTGTAATTTAGGCCACGGCAGACGGGCATTGGCTGAAGAAATGGTAGCAAAGCTTGGACATCTGAAAACACATTCAGTGTTCCATAATGATTATAAACATGCTCTGGAGACTGCAAAACTTGAGTACAGTAAATCACTTCGATTCTATGGGGCAGCAAAGTCTGAAATTAACGATTTTGCTGATGAGGGGGAAACTTTGTTTAATAGCTTGAGGAATGAAGTATACACTCAGTTTGCCCATACATATCTGAGACTTGGCATGCTTTTGGCTGGAGAAGACGCAACTGCAAAAGTTTTTGAAAATGGTGCCTTGGAGGATACTACCGTAGGTTTTAGTTCTCCTAGTGGCAGAAGAGGTAGGAAAGAATTGAGAAAGCAGGAGATTTCAGCTAATGACGCCATTCGGGAGGCATTGGTTTTGTATGAATCACTTGGTGATTTACGTAAACAGGAAGCTGCATATGCTTATTTTCAGCTTGCTTGCCACCAAAGGGATTCCTGCTTGAAGTTGTTGGAGTCAGATTGGAAGAAGAGCAGCTCGCGGAAGGGTGAAAATGTCATTCCTCAGCGAGTTAAGCAGTATGCATTGCTGGCTGAGAGGAACTGGCAAAAAGCAATGGACTTCTATGGCCCAGATACTCATCCAACGATGTACCTGACTATTCTCATGGAGAGATCTGCTCTTTCATCAAGCCTTACGAACAGTTTACACTCAAACGCAGTATGTTCTCAGTCTTTTTTTCTTCTGTTGAGTATGATAGCAATATTCTGTTTCTGTGGTTCTTTTCTGATGATGAGCATGTGTATTGTAGTTATTTAGTGGCACGATGTGTTATGTGTGATGTATTTCCATTTATGTTCTGTCACTGTCACTCAACTGAGATAAATAGTTTAGGATCTTGTTCTCCTGCTGAGAATGGTGGAGGGAAATGAACTACAATTTGAGGATCTCCTAGACCCAACTCTGAGATAATTTTTGTGCATTTGATCCTTGCAAAAGGTGAAGGCAGGTGTTACTGACACCTATATAATTAATACTAGCTCCTCTTAAAGAGATTTCCCTCAAATGTAAGAAAATGCACGAATGCATTTGATAATGTCAACTTGTAGGAGACTTTTGTAGTATGATAACAGAATCTAATATTAAATTCTTCATGTTTGTGAGATTGACTTTTTACGGGATCATAGATTATGAGCAACAAAGAGTCCGTAAAGTATGTTTTCAAAATGAAATAACCATCTAAAATCACATGTATTAATTTTCTAGAAAGTTTGATGATTTTTTTTTGCAATTGAATGGGGTGTCAGGTGTGTTACAAATTGATCTAATGGTCATTTGCAATCAGTGATTCGTTCTTTAGTGAATATCATGATGTACTCGGATTTTTGTACTTGTGTGATAAGCCACCATACAACAGATATGATAAGTCTGTGAATGGTTTGCAGGCTTGTAGCCTCTTTCTCAATTTTTTTTTTTTTACCGTCCATCATGATCACAGGAAGCATAATACGTAAATAATTACAGTAGAAAATGCATATTTTAGGGACCTTTCTTTGGTTCCTGCAATAGAAATAAGGTTGGGAATTAGGATCAGATTTATAATTTCAAGTAAAACTTGGCTGGCAACCTTTTCTATGTTCATTCCAAACAGTCATGGTATTGTACTTCTCTATCCCTCTTATATTTGCTGGTTAATTTCTGATGCTCTACTCTTTGTTTTAGATGATGGAATCAGCTCTATCTCGCCTTCTCGAGGGACGCCACATTCCAGAAACAATATCAGTTTCGTTTAAAAAAAATTACCCCGAGGTACACGCAAAATTTTGGAGTCAGCTGCAAATGCTTTTGAAACAAATGTTGGCTGTTGCACTCTCCTCCAACACAAACCTTCCTTCTGCATCCAATACAACTTCAGTATCAAACAGGTTTGGAGATGCGGGGAAGCTCAGGGAACTTTATAAAATGTCTTTAAAGTCCACAGAAATGAGTGAGTTAGAAGCCATGCAGGCAGTGTGGGCATCATAATCAGAAGCAAAATCTAATTTGTATCAAAAATCATTCATGCTGGTGAAGGCTAAGGGAAGGGGAGACTCAATGCTTTCTGTTTGGGTCTGGATTATGTGCTTCATGACTTGCTAGTTGCTACTGCTTCTAACTTCAATATATGTATTTTTATGTGTATTTTTTTTATTATTATTTGGGTTTGCAAAAAATCATGGTGGTCAAATCACAATTCGATATATGACATTTGCTAGCTCTACAAGTCAAAATGGCAACTGTCAATCAAGGAGAGCTTTTGGAAGCTCCTATGATGTACAAAAGGTTTGCTCATGTACATGACCATGGCCAGATATCACTTGCACAGCCAACACTTTGAGTCGGTCTATGGAGCTCCGACCAGCTCCCACCTCAAGGTTTGCAAGGAAATGTTGATTAATGCCTACATTTTCCTGCTTCCTTGCTGAAGCTACGTCAGGTATTAGCGTGTTTGGTAGAGAGTATGTCTGACAGTGTATTAAATCTGATGTTAATTGGGCAGCACTAGACACCAAAAAATCCATAACAGGTTACTACATTATTATGCTTTGATAGCTTGCAGGTCTAAAAACACAACAGATTATCTCAAGGTCGGTCTTCAGTACAAGCTGAGTATATGTTGCTATAATAATCGAGTTGGATTGGATTGATGCTTTGTTAAATGATTTACAGGATCCTATCATTAAGTCAAATCCGCTATATTGCTATAGTAGAGTTGCGATACAACTAGTTCAATCTTCTATTAGAGAATCAAATACGTTGAAATTGATTGTCATTTTGTCAGAGAAGAGTTAACAACTAGCATTTACAAAACAACAATATTAGCTAATGGTAATGTGGAGTACCGTCGAGTTAAATCATAATTAAAAATATCATAAATTACATTGCAATCAATTACCAAAAGCTTATATGCACTTTATAAAGTGTAAGTCAAATCCACTATATTGCCATAGTAGAGCTGCGATACAACAACTAGTTCAATCTTCTATGAGAGAATCAAATACGTTGAAATTGATTGTCATTTTATCAGAGAAGGGTTAACAACTAGCATTTACAAAACAACAATATTAGCTAATGGTAATGTGGAGTACTATCGAGTTAAATCATAATTAAAAATATCATAAATTACATTGCAATCAATTACTAAAAGCTTATATGTATTTTATAAAATACGGGCATCTGTGTAATGGTTTGAATTGCGGTAGAATCCAAACAGTGGGCCCCATCACAATTCACTTTTTGGAGGTTTTAAACGGACGCTCACATTTTATAAAATGCGGACATTTGTATAGGAGAATCTTGCTATATATATATATATGCACACACAACGAAACATACAGATCTCTCAAGATTCATCATCATGCAAATACCTCGATAATTAAACAAAAAACATGCTTGACATTCGATTTAGGCTAGAAACTGGAGGAGGTTACAATTTAAATCTTGCCAAAATATTATTTACCTAAGACAACCAAAACTCTCAATTGTTTTAATTTAAGAAATAAATGTGTTTGAGGGATTTGAATCAGTTAATATGACCACCACTTCCTCCTATGATTGATGGCCTTGTTGGTGCACCAAAAAGAATTTGTGCTACAGAAACATCTTCCTGTGCATATGTATGTAAGAAAACAAGTCAATTTTAGTACTGATCAATAATTGGAAAATGCACAATTGCCTTTAAGGGAGAGACTACCGACCCTACCTCAGTTGAGATGGTTAAGACATATACTCGAATCGGATGATATCCAAGTTCGAAAACCCCACGCCCGCTTACCTACTAATAAAATACAAAGGGATAGACTTACAGTAATAGAGTTGGTTGGATCTTCTTCAACTTGATCTGCTTCAACTTGTCTTGTTGTTGTTGTTGCTGTGGAAGAGGAATCTTGATTTTGAGTTTCTTCAATGCCTAAACACTTGAGAATGATCTTTACAGGTTGTTTTCCAAGAAAGAAGCAACAAAACATGTTTACACCACCTATCCTGCTTGTTGATGGTTTCTCTATTTTTTGTGTCCTCTTCTTCTTTTCACCTTTTGCAGCTCTGCTGCATTAGTAACTACGTACACATATACATACATATTGATCCGAGAATCCCATATCGGCTGTAAAAGGGTTCACATTTTAGTTTATAAGTTCAGATAAACTCAATATTATTAAGCTAGTTTTCCAGTGATTAGTTAGGTCCAATCTTATGGCTGAGGTTTGCCTTGTCATGTGGGTCTATGCGTTTTGTTATTAGTGTACCCATCTTCTCTTGGGCGTGTGATCCCTCGCTACATCAATTTGGTGTTGGAGCCCCGGTTCATGCATATTTCTGCGTGGTGCGCTAGTGGGTTAGGCTAGGAGTGCAAATCAGTTGTGAAAAGGTTCACAGTCTAGTTTATAAGTGCGGATAAACCTAACATTGTTAAGCCGATTTTCTAGTGATTGTTAGGTTCAATCTTGTGGCTGGGCTTGAGCCAAGGGTTTGCCCCCCATGTGAACTTGTGCATATAGCTATTATAGATCATTTTAATCGGTTGTTGGTCACAATCTACCTTAATTTTATGAGCAAAAGAACGTATTTTTTTTCATATTTTGGTATGTTGGTCATCAATAGTACTTAAAAAGCAACTATTTATGAGTACTGAAAAGTCATTTAAACAAAGCACCACTTTGGATCGTGGTCTCAAATTGTAAATGAATGTAAACGAGCCAAGTCAAGCTGAGGTTGTCCAAGCCCTAAGCTTAACTCAATTAGTAGATGAGGCCCCTCTGAGCGGATCGTTCCTTGAATAAAGTAGCTAACTTTAATTTTTTATATGCAGTTAACCTAGGATACCAATTTTTTAATTTTTTTTATTACCCAACCCATTATCCGAGCCCAAAATCTACAATACACTACAAGTTCAAATGAAAATAAATCTCAACTCCCCTCCTCTTTTTTGCTTCCTCCATTAATGTCTAAATAACCTAACGCATTTTCCCTTGTTTTTGTAGATTGAGTTAGCTCTCCTCGTGGCTGATGTAAGTCAATGTTTGAATGAGATTGTTGGAAAATTTGTGTGAAAAACGTCTCAATTTGAAATGAATTTTTCAACTTAAAATTTTGACAAAAGCGAGACTTTTATTTCCTTCTGCTTCTTCTTCGTCTAGATGAGGGACTTGAAGAATATTTTGTGAATCCCTAGGTGAGAGGTGGAGATTGATTCCCAGCTGCTTGTTCATCCGTTGTTACTTTTTTTAATTCCATTTGTCATGAATGCAAATGCTTGACACTGAGTGTCGTCCAACCGAATGTGCCAACAATATGTTGGTTACATCTGTGTTTGGGTAGGACATCAACCGCTTGTGGTGCTTTGGGGTAGAAGTGATAGTTGTAACGATTCTATATGTGCAAGTGTATCAAGACTTGTTGTTAGCAGGCACATACCCAAAAAAAAAAGACTTCTTGTTAGTTCAAATAATTGATAGGAGATTGTGCGCAAATATAACTTTTGGGTTAATATCACTTTTAGTCACCCAAAAATATGTCATGTTCCATTTTACAAACCTCATTTTCAAAACTTTCACTTTGCACATCATACTTTCGATTTTGTGCCAGTCTGCACACCCGGGCAGGTTTTCACACTGTCGGGCAGCAATATTGCTCATGTGGCAGTTAGACTGCCTCTCAATTGGTCCACGTAGAACATATTTAGACACGTGGAAATGTTTTAAATGAAAAATTATAAAATAAATTTAAAATTTTCAAAAAAAGAAATAATAAAATTCATAAATGATTTTTTTTTTTGTTTCAATGACCGCCTCTTGAAGTCGTCCTCATCTCTCGTGATTGAAGTACTCTGCTGCACTAACCTTTCCACAAGCTTTAGCAACTGCTACACTAACCTCTTTATAAGATGTTTAAATCAACGATTTTGCAGGTGGCAAAGGTATAGCTGTATGGCTTCATGGAAAGAAAGAATTGGGGGATCTCCCTTCCTCTTTCTCCTCCTCCTTACCATCGTCACCAAGTCTACCACCACCTTCAGTCCTGCAACATCACCAGTGACGCCTCTGTCGTTGACACCACCGCTTCACTGCAACTAGCAACAAATTAACAACATAATCCATGCCTTAGTTGGCTCTGGTTTCGACCCTGTAAGTGAACATCGATGCAACAAAGACGAATCTGGCTTTGGAAGAGAAATCTTCATATTTGGCTTTGGAAGTCCCACGACTGAGAGATTAAGATCAATATGGTGGGGGAGATGCGGTCTGGTGGCAGGTACGAACATCGTCTTGATTCTTCATAACAATTGAGCGACTAGGGTTGTTCAACAAATGTTTTGTTATTTTAAAATAATTCAATAATTTTTTATTTATTTTATTAGTAAATAGGTGACACATCATTATGATCCAACGGTTGAGAGACGGTCAAACTTCCACATTGGCAGTTTTGCTGCCCAGCAGTGGGAAAACCTGCCCGGGTGTGCAGACTGGCACAAAATTGAAAGTATGATGTGCAAAGTGCAAGTTTTGAAAATGAGGTGTGTAAAATGGAACATGACATATTTTTGGGTGACTAAAAGTGATATTAACCCATAATCTTTTACTAGATGAACTGTGTGTAATTTAGATAGCACAAAACTGCTAGTTCGAGGGTTGCCTTCCTAAAAAGAACTGCAAAATTTACTTTTTGTCATGAGATAAACAGTAATTGAATTCTAACACTGAAATGAGAGATGTCCTATTAAAATGACTAAAACGTAATACATTGTTGGTGCATACTATATTCGGACTAAAAATAGTTTATCAGAGTTATGTTAAAAGAGATAAAGTTTAGAGACATAGAGTTTGAGGTTGACGTGGATAACTTCTACTTTCTACTTCTTCTACTTATAGGTCTTCAAATGTCGAGGTGAGTCGACTTATCCGGTCTCTGAGGTATCATGATCTTGACATAGTAGATCATGGGGTGGTTCTTTCTGATTTTCCTCTTTGTATTCCCTGAATAATCTTCCATGTATCTTCCTGACTTTAAATAAAGTAGACCATATCCATTGATTCCGATCCTGAGCTTCTCTAAAAAAGATTATTGCAACACAAATTGAACTGAGAAGTAAGATTAGAGTGGATTGATAATAAAATAATATATCTTTGATCCTTCTGAGAAATTTTAGGGGGTTCAAGGGCAGCATCTCCGACCCAATTATACATGCGGATTGGGCTGGCCTTGTCTATCTAAAGCAACCTTTCATGTTAGTAATTTTGCTTTCTAAGTCTTAACCTAGACACTTCTTTGAAGTTTGAAGTGTGGAAACTTACTTGAATTTATGAAAAAATTATTCGTTTTGAACAATTACGTGAAATTTTCATGATTGTTCGTAATTTCTTTACACTATTTTTTTATTCATAATGGTTTGACTCCAATTGTTATTGTGCAGAAATTTGCGTTTGTGCCAAATTATGAATTTTTATGGGTTGAGAATGTGGGCTAGGGATGTTGGCCCATAAAGGATAAAGTCCAAGTTCATGGTAAAACCCAATTGCTTTCACAAAACACTTTAGAAGTAATTTAGATCACAAATGTTCTAAGTGTGTGTGTTCCAACCTAGAAACCCAACCCTCCATAATCCCTCCCAAACCAACTCTTCCCAACACTATACTTTCATTATTGTAAATTATAAGCCTGTTCACATTAATAATATTATTCGTTTCAATTTTCATGAATACATCAATCTCGCACTAGTTTATTCTTCCGAAACTTTCTCACATAATGATACTTAAACTCATGAAAATACCTTGTTAGTGGATAGGGACATGAGTTTTATTATCAATTGGAATATCTAAACAATGTGGGATACTTGACACTCTCTCGTATTTGTGGGTTAAGTTATGTTAGATACATCTTTTTATAGATATATATATATAGCGTGATGATCTCACGCGGGATCCCGCATGACTTAATTTCATGCGGGATCCCACTTTCACCGTCGGATTGATCGGACGGTGAAAGGCAACAACTTTTTTTAAATAAAATAAACAACTTTTTTGCTTTTTTGCCTTTTGCCTTTTGACTTTCATTGCCCTGCTTCGTCGTGCCTCTCCCTGTACCGTCGGCTTCCAGCATCTTTTCCCCAGGCTTGGGCATCTGTCTCCGTCACTCCCTGGGCTCCTCTCTCCACTTTGCTCCTGCATCACGCAGTAGACCTCTCTCACCTCTTTTTCTTAGATCCGGTAGCTTCTCATCTTTGATTGTATAGCATGAAATGTTCAGATTTGTTTGAGTTTTGAACTGATTTGCTTTTAATTATCTATGAGATTGTTATAAATTGTTCTTTTGAAAAGGTGAACCTTTTGGAAGTTGGCTGGCCATCAACGGTGGCTTTTGATTGGGCTGCGTTGTAGCATTGAGAATTTTGGTTGTGGATAGTTTAATCATATGGAAGATGTTGTTTACTGTTGCATGAAAGCATAATTAAAAATTAACGAGATTTTGCTTCCTTATTGTCCAGCTGCTTGGGAGCTACTAGCTAAACTAGTGGTTTTTTTGTCAAGTCGATTTATGAGCTACTGAATTTTTTTGTGATATGTAGGTCATGAATGGTGAAATGCATTGTGTTCAAGAAGGTGATTTGGGATCTTCGTCAAATTCGGTTCAACAATTTGTGCCTCAAGTATTGTTTGAAAAAATCCCAAAAATAGGACAGGAATTTGATTCAGTTGATGAAGCTCAAGCATTCTACAATGAATATGCTCGATATGCTGGTTTTAGTGTTCGCAATCATTCCTCAAAGAAGAACAAATCCAATGAGATTATCCGGAAGGAATTTGTTTGTTACAAAGAAGGGGTTCGAGACTATGAGAAATCACAATCTGTTGGTGTTAGAAAAAGGCCAGAGACGAGGGAAGGTTGCAAGGCAAAATTTACAGTTGTGAAAAGTAGCTCGAATGAATGTTTTGTAGTTTCGCAATTTAATGAAGTTCATAATCACGTTTTTGCAACACCAAGGAAAGTACATATGTTGAGGTCTCATCGTTCTTTTTCTAGTGCGAAAAAGGCGTTATCACAACAATGAGCCTGATCAAGTTAGAGCAAAAGGATGTGGGAAGAGGTTGAAAGGTGGGAAAGAACTTGCGACAAAGAGGAATAGACGTTGCCATGGTTGTGGACTTACAGGCCAATCACATGACAAAAGAAATTGTCCGGCATTGAACAATTCGTAGGTCTCTCCGTGCAAGGTATCTTATTAATGTTGGTGTTCACAATTGGTATTGTGACTTCTTTTGGATGTATTTTATTTATGGATGTAGTGAATGCTGGATTTGGCAAGTGTGGACTATTTTGTTTTCAACTATTTTATTTATAGATGTAGTGAATGCTGGATTTATGGATTTAGTGCATGGAAATTGTTGTTCTAGATGTTTTTCTTGACTCTGCAAATAATGAATTGACAAATTGACAAATTCAATTGTTGAGAACAATCGACAAATCCAATTGTTGAGAACAATCAATTGTCAGCACATGACAGTACAAACATTTGCTAAAGCAGTTTCAGCTTCTTGACAGTACACATGACAATACAAATATTTGCTAAAGAAAAAGCAACAAATCCAATTGTTGAAAACAAAATAGATGCATCTGGCCAAAGCAGTTTCAGCTCGTGTTGAAATCAATTGTCCAATTGCAGTTTTAGCTTTAGACCAAATCATCATATATCCAGCATGCTTTGGTTCCAATTATCATATGCCTTCTAAACAAATGTATCCACATATACCTGCAGTTGAATCACACAATCAGAAGCCAAGTCTTGCTGCAACCCAAAACCACTAATTCAAGCTAAGTGTCCAATTACAATATTGTTGCATATTGGCATAAAAACTCAAGCTTCAAACCCCGGTTGCCCACAAGTTTTACTATTAGAAATTCAAAGTTTCAATATCCAATTTAAAATACATATTCATGATGACAAATTGACCGGTTGAGATCGAAGAACAAAGCAAACGAAATATCCAAATTTGAGAATCAAACATCAGAGATGATGAAATTAGAGACCCTACAAAAGAGTAGCTGATAAAAGACCTAATATGATAACAAACCTAGCGACAACTAAACTCACCGGACTATGGGGGCGATGGTGCGGCGTTGGAGGTGGAACTGAAGTGAAGAGAGAGGAGCCCATGGGTGAAGAGATAGCCACTGGCATGAAGAGAGAGGATCGCTGCTCGGGAGTGGCGGAGACAGATGCTCAGGCCTGGAGAGAAGATGTTGGAAGCCGACGGTACAGGGAGAGGCACGACGAAGCAGGGGCAACAAAAGAAAAGCAGAAACAAAAGGCAAAAGGCTGTTAAAATAAAAGTCAAAAGGCAAAAGGCAAAAAAGCAAAAAAATTGTTTATTTTATTTTAAAAAAAAAAGCAAAAAAATTGTTTATTTTATTTAAAAAAAGTTGTTGCCTTTCACCGTCCGATCAATCCGACGGTGAAAGTGGGATCCCGCATGACTTAATTTCATGCGGGATCCCGCGTATGAACATTACGTTATATATATATATATATTTATTTAAATTAGGGGAACAGGTGGAGTTCGAAGTCGAGATACGTACCTTATTATAGCATTCTTTACTATATTAGTTGTAAGTCCTAATAAAATAAACATAATAAGTCGCGAGTTGTAAAGAGAGACGAGATGAAATAATTAAAATGGTCAAATATATAAACACGAGTAATGATGTACAAGTGCACGTGCACATGCTATTTTCAAAAAGGTAAAGGTAATGACCTTTTTCAAAGGACCCTCCACCAAATGTTTAGAGATTGAGATCGTCGATGCAAAAATATACATGACTTGCGGTGAATCTCGAAACCTGTAGAAACAAACAAGTGTTATGGTTTGGTGATCTAATATTTTCAATGATAATTCATAATGTTTTTTTTCAAAGGTCAATATTTCTTATTTTTTTCTTTGAAATAGTGAAAACTTTCTGCAATTCGAAAGACATAGACATAATTGATTGAATTTCGTAAATCTTTTTCTTGCTTTTGATTGTTAATTTCTTGCTTGCTTCTTTGTTGGTGTTTTCATTCCTAACAAAGCATTCCTACGAGATCACGCATTTTGGGATTCCTCCAGATTCTCTTTTGCTTGGGATATGGGTCGACTCAACTAACTTATTTTGGAGGAGTTCATTCTCTCTACGAGATCTTCCCTCTGTATCACATGGCATGCTGACTAGACATAACAATTTTTCTTTATCCACAATTGTCGCTAGCCATTACTCAACCTTTTATTTTCTTCGCAAATATGAAATATATGCTTGGAGTTTGTTGGGACACTATTCCTAGCTTCAATCTGCTGACTTTATATTCTACCCAAACTACGAGTTTAAGCGTTCATTTGGTTTCCATAGTAAAAGTTATGTTTGCAAAATATATGTTTTCTTAGTGTTTGTAATAGCATACTAAAGGTACGTTCGTACAGACTCTTGATTCGTCCAAAGGTCGGACTTACATACCTTGGTCGAACTACATTGGTCGGGTTTGGCCGACCTTGATCAGCTTGGGCCGACCTTCTTGGCAGGCTTGGCGTCGATTTTGTCTCTCTTTCTCTTTCCTATGTACTCTAACTTTCTTACTTCTTTGTCTTCTTGGCTATATCTTTCACTAATCACGGATTTGACATCTCTGCTTTCGGTGTCTTTGTGCGAGCTCTCGACCAATAAGTAATGACTCTCAAATATTATTCGACTTAATTTTGGCAACTAAATAGAGAGTAAAGAAGAAGGATTGAATTATAAAAGGAATGATAAAATATAAACTTCATAAAGAGAAGAATGAGTAATGTGGTAAGACTCTAATAAGGTTTCTCTAAAGAAGATAAGAGAGTTCCACCATGACAGGTAATGAGTATTGTAGTAGAGAAAATAGATGGCTTGTCAACATGATGTTTTCCACATAATGGTATCAAAAGTTTTGTTGGATTATGTAAATATCATATTCTTTGATGTTCAATCTAAGTTTGTTGGCAACTATTATGAAATACTTTTTGTTTTGCTGACAAATGTATGATTTTTTTTAAAAAAAATTAAGAAAGAAGAGTGAGGTTTGAATTCAGGGTTTGAGATTATATACGATCAAATTCGGCAACTAAGCTACTCGCAGTTTATTTGTATATATGACCATTTGCATAGGTTGAATGCTGGAGAGGATAAAATCATAAAAATATCACATCTTTCGATTACCAAATGCATATTTTATGGGTTAAGTAAATTTTTGGTCACCGAAAGATAGACCATTTTCCATTTTAGCAACATAATTGTCCCAATCCCTTGAGATGTTGATTTTAATGTTTGGATTCAATTCCTTTATTTGAGAAAGTAATCACAACAATCAAGGAAATAATAGGACAAATAAAGAAGATATTATAGCAAATCAAGGAGATATTGCAGTCACACACAAAAAAAATATGGTCAGCCAAATCATTCTCTTACTGTACAATAATAACTTTATGTAAACCAACTTGCATTGTTGAACATCTCAATCTCTCTCGTCTTGATTCAGACTCAATTGTTGCATTTTGTGACAAAAGTCCATGTTTAATGGCGTGGTCGGCAATGGATTTGAGAACTTGTGAAAAAAAAATTAGAGTGTGTTTGGTTAGTGTTTTGAAAACTGTTTTCTGTTTTGAAAAATCAAATGATTGCTTAAAATTCATTTGCCTAACGGTTTTGAGTATTTATTTTTAAAAACAATTTTCATTTTTCAGTTTTTAAAAAACTAGAAAACCAAAACAACATTGTTTTGTACAATTTTTAAGTGGCATAATTTTAATTAAGATGAATTTATTTTATTTTATTTTATTTTATTTTTCTCTCTCTTCTCTCACTCCCAATGGATTAACTCTTCTCTCCACCGGCATCGTCGTCCGGCCACCGGAAGACCTTGCTCCGGTGTTGCCCCAAAATCATCTTCATTTTGACCCAATCGATGAATTTGATTTTGATTTTGATAAATTTGAGTTTTATTTGGATGAATTTCAATTTCATTTGACTAAATTTTAATTTTAATTTCATGTTTTTCAGTTTCCGAAAACAAAGTCAAATATCACCAACCAAATGAATTTCTTAACAATTTTTTTTCCTAAAAAGTGTTTCTAAAAACTATACTCAAAATCGTTTTTAAAAACTAAAAAAGAAAATAATATCCAAACATACTTAGATTTTGTGATGTGGAATAAAATGGAAAAGATTAAAACAAAAAAATCACATCTCTTACACATTTCAAATATCGTAGTAAATTGTCGAAATATTTTAATAGTCAAAATTCATCATCGACTAATTTAATCCACATTGACGGATTCAATGACCGTTACACATGTTCTTAAAGCCCAAGTTTGTGTGTGTCTCTCTCACTCTCAGCTCTGCAATCTGTATCTTTCACGCGTAGAGAATGTTTATGATAAATAAAGATGCAATGTTTTATTACTCGAAACAATTCTAATATTATCCCCGTACTATACAAATAACTTCTTTTTTCTTCTTTTTTTTGTCCAATGACGCTGCCCCCAAACCCCGCCACTTAATTGTTCCCTCAGTTAATTCAAATCCTCGATCCTTATCATCCATTTGGGTATTTTTCTCAATTTGGTGATTATAGGTTACAGTTCAATTACTATGTGTATATACACTTTGGTTAGATTCCATACTTCTTACTAATAAAGAAGCAAAATGTTGGTTCTCCATTCAAATTTGGGATATTAAAAAGTGTCCGAAATTAGACATAATCTTTTGTTTTTCTTTGTGTGGGTCCAAAGATAATGCTGCTAATGATGATCATTTAAGGCAAAATTAGAGTTTAATTAAGCTGAAGCATGGGTTTGGACCAAATCTGACGTGGCAGAGGAATTGGGTCCCACAATTCAGATGCACATTTGACCGAAACGGCGTTTTGGAGGGTCAAGTCGCTTTCCATGTTATAGCGCCAAGGCGTTTTTGACTGCGGTTCGGGCAGCACTCAGCCTCCTCAACGTACGGGCAGCCCCCACCCTACTCTATCACTCTCTGCACGCTTCACTCTCTCTCTCTCGCTCTCAAAAAAAAAAAAAGAAGATAATTATAATTTCTCTCTCTCTAGCAGCAATAGACTCGAAAAAAACAAATTGAGGGGAAAAAAGTTGAAGCGAAAAGGAGAGTTTGTTTATTTTACCAGAGTATAAATGCTTAAAAGAGAGCAGTGAAAGTGTTTTTTTGAAAATTTTCTTGGTTTCTTTTGTTGCATATTTTGGTTTTTTCCTTCTTCTGGGCAAGTAATTTTTTTGCTTTTGTGTGCATTCTTAGCGATTGTGAGTGAGGGAGATCGTGGGTTTGCGACGGTGATTTTGTGAGAGTGATTCTGGGTGGTAATGGTAGGTTAGAGAGGCAAAAAGGTGGGATTTTGGGAAAGGGTTTTTGTGGGTATCTTGGTGATGGTTTCATGGGTTTTGGTATGTTGTAGTTTGGATCTGAGGAGATTGGGAACTTAAAGGAGTGATATGGAGGGGAAAGTTGGTTCCTTGGTGTCTGCGTGGGTGATCTTGATTTTGCATCCATTATGCCTCGTATTGGGTAATATGGAAGGTACTTGGATTTTTCCTTAGAAATGCCATTTTAGTTGCATTTTTTCTCGGTTATCTGGTTTCATGTACTATTCTTTTAGATATTCGAGTGTTCGATCTGCAATAGTTATCATTTTGTTGTTTGATAATTTTAAATTTCAATGCTTGCAAAAATGTTATCGACAAGTTGGGTGTTAATGCGGAAACAAGTGTTTCAAAATTTGCCCCATTGCCTTGCTTAAAATGATGGTTTGTTGTTGAAATGGCTTGCTGGGTACTTGGCAAGTATGTTTCAGGATAATGTTATGTTAATGACTGCAATTATCTAATACTACTCATGTTTGTGGTTAGCCATGGATGTGTTTCTTTTGTATACTTATTCTAGTAGCAGGTTGATGGTGTGGTATTTGTTGCCATGCCACACTAATGAAGTATACTTTGCATCCATCATTAAATCAAAGTTTAAGTCCTGCTATGTAAAAGAATCATTTTGAGGCATCAATATCTATACATTCCAAGCAACCCCTTCAACCAATAGCATGATTTAGATAGATTCACCATCAATGACAATGACTATAAGGTTAATTTTTTCCCTTGAAGCTTTGGTATATGAAATATTGCTGTCTTATATTACATTTTGTTATCATTCCAATAATGGATTTCGTAAGGTCTGTGTCAGTGGGAAGTCACTGTGTAATGCTAAGTGTTTTGATTAGGATGTTTTTGGTATGCAGTAAGAGACTTATGGCTGTGCATATTGTCAGCTCCTTATTAATTGTTACTTGCATTTTAAACAGGTGATGCTCTGCATAGTCTGCGGTCCAACTTGAATGACCCTAACAATGTCCTGCAGAGTTGGGATCCTACACTTGTCAACCCCTGCACCTGGTTTCATGTAACATGCAACAATGATAATAGTGTTATAAGAGTGTAAGATTTCTCTTTTAGATTTTTTTGAGTCCATTCTCATGAGTAAACTCTGGAATCTTGTATCAAGTAGTTCAAAAAGGATCGCTTTAGTGATATTTCTTTATATGCAATTTCTCAGTGACCTGGGGAATGCAGCTTTGTCCGGTCAATTAGTTCCACAGCTTGGCCTGCTTAAGAATTTGCAATACTTGTAAGTCATACTTTCTTATTTGTTTGCTGTTGTTGCGTTGGTGAGCTTATTTAAAGTTCATTTTTTTAACATGTATGGTGCATCATGTTGGTGTTAGATTGGGATTGAAATGTTGGGATTTGGGAACTATGTTGAGCTTTGTTGATGATGGGTTCAATGTGAGATGTTTACCATTAGTTCTTTGACTTCTTTCATTTTTTCCCCTCTTCTAATAATTTTTTAGGTTAATAATAAATATATATGTTCTTCGTAGTCCCCTTTAGGACTTGGCACTTTCCTCTTTAATAATAAAAAGCTTTTAAAAAGTTTTCCTGACTATTGTTCTTTGAAAATGCATCTTTACTGAAATCTTTGATGTTGTGACAGATATTTACTTTAGAGAATATAAAATCCAATGGAACTGAGTGTCTAGTTGGAATGATAGACAAAGAGTGACCTTGAATATATATATTTTTTCTCCTTGTAGTCCACCCGTGCTGCGGAGAAAGAAAATGAGAGCAGTGAATTAATTAAATAGATAGTACTATCTGCTCATATCTCCAATGTTTTGGTTCTTTGTGAATTATATAAGACTGTAAAAGACATGTATACCTTTGGGAAATTACCATTCAACGAGAAGAATCTACTCTGTTCACACATTGGAAAATTGAACTTCTGTAGTTCTGTATGTGGTAGCCTGTGTTGGAATTAGTGGGTAGGGTGTGCAGCTTCTTAGATGCTCAGAATAAGGTTCTTGGTAGAAATTAGATTCGTCGATGAGGTTTTTTTTCAGTGTTGGTGTATTCTTATTGAACCGGTGCAAGACATGCTTTTGAGATTTGGTGTATTCCCTTTCATTTCGGGGAATCATTTTTGTTTCTGAAAGGGTATACTGCTGCTCATTAGTTATTACCGATGTTGATGCTATAATTATATCTCTTTTTTCTTTTCTTTTCTCATTTCATTTTTGGGAATCATTTTTGTTTCTGAAAGGGTATACTGCTGCTTATTAGTTATTACCGATGCTGATGCTATAATTCTCTTTTCTTTTCTTTTCTTTTCTCATTTCATTTTGAAGTTTGAACCCATTTTCCCTAATCGTCAATCAAAATTGCTTGACAGGGAGCTCTACAGTAATAATATTAGTGGAGTAATTCCCAGTGATCTTGGGAATTTGACTAACTTGGTGAGCTTGGATCTTTACTTAAATAGTTTTACTGGTCCTATACCAGGCTCATTGGGGAAGCTGTCAAAACTGCGGTTCCTGTGAGTATACTTTGAGCTTACTATTTTAGTATAAATGTTATGTATCATATCATTACTATTTCATTTTGGTCTCTATTGTGTAATAATTTTTTTGGTATCATGTATGGTATTATTATTTTTAGTTCAACGTAGATGGCAGAAGTAAATATTTTAGAACCATACATCTCTCGATGTCTGTTTGAGTTACATTATTAACAGGAGATTTGTCTGGTTTGAAGTAAGGTTGGCCTTTTTATTGCATTAGTTTCTGATGTATGATCTGATAATTTTGAGTTGTTTATGAGATTTTTGGAAGTTGTGTTGATTGGGCTTGACAAAATTAAATGATTGATGGGTTCCTAATTCTAAGCCTTCCATATTTAGACAGCCTAGGGGCTGTGCTGTTTCAATATTTTTGTAAAGGCACATGGATGATTTGTAGCAGAGGGCTGATTTTTCAGTGAAGAAATGGCTTATGTTCAAGTATAATGTCTCTATGAAGATTTAGCATAGGATATTGATTTGAATAGCGTCTCTTGATTTTCTTCTACATGTTAACACTTATTATTTATTGGGATGTTTGTGCAAGGATAGCCGGCTTAATAACAACAGCTTGATGGGTCCCATTCCTATGTCCTTGACTAATATCACAGCACTTCAAGTATTGTGAGTGTTAAATTAAGTTCGTCAAAACCCCCTGCACCCCTCTCTGTCTCACGCACACACAGACAACCATGAAGTCACACAAAATGGTTTCTGATGATAATGAAGTTATTTAATCATAGATTGTGCTGTGGAATGCAGGGATCTGTCTAACAACCGTCTCTCGGGTGTGGTTCCAGATAATGGTTCTTTCTCGCTTTTCACTCCCATCAGGTCTCTGTCAACACTTAGGCTCTTCCTCCTCTTATCTGTCTTAAAGGATATGCTGAACAGGTGGTTTTTCTATATGCAGTTTCGCTAACAACCTGAATCTATGTGGCCCTGTCACTAGCCGGCCATGCCCGGGATCTCCTCCATTTTCCCCTCCTCCACCATTTGTACCGCCACCCCCTATTTCTATGCCAGGTAATCTTCTGAGCCTTGTTATGTTGTCTCTTATGGAATATTTTTGCCTCTTCATATATCCGTGTTTTGCATTCAAAAGAAAAGTTATAGTCTCTTGTAAATCAAAGCAGTCAAGCAGATGCTGCTGCCAATTTTCTGGATTCGGTTTGATCCTGTGTTCTTTTAACTTGCTTTTATTTCCTTGATTATTTCTTGTTTTCACGTTTTGTTCTGGAAATTAGAATCAGCTAAGTAGCTGGAACAATCATCTCCCTCCTGCATCTATGGGAGAAAGCACGTCACTGGGCATTGGACCATTTTCCTATAATTTCCATGATCTCATATTATTTATTTTCTGAATGTTGGTATAGTTAATCATAAAACTCAATTTTTGAGTAGGAAGTAACTGGATGGCAAATGGTTATCTTATGCTTGAATATGTTGGTGGATCACATCTTATTTTAACTCATTCTTGTGTCTGTTAATGCAGTAGAGGTTTTAGCAATGTGTTTTTGTGGTGCCTGCAAGTTGTGAGATAGAAAATTTTGCTGGGGAATTTTTCTAATTTGTTAATTTTCAGGAGGGAACAGTGCTACTGGAGCAATTGCTGGAGGAGTTGCTGCTGGTGCTGCTTTACTATTTGCTGCCCCTGCGATTGTATTTGCATGGTGGAGGAGAAGGAAACCTCAAGAATTTTTCTTTGATGTGCCTGGTCAGTGTTTTAGGTGAAGTTGATAGTAGTTTTGTTTGGTAGTTTGTTTTTAACTTTAATATGGGTCTTTGCAGCCGAGGAGGATCCTGAAGTTCACCTGGGACAGCTTAAAAGGTTTTCATTGCGAGAATTACAGGTTGCGACTGACACTTTCAGCAATAAAAACATTCTTGGGAGAGGTGGATTTGGTAAGGTTTACAAAGGACGCCTGGCAGATGGTTCTCTGGTTGCTGTGAAAAGACTCAAAGAAGAACGTACACCTGGGGGTGAGCTCCAATTCCAGACTGAAGTGGAGATGATCAGCATGGCTGTGCATCGGAATCTCCTCCGGTTACGTGGATTCTGCATGACACCAACTGAAAGACTACTTGTTTATCCTTACATGGCTAATGGAAGTGTTGCATCCTGTTTGAGAGGTAAAGTTGGTCTATGCTCATCAAATTGTACCCCTGGTTAAGTTATATTGATGCATTTTGTATCCATTCCGATCAATAATTCATTGCTGCTTTAGTCCATTGTCTTCATTATAGCATTTAATGTCAGCTTCACGTCATGAATTTCCAGTCATAATATTAGATGGCTTTTGTAGAACGCCCTGATTCACAGCTTCCTCTTGATTGGCCAACACGGAAACGAATTGCATTGGGATCTGCAAGAGGCCTTTCTTATCTCCATGACCATTGTGATCCGAAGATTATACATCGTGATGTGAAAGCTGCAAACATTTTGTTAGATGAGGAATTTGAGGCTGTTGTGGGGGACTTTGGGTTGGCTAAGCTAATGGACTACAAGGATACCCATGTTACCACTGCTGTACGTGGTACAATTGGGCATATCGCACCAGAATACCTGTCCACTGGGAAGTCTTCAGAGAAAACTGATGTTTTTGGTTATGGGATCATGCTTCTGGAGCTAATCACCGGGCAAAGAGCCTTTGACCTCGCTAGGCTTGCTAATGATGATGATGTCATGTTACTGGATTGGGTACGTATTATATTTTGTATGTATGCCGTGTTCATGATTCGATTCGTCTCTCGCATTTCATTTTGTCTGCCCAACATGATACTATGCAAATATGTCTTTGGAGCCAGCCCTTTTAATTAGACTTGAGCGCTTTTCTGTTGAGTGGGTGTTTTTGTTTCCAGCCAGTCAATTCATTTTCTACACTGCAACCATGTATCTCTTGGTGAAGTGTAGCATATCAACTGTTCCTCATAGAGTTGATTTCTGCCTGTTAAATGTTATGACAATCAGCCAGGAGTCTAAGATTGCTGACCAAGCTGTGAGTGTTAGGAAGACGAGGTTGTAAAGCCTGCTTACATGTGCTAGAAGTGTATGAACTGTATGAGGAAAAAGTATATGAACTGTACAGGGAATTGTATATGAACTATGTAAGGGTGAATGTTATTGCCTATTGAGGAGTGGAATTATAATAGGTGGCTGAATATGCTGAGTTTTGTTCTCAAGACACAGCAATCACTGTTATTAGTAGATCCATGGTTTGATTTACCTTCTGTTTTGTAGTTCTCAATGAGCCAAACTTTGAGTTCTATGGTCCTTTTAGCGAGTATTAGTCTAGTTAGCGATGCTGGTCAGGTTCACAGAATGCTTTTGAATTGCCAGCTTTCCTGAAATTTTAGGATTCACAGATTGTTTCTATAGTTATGCTGAGGGTGGTGGATCACATAGAATCGGGTGATGTTTAGGAATAATTGAATCATATCTTCAGCAGAAATCTTGTACTTTTTGGTTGAGTGTTAGTTTCTTGTTAATACCTCATGCCTGCTCCATATTGTTTAACTACGTGTTTGGTTTCTGTATTTTCCCTGGTCGAGTTTCACAGCCTCTTTGTTTCCTTATCTGTATATGATTGGAGGCTTGAATGCTTCATTCCAGTGACATAACTGGCTATCATCATAGGTCAAAGGACTTTTAAAGGAGAAGAAGTTAGAAATGCTGGTTGACCCTGATCTTCAAAATAACTATGTTGAAGCTGAGGTAGAGCAGCTGATCCAGGTTGCACTGCTTTGCACACAAGGCTCCCCAATGGACCGGCCTAAGATGTCAGAAGTGATGAGGATGCTTGAAGGTGATGGATTGGCAGAGAAGTGGGACGAATGGCAAAAGGTCGAAGTTCTGCGACAGGAGGTGGAACTGACCGCGCATCCTAATTCTGATTGGATCGTTGACTCAACGGAAAATCTGCATGCAGTTGAGTTGTCTGGGCCAAGGTGACCCAGTCACAGTTACAAATTACAGAAGCAAAATATGTACTGCCTATTTTTAATCATAATCGCTCTTTTTTTTTGGTTTTGTTTTATGACCATGTCCTGATTTATCTCTTATAAGCCCATTCTGCATTATATTCATTGCATTTGTGCATATCAGTCTTGTAATTGAGGTGCAAATCATGTCATCTGTTGCGGCTCGACATAGCCTTCATATTTTTCTACTGCTTTAGTTGTGGAAGTTTAGATCGTTTATTTTTATTTATGGAAAGTTTATCAGTTTTTGTCTTTTGGAGAAGAGGAGGGTTGAGCCAGTTGAGTGCCAACCTTGGGCGAAACCTGTTGTTACATTGGATTTATGTTTTTATCCTTTTGACACACAGCTGTAAGGATAGCTTGAAGGGTAACTTGTACCTTGATTTAGTTTTTGTCCAGTATTTCAACTAATGATATATTGTTTAGGGTATAGTATATGCAACCCGTCATGTTTGATGAAAAGACACAGAATTTTACAAAGTCAAAGTCTCCCTTATTGCAGTTACAAGTGAAAGTGTATTTGGTAGGGGTGCGATGACTATAAAGATAATTAAAATTATATGAATAAATAAATATTCATATTTGATAATATGTATATTATTTATTTGGATAATTTTTTAGATAATTTTATTCATTTTTTGTTTGTAAAGGAGAGGTGGATAATTTATTACTCATATTTATTATCTTTTTATCAAGCACACCTAGAGTAAATACATGCATCATCTCATTAACAATAATAACATAATGTGAAAATTTTCATTAAAAAAGTAAAAAAAATGAGAAAGTGATCTCAAAATACAAAGCAAATCAATAATAGTTAAGATCCTAGAATCTAAAATACTACAATGAATAAATGAAATACTAATTCTATAGCATAGCTTAAAGATTATAAATCAAGAAAAAAAAAAGAGAGAGAGAGAGAGAAACTTTTAACTGCTATAAATTCATCTTTGTCTTTTTATAATCGGGGAAGAGTATTTGTTTTTTCAACAAACGTGAAGGATTGTATATGTAAGCATATTCTATAATCTGCCTAGTTTCAAATAGTTGTTTTTTCTTTATAAAGCATAGAAAAACTGGTATATTTGCTTGGCATTGTCGATGACTCCATAAGCTTTTGTATTAGTCACAAGTTGAATTTGCTGCCAGAGACACCAGCCTTGGCAGTGACAAAGAAATTGAAGGCATACAAAAGCAAAAAATAAATAAAAGAAAAGGTCATCATATTTTATTCTTACCACAGCACAAAGCGTTTTGTACATGAAATAATATAACATACTCAGACCAATTCAGGCATCATGAACTGCCTGGCACTTCCCAACTCCAGCGGTTCTCCCAACCAATATTATCTTTCAAATTTGTTAGCACTCAGATGGCAGTAACTTTACCTGATTGTATCTAAAACGGAAAAATAATCTCCTTTTAACAAATCTAAAAAGATTTCACATGAAATTGTACCGGTGCTGCAGTAAGAAGTCCAACCAGTAGCATAACCTGAAAATGAAATCCTGCAGGGCATACCACTGGTAGCTCAGAGCTGATGTGTGGATTGAGAATTATCCACAGAAGTATGAGTATCAGGTCCGAGATTTGAGTTTTGTGACGAAAACAAATTGGGATATGAATAGTATGGGTCATCATCCATTGATGCCAATCTTTGAGGTTGGGGATGAGCATGCTCATTAACATCAGAAGCACGATCATCAAAGACAGGAATATCATCAGACAATTTCATTCGGTCAAATGAAGAAATATTTGGCGACTCTGATACCTTGTAGTCTTCATGAACATGGTAGGAGCCCGGAGAATTTAGAGTACCATCAGGATTTTCAAAAGAGTTCTGGTGATTGAACAGTGGGTTTTCTCTAGTAGCTAACGGATCAGGAGTTTGTGCATGAAACAGGTTCTCACTGCTACTCTCATCAGCATTATCGTACTTTTTGGTGAGCTCACTAATTCTGACCTGTGCAAGACTAGCTGCCGAGCGAGCAGCTGCAGCAGCAAGTTCAGCGCTTTCAGCAGCAGCCTGTGCAGCAGCTAAAACATCTTGCAAATCAACATTAGCCTCGCTTTTGGTCCTTGATCGGGAAAGGGGAGATATATTCTGTTGCGCAGATAATGATGCAGATGATACTGTAGGGGGAGAAATATTCTGTTGTGCAGAGAATGATGCAGATGATAATGTAGGGGGAGAAATAAATGGCAGAAATTGTTTATCTGCCTTGGTGTCGACAGCAACACTGGGCATTTCATATTTGCTTATTCCCAACTCTTCTTTCGTCAATTCCTCACTTTTCAAGTGCCCTTCCTGTGCCAGATTCTCATGTTCAGAATAATGTAATGATTCATGATCAGTTTCATGAAAGGGAGCAGCTGATGTAACAGAAGCCTTTTCTGGTGCTGAGGCAACATTAGTGCTAGGCTGTAATGAAACCTTAGGAACTTCAGGAAAATCCAAAAGCTCAGAGTCTGAATCAGAATCTGGCTGCTCTGTATAGGCATTGTCAGGGTTAAGTGTTTCATCATGTTTTTCAGTGGGAAGTGGCAACCTGGACCCACCAACGAGCTGCGTTGGGCCACTCTGATGTAACGAAAACAAATGTTAGGGCAGAGAGAGCACATGAATCATGTAGGAGAATCATTTTACTCACCAATAAATCTTCATGTCGTTTAAAAAACTCAGTTTCAGATGAGGATGGATCCCAATCCAATTGATGCTCCTCTGCAATTTCCTTCAGAAGCTTCAGTTTTGTTTCAGGTGATGGGGCACGAACTGACAGCAGTTCTATCAACTATGTTTCAAATGTGAAAATGTCAATAAACAAGTGAGAGGATAAATTGGTGATAAGATTTTATCAACACAATGATGCACAATATTGAGACAGAGATTCATAGAACCTGGCGATTAACACCACAATCTGGCATGAGCTCGGTTACAGCTGACACATACTCCCTTCCATATTTGGATGCGAATAACATTTGAACCTGCAGCAATTCTGGCAGATCGGCACATCTTGGAGCAGCAAAACACACGCTGGATATCGCTTCTTTCAAGTCTAGAGGACATTCCCTATCCAAAATTCATGATATAGAAATCTAAGAATCTTAGTAAGAAGAAAATTCAAATTAAAAAAATTGTAAATCACATTCTCTGACCAGTTATAGAGCTAAAAAAAAGAACCATTCATCAAGCAAATCATTACCTCCACAAAGCCGCATCAATGAGCACACCAAAGACAATAACACTCTGAACTAGAGCGAAGACATAGTTAATCTAATGTAACTTAAAAGTTCAATCATCTGAAAACACTTCTTATATACTATGAATTGTAAGGGAAAGGCAGAGTCAACATGTCATCCTATGTTATTGAACGGGTTCACATAGACCTAATCCATTAAGCCAAACACTGAAAAAGATTTTTGAAAGTGCAAGCTCTCTTGGGAAGGTTTCCACAATCAATATCAGAAAGAACTCAAATACTGGATTGAGCAGGGCACCACAAGCTGTAAAGTAATACAGCAGCGTCCAGGAATACCATCTCTTGCCTCGCCAAATCAAAGCTATGAGGCCCTAACTTCAATGTGGATTAAGTGGCCTCTTTTAGAAGCCATACCACACAAACTTGTGCATTTCCATTAGGATGTGGTGAAGTAAGTTTACCAATAGGTTATAGAATATAGAAACACTCTTAAATTATAGTTTGGAGGAATAAATCAAGATCCAAAGAGGCCAAACTTATGATAGCTGTTATTCCATTATTAATTTGCTGGATCCATGAATAGAAAGAAACCAGACTTGTGGAGGAAGTAAAGTTACCATATGGATTGCGATTAGAGGTTGTTAAAAGAACTTTTCTTTTCCGATAGACGAAATCCTGTTGTAGATGAATATGGTGCGGCAAAAGTTGGTGTCATTTACAGTTTATTTATATACTGCTTCTATCGTTGAATCAAAAAGAAAAACCTCAAATGTTTGTCTTTTCTCCTATCTAGAGCTAAAAAATTCCAGCTCTCCCTTCTCTCTGTGTCATAGGTTGGGTGAAAGAGTATAATTTTTTTAAAGAGTGTCGCTAAAATGAAATCTAATTTAACATTGTCTTGGACAGTTTGCTAGAACATAAAATTCAGCTCACCAGTTTGAGCAAATTGATAATCTAACATGGGCTCGTTGCATGTTGTTAATAAGCCAACAAGAATTAGAACCAGAAAGGACATCAAAGTTGCAAGAAGATGAAGAAAATCAAAAGCAACATAAGTAGTCCAAGCCACATAACATATAAAGAAAAAGAAAAAACGAAACCTTTGCACTTCTATGATGGGAAGGCGAACAGCAATAAGCTCACAGAAGAGCTCCAAAATCTCTTGTGCAGCAATCATATTCTCTTCTCTTATTATATGTTCCACCTGGAAAATCATAATAGTAAGAAGTGTAACTAGCACGAACAAAGAAAACCAAAACACTATAGAATTCAAGAGATACAAACCCGAATGCGAGCAGTGGCTTCCTGACCGGTCTCGAGTAGCTTGGCAATGTCTCGACGCATCTGCTTAATCTGAATTTCTCTTCTGTTCCTCAGCAACTTTATCCGGGGAATCGTCAACTTCAATAGGGTTTTACTGCAAAAGCCAAAACAGTGAAACGAAATCCCTAAAAACCCCCAAAAATAAAAAATAAAACACAAATCACTAAATTTCAGAAGAATAGGGAAGGAATGTTCGAAGACAAGAAAGGTACCATTTGGCAGCTTTGAAACCCTTGTTGAAGAAGGAATCGAGCATCGACATGATTTTGCGAAATTCAGATTCACTACTGAGATAGATAGACAGATAGCGATCAATCGATCAATCGATCTCTGGTTCTGATTACGTACAACAAAAGAACATATATACGCAAAAGAGATTACAACGTAAATTCAGATAAGCTGACGCAATCGAAATCAAATAATGTCGAACTTTTCTGTGATTATATATATATATATACGTACGTTACCTGCTTCACTATAAGGAGACGCGTACGAAGGAAAGTAGTAAAAGAAGAGCAGAAGAACAGGTAGCTGGCGTACGAAGGAAAGTAGTAAAAGAAGAGCAGAAGAACAGGTAGCTGCTGTTGTAGTTTGCTTAAGATCGAAGGATGCGTCGTAATTATACCGCGTTTCGTGGGCCCAATATTGGAGTGAGTGGTTCAGGAGAAGCTGCTCCGTCGGCTTTCTATGCCGAAAGTTACATTTTCCACCCGACCCGACCCTGTTTACATCTCCATTTTTTCGGGTTGTTAAAAAAATTTGATCGTAATTGAACTGTTTGCTCGGTTTAGACGGATTTTTTCAAACATAATTTTGCATATTTTTCATTAAAATCGAATGAAAAATGTCAAACTTAAACAACAACGGGGCGTTAGCAGAGATGACAAACTTAACTGCGATAACTCTTTGTCTAAGCTGGAGGTCGTAAATTTAAATCTCATGAGTGTTATTTTATTCTTGTAATTGTTTGAATGGGTTTCTTGGTTAGTGTGTGTATGTGTTTAAGTCACCCTGCGTTGTCTTTCTACACTAGCCTTGCTTGGGAGAGCTGTTTGGAGGGGTTGGGAGGGGTTCATGAACAAGCGAACCCCTCCGAACCCTTGCTTGGCATAAACACCTCAAGGTGTTCGGAGGGGTTCACGAACCCCTCCCAACACCCCTTTTCCCAACCTCTCAAAATGAGGGGTTGAAAGGTGTTCACTCACATTAAAGGCTCTCAACCTCTCTCATACCAATCAAGGGTTCACTTTTATGAACTCCTCCCAACCCAACACCTCCCAACTCTACCCCTCTCAACCCAACACCTCCCAACCCATCTCCCAAGCATAGCCTAAGTCTCGACGTAGGACTTATCAATCCATGAGAATAGCAAGATCTTTCAAGCTGAGTTTTTACGTACACAGGTTTGGCTCGTCACACTTTTACGAGGCTTGTTGAGGCAAAAGATCGACAATCGAAAATGTATGAACGTATCAGGATATTTGAAAATAGAATCGTAACGTGCTCGGAGAGATTTACATGATTCAGTCTTGGGAGGCCTACATTCATGGTACAAATATAGAATACATTCTCATTCTTGAGTTTGGGTCTTACTCAATAATAGGGCTTATTGACCTTGCCTCGTGTGGGCTTAAGTCTCAGTCTTATCCACTTTGTGATTGATCGGGCCTTACTGATTTTGGCCTATACAAGGCTCAAGCATAGTTGTGGCTTTTAAGGGCCTAAAGAATTAAGATTGGTTATGAAATTTATAAATATCAGATAATTGAGTCTAACTTAGTTTAATTGACTGCTAATCTGCCTTAAATTTGCTATTCTACCTTAAAATTTAAATTGCTTTAAGTAGTTTATAATAATTGGGAGTTTTTCTTTTGGACTTTATTAAACCTTTTCAAAGCCCAGATCCTAAGTCACTAAGGCCAGCTCTACTTTTTGGGCCACAACAGATTTGTATTGGGCCTAAACATTTCGGCCCAAATTTTGAGTTGGAGACTTTGATTCGGATCTTGAAAATTCTAGTTTCAACTTTCAACCGACCGCCTCAATATTCCACATAAAATCTAACTAAAAAAGACAAAATTGAATATTGCTTTTATTAGACCAAGTCATTCAAGAATATTAAATATATTTCCAACAAACAAACTTGGGCAAAATTCAACATTGCATAAATTTAAAGCCGATTGCTTAATATTTTTTTTAGAAATATATCTATTTATTATTTTTTTAAAAGCAAGTTGTCAAATTTTTTATACAAAAATTCGCCACTACTACTTCTTGGTTGTACCCTGAATAAACCTGTGAAGTTGTTAAATGGTCTGAAATTACATAGCACATGAAAACTCTATGTATGATTTCGCATATAGGAATCAAATCCATAATCTCTAGAAGGACGGGCTCTCTCCTAACCTTTAGATTATAAACAAATTCTCAAACTAGAGGCCACCGATTTGAAAATTCAATTGACTAAGAAAAAAAATAAAAACTAGACTTCAATGCGAGACAAGATTACCCTTTTAACATTTGATATAATTTTTTAGTTAACGGCTGGATAAATTGGATCAAAGTCCAATCGAAACCACAAGGGTATTTTTTTTTCATTGGAAATCGAACCATGGACTTCTCTAATTCATACAGTTTGGCTCTAAGAATTCACTTAGACAATAAACACCAAGTTGTCATGTACATGACGGAATCAAGCAAGAGCCCCGGACACAGTTTCTTTTGGTCTAATTGTTGAAGACAATATTTCTTACCAATAGTTATTTATTTATTTATTGCCACTAGTGATTAATTTATAGTGGTTGCAACTTACCATTATTACTCAATTAAAATAAATGACTTATCTTATTTTCATCCACAACTATGTTAGAATTTGAATACGAAAATGACAAGACAAGAATTGACCATAAACACAAAGTTTGGGATATGCATTATTGTATTTCGGTTGCAACTTGGAAAATTAAAATACTTTGTAAGGATAACATAGTTGACATTTAATAAGAAAGAAAATTTACTCCCACGCTTAACAATTTTAGCGTTATTTTCTCTTCCGGACTTCGGTTAGTTTCAATCGCTTGTCAGGATAGTGCGTATCACGTTGAAAGTCTCTTGTTTGGATTCAACCCAACTGTTTAGCGGGCACGCCGAACCATAGATTTTCTTTTAAAAAAAAAGTTGACATATAACTGTTTAGACGGATCACTTAAGTTGGTGCCAAACTAATTCAAAATGCTGATGGATTATGAAAAGAGAGCTTCTTTTTTGGTATTTTTTCTTAGGTACTATATACATGACATGAGATGAGATATCATATCATTTCAAAAAACAATTAAAGTCAAAGATTAGGTTAGTTTCTTGGGTGAATAAAATGAAGAATAGCATATAGAAATGATGATATGAGCACTTGCATTTGATTCATTGCTTGTGCAATAAGATGAACAAGTTGTCAAGGTTTACTATATATAAATAAAAATGTACCAACAAAATTATTTGTGATAAATTACCATTTGACAAAGGTTTACTATATTATTTCTCTCATTTATCACAAACGCTTCCTAATCTATACTATCTATAATTTCTGAAACAAACTTTTGGTTAAACACAATCTTGACACATGGATGAGCTTGGAAGTGTCACATGGAAATTAGGTTTTAAAGTAAAAAAAATTATGTCATTAATTTTTCCTTATCATCTTATTTCATTTTTATCACAAATTAAGAAAGTGATAAACACGGGTAAGTTAAAAAGACTTTTTGTATATAGTGCATTTAAATCTGTTAGTTTTTTCCTTATCATATTATCTCATTTTTATTGCTCAATTTACAAGGCTTGAATATTGTGGATATAGTCATCTATGTTCGCGTCATTTAATTATAACAATGAGTAAATGTTTGCACAGATTCATTAAATATTGTTTTAGATTACTCTAATGTAGTCAAATAGATTTAAGATCTAAACTATTTATAAGTTCACAAACCAATATCAAAACACAAACACAAGATAAATGTACGATGAAATATGATCACGATGACAGAAACCATTTTGAGGGGCTGTCACTAGATTTGGTTGTCAAAATTCTTGAAAGATCAGTAGAAGAAGCTTCAACTTTTTTTTCCCTACGAAAGAGGTAAGAAAATTATAAAAACTTTTAAACATTGTTTAAATTACAATGTACGTCAAGATTATTGTTGCCTAAATGTCTTGCAATACTGATGCCCAAAATAAGTATTTATCATTCATACTGTTCGTCTAATGAGTTTTATTTTATGATACAAAAATATACAGCTGCCATGCTTTCATAATGATTGTCAGTAAACCTATAATTGCTAGAAATGTTGATGTGTGGCCATTGAGGAGTATCTTCCCATCAATCGATAACAGGGGTGGAGATTTCTTCAATTACATGGTTTCCATAGATGTTGTCGATGCTAAACTCCTTCAAGGGACGCATTATTTTTTCAACAAGGATATGCCTTTTACTGGAATCATTATGCTAAAAGATGCAGCGGTAAGTGGGAGGGAATTATGTGCATATGTTTTCACACTTGCAGTCGCAAAAACACACAAACGATAGGAAACCTTATTTTTCCGGTTATAGATAAAAACAACCGTTTATACCCCATGTTGACTTTATTCAAATACATAATATAACACCCACAATGTTCTCTTCAAAAACATTTCATAACGACAATTCTAAAAGATCTTACAAGTTATTTTTCGACAACTACAAATGTTAAGATGGATATACATACAATTAATCAATTTCCGTGGCGTAGCCACGGGTTAAACCTAGTTAATTTGTTAAATCATCATGCAGAAACAATTAGCTTATGACAAAGGTAAAATAGTTAAGAATTCTTAGGTTGTGCTTGGGGAGGAGTTGGGTTAGGAGGGGGTTGGAGGAGGTTGGGTTGGGACTTGTGAAGGGTTCATAAAAGTGTGTTAGGAGATAAACGACATAATAGAAATCAATGCAAGAAAAAACAGAAAACAACACTAATTTACTAAATTCAGTCAATTGTGTTTACATCCTCTTAATTTCAGAGAGTTCCACTATTTCAAAGAAAGAGAATATAATAGTGCGGCTAGGGTTACAAACTTATTTGTGAGCTCTGGTTCGGGCCTATCGGCCCTCACTTTCGCTTCACAAAGTAAGCCTCCAAAAAATCCACTCACATGATTTTGGAACGTCTTCTCGGGTCGGGTCATCAAAACAGGCTCCATACTAAATCACAACAAAGTGAACCCTTGTTTGGTTTTATACGTATTAGGAGGTGTTGGGATGATTTATGTGAGTGAACACCCCCTAGAACGTTTATGTGAGTGAACACCTCTCAACCCCTTAAAATGAGGAATTGGGAAAATGAGTGTTGGGAGGGGTTCGTAAACCCTTCGAAACACCTTCAGTTATTCGCAATAAGCAAAGGTTCAGAAGGATATGTGAACTCCCAACATCTCTCCCAAATAAGGTATTAAAGTCGCGTGCAAACAGACAGAACACTACAAAATTGAAAATGAAAGTTTCGATGAATCAAAATTGGAGTCCACAAAGAGAAAATCCCAAGGATTATGAAAAATCTAAGAAATTGCGAAAAATACGATTGATTGATCAAGTTGATTCTCTCTTCCCAAAATGATCTGTAAGATTTCTACTGTGAAGGGCAAGACAAATTGCTTCTTTTTTTAAAAAAAAAAATAGATTTATAAACTATTTAGGGTAGGGTGATGATAATTTTTTACGTTATTAAAATTCTTTTTGGAGTTATTTTATTATAAATTTTGTGTCCTAAAAAATATATTAACCATTTAAGTTTATGAAATTAAATTAAAATATTAATTAAAAAAATTACATTAATAATATTAATTAATACAATAAAAATTGTAAAAAATACAAATTAGTCTCACAGCCAAAACTATTAGTAACCAAAATCTTTATTTTAAGCCTTTGAATCAGCACATTCATCAATCCAACCTTATTCTTCAACTCATATGGGAAAGTGTCTATTATAATTATATAATCATGTACTAATCATACCTTTGTTCATCTATAGCAGAGAATCCGAAATGCTTTCCTATATTTCACGACACTCGGGAATCCATTCAGCGTGTCGCTTGTGGGAAACGTTCCAACATGTCCTTAATCATTTATAACTACACCCATGATCCAATGTAGCATGCCGCTATTGATGTATGTTTATGCCCGCCCTTGCTCATTTATTGATGCACTTAGGTTCCGATACAATTCGTCGCAAGTAGGAAATTAAATGTCCCAATAAAATTTTTATTTTGATTCATGTTTATAAGTTTGACAAAAGTTTATTATGGCTGTCAACCTATCACAACCCTCCTCTCATATTCGATAAATTCATTATTATTTTTTATAATCAAAATACTAATGTATTGGTTCTACATTATCAATAAGATTGGCTTCAACAATAATAATCTATAGCAATTGGTGATAATTAAATAATGTTTTGAAAGTGTACAGCTTGTTTCACAAAGCTATTGACGATTGTCAATTCTCCACGTGCCACCAATTTATTAATACACATAAGTAATACAATTCAAAATATCTAATTATACATGATATGATTAGATATTTGATGTGGCATGCTCAAATAATATGATTGATGCAACATTATATTCATCTAACTTTTATTTTATAAAAAAAATATATTTTTCTAAAATAATTTGTAAAGCATATAAATATAAATTATTTTATAAACTTTAAATAAACTCTGCCAAATAAAACTTAAATCCGAAAAATATAATTTCAAAGATGAGAATAGGAGATATTGATTCCTAATCAAGATGAATAATTCTAATTTGGGAAAAAAGTAGAATGATCCACGTATTCAAGTTTTTTCTAGTCCTAAGTATCATTGAATGAGATAACACAGATGAACAAAATTGTACGGCCTGATATATCCACATGAATTAGATAATCTAAAGTGAATAATATTAGTTGGTTGAGTGGGCTTGGGATTTCTGACACAGTATTAGAGCATTCCGTCCTATTGAACATGATATCTACTTCATTGGTTGAGTTTGACATAACCCAATTCACAAATACGGATGAATGTTTTAACTAAACATGCTACATCGAAAATGACAAAATCATCCAAGTAGTTTTTAAACAAAGTCCATATCCCTCTTAACCAATTATGATTTTTTCAAGCTTAAATATCATAAAGTGTGATAACTCGAAGGAACAAAGCCTTGTAGATATGATGTATTTATGAAAATCGAACAATTTCAACGGACAATTTCAGTTGGTTGGGTCAGCTTGAGATTTTTGACAGAAACGACGGCATATATACATTTGGGAGCCATTTTTATTTTTAAAAATATATTATTGGTTTGATTTTTTCCCATTATTTTTAACAAATATATTATTTTTGAAAACTTTTCAATAATTGCTCTCCGTTTAATACACGCGTCCTTCCTTCGACCGTCTCCACTTAGCAAATCAGAGTCTGCCGTCTCATCGAAACATAAGGTTGCCCTTACTTCACGGAATGAGGGTATTATAGTAATAATACAAATTGAAAAATCCTATCGCTGCCATTTGTCATATCCTTACTACGTGTAAGAGTTTGATTTGATGTACAATAATGAGCCCGAAACAGTCGATTTTTACCGTCACCGTCACCGTCGCCGTCCATTAAAAAGCTAGAATCTCAACGTCGTAAAATATCCATGTCGTCCACAATAACGACAAAGCCGTCTCTTGTTTTTCCTTTTTATATTTCTGACCATGTTATTTTAACATATTTATGTTTTAAGACCCAAACAAGTTTTCTTTATTTGGGTATTCAAATGCTCGAAATTTTACAGTTTAGACGAAAATAGTATAATTTTAATTAGTATTGATAAAATATATCTAAGATTGAAGTAATAAACCCAAGTACCCAATTATGCTAAGGTTGTAAACACAAAATTTCCTACTTATTATGTCTTCCATTGACTGAATAGAAAGACAGGAAATACAAAGGTGATCCATATAAATTTATCTTTGGATATTCGATACGAGTCTAAATTCATACCGTCAAGTTTGCGAGTACAAAAAAAAATTCACATGATACATGATACGAGTCTAAAACTGAACGCGTGTACATAAGGATATTACTCTCTGTAAGAATCGAACTCAAAACTTTCCGAATACATGCAATTCGGCGCAGGAAAATTCACCACTAATGAAAAACAATTATAGTGATTTTAAGATAACATGGGAGGGGAAGGTACATATTCAGGATTTCAGGGCAAGGCTATTTTTATATTTGTTATAAGATTTAATGTCACTCATTTATTGTAGCTTCTAATATAATTATATTAAAATGCACTTTTAAATAAAACTATGTAAATCATAATACACATCTTCTTATTTTCCTTGAGTAGTTTAAGAAGTCACAGGATGCAAATCTGTTGTTTTTACCTCGGATTAAATTAACAAGATAATAAAGTGAGGGAAATTTTTTTAATTATTTGAAATATTTTCACATTTGTTTCACTATAAATACAAGATTGATGTGAATGCAATTTTATGTTCGATCTACACGTTAGCAGTTAGGGTCCATGTTGCAATGTGGACAACAAACCTTAGGTCTGGTGGAACAATGAGTGGATGAACTAGAAACAGTTTGACACACAGATAGATAAATTAGAATGTCTGGGATGAAATATTTTTTTTTTGAAGTATGTACAATGCTCTAAATCATAATTTATTTATTTAAATATTAATGTGACAAGATCACCATATAGATTTTCATGCATACATGACAAAGATGGGGAGTTATTATATAATAATATTTCAGAAAGAATCCATCTATGTTTCATTATTTCTATTATGTAGGCCAAAGAGGAGGCATATGGATGTGTGATTGTAGATAAAGTATTTTATTCAATTGAAATTATTTGACATCCATATGCCATTTATTTTGTAGATACACCTAGTCATTTATTTTATTTCTAAATTTCATCATCAAAAGCAAGCCCATATATATATATATATTTTCTTCAAAATAAAATAAAATATATATATGGTGTGTGTGTGTGTTTGTATATTTATTTGAAGTTTTAGAATAAAATTGTCATTTATTATACAAAAATACTGATTGGAAAACTAATTATAACAAATTGGAGAGAAAGGACACAACACGGAACTAAGATAAATATTATCACAATTTTTTAATATTGGATAATACCGTCGATTTGGCCGCAAAAATCCCAAGGCAATGACTACGCCAATTTTTTTAAAACAAAACACTGCACATACAGATGAACAATTGAAATCAAAATTCAAACTTTAAATTGGAATCAAAGCAAAATTTAACCCTTAAATTGCAACTAAACCTCGGTCAAATCGAGATAATTTGAATATCATCCCACCTCACATAAACATGATAATTTGAATGCTTTTATTTTCATCTAAAAAGCTAATTTCAATTATCAATTCTTCTACTTCCGTTTTCATCAAAAACACTTTTTATGTATATTTTCGATAAAAAATACATTAATAAAGGGATTTGAACTTGCAAGCTTAGTAAAGGGACCAAATTACAAAAACTAACAAATTTGGGGGCTCAATAATAAATTCTGTTAATAATGCCATGCGTACAGAATTTAATAGGGCCATAAATACAGGAATGAATCTAGCGTATATAAAAATATACGGTGGCATGTGCATAATTACGGTGTGAACACTGTAAGAGACTAAGAGTGGACCCCACTTCTCTAATTTCTTCGCTTCTTTTCTTCCTTCTTTCTTTCTTCCTTCTTTATTCATTCTTGTTGTCACATCTCTGTAATTCTTCCCTCTCTCTCAACTCTCTTTGCATCCTCCAATTCTTTGTTTCCCCCATAGATAGGGAAAATCAAGATTTTTTTTGTTCATTATGCTTGTTGGTATTACCGAGTTTTGGGTTGTCAACTACCATATCTTTGTCCTTTGGATTGCTTTGACAGTAAGTAATGCTTTCTTGTCATTTTTTTTTTCTTTCCTTGAATCACAATTGGTTACCATATTTAATTTATGGGATTTTTTATTTGACTTTTTGAGAGCTCAAAAATGGAAATTTATTGATGAAATCGGGGCTAGTGAATGATAGAATCGTTTGAATGATTTTTTGAGTTCATATCGGAATATAATATATCAATAGCTTTTATTAGTTTTGTGGGTTTATGGGTTTTCGTTATTCCTAGCTTTTGCTTCTTGCTTTCCTTGTGCTCCCAATAATTGGATCGTAGTGGTTCTTCTTGCCTTAACAGAAGACTTGAAGCGTCGAGTTTAGGATTTGGGGTTGTTCTCTCTTCACTTGATGATTCATTCGATTTTGTATTCGTTTCTGTTTAATTTTGAATCTGGGTTTGTGCCTTGACAGAGATTTTGAATATTTTGGCACTTAGTCATCACTTTTCTTGTTGAGCTCGGTCTGTTTGTAGTCGCACTTTCATCTTCTTCAGAGGTTCTGGTTCTTTTCTGTTTTTCCTTTCGATTAGAAATTTATATTTTTTTTAATCTTTGACAGAGAAGAAACGAATTCCTGTTTTTTTTTTTAAAGATTTTTTTTTCTTGGAAATTTAATGAATCTGTCTGAGGATTGGCATATTTACTGTATCCTATTAGAATTATTGTCTAATCTGATTTATGGTGTTAATTATTGCATCCTTTTAAGGATTGAGATTTACATTTTTAAGTTCATGATACTGGGAGTATTAATTGTTTAACCTGAACCCTTTCCATTTCTTGGAATTTTGCTTTTCATTTTAATTTCAGAGATATTTTACATGTTAGGATTTGGTTCATTAAGTGATCTTTCTTTTCGATATTCTAATAAATTACCTGATTGCTTTTTCTCGTTGGTGATCTTTGATAGAGTTATTGCATGGTCATAGACAAATACGTATGAAGTTATCACTTTTAATTAAAGTTGCGAATTTTGCATGTAGTTCTAGGCCTTGGAATTATCTTCTATATATGTGGATTTGGTTTACTCGAACTGGGATCATAATTATGAATGGGTCTTTTAGAAAGCGACGGTATCAGGTCTTGTTAAACTAACTATCACACAGCTAGGTAAAGGTAAAAATATTATGTGGTTTCTTGACAATCCATTTGAATATTTTTCCCTTCACCAAACAGGCAAACCAGGCTGATTCTCACTTAGAATAACCCATCAGAGTTCTTTTCTGATAGATGTGTAGCACGTGTCATTATTGTGGCGTTGGACTTAAAAACGCAAAGAAAGACAAGAGGAAGTTGGAAATTGAGAACCCATTAGACTTAAACGGTCAAGGCGCCATTTGGTCTTGTAAATTTTGTTTAGAGAAGCAAGATGGAGGATCTATGAAGAAGGATGGTATGAGTTCTAATGTTTCACCAACAATCAGTCCAACAACTTCTTTGTCAGGCAGTGATAGATCGATATCCAACTCAAGTAAATTTACTTTTCTTCTTGTTTCATTTTTATTAATTTATTTATGTATTTTGAAAAATTTAATTGGACTTTCAACCATGGGTTCACATTCTGATTTTTTCTTCTGTCATCTGCCTTTTCAGGTGATCTCTCAGTTGATGCAAACATGTATAATCGGTATCGAATTTGTGCTAGGCATAGCTGCTGGTATTTTTTTTCTTCTTCAGGACCCTTTGAAGCATAATGACAACTCCCTTTGATATTTTCAGGAGTAATCATGAGGGAAGATCGACGGACATTGGTCAAGGGGATCTTAAATTTTCATTCAATGGCTCGTTGAAGAAATCAAACTCAGAAGCTTCTGTAAATGAAGTTGATAGATTGAACACAGTGAAAGAAACTAACCTAAAGCAAAGAAACATTAGAAATGAAAAGGATGCTGCTAGAGATGTAGAGGTAACGGAAGTCGTTAATGGTCGTGAAGCACAAGATAATTTTGTCCAAAGCTCTAGCAGGCCCTTAGATGTAGACTGTGATATATCTAATCCTGTTGATGATGAACTTGGTTCCCGAATTTGGGTACCTCCTGAAGCAGAGGACCCGGAGGATGAGATGGAGGGCAGTGTGGCTTACAATGACGACGATGACAATGATGAGTATGGTGATGGCACAAAATGGGGCAAGCCAACTTCTTTGAGTCACTTCAATGACAAGGGCAGTGGAAGCTACAGGTTTATAGAGGGAAAACAAAAAGCTATGCAAGAGGTGATTGATGGGAAGTTCAAGGCTCATGTAAGTCAGCTTCTACAATCTGTGGGTTATATTCATTCAGGGCAAGATAGTGAAAATTGGGTGCATATAGTCTCTTCTTTGTCGTGGGAAGCAGCTTCTTTTTTGAAGCATGATGTACTTGATAGTAAGACAATGGATCCAGATGGCTGTGTCAAAGTTAAATGCATTGAGACTGGTGTTCGTAGCCAAAGGTGATATCAATGGACTAGTGGAATCTTTCTCTCACTGTCTTTGATTTTAAGTTTATTGAGTATTTACTTTACGAGCAATTTAGTTATCAAAAGTAAGGTAATCAACAAAATTCTCAAAATTTTCTGATGTTTGTTACTAAATCGATGATGTTGTCATATGCATCTCTTAGGCTTTGCCACAGGCATTGTTTAAAGACAATCTGTCTTGCTCAATGTGTGATAATAAATACACTTTTTCTCATGAAAGTTTCCTTGTTTGAGGAAGCAAATTCGATTGTTCTGCTCTTTATATATTGGCAGCATAGGAAAAAAAAATTGCCTTCTTCTTTGTCATATCCTTATTAGCTTTTATCTGTTCATAAATGCCTTTGTCATTACTCACTAGCCATTTTAGTGGTAGTTTAAGTGAAGCAAAAAACATGAGCATGGACTTGCAATTATGTTTTTTTTCTTCCCCGCATTAAATTAAGAAATACGGCAACTGCATAATTACTGGGCAATGATGTCCCGACTTTAGAAAAGACTCTATAATTGTTCTTATTTTTTCCTTATTTTTGGCACCTCTTGGCGTATATATATATTTTTGGCTTGAAAAAAATGATGTGCCTCTGAAGTGTCACTTGCTAACGGGAATTTTTTTTTGCCTGTTGATAATAACGCTATCACTTTATCTTAAATCCTCAATTATGTGATCTATTTTTGCAGTCAAATGGTTAAAGGGTTAGTCTTCAAAAAACATGCTGCGCATAAGCACATGCCAACCACATTCAAGAATCCAAGGTTGTTGTTGATCCGCGGCGTCCTTGGTCAGTCTTCAAGTGGGTTTTCATCATTTAAGCAAATGGATCAGGTAAACTTGTTGGAGGCGAATCAATGCTATTGGTCTCTTAAAAGATTTTTTCTGATCATTTGTTTTAACAGGAAAAGAATCATCTGAAATCTCTCATTGATATGATAGAAACATGTCATCCTAATGTGGTTCTTGTAGAAAAGTCTGTCTCTCGCGATGTCCAAGAATCTATTCTTGCAAAAGGAATGACACTAGTCTATGACATGAAGCTCCATCGCCTTGAGCGAATAGCTCGTTGTACTGGTTCACCAATTGTAACATCAGATACATTAACTAGTCAGAAGCTGAGGCAATGTGATTTCTTTCATATTGAAAAATTTGTTGAGGAACATGCTGCTCTTGGTGAAGGAGGGAAGATGTCAAGTAAAACGTTGATGTTCATTGAGGGCTGCCCAACTCATTTGGGTTGTACGGTGAGTTTATGAGACATCCCATTTTCCTCTCAAATACCAGATAGTGGAGTCACTTGTAAAGACATGTGGTTGTACATGTTTGCGTGTCCATAGTGATAAAGATGCATGTGAGAGTAATACCCATGCATACAAATGCATGAATGTTGAATGCATCAGCAGTTGCTGAGATAAAATATAAGATTGGCATTTGAACTTTGGGCTGTATTGGGTACATTGGCTGTTTGTATGCTTAGAAGCATAGGTTTAAAACTGCCTCACCACAGACCATTGTAGTTTTCATGGTTGTTTTATTGGCCTGATCAGGTGCATGGTGTTCTTGTATTCAGTTTAATTCTGTGTGCTGAAGATGTATTTTTGTTACAGATCTGTGGGGTACAGATTAAAAAGTTTGTTTCCCATTTCGCATTCACTCATCAAGTTTAAAGTAAATACTCCTGCTTCCTTATAATATGGATGGAAAAGGTTGGATCTGACTAAAAAGGTTTTATGAATTCATTCTAAGAAGTTTGTAAATATTCATCTTAGATTGAATATTTCGTCCATCTATCATCTTGAGCTTAATTCCAAGTTTTTGGAGTCTTGCGGCTCTTTCATTGTACGTTAAATACTTTGTGTCCTATACTCCTATTGAACTAAAAGTAAAAGAAATGAACAGTTATTCTTATTAAGATCTCTCCGTGTTGTAATTTTACCCTTTTTTATTTTTTATTTTGTGGGGTTGCTCCCTGTGGTGGGGGAGCTGATAGCCTTTCCTGAACTCAGAGTGAGTTGTGCTCTCTCTCCCTCCCCCTCCCTCCCTCGCCGTCTCCCCTTGAAATCTATCTTGGGCCCATGTTTTAAAATTTAGATTGATCTTAATTTTTTATTTTTCACAAAATATCCCTCGTGGTTCTCAAATGACTGAACGAGAACACTGGCTTAGCTGTTTATATGATGTTACATTGCAGATTTTGCTGAAAGGGAGTAACAGTGAGGAATTGAAGAGAATCAAATATGTGGTACAGTGTGCAGTGCTCATGGCATATCATTTAATTCTTGAAACTTCTTTCCTTGCTGATCAAAGGGCAATGCTCTCTACCATTCTTTTTGATGGAGTAGTAGGTATCCCTCCACATGATCAAGAACCTCCTGTTTTCGGTGATAATTCTAGAGTTCCTTTTCTTGAGGACCCTGCAGCTGAAATTGGACGGTCTATTATTGATATTCCCATTTCAAATGGATTCCATGAAGAAGGTGCCCATAATTCAGACATCGACTTAGAAGGCAATACGACATTTTCTCATGTGCTGTACAATCCTGCTATTCTTTCTGGTTTAAATTCTCTCTCAGCCTCTCTGAAGAAAGTTATAGGGGATAATTTCCCTCTTGCCTCATCTGCTTCGTATAAGTCCTTATCTGCATACTTAGGCTTTAATGGAAGTGATCCTAATAGTCAGATCACAGAAGATGTTCCAAATTCAACGGCTTTGGAGCCTTCTGATCATTCTGAGATGGAAGTTAAAGGTAATTCTGATGAAGAGCAATCACCTAGTGATAGCCAGGATGTGTCTTTGGTTTCTGCCAATGAAGCTCCTCTGTCTAAAAGAAAAGACGGTGGCAATAATGAAGTGCAAATTAAGGATGACATCAACACTGTATTGGATTCTCACAGTATTTTGGTTTTGATGTCCATCCGTAATGCTTCAAGGGGATCTATATGCGAGCAAAGCCATTTTTCTCATATTATGTTCTATAGGAATTTTGATATTCCCCTTGGGAAGGTTCTTCGGGACAATTTACTGAATCAGGTTTGCTGAGTCTCCGTTTTTTCAGGGATAGTAGTCCTTTTGCTTCTGAATAAGTTAATTTTTCTGACATCTTTACTAATTTATAGTGTTGATGGACATTTTTTTCACTGTTTTCTTTATTGCAATTCAATTAACCATCTATTCCACAATATGGAGGGATATAATTGGTTTCGAACAAGTGTTTCCTACGTTTAGGTTCCACTAATTTGAAGTTTAAGCTGATGCAAGGCGCTTTGTTATGCAGAGAAGCCAGTGCAAGACATGTGGTGAATTGCCAGAAGCTCACTTCTATTATTATGCTCATCATAATAAGCAGCTCACAATACAAGTTAAGGGGATTTCCAAGGGTTTGCCTGGAGAAGCAGAAGGAAAATTATGGATGTGGAGTCGCTGTGGAAAATGCAAAACCTCAAAATCCACCAAAAGAGTGGTGATTTCCACAGCTTCTTGTGGTTTATCTTTTGGAAAGTTCTTGGAACTGTGTTTTTCTCAACGATCTAATCAATTATCAAGTTGTGGGCATTCTTTGGAAAAGGACTTCCTTTATTTCTTTGGGTATGACTTCATGTAATTGGCTTCATTTGACATTTAATTATTCTTTTGGGTGTTTCAGTACATGTGATGCTGCAACTCTACTCTGCTGGAGCACTTCCTCTTCTCACCTTTCTTGACAAGTATTTCTGGAGGGAAACTTCTTTAGAAACCGTTCAGTGAGAAATTATTTTAAAGTTTTAACAAATTAGCATCTTCTTTTTTCTGTTTATTAATTGGTTAGGGGGAGCAAAAACCAGTTTTGGGGAACCAGGGCTTGAATTCCTTGTGATAAATTTTCCACTTCTGTCCCACTAATGTCCTCTTTGAATAACTGAAATTTTAAGTCACAATAAGTGAATCTGCCAATATACGTGTAACAATGGAACACTTTACTCTCCTTAAAACTGATAAAACTATCATAATATATAGGGCTGGAAAGTAAAAATTGGACTCTTTGAGTCTGAGATTTGGCTTGCTCTGGGACAGTATTGTGAACAAAAAGCTCTTCTTTGCAAAGAAGAGTGCAGTTTTGTTTTTTAGAGAAAATTCAGGAATGAAATTCATCTTTTGCTGATGAGCTGTTGGATATGATTAAAGATTAGATTGTGCAAATCGTTGGCCTTGTTTATCAGCTCTTCTATGATTAAATATTTGTTCGTGTTAATGAGTTGTTTTTTGTGACTGCAGATTAGGCTGCATGATTGCAATGTTCAGATACTCGCCGGTTACAACTTATACAGTATCTTTGCCTCCTCAGAAGCTGGAGTTCCGAAGCTCTATTAGACAAGAATGGCTCAAGAGAGAAGTTGAAAATGTATGTATACCTACCTTATGTCTGATTTGTCTCTGTTTGAGTAATATATAAAAGATCCACTTTCCCATCAACATAAGCTTTTGGGATAAATGATGTTTCACATGGGAATACAAGTCTTTGGCAAGATTTGGGTCTTGGGTTTGATACTCATCTCCCACCTAAAAATTAAATTAAATGTTCCACGTGTTGGGTCTTCCAAGTTAAGGATTAGTCTGGCCCGAACATGAGGTAGAGTTGTAGACTAGTATATAAAAACAAAAGATTAACCTTCTCATGAGTTTCAACCTTTGATTATATTATTTCAGCTTCAAATTTTTGCATAACATGTTTTCTCTGTGCCGTTTGTATTCCAATCATCTAACACATTATTTGAGTAATTAATTGTCTTGAATAATTAGTAATCGTGTTTTCCCCACCTGAAGGTATACATAAAAGGGTTGTTCTTTTTCTCTGAGGTTTTGAGTTATTTGAAGAAGATGAGATCTCAATTTACTTGCGCAACTCTTATTCTTCGAGGCACTTCGAAAGAATTCTCTGATATTGAAGAGATGGTGAAGCAGGAAACTTCTGAATTCGAGGTTAGTTTTCTGGAATTGTGCATCCAAAAGTCGATTGTATTCAAGGATTTTTTTTTAATGCAAAACAATTTATGCTACAAACTCTCGTGCATCGCACTCAACGCCCTTGAGAGTGATTCTGTTTCTTTCACAATGCTTGAGCCTGTATAACTGGGTAGTCTTGCTTCTTTTTTTTGTTTTTTCTTTCTGCTTGGGAATTGTTTAAATTTCGTGTAGGAAATACACAATCCATTTTGATTCACTTATCAAATAAAAGTGGACTGCATTCTATCTTTATATTACTTATATCAAAGTTGTTCCAGTGCTGAAACTGTATTATCTTTTGCTTGATTGTATTGCTGTTGAAAATTCAGACAAACATTCAGAAAGCTGTTGCAAATAATGGGCATCTGGATCAGGCTCTTTACAAACTTCTGAGTTTGAATCGATTACGGTGGGAACTACTGCTTCAATCATGTATTTGGGAGCGACGCCTGTATTCACTTCTCTTGCCTGATCATTCAGTTGTTGACATTATTACCCCCGACAAATCTGGGCACAAGCAATCTCAGTATAAGGTGGATTGTGCCACTGACTTTGGCAATGAAAGCAGAGTAGATGCTTTGGAAAATGGTGATAAAGTTTTGAATGATAAATCTGATTTTGGAATTGAGTTGGGTGCTACTGTTGAAGCAAATGGATATTTAAATAGAGAAATCCTTGTGGATGGTCCTGTACAAGAATTGAGAGAACAAGATAATTTGCATGACACTGCTGTGGATGATGATTCTGAAAGCACGACAGTGAATGGTATGAGAACAACTGGATCACCCTTTCTGAAGCCTGACATCTCTGACCGTCATCTTTCTGGTGGCATTAGTAGTCAGGCAGAGAGCTTTACTTTGTCCAATAATTTATCAATGGATAGAACAATTCCAATTTCCTCAGATCTTAACGACGCTGATTCTTTGGTCAATGCAACTATATCTGGGAAGGGTGTGTCTGATCATTCGCTAGTATCCGACATGGAAAACTCTAACGGATGGTTTTGGATGCCATTTGTTGATATCCGAGAGACATTTATGAAGGATCTTCGGGGAGGTTATGTTCCAAATTTTCAATCAATTAGTAGCCACACTATTGATAACTTACCCACGGCTTATCAATTTATCACTGAGGAAGGTGCAAGGTTACACATTCCGCTTGGAATAGGTGAATATATTGTCTCGGATTATGAGGGTGAACTCTCAAGCATAATTGCCTGTGCGCTGTCATTTTTAAAAGACATACCTGTTTCAACAGAAGTTCTTGGTCGGGATAATAGTAAAGACAGTGGCATTGCTGGTAAAGTAATTGAGAGCTTACACATTCTGAGTCGAACTCCGAAAACTACTTCCCCACATTGGTCTTCAACCAGTTCTTCAGATTCTGATTTGGTCCATTCTGCCCTAGGCATTTCTTCTGCAGAGTCGCGCTTTTCTAGTTTTGATGGGTTGGCTTTGTTGGATTCCTTGGTTCCTCCAGAAACTCTCAACCCAGAAGTCTGTATGGGGCTTACAAAATCACTTCCAAAGGGTAAATACACTGTAGTTTGTCTATATGCCAATCAGTTCCGTGATCTTCGGAGCCGTTGTTGTCCATCTGAGTTTGATTATATTGCTTCCCTCAGTCGTTGTAGGAACTGGGATGCTAAAGGGGGGAAGAGCGGATCTATTTTTGCCAAAACACTTGATAATAGGTTTATCATTAAAGAAATTAAGAAGACTGAATTCGAGTCATTTCTAAAGTTTGCTCCACATTATTTTAAACACATGAATCAGTCATTTGACTCTGGAAACCAAACTTGCCTCGCCAAGGTTCTTGGAATATATCAGGTATATTATATTGTTTATATGTTTGATTGCATAACTTTATTTCAGATTCTAAATGTTTTAAGTATGTTTTGCAGGTAACAAGTAGACAAACAAAAGGTGGGAAAGAAACAAGACATGATCTGATGGTGATGGAAAATCTTAGCTTTGCTAGAAACATCACTCGCCAGTATGATCTTAAAGGTGCTCTGCATGCTCGATTCACTTCAGCTGCTGATGGCTCGGGAGAGGTACTTTTGGATCAGAATTTTGTAAATGACATGAATTCTTGTCCAATATATGTTAGCAGCGAGGCAAAGCGTCACTTGGAACGGGCTGTTTGGAATGATACGACTTTCCTCAACGTGAGTGCACGTATAATTATTTGAACTGAATGTTCAATCATCACTGTGTCGAGAATTTTCTCTTGGATTGAGTCTTGCTTATCATTCCTATCCAATTCTTCATTTCTGGAGAGGCATATTTGAAAATTTTAATTGATTGATTGTATGTTTTGGTTTTCCATTTTATTCTCGCGTTGTTGATCAGCATCATTTCATGACATTGTATATAGCGTCGATTTCTTAACCAAGGGTTGAATTTCACGGCTAACACATTTCTTCATTCTCATTGTATGGCAGTCCATCAATGTAATGGATTATTCTCTGCTAGTGGGAGTGGACACCCAGCGCCGTGAACTTGTGTGCGGGATAATTGATTATCTTAGACAGTATACCTGGGACAAGCAACTAGAAACATGGGTTAAGTCTCCACTTGTTCCTAAGAATCTTTTTCCAACTGTCATTTCTCCAAAAGAGTACAAGAAGAGATTCCGAAAGTTCATGAAAACACACTTCTTAAGTGTCCCAGATCATTGGTGCTCACAGACAACTGCTGACCCTTGCAAACTTTGCGGCGCCAGAGATGACAGTTCTTGACAAAGTCCGGAAAGCAAGGTTAAGTGGTTTTACTCCCTACATTTCTCTACCTTCTACAACTTTTATCATCATTTTTTAAGTCAGATTACAAATACTGTAAATACGCCATTGTCTCGGTTCATAGAACCCACCCATTATTTTGCATTTTTTAGCGAAATTTATGGTCAATATTTTTTAGTAACCCTGTTACGTCCAGGTTACTATACCTACTTTTGTAAAGCCTCTACTGAGAAACTGTAGGGCCCTAGTCGTTTGAGGTTCATTTTGAAGCAATGAAAATCTGCAGTTCATGGTTTATTCATGCATGCAATCAATGTTTGGCTAACAAGTTGGAAATTTATGGTAGAAGTTCATGAGTCATGAGAGTGCATCTAACCGAGGCATTTGGATTCAGTATCAATCATAATTCAGTTGTTCAATTGGGTCATTGGAATAATGTCAGCTTCTCATTGCGATACTTCTACATACACGTTCTTTAAGCTTCTCATTGCCTTAGGCTCTGCTTGGCTCAAGCAAATATGGGAGTAGCAATTTTAGGGTGTATATTAAGTAGTGGTTCTTATCGGCTGTGAGAATAACGGTTTTGGATGGTTTTAGTAGTAATTTTTTAAACAGTTTAGGCCATTACTTAAGAAAGTATTAAAGCGCCGGTTATGAAGATTTTTAAAAATATTAAATGACTATGATGAGGGTAAATAAGACAATTAATTTAAGTGTTTTAAAACTCGGTCAAATTGACACCACTCATTTTGGGTGATTTTTAGAACTTCCAAAATCAAAGTTTCTAAAATGTAAATAAATAAGAGTTTTCAAAACAACTATTTTTCAGTCAGTTAAAAAAAATCTTCGTGTTCAATCATTTTCGGTCTCCCAAACATAGTCGTTAATGGTTTTATTCAAAAAATTATTTTGCCTCTCCACTCGAACTCATAATTTTTTTAGTTTGTGAGAGTAAATGCCACATATGGTAAACTAAGAGTCTGCTTGAAGAGGTGTTGAGAAGGGTTGGGAGAGGCCCTCCTAACACCTCTCCTAAGTAGGGCCTAAGACTCATTGGTTGAAGTATCAGTGTGGTCTTTGTCATACGAAATCCACAAGAATCGGGACCCCTACCGCAAGCGCATGCGCTATGTCAAAACTTGGGCCGCCGAGTCGAGAAGCATATTATATGTTGAAACATACTGTTGAATTATGATGTGGAAATTATGAAACTGGTCCTAAACCCCAAAAATTTATAGTTTTTGTTTGTTCGTTCTCGTTCACAATAAACATTTCAATTCCACAGACGAAGTTCTCCATTTTTTTCCCATGTTGAGAAGTCTACAACTTTTGTTTCTTATGCAATATGTGTGGAATCCTAACCCCTAAGACCATTAATATCAACATACAGTTCTTGAACTTTGCATAAAAACAGTCATTCAAACAATTCTACTCTTTTTTTTTTCTCATTCAAGTTCGAATATATAACATACGTTTAAACTTGTTTTAATCCGAATCGAACAAATTCGGTCATCCATACCGTACGGAGTTTTGCCACCCCTACATAACCCTAGACAAAAGCCAATATTATCACATATAATATTGAATAATAAACTTTCTTTACAAGTTCTAGGCCATGACTCATAAGATTGTTTAATAAATTAGGATTTCCTAATCAATGTAGAAGAAAGACGAAGGAAGGGGGAGGGAGGGTTTTTTGGAAAATTTTGAATAGAAATTAGATGAAAATGAAATGTCTTTTGATTAGTTACAAAGGTGTAATTTATGACAAATAAATATTATTGTAGGTTATAATATATGTAATCTACAAGTTATTTGGTTTTATAATTTTTATGACATTTATTTTATAATTGATTTTTGATTCTATATAAACTAAAATGTAAGAATTTTTGGAGGCTTATTTTCTTCTCCTTCCTCTTCCTTTTCATCTTGTGTCTACTCCTGAGAGAGAGCACTAAAAAAACTTGGTTTGCTATTACGCCATTGATTTGTGCTTTCAATGGTGTGTAATCGAGTCTATGAGACGATATTGCATGATAACTGTAAGCACTTGAGGAGGGAGACAATAAATCACTTTAAGATTAGAAGTCAAACGCCAACTTGATTTTTTCTTCATTATGTTTGTAAGTGTTTTTGATTTCACTATTACAATTTCTTTGTAATTTGTTCATCTTTAATTTTCAATCAATATATTATATTTATATATTCGGAGCATACTTGATAATTTTGTTCTTTGATTATTGTGATCCAGATTGATTATCTAATAACGGATTCCAAGAGAATTATTAATACCTCTCATGCTTAATTGCTTGCTCGGATTAGGATTTCTACAATACATGGAATTGAATCCACCAAGCCCACTTCAGTTTCAGCCTAGCGAGCCTGTTGAGTCAATTAGCAAGTTGCAATATTCTATCCAAAAACACAAAAAGTTGCAAACCCTAATCAATTATTGCACCGACCGACTACATTCATGCACCCCAATTCACGATATCTAGAGAACATCTCAGTCAAATAAATAAAATACACAGTAATCTTGGACCTGCTGCAGTAGCAGGCTTTTGGGCAGCATTTAAAAATAATAATTATGAATGTGTAGTGATAAGGTCAAAGAGTGAACAATTTTGATGAGGATCAATTGATCAAATCTGCCTAAGAAAGCTCTTTTCAGATGAGTACATTTCCAAGAGAAAAGGTGAGCTAACAAGGGTCTCGAGGATGTGCTTGAGGAACTCGATGGAAGACGAGATAATGAGGGTCGAATATGTAAAACTTGCGAATAACACACAGGATTTGTGAGAATTGTTTCTCCATTTTCTTGTTACTTTCAAACAACATAAACCTACAGCTAGACATGCACTTATTAAGGAAATAATTAATAAAGGACTCCTATACTTGAGCAAATCTAAATAAAGAAATAAATTATTATCTCGATCCAACAACATCCTTCATCTTTGCCCTTCGAGCTCTGTTATAAGTATTCTTGAGAATCGGGCATTGATCCTCATTAGAAATTTCCAGTGCTCAAGTTAGTACGAGAGTTTTATTGGTAAAAGATGCTTAGTACTTTAAAAACTAATTATTGAACGTGTGGAGTCAGAATTCATGTACCTAACGTTGGAGGTTCCTTTTAATATGAGTCGAGAAGTTCTAATGATTGTAGGAGTAGATCTTCTTCTTCTTGATCTTTAGGAGGATAATTAGGAGGGTAAATCTCATCTTGATTCCTTTCTTAATTGGAGTTGGGCTCCTTTGCGACTCTAGTCGCCTTTTGGACTTCTGTTGTTTAAACACTTTGGCTGCCTAGGAACATCCTTCGTTTATCGTCGAGGAACGTTCTCGGTTTAACACCGAGGTGTCCCCTCGGACGTGCTTTAGGAACATTCCCGTCCGAGGGCTTTAAGTGTCTTCTTGTTTCCAAGGTGAGACACATGCCAATATTTGATTGTAAGAGTTATTTTGGTATTATCATTTAGTTTTCAACCTTACGAATCCAACATGAAAAATGTATGACAATTCTAAATTATTGGATACACATGCAAAATATTTGATTGTAGTAATTTTTTTTAATTTTGACTGCATTTTTTAATTCGTTAGACTGAATACTATATATTTTATTTTATGCAAAATAAAAAAATTTGGTGGCCAACTCATCACATTGTTTAATTAATTAATAGTGAATGTTTGTACCAAGAAAAAAACCAGTGTCCATATAATTTTTTGTGCGGGTTAATAACACTTTTAGTCATCCAAAGATATTACATGTTCCCATTTTCTCACCAAATCAAAGGTCAAAAGTTACATTTTGTACACTGTGCTTTTCAAACTGTTCTAGTCTCATCATCTGAACGGATTTTTACACTGTCAGACAGCAAAACTATCCTTGTGGCAAGTTGATCATCTCTCAATTGGTCCACATAAAATATGGTTGACATGTGAAAATGTTTTGCAATTTTTTAAAATAAAAAATTATAAAATAATGTAGAAATTTTTAAAAAAAAGACAAAATTCATAAAACAAGATGACAAAATTCTAGTTCTATTGCACCGCCTCTCAGTGATCGCCTCTTGAATTGTTTTGGTCGAATTGAAGAGGGTTTTGACACAATAACACAATCACATAAAGATTTTCCGTCACTTGAATCGATTGGAATTGGGTTACAGATGGTGAATCGATTTGGAATTAAGATTCAGATGCCTCCTCCATTTATGCCAGTAATAGCACTTCTGATATGTTCTTGTTGGAATTACACTGGCGAATTGATTTGGCCTCTCGAATCAATTTGTGCTGGTTTTTTCGAATCCACTTAGAAACTGTACGACGGTGGAGCACAAGTAAAGAAAGGTTGGACAAAGAACACACAACGGAAGACCATAGAAGTGGTGTACGACGAGGCAAGAGGAAAGAAAGCTTTCATTTCATGTGAATATTTTATACAAATACATATGGAATATTAATGGGAAGGTTAAGTCAAAATAATCCAAAACTGATCAAGGTAAAATAATGAAAACTTAACAAGTAGTTTTAGAATTAACAAGTAATTTTACTTATAATAATAATAATAATAATAATTTTTCTAGCTATTAACAAATATCCCTATAACCAAACAATTCATCAAAGGAAAGGTTAAATGGTCCATATAATAATAAAAAACTTAAACGGTTGGCATTCTCGATGAGAGAGACCCATCACCCTTGTAATGCGAGTAGTTTAGTAGGATGGGAGAAATTATTTAATAGTCCAGACGTATTTTTTATGTGACACATCAAATGGTGTGATTAATATCGATATTGTTTTTTTTTCTCTTCTAATTGACATCATCCTATGTGAATTTCAATCACATCCTTAGAGGTGCCATATGAAAATGAATCTGAACCATTGAATAATTTTTTGAACCTAACAAGGTGTGAAAATAGGGTTTATTTATATGATTCTTTTGTACTCCATTCGACTAATTTAATATTAAAAAGAAATAGTAGCCATGACTTTCGTGAATGGATTTCTTGATATTAAATACGCTATTATGGGTGATGGATAGTAGTTGTGTCCATTACAAGTTGCCCTATATAAATAATCCAAAATATTGCCTTATTAAGTCTCTTACACCCACAAGCATAAGGCAAGAATTAATTATGGCACCCTCTATCATTCTCTACACACACCTTTCTCTCTTGACCATTATTTCATGCATCTGTTGTATTAATGGAGATAATGAAAGCAACATCAATATCAATGGAATGTTTGTGTTTGGGAGCTCTCTGGTTGACAATGGCAACAACAACTTTCTTGACAGCATGGCTAAAGCAGATTACTTGCCTTATGGAATAGATTTCCCTTCTGGACCTTCTGGGAGATTCACTAATGGTAAAAATGTCGTTGACCTTCTTTGTGACCTAATTAGGTTACCTTCTTACATTCCTGCATTTGCTGATCCTTCAACTAAAGGAAAAAAGGTTGTTCATGGTGTCAACTATGCCTCTGGTGCTTCTGGCATACTCGACGACACCGGCTCGATCGCGGTAAGACTCTTGCTATGATCATCATCGACATCTTATTGTTTCTTTTTCATGTTCTTGTAATCTATATATTTGGCTGATTAATTAGTTCAATACGTTACAATTAGACCCCCTTAATTATTATTATTATTATTATTGCATAAATACTCCTTAATTTTATGGGTTAGTTTCTTATATAGTAGGGGTGTTTCTTTAACAAAATCAAACTTCAGGGGATATGATGCTTCTTATCCCTTATTTCAGTATGTTTTTGCTTAAATTAATCCTATACATATTTTCAAGAAGAAGCTGAAATAATAAAAAAAAAATAATTAAAAATAAGCAATTAATGCCAAACTCAGTCTTAAATCTTAATTTGCAATAGGATACCAAATGGCTGATTTTTTTAATTTGCAATAGGATACCAAAATGGCTGGGGTCGGTCCTGACTAATACGTTTCAGGCATCTACTTAATTTAATGATTTTCTCAACATATATAATGCATATTATGGATGTTTTTGTAGGGTAATGTGTTTAGTCTTAGCAAACAAATAAAGAACTTTGAAGAGGTGACATTGCCAGACTTGGAAGCACAGCTTGGAAGCAACAATAACATTAGCAGGGAATCCTTACCACACAATTACTTGTTTATATTGGGAACTGGAGGGAATGACTACTCATTCAACTATTTCATGAGAAGGAACAGCGTCAATGAGACTAGTCTTCAAGACTTCACAGATAATCTCATGAAATCACTATCCAACAAAATCCAGGTTTGCATTCAATACTTTTCCTCCTCATATCCTACGGCAGTAGTTGCATTTAACTGAATTGGTCAATATTTTCTTTGTTCCAAGAATATCACTGTCCAACCAAATCCAGGTTTGCATTCAATACTTTTCCTTATATCCTACGGCAATAGTTGCATTTAATTGAATTGGTCAATGTTTTCCTTTAATCGCTATAGTTATTCCCAAAACTATGTTAAAGAGTAATTGTTTAAAATGTGTTATTGAGTATTTTTGGTGTTCAAAATAGTAGAATATAATAGATTTTGAAAAGAAAATAATCACAACCCCAGACCTAAATCCCAATCTTTTTTGGTAATCAAGAGGGTCTCGATTCAACATGTCCTTCAAACAGTCTATATAATGTCGATGAAAGATAAGACCAGAATGGGTCAAAAGGGCCTATGTCCATGCGGGTATGTGGATCAAAGTCCCAAAAGTGGGATACAAGGAGCAGGAAATCAGGGAACCACCAGAAAATATCGCAAGATGTTTTGAACTCTCGACTTCAAGTGTCTATGCACCTTAAGTCTGAAAATGTGACCAACTAGGATATATTGCATTGTGGCTCTTAAATCATAATTCTAAACACTAAAGCGTGAACTTAAAACCCTAAATGCAAATCTTAAATTGTAAATCTTAAGTCCTAAACAGTAAATCGTAACTCCTAAACCCTAAATGCTATTTTGGAAAGAAAAAACCACGGTTTTACATGATTTTTGGGAGGAATTGTAGCATATTTAATTACAATAATTATAGCCAACGTTAACTATAAGCTCTGACATATATGGTTGTTGCAGAGGTTGTATGCTTTAGGAGCTCGGAAATTGGTGTTGATGTCAATTAACCCAATAGGCTGCAGCCCAATGGTTTTAGCTAACCGACCAGTGAAAGATGGGTGCTTACAAGGTCTGAACGAGGCTGCTCAGCTCTTCAATGCTCAGCTGAAATCACTGGTGGATGTTTTGAAGCCACAAATGCCTGGCTCGAACCTTGTTTTTGTCAGTTCATATAAGATCATCGAGGACATTATCAGAAATCCAGCCGACCGAGGTAAATATTTTTAAATTTACATTACCCTTTAAGCACTGTCATAAAGATCTTGGTAAAAGATGATATATGCTTAACTCAAGTGCAAAATCCAATTTCCACTGCGGTAATTTATCCCTTAAACCTAATTCTTGAACGAGTGCTATTACAGTACGAAAAGAAAAGATCATAAATACGTAGCATTCAATCTAACGAATCCAACGACGTCTTTTTTGTTCGAAACAAAGAATCAAACTCAATATAAAAAGACATAACAATTTTAGATCATTCAATATAGCTCAAAATATTTAACATTTTGATCGTGATAATTTTGATTATTGTTTTAAATAAAAAATATATCGTTAGATTCGCTAGATCAAATACTTTACATTTGAGAATTAAAAAAATGGACCCCAAAATGGGCTACTGCAGGGTTTGTTGTAGTGCTGGACACTTCTCTTGAATGGGGGTGTTTATGCAACGATAACAAAATTGAAGGGGTAGGGTTGGTCACTGAAATATTTGTTATTTTTCATTTTAGTCATTGAATGTTTGAATATTTCAGATCAGTAATCTAAAGTTTACTTTGTTTCTGGTCACTTTGGGCTATCATATTAGAACAAATTAAAACTTTAAGTTACTGATCTATAAAGTTTCAATTTGTTCTAATATGATAGCTCAAAGTGACCAGAAACAAAGTTAACTTTAGATTACTGATTTGAAACGTTCGAACATTGACTGATTAAAGTGAAAAATGACAAACTTTTCGGTGATCAAAAATTGACTTACCCAGTATAATATTTAAAAAGATTGAATGTTCAAAATGAAAAATGACAAACCTTTCGATAACCAATAATTGACTTACCCTTTAAAAAGATTGTGGTTTGCTAACAGTATTTGGATGTATGAATTAATGGCAGGATTCAAAGATGCAAGCAATGCATGCTGTGAGATATCAGCAGCAAGTGAAGGAGGAAGTGGGATTTTGTGCAAAAAGAGTGGGAATTCATGTGACGACAGAACAAGTCATGTATTCTTTGATGGGTTGCATCCAACAGAAGCTGTGAATGTGGAGATAGCCAACAGGGCTTATGCCTCTACACTCATTACTGAAGTTTATCCCATTAATGTCCAACAACTTGTTACTCTCTAGGACTAGTTAACCATGTACAACTAGCTCTTGCCTTTTCTCATATGCTTTTACGGCGTCGACTATATATATCCCTGCTGCCTGAGACTGTATTTCCTAGCTACTATGGCTTGTGAAATGTTTCAGTAGTAATGTAGCATTAATTATTAGGTGAATTTGTGTGTTTATTACGGTTAATTAAGTTGTTGCTATTTATTTATTGAAGTAGTTGTCTAAAATGACCTGAAACGTAATCACAAATAGGCGTGTCACTGACTGTTTGAAAACCCGGCCCAGATAACACGAGGCTTATCAGGCAGGCCAAACCAAATATATTTTTATCAGTCCAGGCCCGATAAGTACCTAATTAGGACTGGCTTAGGGTATTAATTTTTATATTATATTTATTGATTGCCGGGTCAGACCTGACACAATAATTGGAGATCCGACAGGATAAGTAATTTTTTATTTGTGGGTTAGGTCCCGTTGATCAGCAAGTGCAATGATATACTTGATAATAATTTTGAAAATTTTGAAGTGTGTAGAGAGAGTTGTTTGAAAAAATAATATTGGAAGCCATGTAGAATGGTAGAAAAAAGTGAAAAATGATAGAAAAGTATGAGAGAAATGATGTTGATGCTTGATATTTGGAGTGTTTGTAAACGGAAAGTGAAAAAATCGTATTGAAATATGTGTTTTGTTGATATGACTGTATTGAAAGTCGTGTTTTGCTGTAATAGAAGTGCGACCACATTGAAAACTTTGGAGTGCCTTACAATTGGAGATGCTGGGTAGAAATTGGTACCCAGACTCAGTAACCCTTAAAAGGTTTAAATTCTCAAAATAAGTTATTGGGTCCGGCTAGATTCGAATCGATAACCCAGCTCAAAATTAATTTTTACATTTTAGGAACAATAAAAAATTATCAATTATTTTTGAAGATATTTTTTTCAAGCATAATTCAATTTTAGAAAAGCATTGATGAGGTTATGGAATGTAATGTCCTAGTCTTTAGTTGAAGTTTGATGAACTAGTAAATGCCATCAAGCAATTTTAGAAAAATGTCTCTACAAGATTTTTTTTTCTCCCTCTCTCTCCACCATAAATTTTTTTCTTTTAATTTGTGATCATCTTTCAAAGAATGAATTACGTTTCTTTTGCAAAAGTCAAATTTCAAAATCCGTAATCTTCAAAGTGAAAATTTGGAAGATTGCTAGGGCCCACGTGAGGCCCCATGTCAGTAACGGAATCCACTCAGTATTCTTGGATTGTTGTAATATATGTGCGTTCTCCCTTGAATTAAGTTTCAAGCTCGTGACATTAGGGGTCAATCCAGGGAGAGGGGAGGGTAAAGGAATTCTTAGAGGCAATATTAGAGGAAAATACATCAAATATAAATCTACCACTAGAGGGAACATTTTCAAAAAAGACAGAAGATAAACAACTTGTATGTACAAATTAGTTCTCACAGTGGATGAGGTTCAAGTTACGCAGATCATATCGCTACATAATATCTAGATAGACAGGATGTTTATCATTTTCGGAGAACGAAGAAAATAACATTCTCTCGGCTCTAGAGTGAGAAAGCTATGATCGAGTGTAAAAGAAAAAGAATTAACAAAAACGCTACTCAAAACTCTTCCTTTCTCAATTTAGCACCACAAATTCACCATTTTTTCTGCATCTATATATTGGTGCCTTGCGGTGTACCTTTTATGGATAGATGAGGTTTTCTCGATTTCAATTACCGTATATAGGATCAGTAGTGTAAGGAAACGAAAGCCATGCAAGCATAGCAACGTGGGAGACATGATATAAATAAAGATTATATTGTATATACTTTTACGGGAGAGAAAAATTAAAATGTATATTTCTCTTATTCACTTCAACAGTTAAAAACAATTAGACTGAAGTTCCTTAGTTTACTCCATAATTGATGAATGATCATGCAATTCAGCCTATGACAGAATATAATGAGAAATTACAGCACTACTAAGTAGTCTGAGCATATTCGATTTCATACTTCTTCATGATTGGTGTGTGATCCTTCTCTTCGCCTATTGTTCCATCGTATGTTCTTGAGGATGAGTTGCTCTCTGTGAACGAAGGTATTTTCTGGTCTCCGATTATCCAATGCTGAAATGGATTTGGAGGAGTTGGGACTTGAGCTTCACCCTCCAGAATCTTTACCACATTACTCATTGAAGGCCTAGCCTGAGGCAAGTACTGAACACACCATAATGCCACCATCGCCATTGTCTTTGCTTTAACCATGTCTTTCTCCTCAATCCCCCTGTCTGCTAGAACCATCTCCAGCTCTCCCTTGTCGTACTTATCCCATAATTGCTTCGGAAACCATTCCTGACCGTTACTGTCGTGTAAATTTATGTCGAGATTTCTTTTCCTTCCCACAATTTCGAACAACACATCATCCCAAAACTATAAACGTCGCACTTGTAAGTTACTGGATATGGCATCCAAAGTTCTGGAGCTGCGTAACCAGGAGTTCCCCGACATCCCGAAAGAGTAACGTGTGTGCTCTCGATATTGCATAACTTGGCAAGTCCAAAATCTGCAAGTTTAGGACAAAATTCAGAATCAAGTAAAACATTACCTGGTTTTACGTCATAGTGAATTATCCTCTTGTGGGCGTAATGATGCAGATACTCTAGACCTTTAGCAACTCCTATTGCTATCTCCCACAAGTTTGCCCAGTGTAATTCATGTTTCTTCCCAAATAAGGTCTTGTCAAGGGATCCATTCTCCATATATTCATAGACCAGTGCCTTGGTGTTAGCATCGAAGCAGAATCCGGAGAGCCTGACTAGATTCGATCCGATGATGAGTTCTTCCAAGTGTACCGACTTCAGCCATGAATTGTTCGTCTATTCTCTTGTCTAAATTGCTGTTCTTGAGAACCTTAACGGCGAGCTTCGCTCCATTGGGAAACTTTCCTTTGTAGACTTCTCCAAATCCCCCTGAACCGAGTTTGGTGCAGTAATTACTAGTCAAGACTGCAAGCTCTTTTGAGGAAAACCGGATAGGCTTCTCTTTTATCATGTGGTCTATGAACACCTCAATTGTTTCTCTTTCTAGTTTGGTTTCCTCATCATCCATTGTTTCCACCGTTGCGTTCTGAAGTCTATCCTCTTGAGCCCCAAGTTGATTTTGTGTATAGTCTACTTCTGTTATTCTTGGCTTCCGATTTCTAGCTTTCTGAGGGACGTTATGTGTCAAAGTCTGTCCTAACACAACATCATCTTGTGTGCCATGGTCATCTTCTCCTGTTTTTGGCTCAATCATCTTTCGCATAGCATCCAGGATTGCACAAATTATCACAACAACCAAAAGACCTGAAGAATCAAACAATGCAAAGAATTAATTATGTTTGCACACGTACTTGAGTGATGATTCTGGGTTTTTCTCGCACCAATTTCATTCATCAAGAAAAATCCTGATATAAATTGGAGACCAACACACTCCTCTAAAAGGCCTCAATATAGGATTGAGGAGAAACAATCCTTATTATATACAAGTGTATAAGTTGATGATCCATCAATGCGAGACTTTAACAAATCCATAATTTTTATGTAAGAAAATTGAAAACTCACCAAAACATATTTTAAAGATAACCTCAAATGCTAACTGAAAAGTGGATGAAATTTTTTGTGTTCTATATTTTTTGTTTCATCCATTTTTCGGGTAGCATTTGATTTTTGTTTGAAACAAAAAATATATCATTAGATTCATAAAATCGATCAAACATAAACATAATTTTTTCAAGTTTTTTAAAAAATTTCTTGTACCCCAAAAGCTTAAGTCCTTATTTTAAGTCCTTATAAGAGAATTTCCCTATATATATAAATAATATATGTATTATATATATATTTAAATAAAATATTAAAAAAGTTCGGATCAGGTTCGGGGCCGGGTAAGGTATTACCATACCCTACTCGTCCCCGGGCAGTGGGGTTCGGGTGGCACCCGAACCCGAAATTTCGGGTCAGATACCCGTGGGAAATTTTGCCATCCCTAACTTGAGTGATGATTCTGGGTTTTTCTCACACCAATTTCATTCATTTATTAGGGAAAATCCATAATTTTTATGTAAGAAAACTGAAGACTCACCAAATAATATATAACAACTGCAAATTTAAATGCAGGATCCTTCAAGGTCCAAGAGTCGAAATGCTGAGGTAATTGGTTCACCAGAGAATTTTAAGCCTCCATGGAAGGGTTACATTTTAAAAAAACTCCCTGATTTTTGTTGATTGTGGTCGAGCATGAGGAACTAGAAACCCCCACAATTAAAGAAAGAAGAGCCTTCATGTTGATCTTTACTGTAATCTTCCATCCGCCATGATTGAATCCCAAAAAAAAATTCCAAGTTGATAAGAACCACTTCCATAGTTTCATATGTTTAAAGAGTAATGATATGTTTCTGCAGGCTGGCCAACCGAGTCTATAGTGACTCCAAAGTACCATTTTATCCTTACCAAGAGATTACTTAAGCGCCCCCAGTAAACTGCTTTAATATCTGATCAAAAGTCTTTTAAATTGGATCAAACATCCATTTAGTCAAGGGTAGACCAGGTCGACTCCATCCACATGCTACTATTCATCCGATGGCACACCGTGGGTATAGTTGTGATCGTATCATTCCCTATTACTATGGCGAAGATTTTAGTGGTATGACGTCAACCATATAAATGGAAATGGCGAGTCAAAGAGCATGATTGTAATTTCCTGAAAAGTTGAAGGTTAAGTGGTCTTTTGATGTTAAAAACAAAATTAAAGTTAATTTATCTGATTTCTCGTGGAAGCCACACTTTAGACAATTCTAGAGAATCTCATTCTCTTGTGAATGAGCAGGTACACGTCCGAATATCTGAGGGAAGAGTTATGGGCACAACAAGAAATCCAAATCTTTGAGGGAGGAAAGAGTTGTCGATCAAGTGAGAGGGGAAAATAAGGTTTTGTTGGCTTTGAGCTCCATTGGTAAGAGATTTTTTTTTTCTTCTACTTGTGAATTACTTGACTTTGACATGGTTTGTGCTCTACTTGGGTTCTCTATGCTCGGGCAAACAAGAAGTTAAATGGTAATGGTTTATTAGTCTTGTAAAATCTGATGAAATTACTCACTTAATTATACAATACATTTATTAATAAAAATAGCACTGTATTTAACTGCCCCAAACAATATTATCAATGTTTTTTGACGAAAAGCTTTATGTTAATGCTATTTTGTGATACAAGCATGACATAATTTTTTATATGAGATAAAGATGAATCTTTTGTAGCTCAGTTGGTAGAGCAGAGGATTGTAAATGTGATATGTCATGTCATCCTTGGGAAATTTGAGAATTTGACCCGTTTTGAAAACCGTTTTAGCTATCTAACCCTGATTTTAGAAATTTTAAAATCTAACCCTTTTAGCTAAGGAAATGTCCTTCATGCCCCCACTTCTCATTTCCCTTCCTTCTAGAATGAAATCGTTAAATTCATTTTTGGACATGCACAGAGAATCCCGACGACGCAGAAACCCATTTTCAGACAATAGGGGGAGGAGTGCGACGACAGGTGCTCTGATTGAGCAACTCAAACTTGCTTTTGGACCGCATGTACTGCAGCTCCTCAAGCTTCTTCGCACATTCCAGTATCCTAGCTGAGGTTTACAAGTCAGAAACTCGAATCTGCTTTTGCCACATCTCTCCAACTCTCAAGCTTTGTCTTGTTTCGTCATTAATCCGACAACATACAGTTAACTTCTTCTACCCTCATGAATTTTTTATCTTCCCAGATCTATATTACTGTTGCTTCCTACAGTTTAGTCTTTTTTCTTCAGTTTGTTGGAGTTCTGGTGACTGAGTAGTACATTTTCGTTGTGTTTTGGAACATTGTTAGGATAGATTGCGAGTTATGGAGAAAAGAAGAGATTGTGGTGGCGCTTAGTTTTATATGTGGTTTAAAATTTTTGGTTGAGAATAGTATGAATATTCGTTTTGAACATTGTAATATTTGGTTTAGAATGGTGTTAAATTTTATGTAAAATTAATCTAAACTACTGTAAATTACTGTAAATTATTTGGTTTAGAATGGTTTAGAATAATGTAAAATTATTTTGTAAATTACTGTCAAATTATCTTTCTAACAGTACTTTCCTATTTATAAGGTACGAATTTAATTTAGAAGACATGAAAGAGGTTAGTATTCTGATTAGGTACTTTGGAGTGTGGGAAAAAGTTGATCTCAACTATATATACAAAGGTGGGAGAAGCAAGGGTATCATAGTTTCCGACGACATTTCTTACGTTAATTTAATGGATAAAGTCCATGACATTACAAAACTCAACCCTCGGAGGCATAAGATTGAGATGAAGTACCTCTACAATGTGCATGGTCCTACAGAGCCAGTTGAGATTGAAGAAGACGATGACGTACGTTTTTTCCTTCGTTGTAACACGGATAGAAGCGTTCCAGCAACTTCCTTGTGCATTTCTTCAACCATTATAGAAATCAACGAACATTTTGCCGAAAACATTCCATATAGACATGTTGCGGATGATGTGTTGTATTCTTTAGGAGAAGGAAGAGCTGAATTGAGTGGCTTTCGATGTAGCAGAAACAAAGGGAGGCCGGTGGACATTGGTGTGGTAGACTATCGTGAACCTGTGCAAGAACCTTTGGTCGATCTTTTTGATGACTATTTTGATCATGGAGAAGATGATCAAAGATGTGATGAAGTTCCTGAACCAGTCGATAGCCCACTGCATCATCCAGTCGACGCTTCAGTAACTGATTCAGTCCATGGCAATCAAAACTCTGTGCAACATCAGGCACCGACTGCAACTGAACATTGTGCCAGCATTCCTTCTGTGAACTGTGCCGGAGGCTCTTTCTCTGACGAAATTTCAGATGGTATTATGGTTGATGAATATTTCCCGGACAAGAAGACTTTGCACTTTAGGCTGTGTATGTACGCTTTGAAAAACCACTTTCAATTCAAAGTTGAGAAGTCCACTAAAACTCTATTCGTCGCCAGATGTTATGACTCTGATTGCAAGTGGTGGCTACGAGCCACTTGTCAGGCAAACAGTTCTGTATTTGTCATCAAGAAGTTCCGTGATGTTCACGCTTCGGTTAAATGCCTTACCTTTAATGACAATCGTCAAGCAACTGGTGCGTTGATCGGTGAGGTCATCAAGTCAAAATACGAGTCAGTTGGTCGCATTTATCGGCCCAATGATGTAATTCAAGATTTTCAGAAGGAATATGGTGTCAAGTGTACGTATTGGAAAGGATGGAAGGCTAGGGAAATCGCCCTAAATTCAATATATGGATCTGCAGAGGAAGGATATTCTGATCTGCCACTCTTTTGTAAGCAAGTTGAGACAAAAAATCCAGGTATGACCATTCATACTATTCTATGTTTACGTTGCCAGTATTTGGCTGTTCTAAACCATATAAGATAGGTTGAGAACGGAGTTGTTTAAGGGTTTAGAATAGTGTTAACGATGTTTAGACTGTCATTGGTTTAGAAGTGTTTTCATGTTTAGAACAGTATTACTCATGTTTACAAGCATTTTTTGTTTTTTTGAGACACAGGTACGATCACTCACATTCAATATGACTCTGCACAGAGATTTAAATACTTCTTCATGGCTCTAGGTCCATGCATAAGAGGATTTCTTTCGTGTATGAGGCCTGTGTTTTGTGTTGATGGAACTCATCTCAAGAACAAATATAAGGGGATGTTATTTATTGCCAACACTCTTGATGGTAATAACCAAATATATCCTTTGGCTTTCGGAGTTCGTGATTCTGAAAGCGATGCTTCTTGGGGATGGTTTTTGGAGAAGTTACGTGGGGCTATTGGGAGTATTCCCAATCTGGCCATTATTTCAGATAGGCATAAAAGTATAGAGAATGGTGTCCGACGTATTTTTCCCGATGCATTTCATGGGGCATGCATGTATCATATTGGAGGTAATATGAAGGCCAAACGATTTCCTGAATATGCAGTAAACCTATTCTACAAGGCAGCAAAGTGTTATCGTGTTTCTGAATTCAATAAAATAATGTGCCAACTCAGAGGGTTTGAGGAGGGGAAGGTGTACGATTATTTGCAAGATGCAGGTTTTCATAAGTGGGCTAGATGTCATTTCCCTGGGGATCGGTACAGCATCATGACCACTAACATTGCAGAGAGCATGAATGGAACCTTGAAAGAGGCTCGTTTGTTGCCAATTACGAGTTTGATGAAGTATGTCGTTGGAATGCTTCAAAGATGGTTCCATGAGCGTCGACAAGGTGCAGCTGCCATGACGAATGAGATCACAGATCACCATGAAACAATCTTACGGGTGCGACGGTTAAAAGCTAGCCGAATGCATGTCGAACCAATAAGTTACAATGAGTTCCATGTGAGGGATGGCGACGTGGGAGGACAAGTGGATTTAGGAAGCAGGACTTGCAGCTGCAAGGTATTTGATAATGACCATCTTCCATGTGCACATGCTTGTGCAGCTATAGCAACAAGGAATTTATCAACGTCAAGTTTTTGCTCGAAATACTACACCACAGATATGTTGGTCCTTGCATATGCGGAGTCGATATACCCTATAGTCAGCACTGATGAGCCTCCTACTATTACAGAACCTATTAAACCTCTTCCTCATGTTTTCACTGCACGGTCAGGGAGACGACCAAAACGCAGAATACCATCGGCAGGTAATTTTTATAAATCTTTACATATAAACAAGTATATATATGTTGCTGCTGTAACTCTGAATTGTATGTAATCCAGGTGAGACTGCAAATGTGAGGATGTGCAGCCGGTGCAAACAACGTGGTCACAATAGGCAAACATGCAAAGAAGCAACTCCATTGCACCCAACCAATAAGTAGGAAATATGCTTTTTCAATCTTCATAAAAGTGTAGTGTACCAAATAACTGATTCCTATTTTCCTTTACTGATATGTCATTGAACATATATGAGTACGTGAACTTTATATTTTTTTCTAACTGTTCAAATCCAGTTTGAAGCATTCTAAACCATTGGGTGCTAACTGTACAAAACCATTAATAACCATTATAAACCAATTTGCAACCATTCTAAACCATTGGGTGCTAACTGCACAAAACCATTAATAACCATTATAAACCAATTTGAAGCATTCTAAACCATTGGGTTCTAACTGCACAAAACCATTATAAACCAATTTGCAACCATTCTAAACCATTGGGTGCTAACTGCACAAAACCATTAATAACAATTATAAACCAATTTGCAACCATTCTAAACCATGTTATGGTACCTGTTCTACACCATGTTTTTAACCTGTTCTAAACGAATTCGGATACAATTCTAAACTATTACATGTAACTCATCAGACGTTATTTGAGTGTATTAACAACCCCATTCTCCCAACCAACTCTCAATTGCAATCATCTTTCTGTATTTCTTCATTTCAGACAGCTTCAGCAGTGACAATGGGACGTCCGCACTCAGCAGCTCGATGAATTTGATAGTGAATACTCCGCAGTCAGAACTGAAAAAATCGAAAACCAATAGAAATGAATAATGAGTATCACAATAAACATGGTACGAAATTATTAATACTCACCCATTCTCTTGTTGGGGAACATTGGCTGGCCGTTGTACAGGCCATTGTTTGACGTCGTTAGCCCCTAGCATTCCAGCCCTCATCAACAACTGAGGGATCATAGTCTTGAGGGCTTTCATTTGCCCCTCGAAGACTGCACCCCTGGTATGACTTTTGAGGGAGTCATAAGCGAGTATCTGCCTCCCCTTTATATCAATCAGAATAGCTATCCAATGACTTCCACCTAGGTTCCATGGAAGGTACACTCGCTCCACTCTTGACCATGGGACGTTGTCGCCAAAACCAACAACATAATTGTATAGCCTTTGATCTCTGTCCCAAATAGTTGGGTCGGTGGTTTTTTCGAATAGAAACCACCTATGCGACAAGAATAACTGAAAAACAATGTATATAATAAAATTAATTCACAGCGTACATGGAATACGAGACAACGTAACCCATGAAAAAGGTGAAGACTGTAACTTACAGCAAAGGGGGTCTTCATGATATGAATATTTTGAGGGAACACGTTGGGGTGCTTAGTTTTCCGCATCAGAATGAAGTCAATTGCAGTGTCTAAATGCTACAAAGACAACTCATTAAATTTTCTAAATGATTTCATTCATAGAAATCCAATCCACATTACAGAACACAAAAGGTTTAGATGTCTAAACCATAATCTAACGACTCTAAACCTTAATTATAACTATTCTATACCAAAAGGTTTAGATGTCTAAACCAAATCACATAACACTAAATACCACTGTGTACATTAAATATAAACATTCTAACCCATAATCTAACTATTCTAAACGTAAATTGAAACTGTTTTAGGTGTCTAAGCCACAAAACATAACACAAAATACCACTGCCTTTTATTAAATATAAACATTCTAAACCATAATCTAACTATTCTAAACCTTAATTATAACTATTCTATACCAAAAGGTTTAGATGTCTAAACCAAATCACATAACACTTAATACCACTGTCTACCATTAAATATAAACATTCTAAACGAAAATATAGCTATTCTAAACCTTAATTAGAACTATTCGGTACACAAATGTTAAGAAGTATAAATATGTACTGTATCTTCCAGCCATGCTTCTTGGGTAAGCAAATCAGAAAACCATTTTTTGTTGGCTGAGCATGATGGAAATTCCACATGCATCTTATCCGTCATGTTCAAGAAAAATTCATCAAACATAGCCTCGCAATCCGTTGGTAAATCCCGTTCGGGGTTGAAGTGGGTTGGGGGATGGATTGTGCGCTTAAGGGTTTTTGAGGGGTCAGTGTACGGAGACATTTGATATTTACTTGTTTTGGTAACCCTCTTAGCGCGCCCTGCAATGTTTGCAGGAGCCATCCCAATTACAGAATTTTTTATGAACTCTGCAACTTCTGGACTGGAGATGATGAAGCTTGCATCCACTGATAGTGGCTGTGGTGTAATAGGCAAAACTATATCAGTAACTTTGCTACCATGTAGCCCCTTTTCATTAATGCCTGAGTCAGGTTCTTTGTCATCATCATTAAGGCTTTGGTCATCCTTACTCTCAACCAATTTCAATTTCTTTTCTTCTTCATCTCGACCTTCAAGATCTTTCAAATCTCTGAGAACCTTCCCCACGATCTCTTCATCATCTTTCAGATTCTCCTCAACATTTTCTTCCGACTCCCTACCAATATTGGACTCAGGCTTCCCCACGATCTCTTCATCATCTTTCAGATTCTCCTCTACATTTTCTTCCCCCTCCCTACCAATATTGGACTCAGGCTTCCCCACGATCTCTTCATCATCTTTCTTATTCTCCTCAACATTTTCTTCCTCCTCCCTACTAATATTCGTCTCAGGCTTCCTATTAACCTTTAAAACTCTCTTCTTATAACTTTTATTTAAATCCGCCAACATTTCTCTAAGAGTTTTTTCAGGCTGTTGATGTTGGTCTCTTAACCTTTGAGAATGCCTCCTTGGAGATTTTTCCGTCATCTCATCCTTCAGCAAGGTATCTAGCACTTTAGACTTTGAAGGGGGAGCAGAATCTTGTTGTTTTATTTTAACATTGGCGACATTCTTCTTCCTATGCTCCTCATGGCTCTTATTCACTACCTTCTTCTCTGGCATTTTTTTCATGTCCACCACTTTTTTCCTCTCAGTGACTGCCTTTCCTTTTTTTTCTATATTTGCATCACCTCTTACGAGGTCTTCAATTCTCTCTAGTCTATTAAGGACCATATTGCTTCGTCCATCTATTTTTTTCTCCAGGTCTGTTATCAAACCCCTCAACATGGCATAAGTGTCACCCTGTGTTCAATGAATGACAAAATTATCAGATAACTAAATTCAGACAAACACTATACTAAACTTAGATCATCAACATTCTAAACCAAAACAAAACCTGTTCTAAACCTAACGAACAATTTCAATGCTTGAATAAACAAAATCATATTTTTTTGTTTTTAAATAAATAATATATATATGTATATATACATATAAAACATTACGTTATGGATATTATTCATTTAAATGGATCGGTTGCAAACCTCATGCTCTTCATCGTAGTTGGTGGCCATTTTTTGTTTTTTTGGTTCTTTTTTCCCCTTTCCAGCTCTAATAACAGGTGCCTTGACAAAAATGCACAGACTGGCATTGTTTGAGCTCGAGTATTCCTGTTCGAGCTCAATAATGGTAGGCAAGAGGAATTCATTCACAATTAACCCATCCATGTCCAACACATCCTCCACAGCAGCTGATCTCGGAGAAACATGGGGTCTCCACTTCAGCATTCTGGGATACATTTCGCCACTCATCGTTGCGAATTTTTCTCCCAACAAAGGCACAACCTCGTACGCCCATATCTGCAAAGTAAAAAATGATGTTATTGTTACAACTATTGTAACCAAATCATATAACTATTATAAACCAATCAAATAACTGCTCTCTTTCGGACGGTTAGTAATCACAACTAATTATTAACACATGTAAACTTAGCATAGAGTTGTTCAAAACAAGTAATATAAATTGTTCTAAACCAATCATATGAATGTTCAAAACTAGTGATATAACTGTTCGAAACCAGTTATCTAACCTGTTCTAAACCATCCGTATAACTCATCGAACACAGTAATATAACCTTTTCTAAACCAATAATATAACTCCTCCAATCCAACAACATAAACTGTTCTAAACCAATCATATAACTCATTGGCTTAGTAACTTTACCTCTTCTAACCCAATCATAAAAGTGTTCAAAACCAGTAATATAACCTGTTCTAAACCTATCATATAACTCATGACCAAGCAGAATAAGTGATATACCTGAAACGCATAAGGAAAGCCTACAAGGCTGTAGAACTCATTTCTCAAATTCTTCTCCTCGAATTTCTCTGCTCTCCCAAGTAGGGCGGAGTTCAACCCTTGTACTGTGCGTGTGAAACATACAGTACCCCACGGGAATTTTTCGAACGCTTCTAGGTCCTCCACCAATTCCAGCCATTCAAGGTCGATGGATAACTTAGTCTCTTTTCCAAGTAACACAAGTTCAACAAAAAGAACAAGTGCGAGCTTGTATTTAGTATCTGCATCTTTGCACTCTTTGAACTTCATCTCAAGATCACTGCAAGAAATTATTGTCCTACCACCAAAAACCTTATTCACTATCTGCATGGAATCTGACTTAGTAACTACCTCTGGCATGGGTGAGCAATTCAGCCCTGTGATAAGGTTGAATTCCTTCACACTAAAGCAAGCTCTTTTCCCACAAAAATTGAACACTATTCTTCCCTCGCCCTCGTCCACTGGCGCTACTACCTGCCGTAGAAGCATTTGATGGACCAGCTGTGGTTGGTTTATTGGACTTTGTATCCCCAGAAACCATCTAAAACATGAATCCTCTATCTTCCTCATTCCTGGATCATCCAAATTCTCTTTTAACGTCTTCAAACATTGTCCAAGTCTGCACAAAAATGCGATTTTCGCCGGAAATCTCTTCCCAGGATCGACTTTGTACTCCATTTAAATATTATTCTGCATTCAAAAGTCATACTAGCCTTTTAAACGAACAAGCAATGCATTCTAAACCTAAAATTGACCTATTATAAACCCAACTATACACAATACTATGTTAATTGAAAATACAAAACCATACTAACCTATTCTAAACCATATTTTGAGACTATTCTAAATTACATATTCACACTATTATAAACCCAACTGTACACAATACTATGTTGATTGAAAATGCAAAACCATCCTAACCTATTCTAAACCATATTTTCAGACTATTCTAAATGATATATTGACACTATTCTAAACCAAAGTTAACCTAAAAATCGTACATTCAGTTTTGGAACAAACAGTTATCCTCCATAGCACCTGAAAACCCCTTACAACCAATTACTCATACAGGATCAACCCATTTCCCACACAGACCTCCCTAAACGCAAACGAACTCCATTTCCAACACCGGTTACCACAAACCTAACTCCATTTCTACCGCATTGCATTTTCAAATGGTCTAGAATCGCACAAAGAACGAACCTTGGCGTAGTATGTAGTTGGCTGAAGAAACAGAGCGCTTCCAGAAAGCTCTTAGCTGAAGAAACAGATTGACGTTGCTGTTCCGTTTTACTGTCCAAATGGTTCTATGAGCTGTAGAAACTAAGCGTCTTTCTCTGTCATTCAGTTCGTACTCTAAAAATCGGCCCGTTACAGGAGAACACTGTCGTCCATGAATTCGTGGGTTCGTGGGTTCGTGTGTTCGTGGGTGGGGGGGACGATGAACAGTTTGAGTTTTGTTTTAATTTAATTAATTGTATTTATTATTTTAGGAGTGAAATGAGAAGTGGGGGCATGAAGGACATTTCCTTAGCTAAAAGGGTTAGATTTTAAAATTTCTAAAATCAGGGTTAGATAGCTAAAACGGTTTTCAAAAAGGGTCAAATCCACAAATTTCCCGTCATCCTTAGGTTGCTTGTTTGAATCTGATAGAAAATTGATATTTGTTGGTTTTATTAATCCCTATATACGTCCGAAAATAAAAAAAAATTGTTAAATGTTAAATTTTCAATTATCACAAACGGTAATATTTTTTAGAGAATTTTTGTAGAATCGAATTGGACTACAAAACGGTCATATTTTTCTTCTTCTTAATTTTACACCCTTAGATTTAATGTTAATCTAGCGGTGTGAAGAAAGTTACCGTTTGTCATAAAATTAAAAGCGACTCTGAAATTTCCTAATTCTGTGGGATTTAGACGCTCCTGCTTCTCTTCGATTCGCAACGGTCGTCTCCAATTCTCCATTTATATCAGCCCAGCAATCCATCCTATGACCACGGTAGTTTTCGGAAGGCCAAAGTTATGCTCTTCTTTTAAACTTGGGATTTCTATTTCTTCTTCTTCTTCTGTGTGATTGGGGAAAACAGGGAGGATCAGACCCATCTCTTTCCTTCCCGATTTCTTTTGGTTTTTGATAAATTATATTGGTTTTCACTGTGTTTTTTAGTCACTTTTCTCCTCTCCCACTCTTAACTTCTGTGCATGGGTTTCGTGTGATTCTTTTGTAAGTCTTTGGGTTTTTTCTTTCTTCCGTTTATTTTCAATATGATTTCTTGTTAGTCAACTTTATTTGATCGTTTCCATGCCAAGGATACGTTTATACGATGTTTCAGTAATTCAATTACTGAGAAAAGAGTGCAAAAAGAAGTGGAATTAGTGTTATAGAGGACTCATTATTTTTGTAGTAAGGTAGATGACTTACGATTTAGGGTTCCAGAGGATTAGATTATTATTATGTGTTGTCTGGATATGGTTATTAGTAGAAATCTAGTGTTTTATTTGATGTCTGGATTTTTTCTTTCTATGCTATATTTCATTTTTTGTGTTGCTGGTAAGGTCTGGAAATTCTTGGAAAATTGAAAGGAAAAAAAGTTTGTCATCATAAATGATCCTGTTATGCATGACCTACCCTGAATTTTTTATTTCAGATTTTTTCATATCTTGTGACTTGACTTTGGAAACTTTAGCATTATGCTAGTTTATCTTTTGAATTTATCAAACTCGTAACAGGATCATCTATCTTTTGTTTTCATATCAGGTTTGATTCAACAAAGCCCTCGATAGTTTGCTTAAAGATTTCTTTGAATTTAGGGAACTTAAAATAGGTTTGGAAGCTTAGAATCTATTTTTTTGTTCCTTGAAATATTGTTGACTTGTTAAGAGATTAGTATTTCTTTGCCCTATATGTAATAGAAATAATTAGGTTATACTTGTACTCATTCAGGTTAAATTACAGGTCAATCTCATTGTTGTCTTGTCCTACATTAACCATGTTTGGAGTTTTAGGTTGAGGATTTCATTTCCAATGAGAAAAAGGGTCTATGGTTTTGGAAATTCATTACTCGTAAAATTTTCAGAAAAAAGGAGTGGATTGTATTCATTTTAAATCTCAATTCCATTCATTACCTCTCATGTCTAGATCCTTGTATTGATTCCTTTAGCTTCCTTATTTGGACTCTTTTCTTCCCTTTCACAAATACACACCTACAATTCTATTCGTGCATTTTATTTAACTGCTCGTGTTTTGTGCTTTGTTTCAACATAAGTTACTATGCACTTTGGTCATTGGATAATGCCCATTCTTTTGTACTTTAAACCCAAAAAACCAGCTTTGATTTGAGTTCGTCTAGTTATGAACCTAGTTATATTATCTCTGGCGTTTTTGAAGATTCAATATTATTTTCATTGCTATTATTCAGACAAATATTACTAACTCTTTGCTTCATAATTCAAATCTTTTGTTATATCTCACGTTCTCCAGTTGTATATCTCATTTTCCCGTACCAACTTACAAATATTGTGTTATAACTTATAAGTGATAAGCCGATCCCCAATATTTATTATTTATACTTGATACTGCATAAATTTATTTCTATAGTCCATTAGTCATAGGAGTATAGAACATTGATGGCTATTTTCAAATACTGTATATCTCATTTTCCTGGACAAACTTACAAATATTGTGTTGTAACTTATAAGTGATAAGCCGATCCCTAGTATTTATTGTATATACTTGATACTGCATAAATTTATCTCTATAATGCATAATCTGTATTTGAAAATAGCCATCAATGTCCTATACTCTTATGACTAATAGACTAAATTATGTTACTACCAAGGGAAATGCAGAATATTAGTTGTCTTTGTATGTTCTTATTATGGTTACTGATGTCGTGATTTCTTTGATTCACAGGCCATCCAGCAAGCGGAGCAAGCGAAAGTTATTTACTGTATTTTTTGCCAACCATCCAAGATGCATGAATTTTTAATGCACCGGGGTTGGTCCTGAATCCGTCAAAAACTACTAATTAGATCCTTCTTCCCTAAAATAGAATCACAATCCTATTTATCCTTTTGCACACAATCAAGTCTTAAAATTGTTAATTTTTGAAATATATTTCCCATTATGTGACAAATGTAGACCACCACTAAGTGATATGGAATCATAATGCATAATGTCAAACTGTGGAGGAAAAGAACAAAGAGGATGAGGATTAATTAATTGTTAAGAGAACATAGTAAAGGCAATAGTTAAACAACTACTTTAGATACTCTTGTATGGTGTGTTTGTGCATAAGATAATTGTTATTTGATATCTTACATTAGTCAAAATTTATACTGCTCATGTCTTGCAAGATCCCGTCTTGGTGAAGTGATTTTATTCAATATGTTCTTTAAATATGTCTCATATTCTTGCTATGTATTTCTTTAATGTTTAATTATTTAAAGGGTGACAGAATACCCATACCTTTGGCAATTGCAATTTGTGGCTAAACAGTTAATTCTAATAGACCTTTCCACTGATTTGCAGGGATGGCCCTAAACATGGACTCTGTATTCGCAAAACAACCTTAAATACAGGTAAACACTTGGTTAAAATAACAATTAGTTTAATGCTACTTGTATGTGGATTTAGAACTTCATCAAAATCTTTAGGGGAGCATACAGAATCCAAATTGTTTGCAATTCTGAATTCAATCTTAGAGAGGCAAGAAGCCAAACAAGAGACGGACGTCGGTTTCAATTATTATTTTTTACATGTCCATTTTAACGTGTTGCTCTTCTTACTAGCTTTGAGTAAAAAAAAATGCTAAGAAGATTACAAATATAAACAATTACCAAGAGTATCCCTCAAAAGGAGTTGAATGATATCATTTTCTTCTTCTTCTTGTCCCTACAAACGAATCTGCATGAGTCAAACATTGTCTTCCACAGAAATGTTCAACACTAGGCAATGCAATGAAGTTTAGTGCCACCCGATGAGCTTTAGGTTTGAATGGAAGTTTAGTGCAATGAACTTCAATGGAGAGGGGATGGTCTGCTCAATTTGTCAGATTGTCTATTGTTGGAACTCCCTGAAGAAGAAAGACTATCCTCAAAGGAACCAGAGGTTTAAAAGTATGCCCTGCCCTTCTACAATTAATTTTAGTTCTTCTTCAAATGCAATCTTTCCTTTGTCAAATTTGAAGCACAGTTGTTCGACATTTTTTTTTTTGAGCTACTCAAGTCTATTTGTTTGTCATTTAAGATTGCAAAGAAGGTACATATTGTCTATTTTTTCTTCCATCTTTGCTTAGTCTGCATTTTGCAACTACAAAAGGCTGTTGTATGTTCTAATACATGTATTTTGGAATAAAAGTTATTTCATAGCTTTAGGTATGTTTCTAATGTTGGTGACTAATGCTATATTCTAAATTTAGTAACTAATGCACAATTGTTGCTGGTAGCCTTGAGAGTTATCAAGATCTTTTGACAGTACTAGTGCCAATGTGCGTCGAATTGAGTCGAACTAGATTCTTGGTGACAGAAAGTGACTTATTTAACAACCTCTTTTAGGATAATGCTAGTTGTTTTTATACTTGTTGATCATGTATTGAAATCTCTATGGGTTTGAGATGATTGCCAGTGGAGTTCATCATTAGTAGCAGGAATCATTTATTGATTTTTGGACAAGTTTGTTTACTTTATGGGTCTTATCATTGGGGTTCTCTGATTGGTCATGGGATGGTGAAATAGTTATTGTCTTATTGTGGTTTATGAGTGGGTTTCAACGATATGATGACATGTTTGGCGCTGCAGGTAGTCTGACATTATAATATCAGTGATTGCCATGATCTTTGCAATTGTTGATAGTGTGGACATTTATTTCAGTAGTGTCATAAGACAATTTGTTTTTTTTTTTTTTGTGAATTTTGGAATAATTTTTCGTATGTTGTGTATGTGAGCTGCATTGGGTTTGTCCCAAACTGTTTGGAGTTTTTATGTCTACTCAAGCAAGGGTTTTGATGATAAGTGTTGAAGGAAAGAGGGTGGGATCTTGGATTTTGTTGGGTCTTATCGTTGGCGGTTCCCTGATTGGTCATGGCATGAGTGGAATAATTATTCTCTTATTTTGATGGGTTTCAGTGATATTGCATGTGTCTGGCGCTGCAGGTATTATCTTATTTTGATGGTCTTTTTGATGTGTGGGTTGCTGTGATATGATGGCATGTCTAGCGCTGTTGGTAGTCTGGACATTTTATTATCTAGTGATTGCTCTGATTTTTGGAATTGTTGATAGTGTGGACATTTATTTCAGCAGTGCTACGAGACAACTTGGGTTTTTTTTGCAGATTTTGGGATAATTTGGGACATGTTGTGTATGTGAGCTGCATTGGGTACAACTAAACTGTTTGGGGGTTCTTATGTCTGCTCTGATCAGTGTTGATGGACAGTTTTTGGGTATTTCTCTTTATTCAGAGGGCCTTGTTGATCTTTTATTACACATGGATCTGAGGGGGGATTTTTTTTTAAAGAGTTGCTTTATGGGTCTTATCATTGGGGGTTCTCTGATTGGTCATGGCATGGGTGGAATAATTATCGCCTTATTTCAAAGGTCTTTTTGATGAAGGATTTCAGTGATATGATGGCATGTCTGGTTGCTGCAAGTATTGTCTTATTTTGAAGGTCTTTTTGATGAGTGGGTTTCAGTGATGATGGCATGTTAGGCTTTAGAGAGTTGCTTTATGGGTCTTATCGTTGGGGGTTCTCTGATTGGCCAGGTGGAATGATTATCGCCTTATTTCAAAGGTCTTTTTGATCAGAGGGTTTCAGTTATATGATTACATGTGTCTTATTTTGAAGGTCTTTTTGATGAGTGGGTTTCAGATTGATGATGGCATGTTTGGCACTGCAGGTAGCTTGGGCATTTTTCTATCAGTGATTGATGATTTTTGGAATTGTTGATAGCAGGGACATTTATATTTTAGCAGTTCTATGGAAAAATTTGGGTTTTGTGTGGATTTTGGAATAATTTATCGTCCGTTGTGTATGTGAGCTGCATTGGGTTTATCCCAAACTGTTTGGGGTTTTTATCTATGCTCTAATCAGGGTTTTGATGATCAGTGTTGATGGACAGTTTAATTTGGATTTTGTGTGGATTTTGGAATAATTTATCGTCTGTTGTGTATGTGAGAGCTGCATTGGGTTTGTCCCAAACTGTTTGGAGTTTCTATCTATGCTCTAATCAGGGCTTTGATGATCAGTGTTGATGAACAGTTTTTGTTTTTCTCTTTGTTCAGAGAGCGGTGTTGATATTTGGTTACTTGGGTCGTAGATGTGAGATCTTGGATTTTGCGGCACTACTCTCTTTAATCTATCTTGCGCTGTCATGGGAATATTCCACTTTTGGGATTCTGATTTATGCTTGACATAGTCTTTTGTTGATGCGGGTATTTTTGAGAGGCATGTGGGGTTTGAGGCTGCGTCTAGGCTTGTTCTTCATAACTCATGAGACTATAGACTCTTGCGGAGGGATTTTTACAGATCCCGTGGATGTTTTTCTTTTTAGGCTTCATTGTTTTTGCCCATGTGATTAAGCTTGTTTGTTTACTTAGCCTTTGATCTTGCGGTATGCCCCTCGTATTTTAAACCTCGGACCCAAATCTCTAAATCATAATTCTTAAAATTGTAAATCCAAACCCTAAAATTTTCCGAACCACTAAATCTTAAACTCTAAACCCTTTAATTTTAATTGTTCTTCAAATACAATTTTTCTTTGCAAAATTTCGAGCAAGTGTTTCAGCAATTCAATATTTAATTTTTTTGAGCTTCTCAAGTCTATTTGTTTGTCATTTAAGATTGCAAAGAACGTACGTCTTGTCTATTTTTTTTCCCATCTTTGCTTAGTCTGCATTTTGCAACTATATCTTTCATTGGGTATGTTGTAGATTTATCTAAAAAAAATTGTTGTATGTGCACAATTTAATCCATGAGTTGTTGGCTGGTAGCCCTGAGAGTTAATCAAGATCTTTTGACAGTGTCAGTGCCAATTTGCTTCTTGATACAAACGTCAACAAATTGAGCCAAACTGGATTCTTGGTGAGGAGCCTTACTTTTCATTCAGAATATACCAAAGGGGTATGAATATGATTACTTTGAAATGCATACTACTTCAAAAATCTTCCTTTTAGGATCCTGCTAGTTGTTTTTTTTGTACTTGTTGTGTTGTTGAACATGTATTCTCTCTTCTGTATTGTAAATGACATGGTAGGCAAAATCTATCACCTATATTGACACCATTAAAAAAGAATATGTGATCCACAGTACTATAATCTATGAATTATTTTTGGGTTTTCTTTATTTTCATCCTTTGTGTATCTCAGCACATTACTCTGGGTCCATGGTATGTTCAACTATGATTTTTTACAAATTGATGGGTCTCAATAAGTCGAATCTTCATAAAATTCAAATACTCAACTGGGTACGTTAGCTTTTTCAACCTAGTCAGAATTTGGCATTTTTTACTTTAATCATTTGTATCTAACCTCCAGTGGGATTTGAAGCATCTGCCATCTAGGAAGATAAGACAATGGCACTCCATCAGGCAGCCTTGCGGAACTATTTTACTGTAAGTACCAAACTTCCTATCCTATTTTTCTGACGACTTGGCAGAAAATCATACGAATATAAAAAGATAAAAAAGAAGTAGAAGTTCTTTATTTTTGAAATTTCATAAAATTTTCATAAACCTTATAGTCTCTGTTTGTTGTAGTCACAAGAACTTAATAAGCTGAGAGGATAAGTAGAATGAGATATATGACTAGGCTAGAAGATCCTTACCAGAAAGGCAATAAGAAATCAGGTAATGATGGGTTTCAATAACTGGAATTGTATGGCATTTGTCTCGCAGAGGCTTCACCTGATCCTTGTTTTGTGTCTGACCATAGATTTATGACTATCGTAACTTAACAACCCATGAATGGCTGGCTTTTTTGCACTTATTTATCATGAACTTCATGGTAATTACTTGTTGCTTCTTGGTACAAAATTTCAATTCATGCCAAAAAAGTTATGGTGCTTAATATATGTGGAATTTTGATCTTGCTAAGGTATGGTGCCTGATTCTTTTGTTTCAGAATTTGTCATAAATTGTTCATCATGCCAGTTTAGCTTACTGTATTTTGTTTATTAGGTTTGAATCAACCCTTACCTGGACTAAGTTTGCTGAAAAAGGTTTGAAAGCATAGATTTACTTTGCTTCTTTGAAATATTGTTGACTTGTTAATTTAACAACTGAGGCATTTGATTTATGTTTCTCTAGGCTGTACTGTATGAATTTTCTGCATTTCTTGGAATCGACCCTCACTAGTCTTTCCTTTTTCTATGTCGAATGAATGTGTGTCTGACATTGTAAACATGCAAAATCTAGATATAACTATTACAATGTAATTTTTACTCTTCCTCTTTAGTTCTGCTACAAAACATGTACAAATATACACTGCCATAACTAGCTTTCACCCATGTAAGCATAAAACTTCACGACAATACAAAAACATATGATAATCAGAAATTAAAAAAAAAAAAACTTACAAAGTTATTGTTTAATGCATCAGGAATGTTTCCAAATCAACCAAAAAAAAATCCCTTATTTAGTTTCTTATTCCTAAAGTAAAACAACAATTCCTAAATATATATATTTTCTTTTCCAAATGTTACCTTAAGATTGTTAACTTTTGAAGAATCTTTTTCCATCATGTTGCTCTAAGACTAAAGCGAATTGGAAGAATTGAAAATCATAGTCAACAGAACGAGGATTGATAATACTTAGATATCAAAATAGCATTTGTTGCTGTAGTAAAATTAATCATTAAAACTTTGATTTAGACTCTTGTATGATGATTTTTTTTGCACAGTAAATATTATAGAATCTTATGCCATCTAAAACGCTAGCATATTATTTACTAGATAGGTGGGCTTTATTTTTCCATGCTTCTGATTAGATTAAGCTGTTGTTAAATAATTGTTAGTTTTTACTTTGTACTGCTTATGTGGTGTAGGATCCCTTGCTAGTGAATTGATTTTAAGTTGTTTCTTTCAAGAATCCTTTTGATGTTTTAATTATTAAATATGCGCAAACTACATTCATTATGAAATTTCTCTCTCATTCGCATGGACATGTCCCGTCTCCTAGTTATAATATTGTTTTTCTTCCATTTTCTAAGCAGTGCATAAAACTTTGCAATCTCAATTATAGCTGACATTGATTTCTAGTTTACAGTTCTACTGATTTTCGAGGATGGCTCATGTACTCTAATTCTGCATTCTGAAAACCAACTTGAATTGCGAAAGTACTTGCCAAGTACATGATTACTAAGATGACAATTAGTGTATTACAACACTACTTGTTTAAAAATAGATATAGAACTACTTCAAAAGTTATAGGTACCAAACAGAGTTCTTCCCTTTGTTTCAGAATAATGCACGCCTTTTTCCTTCTAATCGACTTGTTTAAAATTTAAACATCATTTGCATTGATGTTTAGTGCCATCGGAGTATAGGTTTTATTGGAAGTTTTAGTTCAATGAATTTCAATGGAGTTCTTCCCTTTGTTTCAGAATAATGCATGCCTTTTTCCTCTAATCGAACTTATTTAAAATTTAAACATCATTTGCATTGATGTTTAGTGCCATCCGAGTATAGGTTTTATTGGAAGTTTAAGTTCAATGAATTTCAATGGAGAGGATGGTCTATTCAAATTGTCTCTTGTTGGGACTCCCTGAAGTTGCTTTCCACATGGAGAAGAAAGACTATCCTCAAAGGAGCCAGAGGTTTAAAAGTATTCCCTTCTACAATAAATTTTAGTTGTTCTTCAAATGCAATCTTTCCTTTGCAAATTTGGAAGCACGGTGTTTCATTTCAACATTTATTTTAGAAGCTTCTCAAGTCTAATATTGGTGACTAATGCTATAGTCTAAGTTCAGTAACTAATGCACAAGTTTTTTTGTGGGTTGCTTCTCAAGTCTGGTAGCCTCGAGAGTTATCGAGATTTTTTTACAGTGCCCGTGCCAATTTGCGTCTTGATACAAAACGTCTACAAATTGAGCAGCATTGAACTCTTGGTGATAGAAAGTGCTTTATTTTTCATTCAGAACATCATAGAGGTATGGTTACTTTGAAATGCGTACTACTTCAACAACCTTTTAGGATCATGCTAGTTGTGTTTGGACTTATTGAATATGCATTGAAAATTTCAAATCTCTCTCATGTATTGTAAACAGCATGGGGGGCAAAATCTATCACCAATAGTGACACCATTAAAAAAAGAATATGTATGTGATCACAATACTACAATTTATGAATTATTTTTAGGTTTTCTTTAATTTCATACATTTGAGTATCTAAACAAGACTCAGGTCCCATGGTATGTTCAGGGATGGTCCTGTACAAACTCATGGATTTCAACAAGTGTAAGCTTCATAAAATTCCAAAACATCGGGTATGTCAGCTTTCAGCCTTGTCAGAATCTGATATTTTTGCTTTACTCATTTAGATCCAACCTCCACAGGGATTTGAAGTATCTGGAATCTGGGAAGATAAAGGCAATGACTCTATTAAACCTCCATCAATTGGACAAAAAGGGGTGGATTTATTTTGAAGGTAATTGTTTTTTTTACGGTTAAGCGAGACTTTAATTGTGAGAATTTGTTATTTGCAAGGCAACATTTTTTGGGCTGCATTTATTTTTCTAAGTTGTGCCGGTGTGCTTTAGGAAGTTGCATTAAGGTATGGTAATGGCTTGGATTTTTTTGTTATGAGCTGGTGCTTGTGGTTGTAGAGTTTAATGGAGCAGGCTCAGCAGGGGGCAAGGAGAGAGTTTTTCGAGTTTAATAGAGCAGGTTCGGGGGTCTGGGTTGCATTTGCAGTCTTATTAAATTTGTTGGTTTGGCTGGGATTTTTGGTGGAATGGTTTTATTGGTCTGTCAGAGACTCACCTCCACAGGGATTTGAAGTATCTGGCATCTGGGAAGATAAAGGCAATGACTCTGTTAATCCTCTATCAATTGCACAAAAAGGGTGGATTTATTTTGAAGGTATTTGTTTTTACGGTCCTGCAAAACTTTAATTGTGAGAATATATTTGCACGGCACCATTTATTTTTCTAAGTTGTGCCTGTGTGCTTTAGGAAGTTGCATTAGAGTATGGATTAGGCTTGGATTTTTTTTGTTATCAGCTGGTGCTTGCGGTTGTGGAGTTTAATGGAGCAGGCTCGGGGGACTGGGTTGCATTTGCCGTCTTATTAAATTTGTTGGTTTGGCTGGGATTTTTGGTGGAATGGTTTTATTGGTCTATCAGAGACTCACCTCCACAGGGATTTGAAGTATTTGAAGTATCTGGCATCTGGGAAGATAAAGGCAATGGCTCTGTTAAACCTCTATCAATTGCACAAAAAGGGGTGGATTTATTTTGAAGGTAATTTTTTTTTTAACGGTCCTGCAAGACTTTAATTGTGAGAATTTGATATTTGCACGGCACCATTTATTTTTCTGAGTTGTGCATGTGTGCTTTAGGATGTTGCATTAGGGTATGGTAATGGCTTGGATTTTTTTTGTTATGAGCTGGTGCCTGCGGTTGTGGAGTTTAATGGAGCAGGCTCGGGGGACTGGGTTGCATTTGCCGTCTTATTAAATTTGTTGGTTTGGCTGGGATTTGTGGTGGAATGGTTTTATTGGTTTGTCAGAGACTCTGAAAAGGCATTTAATTGGTGTCCAAGTGGTTTAATTATACGGAGTTCTATGGGTTTGAGGTGATTGCTACTGAAACTTTTATTGATGTTTGGAGGAGCTCACTTTAGAGAGAGTTACTTTATGAGTCTTATTATTTGGGTTCTCTAATAGGTCATGCAATGGGTGTATTAATTATTGATGAGTGGGTTTCAGTGATATGATGGCATGTCTGGTACTGCGAGTAGTCTGGGCATTTGATAGTGTGGACATTTATTTCAGTAGTGCTATGAGACAATTTGGGTTCTGTGTTGATTTTGGGATAATTGATCATATGTTGTATATGTGAACTGTTTGGGGTGTTTATGTTTGCTCTGTGCAAGGGTTTTGATGATCAATGTTGACGGGCAGTTTTTGGGTATTTCCCTTTGTTCAGAGGGCCGTGTGAATCTTTGGATACTTGGGTCAGAGTTAGGATCTTGGATTTTGCGATACTGCTCTCTTTGGTCTGTCTTGCATTGTCGTGGCAAGATTGTGCTTTTGGACTTTCGACTTTATATGTGAGAGAGTCTTTTCTTGATGCGGGTTTTTTTGAGTTGGGGCTTGGAAGTCTTTTCTTGATATGGGTTTCTTTGAGAGTCATGTGGGGCTTGGACTGCATCTAGGCTTGGAGCAGGGGTTTTGATGATCAGTGTTGATGTAGTTTTTTGGTATTTCTCTTTGTTTAGAGAGCCGTGTGAATCTTTGGTTACTACATGAGTCAGAGGTGAGATCTTGGATTTTACGGTACTGCTCTCTTTGGTCTGTCTTTCGCTGTCGTGGCAAGATTGTACATTTGGGCTTCTGGCTTTATGCATGAAAGTCTTTTATTGATTCATATTTCTTTGAGGGCCGGGTTGACCTGAATCGAGGCTTGTTCTTCTGGCTCATATGATTATAGATCATGTGGTTGCTTTTCTTTTCAGGCTTCATTGTTTATTGTCCATGAGATTTTTGCTTTGTTTTTTATTCTTGTGTGCTTTGGCCTTTGATCTTGGGGTATGCCCTCGTATTTTAAACCTTAAACTCTATTCTCTAAAATCATAAATCCTAACACTAATCCCCGAAACTCTGAGATCTTAGACACTAAACACTAAATTTTAGGCACTAAAATCTTAAATCTTTAACCTTAAATCCTAAACACATCCTAAAAACCTAAACCCTAAATTCTAAAATTGTAAATTCAAACCCAAAATTCTGAAACCCTTAAAATCTTAAAACCTAAATCTTAAATTCTAAATCCTATCTTAAACCTTCCAAACCCTAATTCTCGAGACCGCTAAATCTTGAATCCTAAACCCCAAAGTTTAGTTTTTTTTTCTTTTTCAAATACAATATTCCTTTGCAAAATTTGAAGCACAGTGCCTCAATTGTTCAATATTTTTTTTATTTGAGCTTCTCGAGCATGGTTGTTTGTTGTTTAAGATCACAAAGTAGGTACATCTTGTCTACCTTTTCTTCTGTCTTTTGCTTTGTGCATTTTTCAACCACATCGTTCATTGGCTATGATAGATTTACCAATGTTGTATGTTGTCATTCATCTATTTTACAAGAAAAGTTGTGTCATAACTTTAGCTGTATTCTAAGTTTAGTAAGTAATGCACAATTTATTAAGATGTTTTAACAGTGCCAATTTGTGTCTTGATAGTTGATACTAAACGTCAACATATTGAACTGGACTCTTGGTGTTAAGAACATACCATAGAGGTATGGATATGATTACGTTGACATGTGTAATACTTCAACTACCTTTTAGGATCATGCTAGTTATTTTTGTACTTGTTGAACAGGTATTGAAATCTTTCTCCTGTGTTGTAAATAGCATGGGAAGCAAAATCTATCAGCAATATTGACACCACTAAAAAAGAACGTGATACACAATACTACAACTTGCGAATTATTTTTGGGTTTTTTTTATTTTCATAGATTGAGTATCTCACCAAATTATCCAGGTCAATGGTATGTTCAAGTATGGGCAAATTGATGGGTTTTCGCAAACTGAACCAGGTATTTCAGCTTTCAAACCTCGTAGGAATCTGATATTTTTGCTTTAATAATTTGTATCTAACCCCCCACTGATTTGAAGTATCTGCCGTCTGAGAAGATAAGGCAATGATGCTTCATCAGTGAGCCTTGCGGAACTATTTTATTGTAAGGTCCTTAGCAGGAATACAATCAGGTAATGAAGGGTGCCTTAGTCCCTAAGCTCTGCTTTTTAGATGACAGGCCACTAGAATAGATTGGATGACCAGTTATTCAAATGATTTAGATTTCTCCTTTGCGACCAAACTCACCATAGCTCAATATTTCATTTTTATCTTAAGTTGGCATGTAGTTGTTTCCCTTCATTATTAGTCCCTAGTAAAATCTTTTGGACATTATCTTGATGAATATCCATGAGAATCGCTTGTTTTACTCATTCTACGAACTCCATCCGTCCCATTTTAAGTGTAGTATTTCATGTCCCAAAATGGATGCATATTTCAATTAATTAAAACTAATTTTATCCATTTTTTTCCGTCTTACCCCTTACCCTCATTTATTCTTAAATTGAAAAGCTCAATTATGCACATTAATTGGCTTTTAATTGTTTCAATGGGGGTATTAGTGTCAAATTAAAGGAGAGTTACAATTTTTTTAAAATATGTACAAATTGAAATTGAAGAAAATTAAAATGGGATGGAGGGAGGGAGTACATCATCCTACATATGTTTTACCTTTAGCTTCATTTTTGTTGTTACTCGTGTAGTGTGTATGCTCTTATGAATGTTTTTTCCTGTTATTTTTGTACTGCTGCTTATTGAAATATTGTATTTTTTTTGTTTTTCTTGCTAAAACTTATCCCAGCTTGATACAGGTAGACAAAAAAAGAAGAAGAGTAAGTTGCATGCTGCCTTACTACATATGCTTATTCTTCTTCTACTTAACAAATCAAAACTAAAACACTAGTAATTCAAACACTCAAAATCAAAACAAAAATCAAACAGGTAACATATAAACCATATGAATTGAACAAGATCCATCAGTTAGATTGAAAAAACTTGGAAGAAAACTCACTTTCTTGATAAAATTCAACAGAGGAAAAAAAAGGATTGTTGTCTAAATCATATACGCACTTAAAATTTGTGAAGAACAATAGTTGAATGAAGAAAAATGATCAAGAGTCTAGGACACATGAGCAGCACGCATGAAGAGAATGAAAAGTTGCGCGAAAGATTGACTTCGTTTTTAATTTGAATTTAAATACTCATTAAATCTGATTTTAAACCTATTGAACTTATTGGAATGAAACTTTATGGGTGTCTTTATTGGAATAAAATTTCTAGATAAGAGATTATCCCTAATTTTTTTCATGATTTTTCACAAATCTTTCGGTGATCAAAAGTGGACTTGTCCCACATAAATTTACTCAATTTTATTTTGCTCGTGTACATGATCCTCTTGATATATTTATTGTTCACTTCTTTTGGTTCTCGCATGCTAAGTGAATCCAATTTCAAATCTCTTTTGGATTATCTTAGGTGTTCTTGTATGGTGTACTTGTGTTCTGGTAAGCATAAATGTAAGCTAAACCTTAGACACATTCTAAAATCATAAACTATAAACTCACACATCCTAAATTGCAAAACCTTGATTATTATACTAAAATCCTAAATTGGTAAATCCAAATCCTAAATGAGGAAATCATGAAATCTTACACCCTAAACTCTATTTCCTAAATCGTAAATATCTTAAATCCTAACCCTAAACTCTAAAATTCTAAACCCTAAACAATATGTCTAAATTTATACTAAAGCCTCCTAAAATTTTGAATCCTAAATCCTAAAAGCTCAATCCCTAATCTTAAACCTTAAATCTCAAATTTCTAAACCCTAAAATTTATATCTAAAATTGTGAACTAAAATTACAACCTAAAACCTATCATAAACCCAAAAATCTTAAATTCAAAACCTCTCAAAATTCTAGAATCTTAACTTAAATCCTAAAGTCTTAAAATCCAAAAATCATGAACTATAAACCCTAAATACAAAAGCCTAAAGGTTTTAAATCTTAAATCGTAAACTTTGAATCCTAAAATTCTATTCCTTAAAATCATAACCCTGAAATCTAAACACTCTAAAATCTTAAATTCTAAATGCCATTCTAAATCCAAGAGAGAGTTTTCAAGCTTTGTCTGATCTTTAGCTGCTGTTTTTTTGTAAGACATTCACCCTGGCTTATGCATTTTTAGTTTCTTTTTCTTTTTTTCTTTTGCTTTTCCAGCGCCTCCTTCTCATTTTAATTGTTTGATTCACTGTCTTTTGAGGTTTGTAGTTCTTTTTCCAATTCTTTCACTCTGGCTTGTGCTGAATTTTATTTATCTCTTGTAATTGTAACTACAAATAAGTGCATTAGTTTGTCACTTTTCATTGCATCTTCTTTTGAATTAGTAACATTGTCATCTTCTTCCTCTTCACGGTTTCTCCTTTCTTCACCTTCAATCCTTCTTCTTATTTTTCCCTTTTCTCTTCCTCAGATTCTTCTTCATTTGAGACTTATTTGTTATCAAATTGTATTTTCCTAATTTCAGTCATTCTTCGTCTTCATTCTTTCTCTTTATTTTTTGTTGATATTAACTCACTTTGGCTTATTTGTTTCACATAGTATATTTTTGGACTAATATTAGCATTATCTCTTATGAAATGACAGGCCCCTTAAAACTATGACCTTCATCAGTAACGTCAAATGTTATGACTCACTTTTTTTTTACTTTTAATTTTCAAATGATAGTGCATTAATTTGTGACGTGGCACGAAACGATAAAAAGAATTACAAGTGTAAAACCTTGAGAATAATTTGGAATCCACCAAGCAAACTTGGTTCAAAACCAATGGGTTTTCAGAAACTGAATAATAATTAAATTGTTTGTATTGTTATTTAGAAGACTTATTTATAGCTAAAATATTGAGGAAATTCTAACTGATTTAGAATTAAAAATTCTAAATAAACTAGTAAACTTAATTAACACATGCTGAAAATATTAATTAAATCCGCATTTCTCTTAAACAGCTACGAAAATGTATTCTAATGAACCTCAACTAAGAAAGTTGTAATTAACCTTTAGATATCTAAAAACAGTCCTCGAAAACATATTATAAAAAGGAAACGAATCTCCGAATAAAAAAATACGGTTGTTTCTTCCTAGTTGCAATCTTAATCTTCTTCCTTTCAAATTAAGCCTATTTCCAATCAAAAATTTCGTCGAACGAAAACGCTACCCGTTCTATGTTAGTCTCCCCCAATTCAGAAGAACTTGACCTTGAGTTATCATCAGGATAAATGTGACTATCCTCTTTGAAAGAAAACACATCAGCAACATTATGAGTTAGAGATACCCTTAGTTAAAGATAGATAGAGAGAAAAAAGTGAGTTTAACCATGGTTAAAGTAGCTTTATATATACCATGAAAAGTGTGTCAAAGAGAGAGAAGAGAGAAACCAAAAACAAGTACAATTCTTAGGCAGGAAAAAGGGTTTGGCCGCCCAAACTCTTCTTTATTTTAAGACAAAAAAAACCATGTGGCACGATGGCATGTCATGCCAACTGGATTATGGACATTATGGATGCTATAGTTTTTGGACGTTTAGCATTTTCGTTTTGTTGTTAGGTTAACTGGTGCACTAGAGCACTAAAGACACCAAGAGTTGTTTCTAGATGACAAAAGACATTAATGAACCACCGATCACTAAAACTATGTGGCTTATAGAGAAGTCGGTAGGTGTATTATACATATAAACCGTGTTGTACAAAGTGCAACATGAGTTGTTCCAAATTAGACTTACATGGCAACAATGGACCATGAGTTGGGATACTTTGCATCTACAAGGTTGAGCGTGTGAATGTGAATCACCTTCCGTCTACAAGTGCAAGAAAAGTTATTGAGGTCAAGTCTACAAGTGGTATGACATGCAGGATGAACTATAGAAGGTTTTGGAGCATAGTGTATTGCGTAGACATGCTTCAAATATCATTGAGTATAATAATAATAAAAAAAAAAATTATGTTAGATTTTTTGGTGCAAATGATGAATATGGGGTGGGAAGTTTGTTTGACTTACATGGCAACAATATTGTATAGTATTGTTTAGTTGATTAAATAAATGTCAGATTTATATATTTGATATTTCTATTTAATAGATATGTTAAATATGTCCGTAGGTATTTGTTAGATACCTCATTCTCAAGAATTGAGAATATGAGTGACAAGTAATCTCTAATATGAATATCTTAAATTGAGTTTCTGATCGTAGAATTACTAATTGGACAATAATAATTTGAAAGATCAGCATACTATTTGTTTTCTATAATAATAGGGTTGTGAGTATTATGCAATCTAATATGAGAAATTAGAACAAATAATATGAAAGGTTTATTGTTGAATAAATGTTTCGAATATAACTTGCTAAATAATGATGTTTATTTCATTTTCAATGATTTATTATTTATTTACGATTGTGTAAATAATCCTTAGACCTGAGATGACATAGTAATATTGTATATGAGTGATTGAATTTTGTCAATGTTAGAATTATTTATTTATTGAATAAATATTGACATTCGATGGATTCAGTTACTTATGTATGGAGACTTGTGTGCAGTCAACAAGATATTTATCGTCTCAAATAATATCTTATATGATCTAGATATTTATTGACACAGGAAATCCTTAGCCAAGGTTGCATGATTAATGAAAAAAGTGTTTTCATTAATTATTTGTTTGTCCATAAACTATTGAATCTGACATATAATTGAGTTAGTGGATTTGAAGGATATTCATGACCCTCACTCAATAGCGATATTGTACAATGGATTTGTTATGATGGGATGATGATGTGTGTCTGATTCTGTTGACATGACATCTATTTTTATTTTGTATGATAGTCCTCCGTCTGATTAGGCATTATGTTCTTCTCACATGGTATCATTGACATGTATTTGTTTACTTTTCTCCTTTGTTGACACTTGTCAGATATAAATGATTTGACACGATCAGGACTGTCCTCCACTTGTTAGACCGTTATATCATTCTAGTTAGCCCAGCACATGTGGGTGTATTCATATATTGTCCAGTGTTAATAGACTTCTATTAAGCATCGTTATGAGATGCTCCATTAATTACAAATATGATATTTCGGTATGTACGGGCATGCGTCCATATTATGTTGAGGCTTTAATTCCAATTGTTTATGTCCTGTTATCTGTTTTGAGGCTTGTTTGGTTTTTGTTGGCTCTAAGGTCCATTGAGACCATGCGCCAACATGTGCCCTCATTTGGGTTGTGACATTGAGGCAGTTTTGTTCAGTGAAGAATCATTTAAGATAACAATTGAAACGTTTGATACTCTTCAATTTACGCTCAATTCAATGACACTAAACAATGAAGAAGTCGGGACGGGATGTTGAAGTTGAGGTTGAGGATGAATTTGCTTGTTTTCTAATGAGGTTAGTTCTTGCACCTTAAAAATATGCTTTTCAAGGCTTTATGGTGTTTGAGTGCCTTCGCTAGGAAATCTTGATGGCTTATCAAACAATATTCTGATGAAGGGTTCACTAAAAACAAAATTTCGAAGTGTCAGCAGAAACAAACCAGAAAAGTCTTTCTTCGTGGGCTTATGAGGAGTTTGAGAAAGGTAATATGAAAAATATCCTTGAGAGAAGGCTCACAAATCAAGAATTAGATATGGAACAATCGATGACGGCTGTTCAAGTGAACTTCTGGTGCATCCAGGAGCAACCATCTTAGCCCAATGATGGGAAAGGTAGTCCAAATGCTGGATTGAATTACTGAGATCGAGAGACCACCGGTGCCAAAATCAATTACTGAAGGGTCTATGAGTGGAAATAACATCAATTTCAACAGCAATGTCAGTGCCCTCTCCACTTTTGCAGCTTCAGTTCCACCTCCCTCTTCCTCTTCATTGGTACAAACTGCCAGAGTTTCTCCTCTACCCTCAGATAGGAACATGAAGAGGTCATCTTCATCACTATAAGATAGATCCTTAAGACACATTCCTTCTGGTTCAAGAATGTTTTGGGTTGTGGTATTTGTTGTCTAAATAATGCAGATTCCAAGATAAGGTAATTTATGCAGCAAAATGCCTTACTGGGACTGGGATGCCTAATTCATCCACTGTAAATTTGATTATTAGTACATAATTTTGCAGGATGGGGCCCTGTATCGCAGTTGAAGGTCTATACCAATTCCTTTCCAGTCATTCACGAAATGTATATGTAGTTATAGCAAAATATGCACATGGAAAGAGAACAAGTGGTTTATTTATTATTTGAAAGATTACCTTAATATGATCAGGTTGATGATGGAAACATCTTGGGAATGTGAAACTGATGTGAAGCGTGTTTCACAAGGGAACTCAAATCAAAATCAAACAGTTTTTACTAGTTCCATCACCATGTATCGAACAAAAATATAGTTTGAGGAAAAAAAAACTCTTTCGTTTGGAACTCTGATACATTGTATAAGTTGATATATAATTTAATCTTATCTATTGTTTGGAAAAAAAATGATATTAGAGTTGTATAGTATATTTCTAATATAATGCATTGTTTGTTTTGTTGTTAGACAAAATAATAGTGTAAGATTTGCTTTTTTTTTATCATTTAACATGTTAACTCTTATCATAAGCACTCCGTATAAAATAAAAACTAATTGAAAGTGTTTTAATATTATATTATATGTAACGTATGAGTGCTCATTTTGTATAAAGTTATACTATCTTGATAACATCATTAAATGATCATTTTATACTAAACCAAATTTCATTTCCTCTTTCATAGATTTTATTATAATTCAACAAAATCGATCAAACAAATTGTCTTGACAACCTATATATGTTAGGTTTACAAACCCCTTGAAATTCTTATTAAATATTGGCTTTTCTAATAAGAAAATATATTTTAGAAAATTTCACGACGCATAAAATAGTCAAAGTTTTTGTTTGACCCAAGATAATGTATAAAGACTTGATCAACCTATTTTTTTAAGCATGAGTTTATCCAACACTTATCCCATAAAATTATTAATCAGGGATGGGACCAGTATTGGATTTCAGTTCAGGAAGGGCGCGCGAATACCGCGGTTAGGTGCGGTCATACCTCACGGCAATGGTATGCGACTTTGTTGAAAGGAAAATGATATCTAGTTCATTTTTGAGAACTCATGATACCTCATTTCGAGTTATTTTATTCATTTTTTATTTTAATTAATTATTTTACTTCTTTATCAATATGTTAAGTATTTTTTTGATTTTATGAATTTATTTTAATTAATTATTAATCCGTTAGTGTTTAATGAATTCGTTCCCTTTAGGATTTAACACTTATTATTTAGATTACAACATGAAAATTTGATACACGAGCTTGTTAGAGTTTAACAAATCCGTTTTTCTTAGGATTTAACACTTATTATTTAGGGAGTGGTGCTAAATAGCCCAAATTTTTATAGCTCAACATTAACCCAAGTCTACATGGCATGCTTTGTAAGAGTATGACATTGAAGATTAAAATTTTAAAAAATAAAATAGCTTATTTGAAATGTCACAACACATTTTTTTTCTTAAACGAAATTTTAAAACATTTTATCTCTTAAAATACATATTAGATTTCGAAAAAAGTTACATCTTCATAATCAATAAGTAAATATCTATCCAACAAGATCCATCATCGATAGATTTTATTCAATCATTTTTAATTACATTGTTTTAATTACATTGTTTTTTGTACTAATATGTGAATTACGTAAGTTCCTGTGTTTATTTATAGGTACTGATATGGACTCGTTTATCGATTTTTATACTGTAACTTAAACAATAAGTGTTAAACCCTAAGGGAAACGAATTCGCTAAACCCTAACGGGCTCGTGTATCAGATTTTCATGTTGTAATCTAAACAATAAGTGTTATAAATCCCAAAGGGAACGAATTCGCTAAACTCTAACGGGCTCGTGTATATGATTTTCATGCTATAACCTAAACAATAAGTGTTATAAACCCCAAGGGGAACGAATTCGCTAAACCCTAATGGGCTCGTGTATCGAATTTTCATGTTGTAACATAAAAACTCGGATTTGCTACTAAAATCCTAAATGTCCCAAGTGCTAAACCCTAACTACTAAAACTTAACAGGTTAGGGTATCCAACATAATTTTAATAAAAATGCAAAAAATAACAAATAAATATTCTATTATTATAGTGTAACAAAATTTCAACTCGAATAAACGGTTTATAGATCATATATAAGAATTACATTATTTTTAAAAACAATGTAATTAAAAAAACGCAATAAAAACTAGGGCAAATTAGACAAAAGGCCATAATACAGGCCATAATTAGAAGGAGGTCCAGCCCACTTTAAAACTTAGAATTAAGGACAAACTATCAAAACTCCCCAAAATACCCTTCCCGCCCGTTAGATCTTTCCCTCACGAACTCCAGCCCTAAACGCGCTACAACTTTAGCTCTCACTCCTTAGCTTCCTCTCTGGCACGGCATAGCATTTATCTTCGTCGGATCACATCTTCCTCTTCATCGACATCGCCCCCTCTTCAAAGGTAAACAATTGAACTTGTTAATTTTGCTTGTCCTCAGTTTCATGTAAACCTAGTTTGGCAAGTTTCTGGGAATAATCTTCTTCCATCTTTTCAGACTTTGCCTGCATCATTGGAAGATAGCTTGGCAAGTTTCTTTTGATTGCTACTGTATCTATTTCTCTGTGCATAACAATGGTTACCCAATCTTAAAACGAAAGTATGACACCCATGAAAAAGACCTTAGGTATGTAATCTGTTTCTCTGTTGATTTTTTGTGAATTAGATTTTATTTATCTGTTGAATGTTTTGTGGACTAGATCATGTGTCTCTGCCGGGTTTTTTTGTGGATAAAAAACTTATTTCTCTGTGAATTTTTTGTAGATAAGAACTCGTTTCTCTGTCGAATTTTTTGTGTGAATTATTTCTTGTTGCTCCGCTGGAATTTTTATTGTTCTTTTGCTTTTAGTTCTTCAAAATGTGAATGCCTAGTTCGCTGTGTTTTCCTCAATGCAATACATGCAATTTTTCAACGACAAGTTTAGGGTATTGTTCTTGACAATTAAGTCTTTCAATACCTGCAATTTAATTAGTTTGACGTTTAATTGATACTAAATTTAAGTATCAATTAAATTTATTGAAGCCTGTTAAAAAGAGTTGTCCCCGTAATTGAGAGGCTAGCGGTGTTCTTATGGTAAAAGTTAAATTGTAGGCAGTGTTTTAAGTAGCTCAAGCTTTCTTTACATGAACCATAAGAGGCAATCAAATGTATGCACAAGGACTGACATATAAACAAGTATAGCATTTGGCATGCTCTAATTAACTATATATTGTTAAGTGAATCACTGATCATGTTCTCATTCTTTATATTTAAACAATAAACTATATGCTACTAAACAACCTCTTTACTTAAAGTAGTAATTAAGAGTGTTAAGTAAACACAACATCACATGCCGCTATGATGATGATTTTATGTAAAGTAAACATTGGACAGTTTGAACTTTGAAGTGAAGGAGGACATAGCAGTGATGGTTCTGTCTGAAAATGGAAGATGGATTTAATCTCTATTGGTTTAATCTTTCTTGCCTCAGCCGCTATATGGATTTGCAGCTAGTGGGGCTTTTCAATTTAAAAGAGCTATTGGTCATAGGGATTTGTTTTACATTGACGACAAGGATGTGGACTTTAAGGAAGTAAGGGATCATGTATTATATCATTGTTCTTCAACTGCAATGGATAGCCCATTGGTAGTTATCCCATTTATTTGATGTATAGGTAATCGAAGCTCCTTTACCAAAAGCACCACTTGATACTTTAGTTCTTTGCCACTGGCTGGCTATTGAAGGTGTAAAACCTGTCAATCCAGAAATGCTCTATTAGAAGAGCTTATTCCTCTGTTGGATTTTTGTGTAAAGTAGAGCTTATTTCTCTGTTGAATTTTTGTGTGGAGTAGAACTTATTTCCCTGTTGAATATTATGTGCTTTAGAACTTAAATCTATTTTGCTTGTTTCTCTCTATGGAATATTTTTCTCTGTGGAATATTTTTCTCTGTAAAATATTTTTTCTCTATTAAATAACCAACAGGCAGAAAGAGAAGCCACAGAAGTATGAAAGAGAACATAGTAGCTCTAAGAGTTGGATTTTAAAGTGCAGGTAGTTTAAACTTTTTTTTGGTTATTAGGGATTACTTTACAAACCTTTATATAGAGTGGTTGTTGTGAGACATGTTTGTCCTTCCCTCGTTCAACCACCTACTTGCATTGATGGTTTGACTCTCCTATAATCCCCGGTTCAAAGAATAGATGAAGATAAAGAATGGTATGTTTCATTTGTAAGGATTTTGTCATGAATTTGCCTAATTTTTGCTGCTCCATAGTATGATGCTGGCTCATTAATTTTTTAGTGCATTATAACTTGTTTCTTCGCTGGAATTTCTTTTGTGGATTAGGAATTGTTTCTCTATTGAAATAGTTTATTTCTCTGTTAGAATAGTTTATTTCTCTGTGGAATAGTTTTTTCTCTGTGGAATTGATTATTTCTCTGTGGAATATTTTTATTTCTCTGTGGAATTTTTTATACTTGAAAAACTTGTTTCTCTGTGGAATGTTTTGCCCTTGTTTTTTCTCTGTTGTATTTTGTTTTGATAAAATTTGATTTTCTTGCAGCTAAACTACCAAAATCAGTTGGTGGTAGGAAAATACAAGATGTCGCTCTCCAAGAAGGTCTAAATTACAACATACAATTTAGATCAAACTTCAAGACGATCATGAAGCTGATAAAAACTTATCCTTTGACTGAAATTCAAGTTCAGCAAGTGAAACGAACTGCATTCTGGAATCTACTGCAACCTTTTATCAATGGTACTGTAGTTAAAGAAGTTGTCAAGACAGAAAGCACGGTCTTAGCAATTTTGAAGACCTACAATGCTGAATCTAGGAGTTTTGATGTTGGTGGCAAGAAACTGAAATTGAAGACAGCGGATATATCTTTGATATTTGGATTACCAAATGACAAAAAAGAAATAAACCTTCACACAAAAGAACACAAGAGAGGGCGAAACACGAATTTCATACATCGAAGGTTTAAAGATGACAAAAAATTAACATCAAAGAAGTTGAAGGCGGCTTACATTGCATGCCATAAGGGAAGAACAAAAGGCAATGCTGAAGATCTTTCTAGGTTACTTTGCCTTTATGTCTGCCACACTCTGTTGATGCCCAATAACGGGACTTATATCCCTTGGAAAATTGTCAAGTATATTGAAGACTTGGATGACAGCAGAAACTTCAATTGGGCTGCCATTGTGAAGAAACAACTTTTGAATTCAGTTCACAAAAATGCTCAACATTTACATCGCGTCTCGGGATGCACAATTGCATTGCTTGTAAGTTTTTAATGTATTTTCCTATTATTGAAAATATTTATCATAATATATAGTTCTTTTTTATTTTCACTAACATTAATCTTATTTCTTATGTAGTATTGGTTTTGTGAGCATTCACTCTTACTCACTCCGGCTATGAAGAATAATTTTCCAAAATATATGAAATGGGATTTGAAAACCTTGGATTGGCATGTGGCAATTGGATTTTCTGAATTGACATATGATTTGGTAAGGAATATTCACTCCTTTATTTCTCTATTTCTCTTTATGATTTAATTTCTTTATTTCTCTGTTTGTTACTTTATTTCTCTGTACAACAATTTAATTCTTTTTTTGTCCAATTTTATCTAGATTAATGATAAAGATCTTGAGCCAACCATAATGGAAGAGCAACTACTTGGAAATTTGAATGTTGAAATGGATGAAAATGAGGAGGAATCAAAAGAGGAGCAAGACAATGATGATGATGAGGAAGAGAATGAAGAAGAGAAAGAAGAGGAGGCTGCTGCTGATGACCAAAGAAGATTTGATTCAATTGAATCATTTGATGGACAAGAAGATCAAATGGAAATAGAAGACCATGATAACATTTATAATGAAAAATATGAGCTTCAACAAAAACTCAAAACACTTGAAGAGGAATTAGCGCAAAGAGATGAAAAAGTGACTGCTCTTGAAGAAAAGGCGAATATGCTTGAAGCAACAATTGAGGTTATGAAAGAGATGGCAAGAGAAATAGATGCACAAATGGCTATAACAGAATTTGAAAATTCTGTTTTGAAAGAAAAAATTGAAGAGATAAAAAATAAGGAAGTGGAGGGAGCGAAAGAGGCAGCAAAGGAGGAAGAGAGAAATGAGGTGATAAATGGAGGAAAGGAAGAGGAGGAAGTGGAAGGGAAAATGGCAGATGAAGAAGAAGATAAAGAGAAAAAGGGGGGAAAGAAGAGAAAGAGAAAGAGGAAAAGGATGAGGAAAACAAAGAGGAGGAAGAACCAAAAGAATCTATAAGATCTGTGATTACAAGAATCAAGCAGAAAAAGAGAACAAAAAAACCTCTACTTGAAGATCATGAATATGATTTTATGGTGAAAAAGAAGCGAAAGATTGGTGGAAAGCAAACTTGTGAGGGGGCTCAAGTGGAGGAGAAGCAAGCTAATGTGATTGACATCACTGATGTTCCAACTCCAAGTCATAAACCACCAGTTAAAGTAGCACCAATCAAATTTTTGAAGAAGTGGCTTGTTGGATATAACTTGTCAACTGCAGACCGGGAAAAATTGAATGAAATCAATGCCATTGAAGGAGAAATGTATGATATCCTAACCCTTGTGTTCTTTTTCATGTGTCTCTTTAATATGGTTAAAAATAAAGCTTGTAATGTGCATCAATTTGCTCTCTCTTCTTAAATTTGTCTCTGAATACCGTTGATATTATATATTTTCTTTTGATTCCTCACCCAAAAAAGGGGCCACTGTTGCTTTTTTCAATCACTTTTTCTAGTTAGTTTGAGAATCTGGTCCAAAATGCTTGGGTTGAATCATTTTTCTCTGTTGAATATTGTCTATTTTCAATTCACAGAGCTCATGTTTGGACGGGTTCAGGACCAATGTCAAATGTATCTTTGAAAGACATAATAGACATGATTGAAGAAAAGGAAATCACTGATGGAGTAAGTGAACATAAAATCCTACATTTTTCTTTGTATGTTTATTTCCTTCTCTTAAAATTTCATTTAATTGTTGACGATGCTTCTTCTAGGTGATTGATTCATACAGTGAAATATTAATGGAAAGTCAAGAGCCTAACATCCCGGAAAGTCCATGGAATTATTTTAATGGATCATCATTTGTGTTTCCAAGTTGCTGTCTGGCAAGTCATTTTTTCTCTGTAGAAGCTTTTTGTCTCTGTAGAAGCTATTTTTTTCTCTGTACAATTTTTTTTTGATCAATTTTTTTCCTGGTTCAGCAATTTATAAGGAGAAAAAATAAAAACCTCCTACAAGCATTACTACACAAAAAGCTGAAAACAAAAGAATGTGAAGATGCAAAATTCTTGCTTTTCCCACTAAATTCGGATGGCAATCCTAAAAATCCTTCAAGACATTGGACACTGCTTTTGTTTGATACAGAGAGGGACACTTGGACGCATTACAACTCAATGCGTCCAAGAAAGAAAAAGCTATCGGATCCTTACATGTTAGATGCAGAAGAAATGGTAATCTACTAAACTCTATACATATGATCTATTCATATGATGATTAATTTTCACTTTTCTATTCTACAGAAAACATATATCATTGAAAATATAAAGAAGTTCGAAAAAAAGGGAAGAATCATATATCTATGGGTGATATGCCTCAACAAATGGATGTCAGGTATTATCATTTTTTTAAATTTCATGTAATATAATATAATAAATTTAATTTTTTACAAACAATTATTAACTCTTAAACCATTTGCAGCTTGCATTGTGGAGCGATTGTGTGCTATGCAATTAAACAGATTCTTACGCATAGCTATATCCCGAAGACACTAACCAAGAGTGAACAACGGCAAATCAGAACAGATATAATTCATGAACTGCTGAATGACAGAAAAGGGAGTTGGACGAGAGAAGATTATGAAACTTTTAAGAAATTTGAGCAAGACTGATACTAATTTTTCTTTGTAGATAGATATATTTCTCTGTCATATGAACACATGACACTATGCATATTATTGCAATATCTAAGCAGGAAGATTTTGTGTTCATACATTATGTACAGCTAACAAACAAGATATTGAAAGAGGCCAATTAAGTTGGAGGATTTTGTTTTTTCCTTAGTTAGTTTTGTAACATTGTTCTCTGTAGAAGCCACATTTTTCTCTGTAGAACCCACATTTTTCTCTATAGAACCATAAAACTAAACCCTAAACTATGTGAAAACCTAAATAAAAAAACCTTAAAACCCCAAACCATAAACCTTAAAAGCATAAACCATATAGAACCATAAATCTAAATATGCGCAATTTTTAATTGTAAAAACTAAACCCTAAACTAGATAAATCCTAAACATCAATCATAAATGCCAAACCCTAAACTCTTAAACTTTAAAACCTTAAAACCCTAAAACACTAAACCTTAAAATCATAAACTCTATAGAACCTACATTTTTCTCTGTAGAACTATATAAACCCAAAACCTTACAAAACCCTAAATGGTAAACCTCAAAAAAAATAAACCCCAAAGAACCCTAAATCAATATATGCACTATTTTTATTTATAAATACTAAACCCTAAACCTTGTAAAACCTAAGCCTCAATCATAAATGTCAAACCCCAAACCCCAAACCCTTACAACCCTAAACCCTAAAAGCTTAAACACTATATAGAACCTACATTTTTCTCTGTAGAACCTTATAAACCCTAAACCTTAAAAATCTTGAAATGCTAAACCTAAAAAAAACAATAAACCCCAAAGAATCCTAAATCTATATATGCACTACTTTTATTTATAAAACCTAAACCCCAAACTATGTAAAACCTAAACATCAATCCTAAATGCCAAACCAAAATTCCCAGACCCTAAACTCTAAACCTCGTGTATCGGTTTTTTATTCTGTAACCTAAACAGTAAGTGTTAAACCCTAAGGGTTTCGGATTCGCTAAACCCTAACGGGCTCGTGTATCGGCTTTTCATTCTGTAACCTAAACAGTAAGTGTTAAACCCTAAGGGTTTCAGATTCGCTATACCCTAACGGGCTCGTGTATCGGTTTTTCATTCTGTAACCTAAACAGTGAGTGTTAAACCCTAAGGGTTTCGGATTCGCTAAACCCTAATGGGCTCGTGTATCGGATTCGCTAAACCCTAACGGGCTCGTGTATCGAATTCGCTAAACCCTAACGGGCTCGTGTATCGGTTTTTCATTCTGTAACCTAAACACTAAGTGTTAAACCCTAAGGGTTTCGGATTCGCTAAACCCTAACGGGCTCGTGTATCGGTTTTTCATTCTGTAACCTAAACAGTGAGTGTTAAACCCTAAGGGTTTCGGATTCGCTAAACCCTAATGGGCTCGTGTATCGGATTCGCTAAACCCTAACGGGCTCGTGTATCGGATTCGCTAAACCCTAACGGGTTCGTGTATCGGTTTTTCATTCTGTAACCTAAACAGTAAGTGTTAAACCCTAAGGGTTTTAGATTCGCTAAACCCTAACGGACTCGTGTATCGGATTCGCTAAACCCTAACGGGCTCGTGTATCGGATTTTCATTCTGTAAGCTAAATAGTAAGTGTTAAACCCTAAGGGTTTCGGATTCGCTAAACCCTAACGGGCTCGTGTATCGGTTTTTCATTCTGTAACCTAAACAGTAAGTGTTAAACCCTAAGGGTTTCGGATTCGCTAAACCCTAACGGGCTCGTGTATCAATTTTTTAATCTGTAACCTAAACAGTAAGTGTTAAACCCTAAGAGTTTCAGATTCGCTATACCCTAACGGGCTCGTGTATCGGTTTTTCATTCTGTAACCTAAACAGTGAGTGTTAAACCCTAAGGGTTTCGGATTCGCTAAACCCTAATGGGCTCGTGTATCGGATTCGCTAAACCCTAACGGGCTCGTGTATCGGATTTTCATTCTGTAACCTAAACAGTAAGTGTTAAACCCTAAGGGTTTCAGATTCGCTATACCCTAACGGGCTCGTGTATCGGTTTTTCATTCTGTAACCTAAACAGTGAGAGTTAAACCCTAAGGGTTTCGGATTCGCTAAACCCTAATGGGCTCGTGTATCGGATTCGCTAAACCCTAACGGGCTCGTGTATCGGATTCGCTAAACCCTAACGGGTTCGTGTATCGGTTTTTCATTCTGTAACCTAAACAGTAAGTGTTAAACCCTAAGGGTTTTAGATTCGCTAAACCCTAACGGACTCGTGTATCGGATTCGCTAAACCCTAACGGGCTCGTGTATCGGATTTTCATTCTGTAAGCTAAATAGTAAGTGTTAAACCCTAAGGGTTTCGGATTCGCTAAACCCTAACGGGCTCGTGTATCGGTTTTTCATTCTGTAACCTAAACAGTAAGTGTTAAACCCTAAGGGTTTCGGATTCGCTAAACCCTAACGGGCTCGTGTATCAATTTTTTAATCTGTAACCTAAACAGTAAGTGTTAAACCCTAAGAGTTTCGGATTCGCTAAACCTTAACGGGCTCGCGTATCGGTTTTTCATTCTGTAATTTTAAAGTGAATGAATTCGATAAACCACTTCTATGTTTAACACTTCATCAATGTTAAACTTATTTTTCTCTGTTCAAGTTATTTTGCTCTGTAGAACTATTTTTTTGCATAACAGTACAGCTTTTCATTATGAAAAAAAAGATGGTGTCTAACGAACAGCAAAGTAAAAGAGTAGAAATTCTGAAATTACATATAATGAATAGTCCAAGAATACAAAAATGTGAATTAATCTCTATCATAATGCGTCGTTGCAACTCCTCTTATTGTGATTCCCAATCTGCCCACATCTTCCGCACTTGATCTTTCTAGGAATGCTCTCTCCAACAGATCTGATTCTCTTCTTCTTGGGCCTTCCTGGCTGTTTCTTTGACTTAGGTGGGAAAATAAGTGCATCTGCATTCTTTCCACCCACTTTCCATACCATTTGGACCGGAAATATAGACTGTGAGTAGCATCCAACATAAAATGCAGCATGAAAGTAATTCTCAACATAATCATATATGACTTTTCCACTCTTGGACAAAACCGCAAATGCATGGGAACATGGGAAACCATTTATTTGCCATCTCCCACATGAACAAATCCTTTGTAAAATATTAACCACCTCAACAGGAGATGAATGTACCTCAAATACTTCAACACTGGATGCACTAACAACCCAAGGACAACCCTCCTTCAAAAATGTTTGAATTTTCTTCTCCTTAGAAGGACATAAAACTGAATTCCATGTCTTCGCAGTATCCCTTCTACTTGATATCCGATCCATAAACTTCCAACGAATCTTATCAACCAAGTTTGTGATAGGTAAAGAACGATATTCAGAAATCAAAGAATTGAATGACTCAGCCAAATTTGAATACATCTCACCATAACGATTGCCAGTAAAATATGCATTAGCCCAATGTGTTGCTGGAGCATCCTCTATAAAACTAGCAACATTGGCACCACCAACAGATAAAAGTTCTTGCATACAGTCATTAAATGCAATTCTACTTGCTACAAAAGCATATTTTTCGAACTTCTTAACAATCATTTCCCTAAAAGAACTACTATAACCTTTCAATCTATCCTTCAAATTTCCTTTCATATGCATAAGACAAAAAGAATGGTGAGCAGAAGGAAAAACATTTCTAACACCATTAAGAATACCAGAATGAATATCACTCGTAAAAGTTAAGTTCCTTGTGCAATCAATATGGGGCTTCAATAATCTCAAAAACCATAACCAATTATCTTCATCCTCAGCCAAAACAATTGCAAATGCAACCACAAATATCCCTACACAAATGCAAAGGACGACAAAGTTGAAGCCTGAGATCGACGCACCAAATGACACAAAACATCTCTTGAAACACCCACAAACAGCATCACATTCAATCTCAAAATGTGAACCCGGATTACAAGCATTGGCTTCCTCAAAATAAACCCGTAACAAATCAAAGGAAGAACTATGCTCACCATATTTCATCCTCTTAGCTTTTTCAACACCATACCATGCAGTAAAGTAACTAACATCCAAACCATAATCCGATTTAATTTCCTTTAAAACATCAGTTGGACGAACTAGAGGAACAGTAGATATACGATCAGCAATAATGCCAGCAACAATATCAGACCCCAATCGGTTGTACTTACTAGTACGAATGACAGAACCACAAGTATGCATATTGTTGAATGACCTAATAAAAAAGAAACCATTTGACTTCTCTACTGATGCATGAACACGCCATTGACAACCTTTTGAAATCTTATATTTACATTCAGCAGTAACCCTTGACTTGTCATTCTTTATCAAAACATACTCAAAACCAACCTCAATTCCAAACTTCAACAAAACATTGCGAAACTCAGTAACACCACCACTAAAACACTGCCCTACATGGCAGATACTCGCTGACCAACCAGAAGTAAGCAAAGTCTTCCTCTTATTATTTCCAAAAGCCAATATAGAATTTGACTCTTGCTCAAATTCATCATTATAAGCAGTGGAACTATCAACTAAAGAACTAGAAGACTCAATGCCACCAGAAACATCAACAGTAGAAGCTAATGCTTGTAAACAACCTCTTTTCACCAAAACATCAACATGACCCATAGAAAAATTACAAGCAAGAGATAATAAATTGTTCAAATCTTCATCATTATCAACCATGCACTCAGAATGTCCAGGTAAATAAGCCAGAAAATGCAAATTTTCAGAATCCAGAAAATTCCATTTAGCACACACAAAATTGACCAAACTCGTGAAATTCATACCATAAACAACTCTCATCATTGAACTTAATGACTCATGCTTCAAAATAAAAATGCATGGAGGAACTGATGCCATATCGAATAAAAACCTCAATCCTCAAAGTTTATCTGCACAAAACAATGAACAACCATGTTAAAAATAAATTTTATCTGTAGAACCTACATTTTCTCTGTAGAACAGAACTGATACACAAAGCTGTATACACAAAATATAAAATACAAAGCAAAAAAATCAAATCAACAATGAAGATAAATCAGATAGAAATTGTTAAATATATCCAATCAAGATCAGAGATCTTAAAGCACAGTTCACGAAATAAGTAATACAGGACTTGAGATTCAGATTTGAACAATATATTATACAACTAAGACAAGAAGAATGTGCCTGCAAATAAATCATGCCAGAGACCAAGGAGCTCTCTCTCAGTATCTCTATCTATCTATCTATCTATATATACACACACTAGAAGAAGATGATTACAATGATCTCACAAAAGAGCCACCCATCTAGAATACATCATACAACTAGAAAAGAAAGAAGACACAACTAGATTGAAGATTGCAGCAGCAAAAGAAAAAAGAAGATAAACAAGAGATGAGAAATCAAGAAAACAATGAAGACGTACAACTAACCTGAATCAATTTGTAGCACCTGAAGAACGGCCAAAGAAATGTTAGATTAGGAGCTAGCTTCACTAGAGGAGACCAGGATAAGAAATAAAGGGCGATCTATGAGCTCGAAATTGAATCTCTCCTTCATCGGAATAAATGGCCGTTTGGTCAAGACTGGTTTCTGCGTTTGAAGGTTACGAACAAGTCATATTGTCCTTAATTCAATTATTTTAAATATGAGTTGGATCCTATCTAATGAAAAAAGGTGAGGTGTCCTTTTACTATCAAAACTTATTAAATTAGGACTTAACCCTAATTTCCCCTAAAAACTATTGAAAATGGGTCTTATTAGAAATATTTTTACGTACTGAGTTCAAATTTTTTTTTTTCAAAATCTAAGATATATTTTTAGAGATCTTTTTTTAAAATTTCGTTTATTAAAAAATAAATAAAAAATTTAATTAATTGATTTTTGAAAAAATCCAGCATGGCCCACCTACATGGAGTGTCATATGTACTTAGGCTAAATTGGGCTACTAAAAGTTAGATTCCATTAACATTTTTATTATTTAAGTTGTAACATAAAAATTAGATAAATTTAGAGAATTCATTTTCATTAGAATTTAATAAATATTGTTTAGATATAGACTCACATGCACTCTTATAATATTATTATTTATCACTACCCTTATTAAAATTATGGAGAATATTGTTATTTATCACTACCATTATTAAAATTATGGTGGCACCAGGGCTGAAATGCCGTGGTTAGGTGCGGTCATAGCTCACCGCAACAGTATGGGACATGGCTAAGGTGACCGCCGTGAGCAAATGTTGCCACAACTGATGTGCCAAATGGAACTATACCGCCCATTCAACGTAAATGGGGAACCTTAATTCTTCTCGCGATCGCTCCTCGCGCTCAGCCATGGCCCCAGCCTGCTACCCGGCCGCGACGGGCTCTTCTTCTCTACCTAAGGATTTTGAATTCTCTTCCGACTCTCCGCCGAGACTCTCCCTCTCTAGCGATCAGGTTAAGTTCTGTTCAGAGGCTCTCACTCTTCTCAAGCAGAAGGTCAAGAAGCCGAAGCAAATCGACAAGGAGTTCGATAACTTGCAGGTTCGCTGTCTTTGCTTGGTTGCTAAGGAAACACTCGGGGGGGAAAAAGTACCCAATGCTTTATTAACAAAACAAAAACTAGTTTTTCTGTATAGTTTCGCAGTCTTATCCTTTGATCTTTCTCATACTGTGATTGGTGATTCCAGTTTAACAGGATTGGACCTCTTGGAATGGAGAAAAGCTGCACTGTGGCTCTTGACCGTGTTAATTTGTACAAAAATCGGTATCAGGATGGTGTTCCATGTGCTTATTAAACCAATGCTTCTCCTTAATTTTGTTGAGCTTGGTTATAGTCATCATAGGATGATTGAATATTCTAATTTCAGTTAGCTGATTCGTTGATTTCAGTTGACAGAAACCGGATTGTACTTAATCCATCCAAGGATGACAGGCCATCTGCAAAGGGTTATATTAATGCAAGCCCCATTACGGTGAGATAGTCTTATTCATTTTTTTACCTTATGCTAATTCTTGATATAAATGTACAGTAGGCTCTTGGTGCTACCTTGCCACATTTGATGAACAAAAATGATTCTTGGTTGTAGAATTCATCCTCGGAGGATATTTCTCGGTTCATAGCCACTCAAGGTCCACTACCACACACGTATGAAGATTTCTGGGAGATGGTAATCCAATGTCGTTGCCCTGTAGTTGTGATGCTTACTCAGTTGGTCGACAACAACAAGGTACTTCACCATCTTGATTTCAATTTTCTATTTTTATGTTGCATTTTTGTCGCCTTTTGTAATTGCCTGGAAGCAGCTAGTTTCACATAAACTGTTTCAACATAAAGATGCTGAAGATCGAGTTTTGTCCCTTTTCAAAGATATTTCTCATTTTACATTTCCATTCAATTAGTGAACTATGGCAATACATTATACCAGTATATGATAATGTTGAACCTGTAAATTTAAATAACTTTAGAGGACCAAATACAGGCGTATTTTGCAAAGCAGGTCCTAGTGTCCTATATTATATTCTTTTAATGTGATTGAATGAAAAAAGAATGGCCTAGTGTGCCAATGTCTGACTAATACCTATATGCCTATGGTAAGATATATTACCATATGATGACATATGGTCAAGTATTTGTTCCTGTGATTAATAACTGTGGTCACGAAATGCATTCTTATGGTCATCATGTAGGCTTTTGGGTCACACTCATTTCAGTTTATTTTTCTTTTTGGTCCATTATTTCTGATTCTCCATTGCCTTTTGTTTTGGTTGTTACTTGCAGTTTGTAAAATGTGGAGATTATTTTCACACAGAGGATGGCCCTAGAGAATTTGGTAACATATGTATTGCTACTAAATGGATCAGGACTACGAACAATTCCTTGGTTTTGCGTAATTTGGAGGTAAAATATAAAGAGGTAATATGTTTTCTTAAATGTTCTATTGAAAATGATGGTAACGTTCTCTTGAAAATTAGAATGTGTTTGAGAATTGGATGCATAGCTACATATTTTTCTGAAAAGGATTTGCCAAGGATTAATCTTTCGAGGACAACAGTTTTTTTTCTATTACTTTGAATCTAGCCTTTTCAAATTTGGAGGATTTTTTTTTAATAAAATGCATAGCTCTCAGTATTGCTTACGAGTCAGCAGTCTCATACCCCAGAATTGACATAGATTTAACTTGTATGAGTTGTATGAGGATGTGCAATCAGGTGATACTACATCTTTGATGTTTATGCTGAAGACATTCCACTGTTCTTAGTTCATACAGTTGGTGTCTAATTGAAAGAATGCCTAGCATGACGCTCATAGAAGTAGCTGGTTTTCCAATGAGAATTACTGTCACTAGGCTAATTTATGGCACATTACTTTAAAATGTTTTTTTTATTGGATCAGTAATTCTTACTTCAATATGCTCAATGATGGATTGATGCCATGGATTTCCTTCTACCATTCCGAAATAAGCAGATTGTCTCAACGTTGTATCACTATCATCTCTAGACACGGACCAGTCAAAGGCTAAAAGCCTAAAACACAGTTCATATGAGTGTTCTTAGCTGGACTTGTGTCTTAATTGAGCATGACAAATGATGGCCCCTCAAACCAACAAAAATTAGTTAAGCTCATTGATCTGCACTTCTGCAGTACCATTGGCTTTCTGAACTAGAATGAATGTCATCTAAATTATCTATTTGGATTTTTTTCTAACAGCAGTAATTGTTAAAGAAATGCAGTTGAAGTTATCAACAGTGTGTCTATATTTAGACAGTGATGACGTCCTTGGATCTACTGCAGCAACATTACTGTGTAACATGAAACTTTGCTGAGTTTGTTATGAAAGATAATACAGTCTGAGCAATCGGAAAAGGAAACTTTGATAGAGTTTTCATATATTGATTCAATTCAATAAAAGGAAATTACAATAATACCCATATACAGTAAATTATCTATTTACAACAAGTTGCAATAATGGTCTGGTTGTCTTGTACTTTCTTGCATTTGTTATATTTATTTGGCATATTAGTGCGGCTTCCTCACTGTTCAAAAGAATTTAATTATTAATTATGCTTTTCCCTCCGTTACTTTTGGCAGTCAGAGGAACCCCCTATATCTGTTTTGCATATTCAGTATCCTGAATGGCCGGATCAAGGAGTTCCAAGAGATACATGTGCTGTGCGTGAAATCTTGAAAAGAATTTATATTATGCCTGCCCAACTAGGCCCAATAGTTGTGCACTGCAGGTTCAGCTTATCTTAAAAAAGTTTAAGTTGCCTTGATGCTTTCAATAATAATTCAGACAGCCGGAATTTCTGATACGATATCTTTCTTGCTCAGTGCAGGGATCGGTAGAACTGGAGCGTACTGCACAATTCACAATACAATCCAGAGAATTCTTGTTGGTGACATGTCCGCTCTAGATATTGCTAATGTGGTGGCCATATTTAGGTCTCAGCGAATTGGAATGGTTCAAACCATGGTATCTTTCTCTTCTAGGTTAAAAACATTGTTTTTAGTTATCATTCTTGGTTTTTGAGTTTGAAGGAAGTTATGTTGGTAAAAGTGAATAGATTTTATACTGAAACTGTTTGCAATACCGATGTTTGATGCGTATTGGCCACCAGCTGCACTGGTTACTAAGCAAGGGTGCTTCACCACTGCTCATCAACTTTTTCATTGTCCTTCCTCTTCTCTTCCCAAATTCTAGAAGCCATTGCATGATAGGGGCAACCGGGCAACAGATTTTGCTCTTGTGCAACTGTGCATTAGTGCTTTAAGGTGGAACACTTTCTGAAAACTTATGCTTGTGAATTTCACTTGGCTATACAAGTTTTTAATTTCTTTTCAGCTACTATTTGTGAAACCCTTTTTTTCTATGTCAAAAGTCAAGTGGAGTTCTCATTCCCTAAAGGAAAAAAAGTATGAGACGTAACTTTGTTATGGTTGTCTCAAGAAATCGTTTATTTTGCGACAGAGTAAATAACTAGATCAAAGAACTGTCTACTTGCAAGTTTCCTTTTTGTTGTGAAGTTCGTGGGAAGAAGGAAATGAACTTTAGGGCAATTATTTCGGCTAGATTTCGTTTGAAGGTCTCTTAAGTTTGCTTTACTTGCCATCACTAGAAAAGGAGTGTTAGATATATTTGTTAGAGATACTTGCTTTTCCTTTCTACCGTGCTTGTACTTGCTAATTCTGATCAATCAAACTTGTTTTCCAGGAGCAATATCAATTTTGTTACAGAGCTATAATTGCAGAACTAGAAGATCTCTTATCAGACTTCAATGGTAAAACGAGCCAAAAATGGTAAGTCTTTTACCTCTTAATTTCTGATGCTTCCACAGTAATTTTTCCTCATATGCGCTGCACTGCCCTTTCATGGATGATGTTATAGTTTGATGGCAACTTACTATTATATAATTGCTCCATTAGACGCAATGCTGCTTAGTAATTCTTTTTTTTTTCCTTCCAATCATGACAGCTTGTCATTTGCGGGTTTCTCCCGCTCACGATAAATCTCGTCAAGCACATTGTCTTTCTTGATTTTTGAAGCGAAGGAAAAATATGGCTTTAATCATTTCTTTTTGGTGCTGACCATAATTGGTTGCGATCTATCATCTTCATGGCAAAAGGGTCAACGGTATTTCCCAACAATATAGCGAGATCTAGAGCGCAACTGCAGCCATAGGCATGCGTAGTGCTGAATATTTGATATGGGATTCTGTTCACTCCATTGTAAGCTTCTGCTCTCTTATTGCATGTTTGAATCGTTTCTAGAGGGTTTTTTCTTTTCTTTTCTTTTCTTTTTTCCTTTGACGAAAATAGAGTTTTTCGACCTGAGTCAGTTGGGTTCACTACTCTAGTTGGGTTAGCCATTGAGTCAAGTAAATTTGTAGTCAAGTAAATTACTCTAGAAGTAATATATTACTCTAGAAGTAAAACCTTTTTCTTTTCCAGTTAGTTTCACAAAATTAATTTAAACGGAATTTGGAGGCAATACAGAAAGTTGCATAAGTGAATCTTATAATAGAGAAAAATGGGTTAATTTATTTTGTTTGCACAATGGAACGAGGTCATTAGTTTTATACTTTTATCTCTCCATTGAAATAAATTAGCCAATGATTTATCACTTATTTGAATCAAATTAGTCAACGATGGAGAAGGTATATCAATGGATCGTGAAAGGAATTTACATACTGTGAATGAGGAAAAATCACCATGTCATTAAAAAGAAACCGCTGAATCAAATCTCATTCCTAAAAATAGGAGATGACAGAATCTAATGACCAAGATTATGATCACATATCAACGATAAGAATATGATCACGATTGAATCTCAACAATCAGGTTATCTATCCTATCATTATTCAAACGATTGCAATTTGACTCAAGTAAAAAGAAGATGATCAGGCTTATCTCAAATATACTCTCACATCTATTTAGACATTCAGTCCAATTAACTTCACAATCTCACCACTGCTCACGCAGGATATAGAGAAAGAAAGAAGCAAATTTTAAAAAGATCTGTGTGACCCAAAACACCTTAAAAAATACAACAAAAAATAGTTTTTTTTCCTTCCTATTTTCTCCTATAATCTCTTTCTATTTTTTCCGCAATGCGGAGGATGTGAATTACGTGGCTAAAGGTTTTTCCTTTTTATAATTTTTAAGTTACACGCTGGAAATTATTTTCCAACGTGGCAATTTGAGTTCACGACGAACCCATAAGAGCACATGCAATGGTTATCTATTGTTGTTCCCATTAAAATTATTTATGGACCCCATTTTTATCACACAAAAATTCAACCACACATATCTCTCAATACAGTCATATCAGCAAAACACATATTCTAATACAATCACATCACCAAAACACATCTCCCAATACAATTATTCATTTCTCTATTATTCAAACCAACTATTTTTCTTTCCTACATTCTTTCCACAACAAAATTACACAAAAATCAAGATTGGTCCCACTAAAACACATATTTCAATACAACCATATCAACAAAACACATCTCTCAATATAGTCACATCAGCAAAAACATACATTCCAACAATATTTAATGTCCTTATTAAACACACATCATTGCATGTGCTCTAATGTAGGCAGGTTCAGCTGTTCAAACTATTCAAATATGTCCGAGTGTGTGATTTGACACAAGTTTACACTTTCACTTTTGGTTATCAACTTATAATTTTTTTACTTTAAATGACCAAGTTTAAAAGTGATTTATCTTCAACAGTAGCATTAACTCTGACTTTATTTTTTTTAAATGTTAAATATGACATTGAATTAAAAGAGCAAACTAAAAATAAAACTCTCAAAATCTCTAAAAATAAAAATAAAAAATCTTTTCCGACGGCGGCTTCCGAATAGGAAGTAGATTGAAAGTATTTGAAGCGGGACTAATAAAGTTGATGTTGCAATCACAATTCACAATTGGTGAAGAATGAGTTATTTATAGTTCCATCAATATTTAAGGCTCTCCTTGACAAATATGAGAGTAGTAATTTAGAGTGTTTTTAAAGTATCGATTATGACCAGTAAAAGCACCCTAATTGGAGATATTTTTGAAACACCCGATTCCCATCAAATTAACACTACACAATTGGATTTGACCTTCAAATTCAGTATTTCTAAAATATAAATAATTAAATATCCCATTTCATTTGACTGTTTTCATCCCATTTGTGTTTTGTATTTTTAAAAACACTCAAAAATATGTTTGATTTAATTATTTTATAAAATTTATTTTAAAAAGTAAAAAATTACCTTACCACATAAAACACAATAGTGCAAATCAATTGGGGCTAAATATTTTTAAAATCTCTAATTTTCTGTCAATTATAAAACTTTTTCGTTTCCGGTCTCTAATCTCTAGGTCGACTAAAACATAAATTTATGATCGGCAGATGAAAATAGCAGCTAAGCTCAATCTTCCGCAGCCGGTTGACCATCTCTATCTGGTAGTGGTAGTCGCTTTTGCTGGTCTGTGGTTTGCCGTATTTTCGCTTTTGGCAGTGCCAGAGCGGCTGACTGGACTGAGGTCTTGTTACAGTCCTAATATTGGTGAATGCATGTCTGACTACGTGGTGGTAGTTATCACTAAAGTAGTAGTTATTTCAGTTAATCCTTATTAGGGGGAATTTAGTGGTACGCTGCCGTTTTGGTTAAGTGAGGCGGTGTCGTGTCCTTCGCTGTTAGCCAAAGTAATGATCGTGTGGCCTGGATTTACTCTCAAAAGAATCTCAATCATGATCGTCCGATACTCAGCAAGGTACTGTTATAACAGTATTGCAGGACGATCGTGGGAACAAGAACTTGATAATTTTCTGAAAGTGCTGCCATCTTTTGTTTTCCTTCCATGGAGACGCCCCATCTCGAATAGGGTTATCTATCGTTCTTTAACGTTATTGTCTTGTTTTACCAGCTGAATCGAACCCTTGTAATTCCTTTCATTATCTATAGAAAGCTTAATACATCCAGGGACGGAACTAGAAGCTTAAGTGAGGGGGGGCCGATAGGTTGTTGGGGGGTTCGGGGGCAGCGCCCCCGAAATTTTTTTTAGAGGTACTCAATAAAAAAGTATATAATTTTTGGGCAGAAAATACATCATCTATATAAATAGAAGCCATGTATAATAAATAAGTACAAAAATTAAAAAACAACTCCAACACAAATGAAACAACTCCAAAAAAAGACTACCTGCATCAATTAAAATGGAACTCGACGTTCTTTCAAGTCACGAAAGTCTTCCATAAGTGTAGTTGTACTAATATTCTTGGCAATCTCTTTCTCGATGTACACAATCAAAGAGTCTTCAAGAAAACCATCATCCATTTTATTTCGAAGTCTAGTTTTCACAATATTCATGGCAGAGAATGACCTTTCTGTTGTTGCTGTAGAAACTGGAAGAGTAAGCACAAGAGTAATCACCCTATAAACAAGATGATATGTTTCCGATCTTTTGGTTCTTACCAACATTGACATAGATTGCTCACTAAATCGATCATTCTTGATGGAGGAGTCTCAAATATTGGGACTTCAATGATAGGTGTTATTGGACTTGGTGCATCAGTAGCATTAGCATCCTCTTGTGACAAGTTTTGTGAACAACTAGCATTTTTTCTCTTGAAAAATTGATCTATAGTAGATTTTCCCATTTACTCGTTCAATTCACTGCACAAAATTTAGTAGAAAAAGGATAAGCAATTACTAAACTAAATCAATTTAGCAAGGCTCAATAATTTGGTAAAACCCAAACCCTAACTGGCTAACTAGTAAAAGGGGCAACTGGGCAACAAAGGCATAGTCTCTAAAATCAAATGCAAATAATACAGAAACATAGCCTCTAAAATCAAAACAAAATCCTAAACAGAACCAAACAAAATCAAATCATACAAGAGTGATTGAGTGAAGATAGATCCACTACTAGTCTACGACCCCGCAAGAACAACTTAACCAGAACAAATACGAAAGTCGAAACTACAAACCTGTGCCGGCGTGCAACAGCTTATGGACCAGACCTGGACAGCTGGACTAGAGAATCAGAGAATGAGATCGTCAGGCGACGGCGGAGAGAAGACCACTGAGGGATGAGGCGCGTTCGTGTTTGATCGATGTTTGATGTTTCAGACTTTTAGATAGTGACTTTCGTAAACTACTTCCGTCTCTTTTTTTGTTTTAATATTTTGATGTTTTGGACTTTTGATGTTTACCGTCATTATTAACTTGACTGTGTACTCCACGTTTGTTTGTATTTGAGTATATATATTAATATATATATTTTTTTAAAAAAAAAAATTTAGGGGGGCCATGGCCCCTGTGGCCCCACTGTATGTCCGTCCCTGAATACATCAGTAGACTGCCTCAGTATTGGCTGTGGAAATCTTTTGGAGGTTTTGTCGAAATTATCTTTCTTGTTAGAGTGTGTGTTGTTACGGGTGTGTAACAGGTCTCCTCTCTCTAGTTTGTTCCACTGCTCCTTCTTTATCATCCTGTGCAATTACTAACTGATACTATCTGCAATTTCTAGGGCTCTCGAAGAAACGCACACAATAATTTCTTTTACAGTGCTTACTAGCTTCCTGGTGAGTCAATCTACCTCGAGTTGTATGTTTCTATATATATGGCGATTGATCTCAGTTCTTTCAAAAAACAGAAAAAAATCAGAACGGGCTTGTGGTCGTGATATTATTATATAGATGGACAGTGTTTTTTAGGGGGTTCTATTTGTGTTAATTTGTTAAGATGCTTATGTTTGTAGAAAATGTAATTTGGAACTTGTAATTGATGGGGCTTTTTAACGTACATTTTGGTGTATTGGTGTAGATGGATTGGAGTCTTACTGGGCTTCTAAATTGGCGCTGTGGACTCTTCAAGTTTTTTTTAGCTGAGAAATTGTTGGCTTTGCGTGGATATTTTGAGCTGTAAGTGATTCGTTTGCAATAACTGACATAATGGGTGGACTTTGCTCGAAGAGATCAAATGTTGATATTGCTTCGTGTGGAGGCTTTTCGCTTGTGAATGTTTACAATAATAATCTGTCAAGATTGGTTTCTCAGTCTCATGAAATTAAACTAAATAGTAATGCTGCTCCCTATACTGTTGGTGATAATGTGGATGATAAGGAATTAGGAGAACCCTTTTCGTTTCAAGAGATGAATGCAGCTCCAAATGCAGCAAGCCTTGATGATATCAATGATGGAATTCCTCGATTGTCAAGCGCTCTATCTCGCAATTCTGGATCAACCGAGTCGATACAGGTTGCAGTTGCAAAGGTAACTCCAAGCGCTCTGCTGTCCTCTTTTCATAAATCATAGGTGTTGTATATGTATTTGAACTATGATTTCTTGTTGGAATAAATGTATTATGGTAGATAAGGAGTTTCTCGTTGTTATGCACTTATGCTTGTTTCCTGTAGGATTCAAAAGCAGAGATCCCTCCACGCAAATAATCACCCGCTAAGTGTTGATGGTGAAAATTTACAATTTATATGAAGAATAAGCTGAAAATGAATTTCCCTCTCTCAACTGCCACTGACTTGAAGTCCAAATTCTGAAAATGTAATGTAGAACTAGTATTCATTGATCAGCTTTTTGCCCATGCTTTCTTATGGGGTTATGGCCCTTTTAATTTCTCTCTGAAGTTAAATGTGAGCTCTTAAGTCTCATTAGCTTGTTCAAGTGACTCTTATTTGACTAAATATGATTTAAGTTTTCCTTAGTGCATTCCTGAATTTTTTTTCTCAATTGAAATATTCTTTCTTTGCAGGGCGCTAATTGTTTGACCAAAAGTGAAAAATATTTTCCTTAATTGTTATCATTATATATAAAGAGAGAATTAGTTAACATTAAACATTTTAAGGATTCTTCCTTATTGGGACCTTCTTAAAAGTGGGGCCTTATATCTAGAGGTTATTCTGACCCTGATTAGCTGGTCTCTTTTAAGAAAAGTTAAAAGTACAGGAAACCAGTATTCCCTGCTAGTGGGAGTAAGAAATGTGGACTTGTGTCATTCAGTGCTTTCTTTGGTATTATTAATTGTAATGTGTGTCTGGAAACATTGTTTCACTTTATTTGTCTTTGGAGTATAACTAAAGTGATTTATAAGAAAGATGAAAACTATAAGGTGTCTAGTGCTTACAAGTTGTCTTACCTGTTACACGCCATAAGGCATATATTGATAGGCTTCTTTTTATTTTCTACTTATTTATTGGGAAGTGTTAACTGATATGTATAATGAGCATCTGCTCTCACTAGTACGCATTCATCGAGTTTACTGATGGGTTTTCAACTTCTTGCTTACCGATCTATGTTTGAGCACGTGTGACTCAAAACACATTTAATTCCTGAACACCAATAAGTTGAAGCTTGGTCATACAATTTGTATCACTGTGTTCATAGTAGGTTATATGATGACCTCAAAAATATATGTGAATAGTGCTACCTAAGAGAACTTATTCCCTCCTTTTAAATATGTTAAAAAACTTGCAAAGACTTAAATGAGCTGGATGTTTTAGCTAGAAATTTGGGAGCTGGTGTCATATATGTCTTAGTGGTAATTGTGCCCCCGTGATGTGTTTGATTTGTATGTTTTTTATTCCGAGGCCGGAATTGCAGAAGTTGAGTAATAATATTTTTGTACAGTTATATTTTAATCAGAAATATTCATGAAGGGAAAACATAATGGACTAATAATTGATAAGATGCTGATGTTATCATCACATTTTCCAATAATATTGCAGATTAAATTCATGGAGAGATAAGTCTCATTAAGTTTGTTGTGGCTATGGGTATAATTCAATTGTCTAAGCGACTTTAAACTGGCTGCATGGTTACTTGCAAGGATGAGTCACATTTCCCTGCATTTATTTCTTGATATATGTGTAAGTTTTATTTTCTTTACAGAGTAAGCTGCACAGACCATTTCTCCAAGATGCTTCTCCTCGGAGCAAACAAATGAAGTAGCATATTCTCGTCTCAGACTACCCATCTGAAGTTGGTTTCAAAGTATTGCAAGATAAAAATTGTATGCATAACCATTTGTGTTTTGAGTTGATACCCAAAAACTTTCAGCATAGATAATTATCTTTTGCTTGTAGGGATATGATATGGACAGTAATTGTATATGCCTTGTAATTCTATGATAGTTTTGCGATTTGTTGGGTTTATCGGGATGTGCATAATTATGATTTCTCTGATTATTTCCTTTTCTGAATGTTGGCTGTACAATACTGTCAAATATTAGAGATACAACTAATTCTTGTGGAAATATTGTAGTATTTTGATAAGGGTATGATGTTTTTGAGGCACTTTGATGGACCATGGAATGCTTTTCTTTTGGTATTCAAATTCCCTTTTGTTTGCCATTCTAAGTCTGTCAACATGGTACATATATTACCCATGACTAGCTTGGTTGCTTAATGTTATAGGTTTCAGAAGTAAGTTCACTTCTGGGCAGAGCTGGTACTGCTGGGCTTGGGAAGGCAGTGGAAGTTTTGGACACACTTGGTAGTAGCATGACAAATTTGAGTATTGGTGGTGGTTTTACCTCTGGATTGGCAAAAGGGAATAAAATTTCAATTTTGGCATTTGAAGTTGCAAACACAATTGTTAAGGGTGCTAATCTAATGCAATCCCTCTCAAAGGAGAACATTAAACATTTAAAAGAAGTTGTGCTTGTCTCAGAAGGTGTGCAAAATTTGATATCAAGAGATATAGATGAGCTACTCGGAATTGCTGCGTCTGATAAGAGGTGAATGATGAAATAGATAGCTATACTAGTCTTAAATGCTTGTTGTTAATGTTTTGCATGCTGTATCGAAATTCCAAAGGCAGTAAATGAAAGATTCTTACTATATCCTTGTATAAATTTTGACAGAGAAGAGTTGAAAGTGTTTTCGGGGGAGGTTGTACGTTTTGGAAATCGTCGTAAGGATCCGCAATGGCACAACTTGGATCGTTATTTCAAAAAGTAATACTTATGGCATCTTGCGCATTGCTTTGAGCATATTTAAGAATGTTGCTTATGTGGTTCGTGCTTCCCTCTTCACCCCTCCTGTTGTCATTTTATTAGTTACAGATTGGGTTCAGAACTTACACCCCAAAAACAGTTGAAGGACGAAACAGAGATAGTGATGCAGCAATTGATGACTTTGGTTCAGCATACAGCTGTGAGTAACTGAGTATCAGAAAGTATTTTTTTTGTAATTGCCTTTTTTCATATGCATTACTCGATACTGCCATCAATGCCCTTTTCAATTGTTCTGCACATACTAGGATCAGCTATTTAAATAATTTTTCCTTATTCAATCACATGACCCTTTTTACTGTATGCAGTGTATGAACAGTAGGGTATTTCTCTGTTCTCTGTTGGATTTATGATTTAGAAGATATGATATAAATTTTTGATAGCCATCAACCTAATCTAACAAAGGATGTGAGCTGATAGTCCGTGAATCCATTGCTTTCCACTTTTATCCTTAAAATTAGGGTAATTTGTTCTAGGCATTTTATTAATGCTAGATGATATCTGTTCATATTTCTAAGATCTATTTAGCTTGTAATTATGTTAATAATATCATAATACGTTGTTTGCTTATTTAACACTGTTCACATGTTTTTAACTAAAATCTTCCTGAAGGAGAATCTACTTTCCCTTTGTTGCAGGAATTATATCATGAAATGCATTCCTTAGACAGATTTGAACAAGATTATCGGCGGAAGGCTCAAGAAGAAGACAACTCAAATTCTGCTAAAAAAGGTAAGATTGTGAACAAAGGACAACGACTTTTTCTATGTGATATTTGAAAGGAAAAAATTATCTGAAAAAATCATCTGATTTTCATTGGCATGGCTGTGCCTTGTCCTTTGGCTCTTTTACGATTTTTGGAATAGGATATTAGGATCTGATATTTCTAATATTGTGTTGGGCGCAACATTTTATTTCCCTTTGGACCCTTTCTATGAGATGAGGGAAGCTGTATAACACAGCCCACAATGGTGGTACCATGGTAATACATTGGTAAACCTTTTAACACTGGTAGTGGCCCCTCACTCCAAGCATGAAGTAAATTGCAAGAGTTTTTGTTATGGGACTCAAACAACCAAACCAGGGCCTCACAAGTAGATGTTTGTCCCCTACCAAGAGAACAACATGCCGAGGAGATTGGATCTAATATATAATCCATGGTTTGATTCTAAATTTTTTGATTTTTTGTCTTAAATTTGTATGTATATATAGCCGATGGCCTATGGTCTAATGACATCTTCCTCCCAGATGAGAGTTGGACTAAGCGTGAGGTTGTATGTACCTTCTCATTCAGGTGGTGCCCGAGTTAATTTATGAACTGAAGGGGGGAAAAGTTCACAAAAAAAAAAGAGGGAGGGAGAACCTGGCGCTGTGTTTATTTTTGTCTTCGTTGTTCTTATATTTGAATATATTCTTTGCAAGACTTGCTTCTTACATTGATATGTTTCATTTAAATTGTAGGAGACAACCTTGCTATTTTGAGAGCGGAGTTAAAGAGTCAAAGGAAGCAAGTACGACGTTTAAAGAAAAAATCAATCTGGTCTAAAATTTTGGAAGAGGTACAAGCCATTGCTTTCGAAAGCTTGTCCTAGTTTTAAATCAAAGTAAATATAATTGTTTATCGTCTTGGTAATAATGTTCTTGTCAGTTATTTTCTTTTACAATTCCATTTTTAGTAGGCGATCAAAAGCTCATCACTCTTAATGTTGTCAACTCTCATGTCTTCATAGTGACTTTTAAAGGGTAAACTATATATGTCACTCCAAAGATAACATTGATGTCTTTTGTGCGGTAGGTTATGGAGAAGCTTGTGGACATTGTCCATTCTTTGCATTTGGGGATCCATGAAGCCTTTGGAAATGCTGGTAAGCATTCTAGAAATTGAACTAAAACTTGAACTTATTTCTATTACGCTATGTTTCTACCCATTGTGGTATGAGAAGTGACTGAGGAGATATTCTGCGCCATTATGTTCCTTCTCTACTTGTATGCATCTGGAAGGAATTTGCATGTTCTTGCAATATAACTTATGAATCACTCTTCCTAGTCAAGAATTATAGTTATTTTTATTTTATTTTTTTTTGTATAAGAGGATGATTGGGGCAGTGAGTATTCATGAGTTAGTCGAACTGGGATATTAAAAGGTAAAACTACGGCTCAAAGCAGTAAGGATGTTTAGTCCTGGTTGTAAGTCGGCACATTTTCAACATTTTAGAATGGCGCAGCCTTTTTTAGAATCTTTTTATTATTTTCATAATTGCTAGGTTGAGTTGTGACTTGTGATGTTCCATTCCCTCTTTGTCCTAGCAGATTGTGATATGCCTGCAAAAGTTTCTTCGAGCAATCATAAAAAACTTGGTTCTGCTGGTCTTGCACTGCATTATGCAAACATTATTTCTCAAATAGATACGCTTGTGAGTTATCTGCTCCATCCTAACTTTTTTTTTCTACCTCTCCTGTTACATTATTTCTGGGGGAAAAGTACGGATAAGTCACTTGAAGATAGGGCTGTTTGCAATTAGGTCACCCAAAGACAAACGTTTCCAATTAGATCACTCAATGTTTCAGTTTTAAACAAATAGACCACTCCTATCCAATTCCAACCATTTTATTATCTGAAAGTGTTGACTCGTCATAAATTTGCCACATTAGAATATAAAAAATGCCACATGGAATATAAAAATAAACAATTAATTAAAAAAATGAAAAAACCAAGAAAAAGGAGAAAAATAAGATGGATCTCTCAAATTAGATTGCCCCTCTGTTCAATTTCGGCCTTTCACTCTCCTCAACCTGTAACTCATCAATACCCGCTTTCTCTCTATTTTTTCACTCTCTGTATTGTCTAGTTTTCTTACTCTCTCTGTTGAAATCTACTTCTCTCTAAACCATAGAGAAGACAAACTTTAAGCAAGCCTCAATCACGTCTTTCATTTATTTATGTAGTGAATATTCTTTATTAATTATTGCGAATTGATTGGTTGATTTGCTGAGGAAATGTGGAAATGATTTTCAGTCGATCATGGCATCTGGTGGAGAAAGAAGCTTCGGAGAGAGGGGGAAAGAGAAAAATAGATTTTAGGTTTTCATTTTCTTATTTGAAAAAATTATATGCATTGCCATGTCAATCCAGTACACGTCGCTATCTCAGATTTTGGCTGTGCTATTATCTGAATGCAATTAGGTGTCTCGATCCAGTTCCGTGCCTTCAAATACAAGAGATGCTTTATACCAAGGGCTGCCACCTAATATAAAGTTGGCATTGCGCTCCAAGTTACAGTCATTCCAGCTTAAAGAAGAGGTTTTTTTTTGTGATTGTTATTATTATTATTGTTATTGTTTTCTTTGTTGACTAACACTGTAGTGAAGTATAATTTAAAAAACATATCATCTATTGAGAGTTTCTCGCTCTTGATTCTTAGCAACTCTGCTCAAAATGTTGTTCTTGACTTCTTGCAGCTTACTGTCGCACAAATCAAAGCTGAGATGGAAAGAACATTGCAATGGCTTGTTCCAATTGCCGCAAACACAACCAAGTAACGTGGCCTTCTCTTCAATCTGAACTTGGCCCTCCCCACTGCATCTCCCCAATCACCCACCCATAAAACCCGCAAAAAAAAAAAGGCCCAGAGAAAAACCAACTTATCTCGTCCCTTACTGGTCAGGCTGTTCAACTTGTCATTCCTTAGTTGTTTAATTATTTGTTACGTGGTTTCTGATCAATGATTATGACTCTCTTTTCGCTTTTTTTGCAAGCAGAGTTCATCATGGGTTTGGTTGGGTTGGAGAATGGGCAAATACAGGGTTAGTTCAGCCCTTTCTTGAAGTTTGTCCTTTGCCGTAGTTACTTTTCCCAGTCTTACAACTGAAATTCTTCAGGTCTGAGGTAAATCGAAAACCTGTGGATCAGACAGACTTGCTCAGAGTCGAGACATTACACCATGCAGATAAGGAGAAAACCGAACCTTACATTTTGGAACTGGTGGTCTGGCTTCACCATCTAGTGAGCCAAGCAAGGGCTGGCAATGGTGGAATCAGGTCTCCTGTTCAATCTTCAATTCTGTCTCCAAACCAAAAACTAATTCACTTATCCAAGCCCAGCTGCTCCTCACCGATGTTGACGATTGAAGATCAAGAGATGCTACGTGACGTGAGTAGGTGGAAAAAGACGCCTGGAATTAGCAAGAGCCAGGAATTTGACACTGCTAAAAACGGGCTAAGCAAGCACCATAGGTTGAGTAAGAGTAGCAACCACTCGCCAACAAGTGAAAGTAGAAAGGACAACTTCCTCATCAGGAGGTCGTCATCAGTCCCTGTCTTCGACTTTGAAATGGATCGCATCAAAGCCTCGGATGTCATTGACCGAGTGGACTCAATTCAAAGCATATAGCATAACTCTCAAGGCTGACCAGGTTGCGGAGATGAAATCGGTTTATACTTCTGTATAAAGGATCCGTGTGCTGTATGTTCTAGTGTTGGGTGATCTCTTGGAGCATGTTGGTGGCAAACAATGACATTTACCAGCCAGAGGTATCCGCGGATGTCCTTTTTGTATACGAGGAAGTTTGGTGATAACACGTCATCGAGGGGGATTTAATTGTTCCATAAGTTTTCAGGCTCTAGTTTTCGGAAGTTCGACTTGTACAGAATACTTGATTATTTATAATAATTTATATAGTTCGCATTGAGAAACCAGCAAGACTGCAAGAGTTGAATAGTTTCTTCTGAAGATTATCTCTTGTTGGGAAGGGTCAGGGTTACTAGTATTCAATGTTTTTTTGGACATGGAAATCATTAGCTGCCTTCATAAAGTCATTGATTTGGTGGTTTTACTTGTTTAACATAGGACAATGCATTTTTACTCGTGTACTACTAAAGTCTATGGTTATCATCTCTTTCCAATCTTGTACTTTAGTTGACATGTTGGTTTGAGATGTTTTTTATATTAAAATAAAGGAAAATGTTAAAGGACTCCAACCTATTTCGTACATAATGTTCCTAATCTATGCGCGATGACATTTTATCATGTCACAAATATTATAACATAATAATTAATGATACATTTTTCAAGAAAAAATTTTGGTCTTCGCGCTTCTCTTTCTTTTTAATTATATATGTTACCATGGTTACTTCAACTAAGATGAACATTGGGAGTTGTAATCTTGTATTTTAGTCTTATAGTGTCTTATTACATTGTGTTTTTAATTTGACAATATCTTATTACATTGCGTTGGTTATTATGCAAGGTCTTATTACAATGTCTTTTATTTTGATAGTGAGTTATTCTATTGTGTATGAATTTGTCAGTGTGTGTTTTAATCTGGCAATGCATTATTATCTTGTATATTAATTGTCAATAGTCTTATTTCATTGTCTTTTATTTTGAGAGTGACTTATTCCATTATGTATAGACATATAAGAACATAATGTAACCCACATGTCAACCACCGTAAAAAACCTCTTAAACTATCAAAAAGTGCTCAAACAATGTAATAACGAATAATCGTCGTTTGACTACCATTCATGCTACCATCACATCGAATCAAACCCTCAAGCTTCAAACAAGCCGAACTAGTTGTCACTGGCAGTCAAAAGTCGCTTAAACCATAGAAAAAAATGATGGACTCCACTAGAGAAAAGTGGCAGATCCGGCGAACTACAATATCTTCATGCATCTGTGCCACTGTTCGACTTCTTGTGATAGTACGCTCCTCATCCAACCATTTTCGATCGACTTGATCACCTGATTCTGAGGAAGTCAATATTCACGTACTTTCTTCGCTCTATGTGTGTGTGTGAGTGTGTGAGAGAGAGAGAGGGGAGAGAGAGGAGAGAGGGAGGGAATGAGTGAGAGAGAAAATTGTTATGAGTGTGGTTGATTTACAACATTTAAATGAGTTTCATTTTTAAAATTCAAAATTTAAATATGCTGAGTTACAAATCTCTGTGGCATGCCATATAGATTACGAAAATGCTAAATGTTCATAGACCTTTGCGTCTATAGTATCTATGTTTCTTTTTATTGAATTTTTAAACTTGTTTTTGCCACCAAAATCAGTGGTGTATGATTTGTCACATCTGTTTATGGACGTTTATGGATGAAATGTTTATGAACGACTAGCACTGTCGTATAGATTATGTAAAATTAGGGATATCAAAACTAGGGATGGATAGTATTACTGTAAAATAAATTCTTGATTTCATTTTATCCTAACCATACATTTGGATTTTCCCATTGACCTAATTATTGGAAATCTGGACCGAGACATACTATAAATGAGTAGACAAATGAAAATATGAGGATTAAAAAATAAGAATTTAGCTGTGTATTTATATTAGTAATTACTGTTTCCACATGTTTCACACGATGGCCGACGTGTAATATTCAACCACCCTCCGTCGCACGTGTTCGGTGGTGTTTCAACTGAAACGTTCGCCAAGGAGCTCACCAGAATTGATTATATTATAGATTTCCCAACGAACCAAACCAAAACTGACTTTTTGTCGACATTTCCAAGATCACGGATCACTCTCTTTCTCTCTCCCACCACATCCATGGATTCTGATGCAGTCAATGCCTACCACCTCCTCTTCAAATCCCTCTCTCTATTCCCAATCTGGCACTACTTGCTTGCCTTCGTGATTCTCTCCGTCGTATTTCTCTACAATTTCTTCGAGTTCCATCTCCTCGAGGACCTCTTCACTGGCTTTCGAGGTACTCCCGTCAGCCTCACCTACAACCCCGCCTCACATATATACCACAATGTGGTTTCCAAGTGCGGTATTCTTCACGGCAGGTATTCCTTGTACCGTCTGTGTATTTTTTATTTCCAATTCTCCGGCATTCGTGTTTCGCGGATGCTTTTGTCTATCTCAATTTTCTCGGGAAATTATGTTCGTCATGCTTGATTTTGAATTTGATGTTTTGTTGACTCGTGAAGGTATTTGGCGACGCCGTGGCTTTCGAGTTCTCATTTTCAGATCGCTAACTTGCATTTCTTTGGGAGGCCTCCAGCTATCAAATATAGAAGGTGATGTTTGTTAGAATACTAAAATTGAGTTGATATATTTCGGCATGTCGATTTACGTATTGTGTAGTTGTGATAGTAATGATGGTCAGTCAATGGATTTTGTATGCAACTTATTCGTTTGAACAGTAGTTTAACAAAGTCCTTTTCTCTCCTTCAGTTCCTCTCTTTTTTCTTTTTGGAATTTTAATTCTTTTCTGTTTTTAAATCTAGTACCAGTCATTTATGCTATGATTTCTCCATACATTATAATTTAGTACGGCTAGTTTCAAATTTTATTTTGATAAACGGAATTTGGTTTTTGTTTATAACTCAATGAAACACTAGTATTGCTGAGACCTGAGTGACTACATTGCATACGAAGGCTTTTACAGCAGTACTTTCTGCAGCTTATTAGTGATTCTACTGAAGTCTTAACATATTTATGAGAAAGTGGGGGGAGATGATTGATAACAGGGAAAGAAAGAGAGAGAGGGGAGGGATGATTGATGATGGTGGAATAGAATATGTAAAACTAACGGGTAAAAATAGGAAAAAGACTTAGACTAACTATTTGGTTTTGTCGGTCATCCATTATTTCTGAAAGGTGCTTCAATCTAATTTTGGGATGTTCACTTCTTATGGATGTAGAGGGAGAGATATCCTCATCATTTCTTTCCATGTGATAATCCAACCAACTAAACAACGGATTGTGCCTTCATTTATGGTTCTCCCTCTTTTGACCTATATTTCCATCAATATCAAAACTAAAGCATCATGCGTCATAACTCATAAGGAAGATAAGAGTAACTGCAGAACTTGTGTGTTAGTTGCAAAAGAGGTATTTCGCTTCAAATTCAATGCTTAGGCCTGCTGAAACATTTCTGCGAAAAGGGAGTGAAATTTTTGAAAGGCTTTGTGCAAACAAGTGGAGCACGAAAAGTGCCTTTTATATTTAATATTTGGATTGAAATATAATTTTTAATGATGAAAATGTTCGATAAATATGCATATAAGGTTGTTGACTAACAAATCCTTTTGATTCTCTTCCAGAAATTTTTTTCACACTTCTGATGGTGGAACCATTGCTCTGGATTGGCTAACACCTTTTGATGGTAAGTTTAAAGCTTTCATTATAACATTAGCTTTCATGTGTGAAATACAAATGTCTACATTAAGTCATTAACAGTCATAGCGACTGTGGGTATGAATTTTGTAAAACCAACAGTAATATATTGGGTCTTTTTACTCGTTACCGTTCACATTACATATACCCTGAGCCATTTTCCATTTGGCGGTCATAATCCTTTGCTTTTAGTAGTATTAGATATAATTGTGGTTCCTACACTCTCTCTCTCTCTCTCTCTCTCTCTCTCTCTCTCTCTCTCCAGAAATCAGAATTTATGAGAAATGTACAAGCCAGGATCTAGTGGAATATCCAAGAGAAGGTCTAAAACAACCAAAGCAAACACACACTTGGCATAATTGTCTTTCCTTTTTGGTTTTCATAAAAAGGGTATGCTGGTGCAGCCTAGGATTCTTACTTAGCTCTGGAAAATGTAATTCTTCATAATTGGCCATTGTTTATACCTTGGCAGCTTTGGGTTTAGTTTTTTCCAAGACGGCATGCTCTGATGTTCTAATGGTTCTTATAATTTATTTTTTTTGGATTTTATGTCATTATATCTTTAATGCAAAATTCTTGCTAGTTAAATGGGTGAAAGGACACAATGTGTGTGATTTCTATTGATCTGTTTATGTTTAGATAGTTATCTCATGGGAACCGTCTTGCACCAGGTAGCTGGATATAAGTGCATCTTGAGTTGGTAGAAATTTGTGCATAAATGTTAGTTAATATACACAGATCGGCTATTGCTAACAGGTTTCTAGGGCATTGATTAGTGATGAAATGATCTATAATTCTTAGACATGAATAACTAGATTTAGAAATAGTTTGTTATTCTCATGGCATGGCCTTGTGATTCGGACAAACAGGTAACTGTTACTTAGAGACATGTGGTATAACATTGTGAATCTTAAACTCTGATTAACAGGATCCAAAAAAATAAACTAAATCTTCTCTTCACTATATGTTGACTTGATTCTTTTACAGTTTCAGGAAATGAACTTGACATCAATAAGGCCATTCCTAGAGACGACACAACTCCAATCGTGATTGTGGTTCCTGGTTTAACTAGTGATTCGTCTTCTAAGGTTAGTTGAATAATTTATTTTCACTCTATCTTATCATGATTGCGTTTGGCTCCTTGAGAATATGTGCTTTTGCTTGCTAAATTGTTCAATTGACGTAAGACTTACTAATAAAATACTTTTTACACGAGCTATCTTATACACTGATTGAAGGGAGAAGGTAGGTTTCTAATAACCTGCATGCTTTTGAGTATCTTAGATGAGAACTCAAGAAACTATTCTCTGGTGTTTGTTAGCAGAGAGTTCATGAAACTATGCTAATTAACTTAAAATGAGGCACATCAATCATTTAAAACTCTTAAAAATCTCGTTACTGTTCATCTGGAACAGAGGTCACTGACATGTGATATTTTGCTGGAAAAAAACTGTATTGGAGATTTATTTTAATGTTGCACCTCAATATTTTCAGTTTCAAACTTTCAATAGTAACGATCATAAGCCTTTCAGAATTATAAGTTCATAACATAGTACAAAATATAAATCATCGTTTTGTACTTTATAAAAAAATGTGCTTTTAGATCTGGAGGAAGGTAGCTGAAGAGGCTCTGCTAAATGGGTATATGATTTCGGAACATTTTTATTTTCATTTTTCAACCTTGTAACTTCACCATTTTCCCGTAAAAGCCAGGTCTCAGAACTTCGGTTGTGGAATTCATATGTCTGAGTAGTTGGTTGTAACGAGTACTTTTAGCAATCCTGTTATGCCTTGGAATTGCATTTGGTAAACCATGCATGCGAGTGAAAGATTGTTGGATGAGGAGATTCAGTGTGCATGCCAATTAATGCTTCTCAAGTATTAGCAGTAGTGTATTGTGATTCACTTTTAATCATTTACTGATGAATGGGGGGAAGTTTGTGATGGGAATCTTGTAGTAACTCTAGCTGAAATGAGAATGAAGATTCTTACTCCTTGAAGTTTTCTATATAGTGTCTTTTAAGTTGTCCTGAAGTTTAGAGTGGATTGGACATGGAAGTGTAAATTGCTGGCTGATACATGGTTTGTGAATCACATGTTTCTTATGAGTTTACCCACAGGTTTGTAACTACAGTAATATGGTTCCAAGATGACAGTTCCTGTAACTAAATTTGTTTCTTTGGTTTTGAGCAATTATAGGGGTTAGGGAGCGTTCTGGCATTCTAGATACCACGCTTAAGCCAACTCTTACCATTCTTCTTGCTTTCTTCTTGGAACTTAAGAGCTTATCTAAAATGCTATAGTAATAACCCTAATTCCAAATTTGGAAAGGATTAACTTCCTTTTAAATTAGGAACTCCGATTTTACTCTCCGTTTCTGTTGAACAGCTTATCTTACATTGTAATGGACATTTTCTTTACCAGGTTATTGTCAATGTTAAAGTAATTATATACATCAGATGCCTAGTAACCCTAGTTAACTAGACTTTTTCATTCATGCGTTAATTCTTATATTTATGCTTGGATCTCCACACGTATAAATACTTACATGAGGTTTTCCTGATAATGTTTCATTTTTTTTAATCTTTTATGACTTGATTTTCAGTATCTAAAGCATCTTGCCTTCAAGTTGGCAAAAAGTGGATGTAATGTTGTTATCACCAATCATAGGGGATTGGGTGGTGTTTCAATCACTGTAAGTTTTTCTCTGGATTAGTATGTTTACTATAAAATTAGTTTAAACAATCTGAAATTTATAGCATAGCATTTTCACTATAAGAAATTGTGAACTTCTCTCTCTATATATATGTTGTGGTATCAGAGTGGGCCCCTAGCGATGTGTTCTTGGACAGTCTTACCTTCACTTGTTTCTTGGGCCATGGTTTGCCCATTTGTTGCGCTTTTGGGCCATCAGATTGTCCAACCCACAAGTGAGGGGAGTGTTCAGAAATAAATGTCCCACATCGTCTAGTTTGAGTGGATTGTATGTGCATATATGTAGATCTCTCTCCTCTCTCTAATAGGTCATTTTAGAGAGTGTATGGGCAATATATGCCAAATTTAACAATAAACATTAAGGACCCACGGATGTATGACATTAAAATTTATGCTGAAAATCCCTTGCTCAAAGGGTTAAAAAGGGCACTAAAACCCAAATGGTTAAAGACATATTTCCTATTCTATGCTAACATTTATCTCTTGAGCTAGTCTTGCACGATAATTGACTCACTGCTTCAATGTGCTGGTGTCAAGTCCCTATTTTGGTATATGCCAAATTAATTTTTCTGGTACATATGCCCATGTTGAGCGAATATGAAATTATACTTTTTCTGTGTGCCTGGGACATTAATGCACCTTCGAGAAATCAAACAATAAAAAAAACTAGCAGAATAGTTCAAATGTCAAGGGGTAAATGAAGCATTCTATTGAGCAACGTTGGATTGGTTGTCTGGTAATGATTTTAAAGCATGAAGCTGCATACATAATAACAAGTGGTACTAACTAGCACCATTAGGCACGGAAGAAATCTGGTATTAGATCTAGTAAATTAGCTTAGTGTGGTCAGGAAATTATGCTGCGATTACATTGAATTTCGTTGTAAATGTTTTGCTTAAAAAATCTGGCCTCCTTTTTGAACAAAAATAAAACCTTCAGAGTCTTACACTCTCTTACTGCTTTAAATCCTCAATAGGGTTAAGTCTTTAATCTTCTTAGTTTGAGTTGTTCATATCAATTAATCAATACTCTTTTCTTGTGTAATGTCGTTTTAAATTACCCCTGATAGATATTATTAGTGGCTCTTCCAGATGCCACGATGGCATCTTCAGCAGCTTCTTAGTTTTGAATTATGCGGTATGAGTCTTTCATGCAGGTCTCATTCATCTATTTATTTGAAAACTTTTTGCAGTCAGATTGCTTTTACAATGCTGGATGGACAGACGATATACGAGCAATTGTTAATTTTCTTCACCAAGAATACTACAAAGCTCCTTTATTTGCTATTGGAACTAGCATTGGTGCCAACATTCTGGTGTGTTCATTTGGATTCCTTTTACTTGTATTTAATTTGGTTTTATGCATAAATTTTCATAAAATATGCATTTCATGTCTTCTCATACATTTTCTGTGTTATGGTTGGTTATTATTTTAACCTGAATCTGTGTTGACAGTTCGGTTCTTTTACTTTTTTTGGGATGTTCTTTCTGATGTGATCTTCTTTTGATTGTCTCTGTTGAAGAGTCAAGGTATTTGAGAAGTTTCTGTGGGAAATAGTTCCCTTTTTCTACTTTTGGTATTCCTTTCATGCATTGTCGGGTGATTTTGATGGAAACATTTGTTGGGATTGTATGAAACAACTACTCTTCACTTGGGGGAGGGGTTTTTCACCTACTTTAGAGAAGGTGTTTAAGAGAAGTTGATCCTAGATGAATTACAGCTGTGGCCTTTGGAGGGCTCATGGCAGTTGACTTTGTCTGTGTTTTGCTTGAAGAATTTCTGAATTTGTCTCTCTTTTATCCTGTTTTCCCCAGTGAAATGGAAGTTCTATGAGGCACAGAGAAAGTAGTACTTATTTTGGAAATTTCTCGTTTGATGCTCTAGAAATGAAGTTGACACCTATGCTCCAGCTTGCTTTTCGAGTCCTTCTGAGTCTGGAAGCCAACACTAGGCCATCTTCTTAGTACAATAAGGAAAACTGTACCATTGGACTTGAACAAATTTTCCAATCAGATAACCTACTATTTGTTGCTTCAGGGTAGATCTCTCTGCTTGGTTACACTTTTGCTCGTACCTTGGGTTTATCAGCTGCATTGTTTAAGACTTTAAGGCATCGGTGAAAATTTCAAGTTCCAATACGGATGCCAATACGATTATATGGTTCGTTTCTTTTGAAATTTGGCTGTTAAACAAACAATTGAATTAGATGAGAGAGAAGGGTGAAAAATGGAGATAAAATATATGGAAAAAAAAATACACATATATGGCTGTTCTCCCATTGATTTTCTCATATAACCGATCCCAAACTTTGGGGACAAAGGCTCGGATGATGATAATGATATTTCTACATCTTCTTTGCCAGTCTAAAGCTCATATTGGTTTGCTTGTGGTTGTAGATCATTTGTCGTATCATGCCAGTCCTTATAGGAGTGTTTATATCTATATCTGTATACATATGTATATGTTACTGTGTTTGGTTTTGCAAAACCGTTTTTGTAATTTTGTTTATGGATGCCAGACTTTTGAAAATTCTTAATATTGTTATCTCATCTCTGAATGTGAACTGATCTTTCAGGTAAAATATCTTGGGGAGGACAAAGAGACTGTTCCTGTCTCTGGTGCTGTAGCTATTTGCAATCCATGGGATCTTTTAGTTAGTGCTTCAAAATTTCTATCAACTTATCTGCACAGTACTTTCTATTATCTACCTGATACTTTCCTCATATCAGTTAAATATTATAGTTTTATCAAGTTTAGTTTGTCATTTTCATTGGTATAAATATTGTAGTTTGACACATTCTGTTAGTGGTTGTCAATTACCAAGTGATTAGGGGTTCTTTGCTCTTTTTTTCGATATTGCAGATTGGTGACAGATTTATATGCCGCAAGTTTTTGCAGAAGTTATATGATCGCGCTCTTGCATTTGGTCTCCAAGGTTATGCAAAATTGTATGTTTTTTTCCTTTCTTTGCTAGCCCAAAGGAAAACTAAATTGTATGTTTTGTTCTTTAAAACTGTGTCATTAGTCATTACATATTCTACATTAATTTATTTTATATTTTTAGTTATTCTCTTCTCCTGGCCCTTCTCCCTCTTTTCTATCCAGCTTCATATGATAATACTCTAGAAGTTTATTGCAGACATGAGCCTCAGTATTCGCGACTTGCTAACTGGGAAGGTATTATCAAGGTCAGTTTACTTTGAGTCTCCTGAATGTACCATTCATATGAGGACATCATTTTCTAGAATCTAACACTATATATATATATATATTTTTAATTGATGTAAGTACTTGACTTTCTCATTTTTAGTATTTTAAGTTCTTTGGAGTTCTTGTTAGGCTTACTTCAAGACAATCTTTGATTTGTTAGTATTTACATTTACCAAACTAATATCATCTTTCTTAGTGTTCAGTTGGCGTGTTAACATTTAAAATCCCTAATAGTTCAGTTCAGCCATGGATTAAATGGGGAAATGCAGTAATTATGACTTAAGATATATATATATATATACATATATATATATATATATATATATATCTCACACATATGATTATATATATAATCCCTAACCCCATCTTAGTTGCACGGGCGGATTTATTTCTCGCATGCTCTTTTACATGCTGTTTTGTTTAAGCAACAGTCTCAGTGTTATTCTAAGCTGCATCATATATTTATGACTTGAGAACTTTCCAGGAAACAGAAGTTTCACATTTTGTCTGTCATTGATAAGTGTTTATCCATTTCTACTGAGACTGATGCTATTTGTTTTATCGTCCTCTTGTGCTTCAAAGTCGCGTTCCATAAGAGATTTTGACCATTATGCTACCTGCCTTGTTGCGAAATATGAGGTACTAATATCAGTTGTTAGTCCTTTAAGTTGCTTTTGCACTTCCTCTTTATTCTGGATATGGTATCCTGAATTTCTGAAAATATCAATAATTTCTTTAGACGGTAGATACATACTACAGGCGCTGTAGTAGTTCATATTACGTGACAAATGTGTCAGTGCCACTACTCTGTATAAGTGCCCTGGATGATCCAGTCTGCACGAAGGAAGCCATTCCTTGGGATGAATGCAGGTAGAGCTCCTGTTATAATGCTATTGAGTGCTATCTATGATTATTTATATCTTAGATCTTATATTTGATTATATTTTCCCTTTGGTAGGGCAAACAGAAATGTTGTGTTAGCCACAACACGACATGGAGGACATCTAGCATTCTTTGAGGGAATAACTGCTTCTGGCATGTGGTATTAAAATGCTTCCATGATTAGTTTTTCCTGAATTCTTTGAATGGTTTTCATTACTTTCATAATGCTGATCCTTTTCTTGGCCTGTTACCATTTATGTATCTTCCCTATTATGTTAGCATCAAATGGTCACCTGACTATGGCCATGTTTTCCCGGATTTTTTATCACTTTGTCGAACTTGTATTCTCGCTTTTATCCATCTGCTTTGACTAGTTCAGGTCATATAGATCCATGTAGGAGCTAGTTGACCGCTTAAATTGCAATTTAGGCTCTGTTTGTTTCAAGGAAAATCGTGCTATAGTAAATTCATGATTTTTCCACTGCTTGTTTGAAGGAAAGTGTAAGTGGCAAAGAAAACTTTTGAGGTAAAAAAGTACAGAAAATAATAGGCTTTTCCAAAGAGCTGTTTTCTTGGTGAGATGTTTTCCGTGGACAAGAAATTTTCCATGAAACAAATAGTACCTGCTTTCTTTTGGAATAAGATTCAATTGAAAACACATTTTAATATTCTTTACATGTATGTCACTGCTTTGTTAACTTGTGTATTGTAGAGCTATCCATAAACTCTCCTTTTCTCCGTCTACAATTGTGAGTTTTTTACATGATAGAATTTATTCAAAAGCCTAAAAATGCCTCTCTGAATGTATACAATTGCGAGTTTTTTTACAATTGGCGTTTGTTGTGGGGATTGCACGTATACATATCATAATTTAGTAGGCACTGTGATTTAAAAATGGAATGAAGTAGTCTGATGTTAAACCTGTAACAAATGGGATAGTATTTTAAAATTAGTGAAGTGCGATATGTAGGCATTTTAACAGGTATTTGTTTGAGCTTCTGAAGCCTAACAGACCAGCGGATGTCATGGCCCATTGCCATTATTACAAGTTCACAGTGAAAAGAAGGGAACATCGAGGAAAATATGGAAATATGGTTGCTTTGTTGATTTGATTGTGTAGATCCCAGTACCATAAAAGTTTCTCTTTTCTTGTTTGCTAACGATTTTTGCTGCCTTTTGCATGTGGAATATACAAACATGAAATTGTATTTGGTATTTCGATGTCTGTATCTAATTGGGTTTCTTAAGTTTTCGACAACTATGTATTTGACACTCATAGAGAAGCTTCTTTGCTTATGGGTACCTTCTCTCTGTCTCCCTATTTCTTTTTTTGCAGGTGGGTAAGGGCTGTTGATGAGTTTCTCGGTGTCCTTTGCTCTAGTCCATATAAGCATGTACAAAAAAAGGTGCATTTGTACTCTTAGTTTTCTTGTTGAACAGATATTACTTCATTAATCAGCATATGAAAAATATATACAACCTTGATTTTGGGCTCTTTAAAATCATAACCACAATAATCTTGGGGGATACGTTGGATTTAAGTTCTTTTTACTCTTGATTCTTGTGAAGCAATTCACTGACCATTTCTTCCGGCTGATATTCTATATTACAGACAAAGAATACAGGTCCACATTCGTTGTTGGAGTCTTCAATTGATCAGGGCCCATATGTACATGTTACGGAGGATGGATTGGTGGCTGCAGCTTGCGATGACCAAACAACTGACGACATGGTTGAAGGCTCTGATGAATTCCAGAAGGTTGTTCATTCCGGAACCACAGAGTCCCTGCCTACTACGGAGCAAGGTAAGAGCCTTACAGAAGCAAAATCTGACGAAATTGGCATCACTCAAGCATCCAAAGAAGCTACAAACACCTTTAGTGCTGTATCTAATACAGTGAAAATATCCTTAAATCAGATTGCTAGGCAGAACAGAATTTCAATTTGGTTGCTTGCTTATACTGCCATTTTATCAAGTTGGCCGTTGCTACGCTCCGCCCTCACCATATTCTTTAGGAAGAAGCTTTCCTGATGAACACTGTCTTTATGTATTATAGCATACTACATTATGATATTTATTACTATACAATTGTGTACTATATACATTTAAGTGAAGTACGATTATAGATATAGGTGAACTGGTAAATGGTAATTCTGCATCCGTACTGGAGTCACGAAGCAACCATTTAACGAGTTGCAGTAAATTGTCCTAACTGAAATTTGATATTGATGATTCTTCTCAACAAGTCCCATAGTCTGTTAATTATTCCTTTTTTTGTTCTTTTCCATTTTTTGCCTTTTTCTTTTCTTTTTTTCTTTTGGCCTTTTTATTTGGTTGAAATCCTCAGTCATTTGCAGACAATTAGCAAGGAATTAGGGTTTTATTGAGTTAATTGAGCTTTTTTTGGGGTTTGGTTCCGTGTAAATCTTAGAGTTCGTTTGGAGGAGAGGATTTAGAATAAATTATACTTTAAGGTATGTTTGGGGGAGATGATGTTATTGGGTGTTTGAAGTTTTTAAAAAAACTCATAGTATAACTTTATGCATAAGGAGAGGTTCTTATTCTTATACGTTGTAGGGTATAATTATACCTTTTATATGGAGCGCTTACAATAACAAGTGATAATAAATCACATGTTGACAAAAGAAATGAATCCTATATGCTATTCCTTTTTCCAACAACAAACCAAATATTATATTAAGTAAATATTGGATAAGATTAAATTATGCATCATATAAATCATGTTATATAATGATTAATTTATACATCGAATAAAAATATTATAACATTGTATTAGAAGCCTCAGTGAGCCTTAGGGTCTTTGAATTGTCACATTACCTAGTCGTGCACTTTAAAACTTAATTAATTTGCTTAGGGTTTGGGGCTTAATGCGGGTTTGGGGCTTAATGCGGGCATAGAGCGGTTTATTCTTTGTTAGTGGAAAAAAAAATCACAATGAAAATTGCAAGAGGAAAATCAATCATAGTGGGTTGAGGCAAAGATATCTCGCTCTCTTCAAAAAGATTGGAGCCTTCTGCAGTTCTTTAGAATCATTGCAACAAAAATCTATGCCCATAGAATATTAGAGTTTTTGAGTGAAGAGAGCTGATTAATATCGAAGCTGCTACTAAATATTAGACATCTTAATGTGCACTCTATAACATGCTACTAGAAAACATTGAAAAATAGATCAAGTGTGAGAAACGCAAATGGTGTCCTTGAGTAAAGTTCGAAGTCTTTAGAAATGAAAGCTAAATGGTTTCTGTTGAACAAAATCATCTGTCCTTAGATTTGACAGCAACTCCTTTGTAAAATTGTGCCTTCTCCTTCAATGCATCTCTCCGGGGCCGCGCCACCTTATTGTTAGGATCAAACAGAAGCACTTCTTCAAATGCCTTCATCGCAGACTTGAAGTCTTTCTTCTTCTCGTATGCATCGCCTAGGTTGTTCCACGCCGTGACATACCCCGGTTGCAACTTCACAGCTGTTTCGAACTGGGCGATTCCCTTGTCGATCTTCCCATCACGGACGTAACTGACTCCAAGAGCATTATAAACCTGCCATATATATTTTGACAGGAAGAAAATGTTAAATACAAACAATCACTAGTTTGAGGAGAAGAATAGATCATGAACATAATGCAAATAACATTGCAGTTGCTCCATATTCCTTATCATTTATGATATTTATAGTTCCATTCTCTCTAATCATTAGGACACGAGCGAAACCAAATCTGATGCCAATACAAGTCAATGTTTGGAACTACCACCAGTGAGAGGTTTCACATGATTGGCAAAATGACTTATAAACAGCAATGGTGTCAAAATTTTAAACATCAATTACTTGTAACCAGCAGATGTGGTTATAGACTACAGACAATGAAAATGAAACTGAGTAGCATCACGAGTGTAACCGTGTCAATAACTTCTAAAGGGCACTGCAGTTTGGATTCATAGAAGCACTATTTATATGTGGTATGATGCTGGTTTATCAGAATTTCTAGTTATAATAAAGACCAAGAGTACTGCAGAAAAAATAAAGTAAAAAAATATCCAAAACTTTCAAGGAAGGAATAAAAAGTAACATTAAGACTGGTTATGAGCTGATCCTAAGTAATTGGAATGTAATTAGTGTTAGCATTGATCTCAGTACCCAACTATGCCTGCAGAGTAAGTGAGCTTCATATGTTTGCCCAAATGGTTTGTGGACACGAGTCAGGTGCTCATTTCCTCATCAATGCCTCACGTTTTAAAGTATTTAGATGCTTCTTCTGTATTATAATAAAATGATTATGTAGAATCTGAAAGCACGTGAACACTACACAGAATCAAATATAGTGAACACGAGGAGGGCTCACTCCTAAGATATATAAGCTGTGAATTCAACCTGGGCAAGATCTTGATCGTCTCCATCCCAATTTTGAATTGCCTGAAGTAAATATTTAGTAGCAGCAGGGTAGAACTTCCTCCTCAGCATCACTGCACCAAGTTCAAAGAGCCCAGTTGCATTGGCTTCACCACTTCTTACTTGCTCCTAAAATTAGAACCGGAAAAGGAGACCAAGGGCAAGGGACGGGTGGGGCAATATGAGTAACAAAATAAAGATAATAAGAATCCAGTGAGACAAATTTTTAGGAAGGGGGTGGCAGAGAAGAAAAGAGAACTATAAAAATTGATCTGTTGCTTATGTTCTTTAGATGCATTTCTATTTTGAAGCTGAAGAAGGATGCTTCTTATGAGTCTAATGTAAGAGCAACTTCGTTCGAACGAAAGACATGGCACCACAGGCTCTTACCTGCAATTCTTTGGCAGAAAGGTCAAGCTCCCTTCGTACCAGGACTTGGCGAATTACAAAGAAACTTCCAACTCCAAGAAAACCTAATAGTATAAGCAGATACGATAGCTGGATTCCCAGTTCAAACAACTCTCCAACTTCATAAACTGCATCTGGTTCAACAATCTTGGTGGCACGTGCTACATCAGCAGAAATCAACCATGAAATTTGTCCAAAGGAAAATGCAGATATCCAGATTCCTAGCCTTCTCCAGTCTATTATGTCTTCTATCTTCAAAAGGTTTCCCAAGTATTCTGCTAAAAGTTCATGATGTAAGAAAGTTGAATTCTGACAGGATTAAAAGGACCAATATGAAGGGGAAAAAATATTTACAAAGCACCAAATGCTGATACTATTAGTATAAGAATATCACAACTTCATCACAATATAATTTTACAATGGCAATTTCCCCCTGTGTAATGCAAGTAACAAGGTAATTTCCTCGTGTAGTCCAAGTAACAAAGCAATTCTAGAGAAGACAATTTGCAATATCAACATGATGTATTCATAATTCATATCTTGTTAAACAATGCCCTTGAATCATCTAACTCTTGCCATTCTATATGTGCATCAATGCATCATATGCAATAATGCAAATTGATCAACCAAAAAAATGTTCAAGGGCATTGCATCTGCAGAAATTTTCACTCAGAAAACGATTTTACTTCACATAATTTAGCATCCACGTGTTAATTCAGATATCCGTTTCATGTAGTCTACTTTTGCAAATAATATGCTGATCTCATTATTCAGATGTATAGATGGCATAACCATTTACTAATTCCAATTGGGATAGAAACCATGCACAAGCATGTGAAATTAGAGAAGGAAAATCCAATCCATGTATAACTGGAGTTCAAGAATTTGGGATGGACAGTGTCAATATACACACACACACACACATGAAAATGTCAAACATTCAAAAGAAACAGATTGAGCCATATTCCTCAAAGATTTATACATGTTAATTATTCGGCAACAAAAGCTCCAAGTGCATCAGTCAAATTTCCACCCTTGACTTCAATAAACCATCTTATCTTTATAATTCACTCCACTAGATGCGCTTGTCATTCAGGTTTACACGTGATCATTGGGCAAGTTCAGTCAATTTGTGTTCCACCAACTAGTAGTATATATGGATGCATGCAAATGTACACCTAATGCCCGCGATTATGTATACATTATAAGTATTCTTGACCATAGCTATTAAAACTTCAAACAGTGCATAAGTTGTGAGTAATCCAGTTGCAGCTTCCAGAGAGCTCTGGGAGTATAAAATTAGACACTTTTGTACGCTATAGGTAGCCATCCATCTTTTTATGCATTATTCGAAATGACAAGGCGAACTAGGTGGACCAATCATACGCTAACAACAACTCACAATTACAATCAAGCAAAACAGACTTAACTCTTTCATATGTGTATTATCAACTATGTTGCTTCCGCTGATCAATTTAGAACTACACATAAACTGATAAGTGCGATGCTAAAAAATCATTTAAAGAACAAAAAGTAGAATGTGAGAACAGAAGAATTACTCTCTAATTTATGTGAGGTATGGGATCCCAATGCCCATTTCATTTGACGTATCTGCCTTCATCCACAATCAGACAACATTAGAGAAGTTCTATCAGCAAACTAATTGGACACCATATAAGGATCTTTTTGCCTTCATCCACAATGAAATCAACATAAGCAATTAAAGTGCAGACAACATTAGAGAAGTTTTATCAGCAAACTTATTGGACACCAATACACCATATAAGTAACTTTTTGTCCTGCAAATAATAACTTTAAAAGCAAGAAAGAAAACAAATTCTGAAAAATAATCATACACAATTGGGTAAAAAAAAACGTAAACAACTCCCGTACACAAGGCTGCCATGGTGGGCGGGGTTGGGGACAAGCAGAATGTACATAGACCTTATTCCAACATAATATGTGGTGAGATCATTTCCAAGAATTGAACCTATAATATATAAGTTGAACCTCTACGACTCTACTACTAGTCACATGTTCGCCAATATTAGACACAATTAGGTACTTTATACAAATTGAAGAAACCATAATTTTCTGTGATTTTGTGCAGAGGAATGTTAAAAAAAATATAGACTATCAAAAGTCGAAAGATGTGAGGGCACATACCTGGAAACTGGGAAATCTGTTGACGTTCAGTCCATGGACCACCATAGAGGATGTCAAATATCGCTCACCATAATGCTGAACAATGGCATAATTTTTAGGCAAACAATTGAAGATATTGAAAATTCTTCAATGGAGTAGAAACTGGATGCAATGAGAAGAAAAGGCACAAAATACGATGTTCCAATGTTTTTATACATATAACAAGCAAATTCTTATATGCAAGAAAGATGGGGAAATTGTACCATATTATTTTACCTAAACCATGAAAAGAACCCAAAATGGTATGTTACCAAAGACAAAGAGCACTCCATTATTCTGATTTAAAAAGCAAGGCCATTTCATATCACATTAACTTCCCTTATTCTCCTCTGAAGCTAATATATGAAAAAACTTATTTATGCAACCTTAAAAGATTACAAAATAAAGGGAACAAAGGATAGACAAACAAAAAATAGAGATGTTCAGTGTAGCCTTCTTTCTCAGTTAATGTCTACTAAATCTACAAAATAAGAGACTGGTCATAGAAATTTTAAAGTGAAAATAGAACAAAGCCATAGTTCTAGGCGCATATATAAACCAAAAACATTAATAATTCCATTGTAAGATCATAACTGACAGTAATATGGGACATTTATCAATTATCACACATTTTGCAAAAAACTAAGACTTTGTCAGAACTAAATTAGGGTCACAATTCAGAAAATCTTCGTCACAACTCAGGAAATGAACATGCTTTTCCATGAGTCATTTACGTTGTGCTTTAACATGCATGGTCTATGGGCATCTTAGATCTTACTCTAAAGTCTAAACCACAATAACTGTAACCAAAAATTCAGAAGAGACTATTAAGTCCTATGGCCAAGTGATACAACTCAAGTTCGCCTCATAAAAAATGAGATGTTTAAATTAAAATAAAATCACATCTAAATAATTAATGACTACCAAATGAATAAAATCAAACGAAGAGCATCAAAATCCTGCACTATTCAAAAGGAGCACTTGTTAGCTAGTGGTTGCCAAGCTCCTTACATTTGCGCAAGGTTCGATTCCTCCCTCCAAAAAAATAACCCCGTTATTTATTGGGGAGAAAAGGCTGCATGATTCAGGCATAAACCATTTCCTTAGTGGCAGAATAAAATGCTAACATGCCTAACTAACAAAAGAAAAAGAAAAAAAAAGAAGCTCTCACAACATCAATAGACAAGCTGAAGGGCCATGAGTATAGGTAAGTGACTGCCTGACAAAGAAGAAGAATATGAAGAGAAGACTATAAAGGGGGAGGAGGGAAGGAAGCACAGAATCATATCTTCAGTTTAAGAGAAGCTTTCCAAGTGACATTAGATGCTCAAAAAAAAAAAATCCTCTCATTCCTAACCATGCACTTTTCCAGTGTCTCATAGAATCAACTACTAAATCTCATATCACAGTTTGGAGACTTTTATGCAACACTTGACACCCATTTTAAATTGCTGAGACAATCAACAAGCTATAAAATCTAAATTAGTGCCATACGCAATGGAATGGACATAAGAATGTTTCTAAAAAGAAAAATCATCCCATCCTCGTAACTCTAAAATATTTTACCATTTTCCCGACATACAGGAACACAAATGAAGCTGGGAATAACAAGAAAATTTTTTGAACGCACAAATGGTATGCCCTTATGAAGATTAAAACAGCAATACATGCACCCCTTTGAGGAGCAATGAGTAGGGAAACTCTCTTCAAACATTGACGAAATAGCAGCAAGCTTTTGAAAGAATAGCAAGAATAACTCACGAATTAGCATGTATATCTTAATTCATAAAAATATAGGTCATGTATGAGGTTCTCAACCACATTTTGCATTGTCATCCCATTACTCACTTCTAGGATACAATAGCAATATAGCAATGCTTTTATCTAAAATTTTGCATTCCATCAATTATAACCTTAGAGGAATAGTGGTTTTGCTTCCACTAAATAAACAAATGGACATCAGTTCCATTTCAGCTATCCTTTAGATTTCCTTCAATTTTATTTCTTACATTTTGCAGCAATAAGTTGTGGACCAACCGAAATTCCCTCATGATATACCAATCAAGACAACACTGCATTTTAGTAAGGAAGCCAAAGTTTCCACACAAAAAAAAAACCTCCTATGCAGCATGCTTGCTAATCCAAGAATACCAAAATGTTCTAAGATGGGCGTATGAAGCAGAAATATGGTTTTATGAACCCTGAGTTTGAAAAGCTAAAGTGTGGGAAAAATCAAAAGAATGAAACCCTGATCTTCGTTGCCAAATCTATTTATAGATGAAAAACAGCCTCTCATTGTGTCCCAGAAAGATTCCCCAACTATGATTTCTCCCACAGGCATCATGTTACCACGGACCAGTGACCACCATAAAGAAATCAATAAGCGTGTAATATTCTCAGCAGTGCCTTCAGCATCACCTCAACCAAGGTGATTGAACAAACTCAAACCTCAAAACCAATCCATGTCAAAATCAAGTAGCTGTAAACCCCAATTTTCACATTACATAATATCTAATAACAGTTCCATCATATCTTTGATGCTAAAATTCTCTACTTGAATTAGGTGAAAAAGCCTCTTCTAAAACAGCAACAACAACCACTACAAAATCTAATGCCTGCTTTGTAACACAACCTCTATCTCGTTCGACGTAGCGAATGACAATGCAATCGAAGACTTTCAAAGACAACAAATTTTTTTGAGAACCAAGAGTTCTTGAAATCAAAGCATAACCAACAAAGTGCACAAAGAAACGACCAATTCAAGGCAGGAAACGACATGTACCTGAAGAGAGATTTTGTGCGGCCTCAACTTGAGAGGCCCTAATGGAAGAGCAGAGCAAGACGAAGAAAGAGAGACCGGCTGGTGGTGTTGCAGAGGCGGTGATGAAATGGTAGTTTGGAGAAGCATGACTTGGAGCATCAAGTGCTTGCTATGAGACTCTTCCAAGACTCTGATGTTTGCAGTTCCAGATAAAGTTGTAGCTCAGTAATGGTTATCCAGTGCAATTTCCTGAAGCGGGATAACCGTCCATCTCTCATAATTCAATCTCAGCCGTCCGTCCTTCTAACGTTCGAGTGAGAATCGGGTTTAATATCCGGTTTAATAAGCCGGCCATTTGTAGTCTTTTGTTTCTCTCTTCCTTCTTTTATGATGTTTTGTCGAGATTTTTTTTATTTTGATGTTTTTCTTATTCAATCTAGCTAATATACACGATTAATGTAACTTATAATCACCAAAAGATTGATCACATTTCAATTTAATCACGGTGATGATATCAAAAATATCATTTATTAGTGGGACGACATATGATGTGGAGTTCAGGGCGATCCAAATCATCTTGATTCCCAAAACGATATGATATAATCGTGTCATATAGAAGAAAAAAATCCTCAAAGTGAGATGATATCAACACAATTTTAAAAGGCGATCAATAAAAATACAAAAAATATATATATAATTTGTCCTCGGTACTTTATAAGTAGAGGAGCACAATCTAGTTCACATAAAAAAGTTATTGATTATATTTTCGTAATGAAGTTCATCCAATAGATAGCTGGCTAATTCATTCAATCTTTTTGGTGACATTATTGATTGAAGATGAGATTTAATCAATTGTAATTTCTAAAAACTTCTATCTACAAAAGCCACTGTAACTGATATAGTTAACAAAATTATATAAGCAATCCAAGCATTTGAGAAACCTAATTCCCTCGAACTAGAATTTATTAAGTTAAGCACTTTAATTGCTTTTCTTTTCTCATTTGACAAAATCATTTCAATACAATGAGTTCCAAAAATAACTCAAGCTGCCTAAGCTGCTCATTATCGAGGTGTCAAATAAGCTCCCACTGAGCTGCCTACCAAGGCACAAGAGAGGTGTGGAGCAATGCATCTTGATATTCGAGAAGCATTATCTTGGAAACCCACAGATGCCTAAATGTCTAAGGGAACCAAAAGTTCCTATAAGAGAATCAAACTCTTACCAATGAAGGAATGAAGAGATTTACCCTCGAAAAACTCTCCTAGTGAGGAAGAGACATTTCCTTATTAGAACTAAGCTACCAAGAATCATATAAAAGAGCGTCTTCACTCCAGACAATCTAAGTCTCATAACTCTTGATTACTATCTAATTGAGGGAAGCGAGCTGAAGAGCCTTTCAACTAATACATGTATTGACTTGAGCATTAAAGAGTCCCCAAGAACTAACTCGAGGCCCTCCTAACTCACTCTTCTCCTATGTATTTCTTTGAAGAATGGTCGAGCAATCACTTTCATATAGTTAATATAACCTACTTATATGTTGAGAATTCGTTTTGGACGTCATCAGACCGAATGTTAAAAAATATTTCAACTTGATAACTAAAAGTCTAAAACTTCAAATTTGTTCCAATTTAGTAACTCAAGTCAAAAGTTTCCTTTTTTCGGCAATTAATCCGCTTATGTGGAGAGGTGATCGAATCGAAATGGTACATTTTTTACTACGTGGCTTTACAACATTGATGACCATATGGATGGTGGCGCTGACGTGGCAATAATCATGCGATAATTTCTTCCCCCAAATCCTGATTCCCAACTAAAGTCATAAATCCCATTCACTGTTCACAAACTCAAGGTTACACGAAGCATCTCATTTGTTCTCACCATCTCCCCTGTTCTTTTCGACGTTCGACTTCACTATCTTACCAAAGCACAAACCCAAAACTTTAAGGTATCGTTTGGTTTAAGAATAGATAGGGAATAGAGGGGAATAGGAAATGAGTCATTCCATTACATTGTTTGGTGTATTAATTTTTGGGTGAATGGAATGTCCCTTTATTTTTAGATTTTTTTCCAGAATTTTTTTGGGAATTTTGCGAAAATGACCTAGTTGAGAAAGATTTTTGGAGAAATAATTTTGTTTAAAAATTTCTGGAGAAATGACCCATTTTATGCATAGAAGTACCAGAGTACACTTATATGACATATTTAACAAATTTCTCTCACTTCTAAATTAAAAACTGAAACAACATCGAAGCTCAACATCAAAGCTTCTCTTTTAGTTTCGAAAAATCATTTACGTCAACAAATTGTGTTTTTTCGAATACTTTAAAACTCATATATCACTGGGTCTTGGTAATTTTGAGTTTATTTTGTTTATGAAAATAAATGTCAAGCTTTTTTGCGTCTGTATAAAAGATTTCTGGGTTTTTTTCCATCTTCGAGAATGATTTTTTTTGCATATATAGTTAACAACCAAGGAAAAATGATGCATGACCAAGAAAAGATTAGGCACGACCAAGAAAAGTTTTGGCACGACCAAGAAAAATTGTGCACAACCATTTTCGTGGTCGTGCCTAATTTTTTCTTGGTCTAACATGATTATTCTACATTTATATAGTGCACAACTAAGAAAAATTTTGGCACGACCAAGAAAAATTTGACATGACCAAGAAAAATTGTGCACAACCATTTTTTCTTGGGGAATCAGTATTCCCACCCACCAAATTGAGTTTTTGACCCACTTCAAACATTAAATAACCTTGATTTCAGTGAAACCATTATTTTATAAGCTGAATAACGTAAGTCAGTGAAGATACCAATTTTGCCCATAACTTTTTCTCTCTCTCTAGTCCACATGCAAGCATGCAGTACACCATAAATTATTTCATCCACGTGTCTCTCTCTCATTTTCTCTCTCCCCCCATGTGATGTCTACTTAGTGGGAAACTCTAAAAGCAGCTTTTCAGGCCTACTGAATGACCTGTTTTAAACTTATACATGAACTTATATGTAATATAACTATAGAGGCCATATGGATATAGACACAGTTAGAGTTCTCAAGAAATATTGATGAAAGTCTTTCTTTCAAGGGAGGTGCTAGCATTTTTCTTCTCTAAGACCAACTTAGAGCAGCAACATCAAGCATCTTAGACTAAAGCGGATCCGACCCTTTGAGGCACCTTTACTAGTTAAAGAAAAAGACTGTGGCAGGAAGGGGTTGAGGTAAGGAGTAGTATAAGAGTGGCTCGGTTATCAATAGGCCTCTCCTTATTCATTCTATAGGTTGGGGTTGCCAAAATTTGCCTTTGTGAGACGGTGAAGCACTGCATCTTTCTAGCATCAAAGAAAGAGAAAGGGACATTTTTTAGCAACTTTCCTCATTGGGATTGGTCGAGCTCCTTCACTTATTGCTTGATCCGGTTTGGAACCTATTGGGATAGCAGCTTTTCTTCCTATTATTAGGTCTTCTTGCCTGTTAAGTTCATCTACTGATAGTCTATTGTGTATATATACCTAAGGTATCATTTTCTCTCAACTACAAAATTCAACATACATTTCATTGCTGAATTACACTACATTTTTTGGCTCAGAAATGGATAATATGGATAAGCTTCGAGAATGGGCTGAAGATTTGAAATTATCCAGTGATGGTTCTAGCAATTATGGTTCCGGTGGTTCTGAGGTATAATTTTTTTTAATTATTATATATAATATTTTATTTTTTCTTTCATTTCACTTTTTTTCATTTTTATTACTTTTTTCATTTTGTTGTTTCGTTTCTTTTTTTTAGTTTATATTATTTTTTATTATTACTTTCATTTTTTTAATGTTTTACTTTGTTTCATTTTTATCATGTTATTTTTTGCCCAGTTTTATCATGTTATTTTTTGTGCTAGGAGGAAGTTTTTGGAAAACAAATAAAAGTTGAAGAACAATGGGATCATACAGAAGAAGTAAATGAAGACGAAATTAATGTAGACGTTACAAATGAATTTTCAACAGATATGGTATGTTTAATGTGAAAAATTATCTTTTAATATTTTTTTAATTAAATAAATTAATATATATAATTGATGATTAAATTAATATTTCAAGAATATATATTGGTATATATATAATATTAAACAATTAGTTATCATAGATGACGTGAGTGAGGCACTCAAATCAAAAGTGTACTGCATGCTTGCATGTGGACTAGAGAGAGAGAAAAAGTTATGGGCAAAATTGGTATCTTCACTGACTTACGTTATTCAGCTTATAAAATAATGGTTTCACTGAAATCAAGGTTATTTAATGTTTGAAGTGGGTCAAAAACCCAATTTGGTGGGTGGGAATACCGATTCTCTTTTTCTTGGTCGTGCACCATTTTTTATTGGTCTAGCATGATTATTTTTCGTTTATATAGTGCACAACCAAAAAAAATGATGCACGACCAAGAAAAAATTAGGCATGACCAAGAAAAGTTTTGGCATGACCAAGAAAAGTTTTGGCATGACCAAAAAAATTGTGGCACGACCAAGAAATTTTTTGGCACGATCAAGAAAAAATTGGCATGACCAAGAAAAATTGTGGCACGACCATTTTTTCTTGGCCGTGCACCATTTTTTATTGGTCTAGCATGATTATTCTTTGTTTATATAGTGCACAACCAAAAACAAATGATGCATGACCAAAAAAAAATTAGGCACGACCAAGAAAAGTTTTGGCATGACCAAAAAAAAATGTGGCACGACCAAGAAAAAATTGGCATGACCAAGAAAAATTGTGCACAACCACTTTTCCTTGGTTGTGCACCATTTTTTATTGGTCTAGCATAATTATTTTTCGTTTATATAGTGCACAACCAAGAAAAAATGATGTATGACTAAGAAAAAATTAGGCACGATCAAGAAAAAATTAGGCACGACCAAAAAATTTATTGGTAATGCCAAATTTTTCTTGGTCGTGCTAAAGTTTTTCTTGATCGTGCCTAATTTGTTTTTGGTCATGCATCATTTTTTATTGGTTGTGCACTATATAAATGTAGAATAATCATGTTAGACCAAGAAAATTTTTGGCACGACCAAGAAAAATTTGGCATGACTAAGAAAATGATTGTGCACAATTTTTCTTGGTCGTGCCTAATTTTTTCTTGGTCATGCATCATTTTTTTCTTGATTGTATACTATATAAACGTAGAATAATCATGTTAGATCAAGAAAAAATTAGGCACGACTAAGTAAAGTTTTGGCATGACCAAGAAAATGGTTGTGCACAATTTTTCTTGTTCATGCCAATTTTTTCTTGGTCGTGCCTAATTTTTTTTTGGTCATGCATCATTTTTCGTTAGTTGTTCACTATATATATGCAAAAAAAAAATCGTTCTCGAAGATTGAAAAAAAAGAACCCAGAAATCTCTTATACAGATGCAAAAAAGCTTGACATTTATTTTCATAAACAAAATAAACTGAAAATTACCAAGACCCAGTGATATATGTGTTTTAAAGTATTCGAAAAAACACAATTTGTTGACGTAAATGATTTTTCGAAACTAAAAGAGAAGCTTTGATGTTGAGCTTCGATGTTGTTTCAGTTTTTAATTTAGAAGTGAGAGAAATTTGTTAAATATGTCATATAAGGGTATTCTGGTACTTCTATGCATAAAATGGGTCATTTCTCCAGAAATTTTTAAACAATGTTATTTCTCCAAAAATATTTGTCAACTGGTTCATTTTCGCAAAATTCCCAATTTTTTTTCCCTAGAATAATTTTTTTCGCAGATTTTTTTCCCCAATTTTATTTGTAGACTTTTAAGCATATAAAATAATAAAGTAATAAGTAAAAAAAAAAATTCCCAGAAATGGCACAATGACACTACATGTTATTAGTAAAGGGTAAAATAGATAAAACACATATTTCATTCTCATTCCCAAAACAGTTTTTATGCATATCAAATGTAAGAATCAAAATCTCATTCTCATTCTCATCGTCATTCTCATTTCTACTCAAACCATTCTACAAACCAAACGATACGTAAGTTCCTATAAACCCTAGATTCCCCAAAGCACCTCACCATCTCCTTGAACCTCACTATCCTACCAAAGCACAAACCCAAAACTTTAAGTTCCTAAAAACTCTAGATTCCCCAAAGCACCTCACCATCTCCTTGAAGCACAGAGTACACATTGTCATTGCTGTTGATAAGCTTCAATTCTTCACTCTTTCTTCTCTTCTTGTGCCAATTTACTCTCATTTAGTGTTTTTTTTCTTTTTTGATTTACTCTCGGGTGTTGATGCCAATTTACTCAGCGTGTTGGCTGAGCAATGGCAGCCGCCTTCCCCTTAGAAGTGGAAGAAACCAAACCAAACCGAAATCCGAACCGCAAACCAAACCGTAAAATTAAGTTCGGTTCGGTTTATGGTTATATTTTGGTTTTATGGTTTTGATTATTTCGATTTTCGGTTCGATTTCGATTTATTTAAAATAATTTCAATTTTAAACCAAAAACTGAACTTTATTTATATGTTTTAAATAATATATATTAGTTTATAATGTCTATTATAGACTTTACACTTATAAAATTACAATATTACTAATAGTATTATTCTATCAGTATTTAACTATTTATTATTTAGTAAATTCATTATTCACTCAAGTAAAAGTCAAACAATAAAAGTAAAAAAATTGGTGAAATACAACATAAATTCAATAAATTTGGTTTAAACCGAAAAATCAAACCGTTTATTTCGATTAGGTTTAGTTCGGTTTTAATTCTTAGGTGGTTCGCTTCGGTTCGGTTTAACATATTAAAATAATTTCGACTTCTGGTTTTTTCGGTTTCAATCTCAAACCGAACCGAAAACCCCGTATTTCCACCCCTACTTCCCCTCACTAAAGGGCCAAGTAGGAGATCAAAGTATAGTTGGGTGTTGACTCATAATACCAAATATAATTTATATTTTTTCCTATATATATATATATATGTTCTACTCTCTCACAAAACAAGCAATCTCTAAGAGAATAAAATAAACTTTCAAGAGTCAAAAAGAGATATCAAAGATGTTGAGTTTGCCATCCATTAGTGTGTTCCTGATTAAGAGAAAAACTTGGAAGCGTGATTGTTCTCTCATTCACTCCTGCTGAAATATAAGCCATTGATAAAAGATGTTCATTAATTTGCAAGTTCACATTTTAAATCTTATTAAGCTCTCGACGACAGGATTTGGAACGGAGATTATAGTTGGAATTAGAGATGTACATCGACTAAAGTGACCCGACCTGGTCAGACCCCTGGCTGATACGGATCATTGTATACATAACACTAAATGGTCTTTTATATAGAGCCAACAAGTCCCACGCCCAACGACGTAGCCACACAGAGAGTCAGAGACTGGGGGCCTGGGGTCTTCTTTGCTTTATTTCAGTGTTGTCTCTTTGATTTAGAGTGTCAAAATTTGATGATTCAATGCTAAGGCAAATATAAAATTAGAAATTGGAATCGGTATATTGATAGTTTGATGGTGTATATTGAAAATAACAAACTAAATGAAATAGGTAACTGATGATACATAATTGTGGCTTCAATGGGCCGTAATTCGTGCATCTAATCATTTAGGGAGGTCTTCATGTCCCACTTCTCGGCTTTTATGGGTAGGGCTCAATTCTTCTTCTCACAGCGTTTCGCTTGTGATGGAAATTGAACTCCTTACCTCATTTAAGTGGGTTGGAGACACTACCACCAAATGAGGTAAGGAGTTCAATTCCCACCACAAGCGAAACGCTGTGAGAAGACGAATTGGGCCCTACCCTAGTAGTGTCTCCAACCCACTTAAATGAGGTAAATAGTTCAATTCCCACCACAAACAAAACACTGTGAGAAGAGGAATTGGACCCTACCCATAAAAGCCAAGGAGTGGGACACGGAGGCCTGAGAAGAGGAATTGGGCCCTACCCTGAATTGGGGTAACGAAACTATTATTCAACACTTTTAGAAAATAAAAACAGGTCGTAAACATTTGTAAAATTAACTCAAATAAGTTGAACTTCCACGACTTTTTTAGCATGTCAAGTTTTGCACAGTTTGGCTTTGGTTTTTTTTTAATGTTATTTTAAGTACACAATCTTTATGCATTGGTAATAATTTTATTTTTTATTTTGATTTTACTATTATAAATGAGAAATTAGAAAAAAAATTCAATAAATAGCTCAAAAGAAATTCGAACACGCTGCCATGAATCCCATTAAACTTTAGGTTCCACGTATGAATTATTAGTTTTAGCCCACATCCCACACCTAACAGTTTCTTTGCTATTTCTTGCATAAGCCAAAAGGCCTATGAGACTATGAGAGGCATTCTCCTAATCTTGGGTTAGACTTAGTCTCAACTGCTTGTTAGGGTAGCATAGACCGTTTTAAAAAACTTGTATCTGGATCCAACCCAATGGTCCAATAGTGTGAGACGTTCTCCTCGCCTTGGGTTAGACCTAGTCTCATATGCTTGTTAAGGTAGCGCTGGCCACTTTAACAAACTTGTGTCTGCATCCAACACAATGATCCAATGGACACGTTGAGTCGATAATTCGCTGATAACCCAAAAAAAGAAGAAAAAAAAAGTCAACATCACAAGTTTACACAGAAGAGTAACTAAGTTAGGAGAAGAAATTCCTCCTCTCAATCCGGCGGGGCTGAGATGTCATATTAAACACCCTCTTTTTTCCTAACCTTAGTGGAACGATTGTTCTCCAGTTTCTCAACAGTATATAATTTCTAAACAAATAAATAAAACTTAATTTTTGTTGTGAAAACAAGGAATTAAATAATTCCCAAAATCAAGATTAAGGAATCTTGTATTATAAGAATAATATTTAGAATAATATTTGGAGAGAATTGAATAGATAGAAATGAGATAGAAATGAGAGAATACTTTCTTCAATTGATGTGTACAAAGTATGAAGTTTAAGCACCTATTTATAGTGCAAAAACTCACCTAAATCAACTAATACAATAAATGCTAATTGCATTTTCTCCACTAATTCTAATATCTCATCCACCACTATTAAATCATGTCTATTAGGTGTGTAACACTCCATCCACTACTATTAAAATATGTCCATTAGGTGTATAACATAATTAATATATTTGGATGGATTAGTGGTTGAGTTGGTAAAGTGTATCATCCACATTAAGTAAATGTTTTTTTTTAACATTTACAACACTCCCCCTTGGATGATCACGTATACAAAGAGTATGCCTCATTAAAACCTTACTAAGGAAAAACCCAATGGGATAAAAACCTTAATGAAGGAAAAAGAGTACATCATTCTTGTATAGCAACTCAGTGAGATCAGTGAGAAGACTGCCTCGTTAAAACCTTGCCAAGGAAAACCCTGTGGGAAAAAACCATTGGTCGAAGGAAAAAGAGTACAATCAATATCACTGTCTTTATGTCTTTACTCCCCCTGATGCAAGAAGATCTTGGAGTTTCCGCATACCAATCTTATAGACCAACTTCTTGAATGTTGTAGGTGGTAACGCTTTAGTGAATAAATCTGCTAGATTATCACAAGAACGAACTTGTTGAACATCTATATCACCACTCTTCTGGAGCTCATGTGTACAGAAGAATTTCGGGGAGATGTGTTTAGTCCTGTCACCTTTTATGTATCCTCCGCGGAGCTGAGCTATACAAGCAGCATTGTCTTCATAGACTACCGTTGGGATACTTTTAACAGATTGTAATCCACACTTCTCTTGAATATGAGAAATCATTCCTCTCAGCCATACGCATTCCCGACTAGCTTCGTAAATCGCCACTATCTCAGAATGATTGGAAGAAGTTGCTGTGAGTGTTTGTTTAACTGATTTATAAGAAATAGCAGTATTTCCAAAAAGAAATACGTAACCAGTCTGAGACTTGGCATTGTGAGGATAAGATAAATAACCGGCATCTGCATATCCAACTAACTGAGACTTGAGATCTGATGAGTAGAATAAACCCAAGTCGGTTGTTCCTCGCAGATAACGCATGATATGTTTAACTCCATTCCAATGACGTCGAGTAGGAGCAGAACTATATCTGGCCAACAAATTCACAGGAAATGCAATATCTGGTCTAGTACAATTGGTTAAATACATCAAAGATCCAATTGCACTCAAATATGGTACTTCTGGACCAAGTAATGCCTCCCCCTCATCTTGAGGTCGAAATGGATCTTTCTTTACATCAAGTGCACGAACTACCATTGGAGAACTCAAAGGATGTACCTTATCCATGTAGAACTGCTTTAATACTTTTTCGGTATAAGTAGATTGATGAAGAAAGATACCATTACTCAAATGTTCGATCTGAAGACCAAGACAATATTTTGTCTTTCCTAGATCTTTCATCTCAAATTCTGCTTTTAAATAATCAGTAGCTTTAGTGAGCTCTTCAGGAGTCCCAATTAAATTTAAGTCATCAACATAAACAGCGATTATAACAAATCCAGATTCTGACTTTTTAATAAATACGCATGGACAAATTGGATCATTCGTAAATTCTTCTCTAATAAGATATTCACTCAATCGATTATACCACATGCGCCCGGATTGTTTTAATCCATATAGTGAACGCTGGAGTTTGATTGAACACAATCCTCTAGGTTTTGCTTCAGGCAACCGAAATCCTTCAGGGATTTTCATATAAATTTCACTATCCAATGATCCATATAAATAAGCTGTCACTACGTCCATAAGACGCATAGTCAATCGTTCAGCTACCGTTAGGCCAATTAAGAATCTAAAAGTAATTCCATCCATGACAGGAGAATATGTTTCATCATAATCAATTCCTGGTCTCTGCGAGAAACCTTGTGCTACAAGTCTCGCTTTATAACGAGTAATCTCATTATTCTCATTTCTCTTGCGCACAAACACCCATTTGAATCCTACTGGTTGAACACCTTCTGGTGTCTGGACTACAGGTCCAAAAACTTCTCTTTTTGATAGAGAATTTAGTTCTGCTTTCATAGCTTCTTGCCATTTAGGCCAATCACTTCTATGTCGACATTCATCAACGGATTTAGGCTCAGAATCCTCATTACTTTTGGTAATGTCTGTAGCAACTGCATATGCAAATATATCGTCAACAATAATCTTACTTCTATCCCAAATTTCTTTATGAGTTATTGAGAGCTCATTATTTTCATCATCAGGTATTTGTATCTCTTCAAGAGATATTTTTTCAGAATGTTGGGATTCAATAAGTTTATTCTCTTCAGGAGTAATCTCTACAGGAGAAATATGCTCTTCTGGAGTATGCTCTGCTAGGGCTTTGATAGAAGTTTGGACATTTCTTTTTCGGGGAAATCTATCTTTAGCTCCCAGTGGTCTTCCACGTTTCTGACGTGGTTTTAATTCATCACTTGCTATTTTTCCTTCAGGGACATTGATACGTTCAGTAGAATTTCTAGCAGGAATATGTGATTGCAAAACTTTTGAAGTATCATTAAATGCATCAGGTAATTGATTAGCAATACCTTGTAAATGAACAATTTTCTGAACTTCAAGTTCACACTGCTTTGTTCGTGGATCAAAATGATATTGTGTTACAGTGTTCCAAGAGATATCATCATGTTTATGATGTTGAGAATCTTTGTTGCCTAAAGGAGGAAAAATAGATTCATCAAAGTGACAATCTGCAAATCTAGCTTTGAAAATATCGCCAGTTAGTGGTTCGAGATATCGAATAATAGAAGGAGAATCAAAACCAACATAGATACCAAGTTGACGTTGTGGTCCCATCTTAGTACGTTGTGGAGGTGAAATAGGAACATAAACAGCACAACCAAATATACGAAGATGTGAAATATTGGGTTGAGAACCTAACACTAGCTGTAAAGGTGAATATGAATGATGAGCAGATGGTCTGATTCGAATTAATGATGCAGCATGTAATATGGCATGTCCCCAAGCATCAAAAGGTAATTTATTTTTCAAAAGCATAGGTCTAGCAATCAGCTGAAGACGTTTTATTAGTGATTCTGCCAAACCATTTTGAGTATGAGTATGTGCAACTGGATGTTCAACATCTATACCTAATGACATGCAATAATCATTGAAGGCTTTAGAGGTAAATTCACCAGCATTATCTAATCGAACAGACTTAATGGGATAATCTGGAAATTGTGCATGTAAACGAATAATTTGAGCTAAGAATCTAGCAAATGCAACATTACGAGTAGATAATAAACATACATGTGACCACTTAGATGATGCATCTATCAAAACCATAAAATAACGAAATGGTCCGCATGATGGATGAATAGGTCCACATATATCTCCATGAACACGTTGCAGAAAATTAGGAGATTCTACGCCTACCTTCAGGGTAGATGGTCTCACAATTAATTTTCCTTGTGAACAAGCAACACATAAGTGATCTTTAGGTAAAAGAAACTTCTGGTTTCGTAATGGATGTCCATTTGTATTTTCAATTATTCTACGCATCATAGTAGAACCTGGATGACCAAGACGATCATGCCAAAGTATAGATTCTTTAAAATCAGAACACTTCTGGTGCATCACAACATGTGTTTCAATCCATTTTATACTTGCATGATATAAACCTGAAGAAAAAGCCACAAACTTTTCTAGTACAAGCTTCTGGCTTGAAATGATAGAAGTAATATATAGGTAATCTTTATTACCTTCTCTTCCAGACTCAAAATGATATCCATTGTGACGAATATCCTTGAAACTCAATAAGTTTCTTTTTGATTTGGGAGAGTATAATGCTTCCTCAATATATATTTTTGTCCCTCTAGGCAATATGATATTAGCTCTTCCGGAGCCTTCAATTATTTTTGATGTGCCTGAGATGGTATTTACATTTGCTTCAAGAAATGTCAAGTGTAGAAAATATTTCTTATGTTTAAGGATAGTGTGAGTTGTTGCACTATCAATTAAACATATATCTTCATCGACCATATTTCTAAAGAGAAACAAAATAACTTGCATCACATATTAATCCAAAAGTATAATATAAATAAATATTAGATTGCATATAAATATATTAAACGTATAAATTTGACAAGTCCGGGACTGGTGGCCGAGTGGTGGCGAGATCCAATAAAATATAGTTTAGAAAAGAAGGTCCGAGGATCGAACCCACCGTCAGCAGTTCTGGACTTTTTTTTCTTTTCTTTTTTATTATTATTTTAACTTATCAAAATGATATTTATAAAATGCTGAAATTTTATTGCTTGCAATTAAATGCTTTTACAATCAAAATACAATACAACAATTAAACTCAACAAGTAAATAAACTTATTTATATATATCAGGATTTTCTAGGAAATCTGAAACATCCAAATGTGTTAAATTGCCAAGATCTTCAAGATCATCAAAGTCATCATTATTATCAAACTTAGCAAAGTTTGTTTCTGCCACCTTGCTCTTTCCTTTTATTGAGGCTTGATATAAATCTACCAAATGTCTAGGCGTACGACAGGTACGTGACCAATGCCCCTGAGCACCACACCTGAAACAAGTTTCATTATTACCCTTCTGAGGTTTATTTGGCAATCTTTTATTTGCCTGACTTGTTTCACCATCATACCTCTTCTGGTGGTATGGATTATAACCAGAATTACCTCCATGGTTTCGATGGCCATAACCACGACCTCGACCTCTTCTTCCACCACGTCCACGTCCTCGTCCTCGATTATTATGTACAACAGCGTTCGCTTCAGGGAACGGTGTACTGCCAGTAGGGCGAGAATGATGATTTTTCAACAGCAGCTCATTATTCTGCTCTGCCACAAGTAAAGCACCTACTAGATGAGAATGTTTTGCATATGCTTTCTGCCGATATTGCTCCTGTAATATCATATTAGAAGCATGGAATGTGGACAGTGTTTTTTCTAGCTTATCCGACTCAGTAGGTTTCTCACCACAAAAATCAAGTTGTGAGATAATTTTGTACATAGCAGAATTATACTCACGGACTGATTTGTAGTCTTGCATCCTCAGGTGCATCCAGTCGTAACGAGCTTTTGGGAGTATGATATTCTTCTGGTGTTCATACATTTCCCTTAAATCAATCCACAATGCAAGAGGATTCTTTTCCATGAGGTATTCGGCTTTTAATTCCTCATGAAGGTGGCGACGAAGCAAAATCATTGCTTTAGCCTGATTCTGTGGAGACTCAGTATTTTCCGCTTTAATGGTGTTGTCAAGTCCCATAGCACCCAAGTGAGTCTCAGCATCAACAACCCAAGATAGATAATTGCTTCCAGAAATATCAAGTGCCGTGAAATCTAAACTTTTTAAATTCGACATAATGAAATATTATAATAAACTTAGTAAATATAACAATTGATGATTACTTACTTACAACCTCAAAAGCTTGCTCTTGATACAGCGGTGGAGACTCGTGCTGATAACGTGTTGTGAAAACAAGGAATTAAATAATTTCCAAAATCAAGATTAAGGAATCTTGTATTATAAGAATAATATTTAGAATAATATTTGGAGAGAATTGAATAGATAGAAATGAGATAGAAATGAGAGAATACTTTCTTCAATTGATGTGTACAAAGTATGAAGTTTAAGCACCTATTTATAGTGCAAAAACTCACCTAAATCAACTAATACAATAAATGCTAATTGCATTTTCTCCACTAATTCTAATATCTCATCCACCACTATTAAATCATGTCTATTAGGTGTGTAACACTCCATCCACTACTATTAAAATATGTCCATTAGGTGTATAACATAATTAATATATTTGGATGGATTAGTGGTTGAGTTGGTAAAGTGTATCATCCACATTAAGTAAATGTTTTTTTTTAACATTTACAACAATTTTCTTTTTCTTACCTTTTTTTTCTTTGTTGGTGCCAAATCTACATTGAAATTAACATCACCATTTATTAGTGGGACCCATTATTAGTTTATACAACTCATTCACTCAAAAATTAAAACTTGTTGAAGCAGTTCAACTAATATGTCCAAAAAACACCAACCCAAAAGGAGGAGAGGAGAGCCTGACCCTCACCAAAATATTAAGCCAGCAATTCAAGCAGGCCAGCCAGAAAATATGATGGCCACCACCAGTGAAGACTTCACCTTCCCCACTTTGACCGCTGGCATCGACTCTCCCCCTCTCTGGCACCTATCCCCGGCAGCATCTCCATCAAGACCAGCTACAAAGAGAAGTAACAACAATGAACAGAGCTTTGAGGAGAACAAAATTGGGAGTCATAATTTTGTTGATGAGGAGGAGAAGATGGACATGTTGTGGGAGGATTTTGACAACGAGTCGTCGATTAGAAGACAGAGTGATGAAAGGTTGTTGGAGCCAGCAGAAATGGTGGAGATGGGTTGTGTCCAGGCTTTGAAGTTGTCCAAAAGAGAGAGTCACTTGTTTTCTAAGAGACCAGGTTTGGTGGAGATAGTTAAGGTCTTGAAGAAGATCTTCTTGCTTCACAACAATTATTCCCATCACCATCATCGACCAGCCAAATCTCGGCGAGCTACCAGTGAACATTCCCTGAACAGTTCATTTTAGAATTGTCAAACAGGTGTTGGGTCGATAAATTATAAATCCTACAGTGTATAAGAGTATTCAATGTATAGCAGAAAGGATCACAAGAAACTGAATGACTAGTATTTCTTAATTTACAAAGCAAATTTGTACAGGTATCTGGCCCACTAATTAAGTTGCAATTTAGAGGTCGCAGTCGTAAACCTCAGAAACAGTCTCTCCTGTTTATTATATGGCATATTATGCAGGGAAAGTTGCGTGCATCTTGTCTATCTCCGACCCCATCCACTGAGCTTTGTGCACTGGATCTGTTCATAGACCAATATATTATTACACTTTTTATTACTATATCCTGTCCCATATTCATATGGGGTTTTCAGGTTGAGAAGACTGTTAATTTCTATGCTCGATACATATATCATACTTTATTTTACTTGAACACATCCTAAAAAGACTGTTGAACTCTATCCTTTAATGCATGTATTTTGCTGAGGAACATATCAATGAAATAAACCTAAAACAAAAGAAACATAACAATGGCTCTTTTAACCTGATCTTCTCATGGACCAGGACCAAAAAGCGAGGAATATCAAATTCCACAATAGAAGTTAAAATTAAAGTTGAAGAATAGAAATAAACAAATAAAGCAGAATAGGCACTAAAGCAAGTAGAGTTTCATAATAAACCAGAAAATTACCAGAAACTTTGAGACAATTGGGTTTCCTTTTAGATTCTGACAGTGATTTATTGGTAGAATGGCTATCAAGGGCACCAACATGTCAAGATTATGACCACGCTAGTAGAATGGTTATCAAGGGCACCAACATGTTGAGATTCAGACCGTGATATATATTAGTAGAATGGTTATCTAGGGCACCAACATGTCGAGATTCTGACAGGGATATACTAGTAGAATGGTTATCAGGGGAACCAACATGTCCAGGTTGTGACAGTGATTTACTGGTAGAATGGTTATCTGGGGCACTAACATGTCGAGAATTTGCATCAGCATTATAGAATTTCTAGACTTCAAAGAAGAGTCCTCCTTTAATGAATTTGTTGAGATTTTCACTGCCTCACTGGCAACATTCTTGATGCAGTTCAAAGAAGAGTCCTTCAATGAATATGTCGACATTTTCACAGCCTCGTTAGTAACATTCTTGATGCAGGCTCAACCTAGTAGTACAATATTTTTTGACTGGCACGACTTTAAAACGCATCATACTAGTCAAGGATGAGCTTACCCATTTAAAACACTTCATGCCCTCTAACCTAGGCAATGCGGGACGGAGGAATGACCAGTCATCTTCCCCTAGAGGATCTTCTACATCAATTCTGGTCCTTGATTGTGGAGGCATCAAAGTAAATCAAATGAATTCCTACCATCTGCACGGAGAGATTCTGTTCCATCGGAATGATCTCCCTTCTCATGTCCAAAATGATGCTTATTTCTTCCACTAATTGACAAACATGCTCATTTAGCCTTTAATTGTTGATTATCTGCATATTTACTGTTCTTTGATTTTGCCCTCTGTTTGCCATGGCCACCAATTTATATGCATCAATTGTATTACTATGCCCTACATCATCCTCAGTGTAATCTTCGTCCCTTCTCCTATCATCTCCATCCCAATACCTCGAGTCCCTGCCATGTCCTGCTGAACCATGGCCAAACTAGATATGTGCCTGTTCGTGAGAAAATCCGAGTTTTCATCCTCCTCAACTTGATTACTACTTACTTCGGCAAAATCAACAACAACTAAATATAATTTGCAATTCAAACTTTACAAAATCAACCAGCACTTACTGTCTTTGGAGAGAAGATAGTAGGCTAAATCAATGGGGACGAGTAGAAGACAGAGGAAGGCGACAAAAGCCCCGACGGAGAAGCAACTACGTGACTTGTCAGATCGAGCCGATCGGTGGCTCTGAGCCGGTTTCGTGGAAGCGGAAATGCCTATTGAACCGTGATCGGAAGAGCCGTTGGAGGAGATCGTGGCGACCGAACCTCTCCGTCCCCGATTGCCTCTACTGAACCATATCAGCATCGTAAAGTTGTTAAACGACTGGTCTGGAACCGTCTACTCCCCTCTTCCATGTGTAGACTATTTCAGGTATAAAAACAGAGGGACTTGTAAGATCGGACAAATGTAGAGATAGACAAAGATCGGGCGGCGCCGGATATCGTTTTCCGATTAAAGTCCGATTTAATCCTGTTCGCAGATCAGTTCGACCGGAGAAGAGGAGGTGAAAAACATTTGCAAGGTAACATGCAATCGCCCCTCAAGTTTGGTTAAATTCCATTTAGATCCCGTAAGTTATTAAAGCTTCCCTAGACTTTGCAAATACAGCAAATTGTGATAGAAGCTTTCGACTCTTCATTTCTGTGGCCAAACACGCTTCGACCATCAGTTCCTCTCTCTCTCTCTCTGTGCTATTGACAGACCAAAACTCTTCTGTTCAGGTAATTCCCAACCCCCCACCCCCTCCCTCCTCTCTATCTGTATCGTGAATGTACTGCACGCATACAGAAATGGCTCCGACCAAACCCTAAAACGATGAAGAAATAAGGTGGGGAAAGTAACAAACCATTCCTGTCATGGTGAGTCTTTTTTGGTGGTCATGGTACTGTAGTAATAATCTTCCATATCTTTTAAGTGTGTGTGTATTATTAGAAAAAGTATGGTAAGAGTTGGTACAATGGAACGTTTTGGTATGATTGGATTCTTTTTGTTTGAGCTCTAATCCAGAAAAGTTCTAGTTTATTGACAAGAAACAGGTTTAGATGTTAATTGGAATTGGTCTGTAAGCTTATGCACTCGGATAAATAAGAGGGGAACATGGATTGATTGATTGTTGGATTCTTATGCTTCCCAATTTTTCAAAACTAGGACTTGGGTATTCTAAGCTTAGGAGTTTTGATGTCAAGTAGCTTTCTCTCTTTTTTAATTAGTTGATTTCAAGTGTCTTATTGGAAATTTCAGATGTGAGATAAATGTAATGGAAGATGATGTTACAGTACTTGGATAAGAAATTCAAAACAAAATGAAATTATTCCATACTTTTTGTACTGCAACAATTCAGATTAGTTGTCCAGTTCTTTCTGCTATTATGTTTGTCATCATACTGTTTTCTTTTCTTTCTTCTCTCTCTGGTAATTCATTTTTATTTTTGTATTGGTCCAGGGCAGTGCAAGGATGCTAGGAATTTCGCTGGCTTCTCCCCTTTTGACCTTTGATTCTGCTACACGATTATGCTTTTCTACTGTAAGTACCATTTGATAGTTTATTTACAGGGGGAATCTGAACTTATAAGCTGCAGACTTGCACTATGGTAAATGAAATAGAATCCACAAATTGGAACCACTTTCAGCGCATGCATATTTGCAAATAATAAAAAAATGAAACTAAAACTTGGGCTGTGTTATTGTGTCTCTTGGTGTTAGGACATTTTATATGTTTTGTCTTAAAGATAAGTAAAAACAATACTGTGCATATGGCTCCCACAAGTAAGATGTACGCAGACCTTAACGCGCATAATATGTGGAGAGGGCATAGTCGATGAAGTGATGAAGTTGTTTTTTCTTTTTCGTCCAAGTGGCTTTTTAGTTGTTTATCACGATATCCTAGAAGATATGGTGTGACTACCTACTGCTTCACAATGGCAACAAATCATATGAGGGCATGGTCTCCGCTTCTGCAAATTTAGTTGAGATTGCAGTTTGGATAGGATTTTTTGACAAAAGAGAATTCATCTAAATCTAATGGATTCTCATTAACTTCTTATATGGATCATGTGGCCGCAAAGGCTTTGATGTGGTTGGTGCTTATTCGATGAAGTGATAACCTATTTTTCTTTTCGTCGAAGTGTTGTTTATCGCCATATCCTAGATCTGTGGTGACTAGGGTACTGCTTCACAATGGCAACAAATCATATGCCAATGCTAAAGCCATTTTACAAATTTACTTACACAAAGAAAGGGCGATAATCATAAACTGAATCAGGTCCATAACCGTAAACACTCATATCTCTAAGATATATACGATCTTTTTCATACTATATCAGGTTGCACTTAATTTAAGCCCCATCATTCTTTTCTGTTGGAATAATATTGTTTCTACTTTAAAACATTTTTTGCATCAGCTCTTCTATATGTGGCATATCCTTCCAAAAGTCATACATATGTCGTTAAAAAAAAGATTTTGAAGTGTTGAATGTACCAAGTTTGCTACTTGAATCCACAAATTGTAGTGCATTTACATGACATCACAAATGGTAACATATAAACATAAAATCAGGTCAGCAATATACATGATTTATATTTTGCGAACATTAATTTTCACTGAAACTTAATTAAGTATTCTTTCTGCAGACTGATCATACAACAGCTCCGCCGAATATTTGTCTGTTGAACATGAATGTATCCACTGGTCATTCCCCAAAGGTACTTGAAGGAGCAGAAAGCTGGCACCGCCCTTTCAGCAAATGGGCTTTATGTTCCACTGCTCAAACTGTGAATATAACCTTGAGTGGTGAAGACAGGACGACATGGGAAGCATGCAGAAAGGCTTTATCTGCATTCAATTTCAGCGTTGAGGAGGAAGACAAGATACTTGGAAAAGCATTTGGGCACATCCACTCACCCTACTGGAGTGAAGAGCGAAAAGTAGAACTCCCAAATTATGAAACTGTTAATGAAATTTTAGATTACCTGATGAGTCTAAGCCTTTCTGATGATGATCTCTTAAAGTTGCTAAAGAAGTTCCCCGAAGTTCTTGGATGTAGTCTTGAGCATGAGTTGAAAACTAATGTGAAGACTCTGGAAAAGGAGTGGGGTATAGAAGGAAAATCTCTACGAAAGCTTCTTCTTCGAAATCCGAAAGTATTGGGTTATAATGTTGATTGCAAGGGTGATTGCATGGCAAAGTGCACTAGATGCTGGGTACGATTTTAGCTTTCTGAAACTGTTAATTACAAAAAAAAATTCTCGTCTAATTATCGGAGCATACAGAAATGTACACTGTTCGTAATCTTTTCTAAGTACATATGTATACTTAAGTCAATTATGTATCTGTTCAAGGTGTTATCAGTTAATATGGGCAGACAAATTTCCAGTTCTGCAAAGGCTGTCTTCTTTACTGTCCGAAGTCCCTAAAGCTTTTCTGACTACAGTTATGGTTGAGGATAATAATATGAAAATTGTTTTGTTTTCCCTGGTTGAGTTCATCAATGCAGGGTAGTATTGCCTGTATGAGATTACGAACTGCAGTTATGTTGTCATGAATAGCGGTGTGAGAATCTGCCTGACTAGTTTCTCATTTCTTGTTACTGCAATGGCAGTTTACAATCTACTGAATCGCAACCGAGACATGTAACTGATAATCAGAACATTCAAGATGATCGAGGGAGACAAATACATAACGAATTTGAACTGGTTTTAACAACAATAAAAAATACAATCTAACGGCAGAAATCTTTGCAAACTTTTCATAGTTGATTTTTTTTCCCGAATTTTTAAAAAATATTTTGCTTGCAAAAATTAGAAAAAATGACGGCTTATCTGTTAGGTAGGGAAATGTAATGGTAAATATGAAATGGAGAGAGGATAATGCATGATAATGTATATTTTTGTTGATTTAGTTATATTGAGAAATGTATTTTATTGATGTAATTGAATATGTGATTTGATTTTTAAATAATAGATGTAAGATCGAAAATTAATTTTAGTAAATAAAGCATTAAGGAATGAAATATTTAAGTGGCTTGACATAGGAAGCATGGGTATGGCTAAGGCCAATTCCAGTGCTATGTCATTATCAAGCACTTCAAATTCTGTAATTGTGTTCCATCTTTATTATACATAAGTCGGTCTCACTTACTAATATACATCAGCAAAACACATTTTTTAATGCAATCATATCAACAAAACACATATTTTAATACAATTTTTTTCACTTTTCATACACCAACACTCCAAATATCAAGTTTCAACAACATCTTTCTCATGATTTATACAATTTTTTTTTTTTATCTTTCTACACATCTTTCAATACAATTTTTAAAATTACTCTATCTGCATATTCCAACATTTGGGGTGCAGTATTTAGAGAATTCGATTTTTTTTTAAAATAAAAATAAAATAGGTGCGGCTTATGTTCGGCTGGGTGTGGCTTGGGTGCGGCTTAGGATACGTCAAGCTTAAATAAATGGTGCTGTCATATGAAAAAAATTGTAAATGCAAAAAAAAGGAAAAAAAAAAAGGGCATCGCACGTAGAGAGCCAGAGAGGCGGACGGAAACCTAGTGTGAGATCGAGGTGGCTGGTAGCTGATTGCGCTCGTGCTGTACAACCAAGGCAGGTGCGAATGCGATCCTCTCTCTTCTCTCTAATCTCCATTTCTCTTTCTCTCTCTGCTTTCTGATATCTGTTACAGTGCTAATGTTTTAGGTCTGGTTTTTCGTCTTTATCTTTTGTTTTTAATCTCTATTTGAACTTCATTAGAAGAAGTGATGGTTTTGGATATGGAGCTCAACTTTCAGTGACATAAAACTGATTTCATGGAGTTTGTTTGACTTCTAATGAGTTCGTCCCATGATAGTACTTCTTCAGTACCTTGTCGTTTATGTTAGTTGTGCTTGGGCTATTAGCAAATTTATTACTTATTCAGAAAACGTTCTGTGCAGATTTCATTGACATATTGGAGTGATGAGAAAGTTGCTTTGCATGATCCTTCCTTATTGGGGGGAGTTGCTGCATCTTCTTTCGTAGAAATGACAGGTTTGGGCCATTGTTTGCCATTCTTTTATCATCGACTCCCCTTAGATTTTCCTCCAAAGTATTTTCAGTTTTGCTTCATTGGACCATTGTTGAGCCAAAGACTTTCTTCATCATTCTCAACCACTACCAGGCCTTTTCCCAATTATTCCCCAAAGAAACCCTCCATTAGGGAATCCGAAATTGTTTGTCAAATTTCAACTGCAATAAAGTCACGCCACTCCGATCTCCACCACATTTTAAAGGCATACGAATCCAAGTTTAGGTCTGACTACCTAATTTGGGTTCTTATGGACATTAAAAAAGATTATCAATTGGTCTTGGATTTCTTTGATTGGGTCGCACTACGCAGAGACCCAACCTTAGAAGCTTTGTGCATTGTTATTCAAATTGCTGCTGCTTCGAAAGACCTTAAAATGGTTCATAAACTTATCCAAAAATTTTGGGAAAAGCCCAATTTGGACATTAGTCGTTCATTCACCCATTTTGTTGAGCGATTGATATACACTTATAGAGACTGGGGCTCAGATCCACGTGTCTTCGATGTTCTCTTCCAAGTCCTTGTTGAAGGCAGGATGGTCAATGAAGCTAAAGATCTCTTTCACAAATTGTTGAACTATGGATTGGTTATTTCTGTTGATTCTTGTAACTTGTATCTTAAACATCTCTCAAGCCATATTGATGGGCTTCCGAACATTATAAAGGTTTTTAAAGAATTTCTTGAAGTGGGTGTTTGTTGGAACACTGCCTCATATAATATCATTATTGGTTGTCTTTGCCAATCAGGGAAAGTAAAAGAAGCTCACCATTTGCTCCTACAAATGGAGTTGAAGGGCTGTATTCCTGACGTTGTGACTTATAGTACTGTAATCAATGGATATTGTCAAGCTGGGGATCTCCAAATAGTGTTGAAGCTTTTAGCAGAAATGCAAATAAAAGGAGTGAGACTGAACCAATATACCTATAATTGCATAATTTTCATTCTCTGCAAGAGTGGTCAAGTAATGCAAGCAGAAAAGGTCTTGAGGGAGATGTTGAGCCAACAAATAATTCCTGATAATGTGGTTTACACAACTCTTATTGATGGTTTCTGTAAATTGGGCAATATTCATGCTGCTTATAAGCTATTTGATGAAATGCAGAGTCAGAAAATATGTCCCGATTTGATAACATATACTGCCATTATTTGTGGGCTTGTTCGAAGTGGGAAAATGATGGAAGTAGGTAATCTTTTTCATGAAATGCAGAGAATGGGGTTGGAACCAGATGAAGTTACTTATACAACTGTTATTGATGGTTATTGCAAAGAAGGTGACATAAAAAGAGCCTTTTCTCTTCACAACCAGATGGTTCAGATGGGCCTTACCCCAACGGTTGTCACATACACTGCGCTTGCTGATGGCCTTTGTAAAAATGGTGATTTAGACACAGCAAATGAGCTTCTTCATGAGATGTGCAGAAAGGGCCTTCAACTGAACATTTACACTTACAACTCTATTGTTAATGGTCTTTGTAAAGCTGGATACATAAGACAAGCTATGCAGCTGATGGAAGCAATGGAAATTGCAGGGTTCCAGCCTGATACTATCACTTATACCACTATAATGGATGCTTACTGTAAAACTGGAGAGATAGTCAAAGCTCATGAGCTCCTGCGGAAGATGCTGGACAAAGGTCTTAAACCTTCAGTTGTTACATTCAATGTGTTGGTGAATGGGTTTTGTATGTCAGGAATGCTTGAAGATGCTGAGAAGCTACTGTCATGGATGTTGGAGAAGGGTATAAGTCCGAATGCAACCACCTACAATTCTATAATAAGGCAGTACTGCATTAAAAATAATATGCGAAGAACGACTGAGATTTATAGAGGGATGTCTGCTCAAGGAGTGGTTCCGGATGGTAACACATATAACATTTTGATTAAGGGACATTCCAAAGCCAGGAATATGAAAGAGGCTTGGTATATGTGCAGAGAAATGATTGAGAAGGGATTTAGTCTCACAGCTAGTTCTTATAATGCTCTTATCAAAGGATTTTTAAGAAGGAAAAAAATTTCGGAAGCTAGGGAACTATTTGAAGAGATGAGGAGAGAAGGGCTGCCTGCTGATAGAGAAATATACAACATTTTTGCTGATATGAACTATGAGGAAGGGAACATGGAAGCCACTCTTGACCTTTGTGATGAAGCAATAGAAAAATGCCTTGTGGCTAAGATCCATTTGGAATGAAAACAAGCAGTTGGTGTTTAATAGCTGCACTTACAATTGGATTTTAAGAACAGAAATCCTGTGTTGGTTATTCATGAGCTGGCATCTTGGATCCTAAGTTGTTCTGAGCAAGTATAATCTGAATCAAGGTATGTTTTCCTCATTGCTTTATAGCATACTTAGTGTATGAATTTAGCCATTGATAGCTTGCTGTTCGAAAAGGTTTACATTTGTGAACATCAATGATATCAAGATTGTGAGAAGCAAACGTATGATATTACAATCTTTATATTTCCTGTACGTCTGTGCATGCAAACTAGAACACACCTGTAATATAATCTACTTTGCATTTGAAACTATCGCTGCCTTTTGGCTAAGATTGTTGGTCAATTCTTTTTTTTTTCTTTTCGATATTGTTCAACTCGCTTCTTGGACAGTTTTTAATGTCCGTTTGACCTTCAGCTGATTATCTTTTTTTCCCTGATTGAATTGCTGTAGAATTGTTTACCATTGTGAACTTTTAGGTGTCAATGATTGAGCCTTTTGAACTCAATTTTCTACTTTCCTGTTGCTCTGACTCATTCAAGAAATAATTTAGGAAAGAAATAGGAACCAAGTTTATTAATGGGTTGATATGCTGTTTATGTGTTTGCAGTATAGTACTGTTTATGATTTTTTGGGTAGAATTTATTTCTTGCCAAATTATGGAAGCATTATAATTTTGCTAGATTGATTCGTGTGAAGACTCTTTTGCCTAGGGAATTTGGTTGTTGTCGATTGTTTTTAGAGCATAATAATATCTGCATAATCTAATATTTTTTCTGAATCTCATTTGGGCTTGAAGATCTTCCTTCTTCATGTTTCTAAAGATTCCAATAGTTGCATTAAACTAAAATGGTTTTTAATGGTAGCTTCTTTTAGGTCACTTGTGCTGTTTGGTATTGTATGTAAGGAAAGAAAAGAAAAAACTATCGATCGAGAGTGATTTAGATTTTGTGTTTGTCTCAATACACACACAGTCACTCACACAGACACAATTCGGAGGCAAAAGCAGAATAGTAGTATTTTCTTTCCTCAGAATGCTAATAGGGTGTTTGACTTGACCAATTTGAGTCTCAACTAGGTGATTTTTGAAGTCAGAGATGTACCAAAAATCTATGTTGAAGGTGAAAGCCTAAGATTCCTTTGACATGTAAATACGTAATGTGTATCCCTTTGACAGGGAACTACAAGAACAATTCTTTCTGCGTCATGCTGATTAAAGCCTAAGATTCCCATACCACTTCGTACCCAGTACTAGTCAGATGCATTAGCCGAACCTAAGTTGGAGAAGTTGTCATCTGTGGTCATCTTTATCAGTAACGGATTTATAATCATGCAAGGGGCATAATGAATGTATAACAATTTGAAGAGTTGTATCTGGTCTGTGATACGAAGCGGCAGATCCAAAGTTTTTTTTTGGTTTTATAAGTGAATTGAGAAGCTTTAATTATATCAAATTGAAGAGTTGAATATCATCTGAAATATGAAGCAGCTTATAGAAAGACATTTTTCGTTTTTTAAGTGAATTGAAAGCTTGAATTTAACTTTGGTATGCAAATAAAAGCTTGTTTTTATTTTAATTTAATTTATTTAAGTACAAACTTCGGTTGGAGTGCTTTTGTTGAAGACAAAAGCTGTCATTGCATCGTTGAAACGTGACTTTCCTTCCATAATATATGAAGGTATTGCCATGTGTACAATGGTACGTGGTATATAACTTAAGACCAAACTATTTATGTTTGGTAAGTCAAGACGAGCTTAGCAATTGTTCAAATTGATAATGTTAGAACAAAGTATGGTGCCATTCACTTGATACCTTCCTCTAAACACTTTGCAGGATTACGAGCCCTATCAGAATGCCAATATGATGTCAACCAGACTTGCCAGACACACTCAATAAAGAAACAGTGAAGTCACTTTGAGCCATGCCCTGGAAGTCCTGGAGGCATTCAGAGAAAATGATCCATATGAATCAATTGAGGTGAAGTAAAACTTCTCTGACCGATGACCCATTCCTCCCGACTTAACTCACTACTCAGCATGCCTTTTCTTTCTATTTATGGTGGTGGACGATAAGTTTATGTATTACTAGCTTCAAGCCATCATTGTTGTCTTTTGAGTATCGGGTAAAGCTGGTAGTTTGGAGCTCGAGTTTGTCTCTGTATGTCAGTTAAGGGTAGGTCTTAGGGATCCTATGGGGAGGAGTTGTGGTAACTATGGGACCCGTTTACTTGATATGGTAGCATAGTCTCTATTGACTCCCCCTCTTCATGGACAATTTGTGAATACAAAAGTTTGCTCCCATTTGGGCATTTTTTGCAGGTCTATGTGATCTTCCCATCACTAATAAGTTATATTGAATCGACTCTTTGAGACAATAAATTTGACCCGACCCACCAAACCATGCATGTAGATCTGCCCCTGGTTGCTGGTTTTTTGTCCAAATATGAAGTTTTGCAAACAATCTTTGGGAAAGAATCAAGGGAGTGCTTGGCAATACATGCCAATTGTGTACTTTACCATTAATGTTATCATACATGAGCACATAAAAAGCATGACTTTATCGACGGCCAACCACTAGAGGTGGCTAAGTTGGCCGAGAATGAATGTTCAGTTGGAAGTGTTCGAGTTTAACACTTGTTTGGGAAGGGGTTTAACACATTGTGTGGGGAGTAGGGAATGAAGGGAAATAAATTTTGGGGTAAAATGTAGGGATTTGTGAAAAGGTAGGTGTTTGGGAAGAGGTAAAATTTGGGGAGAAAATTTGAAAGAAAAATGAGGTGGGGCTCGCCCAATAATATATATGTGTATATCATTTTACCTCACTTTTCTATAAACAATGATAAAAATGATAAATTTATATCAATCTTACAAATCATAAAATCACATTTTTTTCACTTTTGTTTCTCTGCTTCCCCCATGTAACACACTCTTACATATATGTAACATTTATTCAAATATGCAACTCACTGGATTCAAATTTCACACAATAGATAAGGAATATACTCTCTTGTCCCAATTGAGTTGAGCCCCAAGTGTGAAATCGTTAATACTAAAAAATATTAAATAATACTAAAAATATTACATATCAAAATAGAAGATTTAGCTTTATTATTTAAGTTATATTTTAAAAAGACAAGTTTATTTCCAATAAAACTTTTCAAAACATCTCCATTTCATCACAAGCATTGAGACAATTATTAATTGATTACCATAATCAATTTGTGGTAATATCTAGAATTAAACTTTTAAAGTACAATTTGACTATATATATAAAACTGGCTTTTTTATACTAAACTTACACTACTAATTAATTATTTAATTATAATTAATAGACAAGCTTTTGTTACAACAAGTCATGAAATCCCCCAAAGAGATGACTTATTTGGTCTTCTTCACTCACTTGCAACTCATGATAATCGTGAGAGATCGACTGTGAAACGACGTCGTTCAGTTCATCATCATTTGCAAGTAATTCGTCCAAGTTTTTCCAGTCAATGTTGTGGTGCTGGCTAGTATTCAAATTGCTTCTCTCTTCTTCACAATCCACTCCTTTTGCTGCCAAACTTGTCATCCTCGTCGTCGGGCTGTCGAGTTTCGGAATCTCAAACAGTAGCTGGTTATGGTTATGTTGGCTAAGAAGATCAAATTGTTGTTGTTGTTGTTGAAAAGTAGTTGAAACTTCTGGATTTGAAGAATATTGAGGCCTAAGGTGGATATTATGGTATGGATGAATATTACTATTCCAAGCTTCATAACCTGGCCTTTGGTTTGGACTAGGTTTCTTGAATGCCCTGCACACAACCCATCCTTCTTCCTGCAAAATTGATCATTTATTTATGTTCATATACTTCATATCGCATAGGGTGTTTATTCGGTTTTTCGGTTCGACCCTAGTAAAACTGAAAAAATTTCAGTTCCAACAAAATCCAAATCAAACCGAACCATCATTATTTGATTTGGTTCTGGTTGAAATCGAATTCACAATCTTATATAAAAAAAAATTGTATATACGTCTCCGGAAATCGAATTTAATAATTTTGATTTTCAGTTTTATATATAATTTAAATAAATAATTATTACGGTATTTCAGTTTTAAACCAAATTTATTTTTTCAAAACCAAATCGAATTTTAAGAAATCTCTAAACCGAAACCAAAAAACCGAACCAAATTAAAATTTTCGGTTTAATTTTTGGTCTTGGCTGGTTTTCATCAACCCTACTCATATCAATCAACAGTGTATATATATGAACTTGCCTGAGGGAGTCCATTGGGGCATGTTTGGAGACGGTATTCATGCATAATCCAGTCACTTTTGGTTCCATTTGGTGCACGGCCTTGGTAGAAAACAAGGGTCTTTCTCATCCCTATAATATTGTCCTTTGAAACCACTGCCTTGTCCCTTCCTGTTGCCTTCCAAAATCCGGCAGCGGTGGCTCTGTTGGTTCGGGTTCCGGTCGGGTATTTCCTGTCCTTGTGACTAAAGAAGTACCACTCATTCTGTTCAGCGTACCCTAGCTTGCACCTATCTGTATAAAACCAAGCAGCAAATATAGAATTTTAATCAAGACTAGACCTATTAACTTAATTATTTTTTTCCTTCTAATATTATCTAGATAGAGAGTTTTCAGATCCAACTCATATCTCTCTCACTCTCCTCACTTCCTTGCGCATGTAGGTTGGATCCATATCCGAACCCGTCACATTTTTAAGAGGTGTTCAACTTTAAGTGTCCTATTAAATTTGAGAAAATACAATTAATAAGTTAATTAAAGTAACAAAACAAAAACTTAATTATGTTAAGAAATATATATATATATATATATATTATTTTCATGCAATATGTGTTATATATATATATCGTTTCATGTGTGATTTGGATATGTAATAATTGTGTCATATATATGGGGTTGGCGGCATGCATGCATAATGAAATTTTTGACTATGAAAAACTAGTTCAACTTTTAGTTGTTCCCCACCCAAGCTATATATATATATATATAGAGAGAGAGAGAGAGAGAGAGAGAGATCATGTTGTTGCACATATATGTGAAATGAAATGTTGGAACAGAAATGCAATACCTTGGATGTCCCATGGCTCCATTTTGTAGAGGTCAAGGTCAACAATAACATCAAGATCAATTTTGAGAGACTTCATTTTTCTGTTAAGGTAGTATCCCACTAGTTCTTCCTCCGTTGGGTGGAATCTAAAGCCAGGAGGGACACACGATTCCATCTCTATTAATTGATCACTTCCAATTAATCAATATTCTCCTGTACATATATTTTTTTCAAAACACAATGTATACATTTATATAAGAGTGAATTAAGAGCATGCAGTACCTAAAAAAAAAGTTCAATGTATGAGTGCACTATAATTCACACATGCATGCTTTAACTTTTCAAAAAATTCTAAATCGTCCGGTGTTTTCTTTTGTCACAATAATCATAAACGTTAAGATAGACACACACCATTCATGTGAAATCGCAAACCTCACATATATTGGGTCGATCTTAATATTTGGGATAATCAAGAAAAAAAGTATTGAGATTCATATAGATTTTTGTTAACTTTTAGATAACTCTGTGGGGCCGTTATTGTTCTAGAATGTTTAATAGCAAATAAGAATATGATTTTGCATGGAGTGATTATTAGTTAGGGGAAGTATATTGAGCACAAAAGTAGAACGGCCGGAAAGCTTGACTTTTGATGGCACAAGCATGATGATTATATGTTCATGTTTCTTTGAGTGCAATGCACTTGTGTTGGTTGTGACGGCAATTGGCATGGAGAAATCCCTTTCACACCCACCATATATGCACAAGTCCGGCTCTACTATTCTCCATATCCCTAGCTAGCTAGCTACCTACCTGGATTTTTCTCTATTTCACTTTCTTTGATTTGATGAACATAAGTTACTAGAGACCAATATGTAATTAGTCTCAACTACATGACCCTATTAAGACTAAAATGTGCTTATAAGTTCATGAAGGACGATAACTTAACTAGTGTCCATGCCATCACCTTTTTGTGTCTCGTGAGAATTTCTCCAAGACAGGGTCGACCTTTTTGGACCCAACCCGATGTAGTAAACCCCCACCCATGTACCGCATTCTTGGCAGTTTCTCTACACAGGATTAGGACACTTCACTAGCACTTTTACCACGGGATGTAGCCCCAAAATGTTGGTGAGAGGTTTTCGACCTATGAATTTATATGAGTTCAATTCCCCACAAAGCTTCGTTTATATATAGCTACTGTATATAAGCACACACACATTAATCACAAAGTACTCAACTTCAATTGTCGATATAACATATAATTAAGTTGGGTTATATATATATTCGAGTCAAGCCGACAACTTGGCCTCAACCAAGATGGTTAAGACATACACTAGACTCGGTGATTTTCAAGTTTGAGTCTCCCACCATGCTTACTATACCCGGTTCATTTCATAACAGTGATTAATAGTTAATCACACACACATATATATATATATATATATGCATGCAATGTATGCCTACCACATTAAACTATACATACATATATACACACACGTACTCACCGGAAAATCAGAGATCAACGGCGCTGCGTTCGTGCTGATCCTGTACTGAAAGCAAAGAAAATCTAGAATAGAGAGAGAGAGAGAGAGAGAGAGATGTGTATGACCAACGTAGAAGGTTGTTAGGTTAAATATGAATGTGTAGATACATACATATATATATAGGTATATAGATATAATGGAAGGTAGGGTGGAGAGAGGGGAGATATTGATTACGCATGAGTGTTTGTGGGGGTGGCGCCTGGTTGTTTGTTTGGAGTTTGGACGGCGTGATGACACCATGTTTTCACGCCACCTCCCACCGCTATTTTGTGTCCTAAGCTTATACCTTTTTTCCCCATTGTGCATATCCAACTAATATAAACTATACCTATCGCATTCAGACTCTGTCTCCTCCCACAATCTAGCTCTCTCCTCCACTCTCCTGGTTTTCTGGTGTGCCGCCCTTGGACACTTGGCACCATACATCCATCGACACGTGGTTTCCACGTCGTACAACCAACCTGTCCTTTTCAATCTTCCTAATCATTAGATTTGGGTCAACTTGCTTCCTTGCCCCACATGACTATACATGAGTCCCACTTAAGTCTTAAGTCATGCACTCGCATTTCACACACACTCACTCACTTTAGGCTTGTTTAAGCCTCCCCTCTTGCTAAACCCTCTTTAATTAGTCTAATGTGTAAAAGAACTAGTTCTATTAATTGATTAACTCTTCTATCTATAACAAATTCACATCACTTGTCAATATGTATTTATTTATTGCATCATAGGTAGTATTGTTTGCTCCGTAATGTCTCTACGGACTTTATTTCAGGAAATTATCTCACCGCTCCCATTCAAACTCATAACCTTTCTAGTTTGAAAGATTGAATACTCAAGTATCATCTAGTCTAGTTGGTACAATCACTCTCCCTCTAAACGTAAATAACTATCGCACACAAAGTTTTCACAGTAGGAGGAATCAAAAACATATAAGATATACACGTAGATTTTATTCACACGAAATATATGGAGGGACTGTTTTTAAAAGAAAAAGAAAAAAAAAACTACACGGCATATTAAGAAAAACCCATTTGAGAATAAGTATAATATTGAGCTCTCTTTTTATTATTATTTTTTATTGATAATATTGAGCTCTTATGTTTTCGGAAGTCTTGATAAGGCTGGAAGAATGATCCAAAAAAGGTATAGCCTTACTCGCATGCTTCCAAATGACACCCTTTTAAAGTTAAAGCAATGTTAAACATTAAGTGGACTTGGAACCAATCAAATTAATTTCCTTGGATTTAATCAATTTTTTAACCAACAACACTAACCTTGGATTTAATCATGAACACAATCTCATAAATCATAATAACATTCTGATGCGATCAACCGACTTTACCTTTCTACATATTTTTATTGCAAATAATATGATTTTCTATTTTAAGTATACCAATCCACAATTCAAGACATGCATGGTACTTATAAATTACATGAAACCTTCTTTGATAGGCTAAGTTTCTCTTTTAATCTTGATTACCAATTAATTCGATTGGGCTGGCTCACTCATCATTTCACTTTGAAAAGTTGTCATAAAATTAAAAATAAATAACAAACCATTATGCGAAGCACACGGTATTAATGTACTCATGACTTAGAGAGGAGATTAATGTTTATCATGCATACATATATACTTGATACTTATATACATAGAACCTTCTTCAAGATTAGGTTTTGTTGTGCAACGGAAGTTTGAAACTCACTCTTTGATGTGGACGGGAAAGCATAAAAAACAGAGCTCAGAGTTATATTGAGTTTTGAGGGTGCGTTTGTTTCACATTTCGCACAGTTTAAAGCTGTGGAGTCCGCATAAAATATTGTGTCAACCAAACGCTACATTTTATTGGCAGCTTAAAGTTGTGGGCTCAACAGCTTTAAGCTGTGCAAAATGAAATGTTGTCATCCCATAACTTTTCAGAGCTTAAAGCTGTGAGACCAACAGTATTTTATAACCATATTATGTAATTGCCCCTCCAATATCTTAAAAGTTTTCAATTACTTTTTATTGTAATACTCTCTTTCAAACATCCTACAACAGTTTATACAGCTTAAAATTGTGGGCTCCATAGCTTTTTATACAATATTTTTCACAGCTTTAAACACAGCATTTTTGACAACTCAAAGTTATGGAATCAAATTGTGAAACAAACAGACCCTGAGTCTTCCCAGAGCTTAATTATAAGTATTTCTTTATTTAGATTTAATTAGATTTAGGTTTAGAACTTTAGATCTTATTTAACGTTTATATATTTGACTTTGTAATTTTACAACTCATAGGATAAATTTATTATTTCAATTGTGAGTAGGAGTTCTCTGTTTTAATGTTTTTTCTCTTCAATAGTTGTTGTCTGATAGCTAGGAATAGTTTATTATTTGTTTTCTACTAGGAGTAGTGTTTTATTTTTATTTTAAGGTTTGTCACCTCGCAATTGAGAGAGGCAGTTTCAGTTGACTATATATTGAGATAAATTTTTAGAATAATATTCTTTCCAATTTTATCCTCTCTTGGTTTACATTCCTAGGAATCAACGAGTTAGTAAAATAGACCAAGCTGTTACACCTAAGAGACTAGGAAAAATCACCGCAACAAAGAAAAAAACAACCTAAGAGCTAGCAAAAGTGAGCTTCTCAGAATATATTTTTTCCCTATCTACTGTTTCGATCTTGATGACATATCAGATAGTTAGGGGATGATTGTTCGGCTATTCTTTGTCATAAGAGAAAGTATGAGCTATGAGATTCCTGAGATGTACTATGATGACATTCCGATACTCAAGTTAGTTTAATTGGGTATTGCTAGTGGAGGCCTGGAGGGTCCTCGATGCTCTCTTTAGTAAGTAAAAGCATAGGAAGCATAAATCAGAATTACATGGCGTGGAGATCCATTTTATACAGACTTTGAGTAGTACAACTTAAATTATTGGAAAGATCTTATTTTCCCGTAGTTATAAGAGATTTTCAGGGATGTTCCTCTTTTCATACTCTTTCCATTAGAAGTATGATGATGCCTTTATACAATTCGAGCCCTCTTAATTAGGTTTCACTTACCTAAGAGTTTTAAGATCGTTAAGCTTTATGCTTCCTCTTAAGTATTAAGTCACTTGGGGTCATTTTCGAGGTGATGTCCGGGTCCTCGGCTTGGAAGGTGCTGTCCTTGGCTTTCTATCCCTACTACTCGGATGTGGGTTTTCGATATTAGAGCACTCACAATGGTGAATTTTTGTTGGAAATGAAATAATGTATAAGAATGTGTGTTTTTATTGATGTGAATGTATTGAGAGATGTGTTTTGATGATGTGGATAAATATGTAATTGTATATGGTACTCATGCGAGTCCTCATGTCGTAGACCCTATCCACGATATCTTCGCAAATGACACGTGTTCGTATATTATTGGAGTGGTAATATTGGTTTTATCAAAAGAAAAAAAAGAGTTATGAATATGTGATATTATAGAAACAACTTCTTCACACGATTATTTCGAGTGTTGTCTTTGTTGTTGTTATTTAAGAATCCATAGATTTTTTGTGATGCAACACCCATGAGTAATATAACATGATAAGAAAATAAGCCTAGAAACAAAAATGAGAAGAGAAGAAGAATTAAAAGAAAAAAAGAAAAACAAACCTTCAAAAATATTCAGACCAAATTGTTTGTTCTTTCCTAAAAGGGTAGAAGGTAATAATTTAACATTTATAGTTCTATCAAAGCCGAGGTACAAAAACACACAAGGTTATGTATCTAGAACTAAACGGTAATAATTTCAATTTTTTTGTAGTCGAGTCTTTTTTTCATCATCATCTTCTGGATTTTTAACGTCTTGAATGGTGGCCCTCAATAACTTCTTTTATACTTTTTTTGATTTAACAACTTCTTTTATACTTACAGAAAAATAACTATACTAGCATATTTTCTCACACAACATATAACTCAAGCTCGTCAAGTTGAAAACTTTTACGCATATGAGAGTAGGACTGACGATTCAAATTTCGGCTAATATCGAATATTCAAAAGATAAATTTGCATGGTATCGTTATCGGTTATTAGAAAAAGACATGCAGATACTCCAAACTCGTCTCCTACCCAGTGATCGATGGGTATTAATTAATTTTGTCATTGAATCTCTTTGGGGTCAAATTATATAGATTCAGGAAATATCGAATTCGATTCTCATAAAAAATAATAACCATGTGGCTACATGCTAGACTTTTGTCTCATTATTGATTAAAATAAACAATATCAGATCATAGTCATACTAAGAAAAATAACCAAACCAAACAGTTTTTTGTTGGGTGAAAATAACCAAGTAATTCACTTCTTGAGTCATAATTTTTTTGGATGGCATTATTTGCACACCGCTTATTTTTAATGGCAATCCATTAATAGTTTCTGAACCTTAAACTAGTATACCCCAACGTGACAAAACTCTTCACTTTCCTCCCATCCCCAATTTCCTCCTTTCTCCCCTGTTCTCTCTAGTTTTTTTTGATTCAATGGGAAACGAAGACGACATTGAAAGATATGGAGAAGATGTTGTTGTTCAGCTACATCAATGGATCTCGTTTTGTGAGAATTGATATGCTACTAGATTCTCCAATCCCAACAATGTCAAGGAGGTGGACTGATCATCATCTGCCAGCTACAAATGGATAGCCATACTTGTTTGCAACAAAATTAGAGAAAGTCGAGATGTTAACTCCTAACATATGCAACACAACAACCATTGATGTAGTAGTCTTATCTATGTATTTGTTTACTGTTTATTTTTTCCTTTTTGTGTTGTCAATGCTTCTTTTTAGATCCAACAGATGTATTTTGATGATCCATTAGGTGATTCGGATTTACAGGTGTAATATACTTTGTTTTTTTTACTAATCCAGCTAATGAGGTGTGATTGAATATTTTTGATTTTTTAAAAAAACAGATGAAAAAGGGTGGTCAAGGAAGATTATTATTTTGGCATGGGTGTAAAAAATATATATTTTGTTTCATTTATAGTATTTTGTTTTTTCAAGGGTAGTATAGTCCATGTCTTATTTGCTCTGTTCCGTTCTTCCGTGGGGAGCGGTTTTTCCATGGGGTTCCTGAAATCGTCAATTTATAAGGGGTTTTCAGTAGTTTCAACGAACATGTTTCTCACCTTCGGCCCACTATGTTCTTGAAGCCAATCAACTCCGTAGCGATCACGATAATGTTGTTGTTGGCATTCTCGATCCTCATTTTCTCTGGTTTCTTTGAGTTTCCATCTGTGTCATACCCAATTATCCCACCAGTCAACGATTCGAAATTGTCCATCGAATCCTCGCCAAATCCTTTCACAGATTTGATCTTCGCTTTCTGGAGGTGGGATTCCGAAGTGGGTTGCGCAAAGTTCAAAGAGAAGCACAAGAATTTGATCCCACATGGGTGGTCTAATGGATCTGCTGCTCTGCAAGGATATGGCGGGGACGCTGCTTGTGGAGAGTTGAAGATGGACCATGTCAGTGTATTGGTTAAAGGGTGGACTTGGATTCCTGATAATTTGGAGAATCTGTATTCTTGTCGATGTGGGTTGAGCTGCTTGTGGACCAAATCTGCGGTTCTCGCTGATAAACCGGATGCGTTGTTATTTGAGACAACTACGCCTCCGCTTCGGGTATTTTTGTTTTTCTTTTTGTGCTTTTTGTAGTTTACTCTCTTCACTTTGTTCATCTATATTGACATTGAATTATTCTGGCAATGATTGATCAATGCTAATGTGTAGGAAGCTTGTAAATTTATGGGGATCATTTTGTTTAAGCAGTAAAGGGAATGTGGCAATGCTGAAATAGGAAGTTTGAAGTCTAATTTTAGCTTTTGCGATTTGCTTTAACTGATATCGGTTTTTGAATAATATTAAGGGGATAGAGCATTTAGCATTATCCATTGATATCTGAATAGTCTTACACATTTCTATGTTGCTTTGTTTTCTTAACAAGTTTAGATCTGGAGATCAGGGTTTTTAGAGCTGGGTCTGTGGTCATAGGATAGTAATCTGAATTTACTTCGGTTTAAACTCCTGTGTGCTTGTCCACAGTTCCCAATGCTAAGGATTTCAAAATGAAGCTTGGTTGCGGCACCACTGACTGATAACAACTTTTAAGAAAATTTGTTTTAGAATTGGGAGATTATATAAATTCCATTTATGTACTAGGTAGAGGCGTTGAAGTCTTGGGCCTCTTGGCTTGGACTAGCATCGTGATGCATGTCGAAAATGGACTAAAGCATGGGGACTTTCAAGGATAATTTGAATATCTATATGACCCAAGAAAAAAGAAGGAATGAGTATTAAAACTCGTCTTGGTGCACACTAATATTTGAATCAACCCTATGAATGTCAGTGTCTTAGCTGTAACAAGTTTTGTGACATGGAAGCAAATTGCAGTTTCAATCAAGAGTCCCACTTCTTTCTTCTTCTTTTTTCTCTCTATAGGCCATGGCTAGAATTTTATAATATACTGAAAAGTTAAAAGGGGGAAGTTGGCCCCCAGAACCGAGATACGTGCTTAAAGGAAGAGAACTGGAAGGTAGGAAAATGGGAAAACAAGTACACCCAACAAGTTTTCGAGGAAGATCTGGATTTCTCAATACACCCAACGAGATTTCTCAGTATACCTTTTTTTTGCTAGAAAGAGTCCAACTTTCTAGTAGTACAAAGGAGAATTTGGGCCCAAGATTGGATAGGAGTCACGATGCACTATGAAGTCAAGGTACAGTGCTATGCCTCATTTGTTCTATGAAATTACAAATGCTGTAGAACAACCTTTCTGAGAATATTTTGGAGTATATAATGAAATTCCTAGCATGATTCATCCCAAAGATATGACTTTACTGGACTTTAAAATTGGCATATACGTCGTTAAGTCCTTTTTTTAACTTGGCCAAGTTCTTCATTTGTCCTTAATTTTTATTTGAAATCTATGTTGCTCAGACTTGACAAGCATGGATGATAGAATAATCCTATTTGCTCTATAAGACAAGGGAGTAATATATGTTTTTGCACATCACAGACTCTTCAAAGAAAAAGCTTGAAGGCGGACTTTGACTTAGTAAAACAGGATAAATAGAGGTAGGAAAAGAAATTGTTTGTTTTAGAGTAGACATATATTCATTTCATATAGCAGCTGCCAATAATCAATCCATCAGTTGCTTTTGGTGAAATTGCTATGAGCTTTTGATAAAGGCCAATTATCTGGAGTCTGGACAGTCCTAATTGTTCTACAATCTTTCGATTTTCCTCTGTGATTTGGGTTCTCTCATAATAAGTTTAGGTTTTCAGTTTAGAGTATTCCAGATTAGAAGTGCATACTCAGTGTTAAGTGTCGACCCCTATTAGGATCGTCCATTTAGAGGAACAATTCATATTTATTTCGTTTTTCAGGTTAAGGTTGTCAGGGCCATGTTTGTAAGTACTGGTTTTCCAGTGGGATATTTTTTTTATTTATTTACTTATGGATTTGTGAATATATTTTATGAACTGAACAATCCTCTTGTTGGTTTGGTTATAGGTTTCCTTTGTCTCGCATTTTTTGGTGTCTCTCTTGTGTTATTAAAACTTGAGGTTAGTCCAATATAGAAATGACCGTCAGTGTATATATTTAGAGGAATTTCTAGAAAAATGTGAAATATTTGTTTGTTGTGAATTGTGGTTGTTTTTGCCTTGTGCATGGGAGTTGATTACTTTTTTACTTTCTATTCAACAAAAATGGGGTTCAAATTGAAGGTAGAAGCCAGAACTCAGAAGGATAGAAATTGATGAATGATGATTTATTATTGACACCAAATCAAAATATCTCCTCGTCTTAAATTTTGTGGGAGAGAGCTGGTTTCTGTCTTATGTTATATTACAGCCAAATGTTTAATGTATAATTACATAAACTCTTCATCAAAAGATTCAAAATGATGTATATGATGCACTTTTTGCTTTTCCTCTTCAGCATATATTGTCATGCTGTCGCAATGTTTTTTCTTAGCTGTTTTGATTCTTGGCCTACTTGTAAGTGGCATTTTCTCTTATTTGCTAGAGACGAAATGGGGACCCTCTTCGTGTATACATGGATCTCGAGGCTGGCAGGAAGCGCACTGGTGATGAAGACATATTTATTGGTTATCATGCCCAAGACGATGTTCAGTCAACTTATGCTGGTGGGTTCTTTCATAATGGTCGAAACTATCACGTGTCTTCTCATAAGAAAAACGTAAGTCATTGGTTTAGGTGATTTGTTTGTGTTCTTCATTTTGCAATGGTATTTTTTTCAGTCATGTATAGTAAACAAACTCGAGGTTGATCATATCTTCATTTTTTGCAGGAAACTCTAGTTTACTGGTCTTCATCACGTTGTCTTCCAGAACGAGACCGGCTTGCCAAGAGTCTCCTCAGCTTGCTGCCTCACCATTCATTCGGCAAGTGCTTGAACAATGTTGGTGGCCGGGACATGGCCCTTTCTATGTATCCCAAGTGTGCCAATGATGCCAATCTTGTCCCAAAATGGTGGGACCATCTCCATTGTGCAATGTCCCACTACAAGTTTGTCCTTGCAATCGAAAACACGAAGACTGAGAGTTATGTTACGGAAAAATTATTTTATGCTCTAGACTCTGGTGCAATTCCAATATATTTTGGCGCCCCTAACGTTGGGGACTTTGTCCCTCCTCATTCTATAATAGATGGCACTAAATTTAGATCCATGGAGGAGTTGGCGTCTTATGTTAAGGCCCTAGCAAATGACCCTGTAGCCTACGCAGAATATCATGCATGGAGAAGATGTGGTGTATTAGGCAACTACGTGAACGCCCGTGCAGTGAGCCTCGACACATTGCCGTGCCGTTTGTGCGAGGCTGTGAGTAGAAAAGGAGGAAGAATTGCCAGAGCTTCCTGATCGTATATTGAAACATGTGATGTATTGCTAGGTGACTGGTAGGTGTACACGGGATGAATCACATTTTGTATAAAGAAAAACATTACGGATTGATTACAGAATTGAGAAATTGCTAAAATCATCAAAAAAACTTGACTTTGTTGACAAGTTGAATGAACTTTCTGTTTTCCATTATGTTCAGTTTTGTTGGACCGGCTCCTATTGCAGGAAATCTCTCTACTCATGACTGCATAAGGTTAGGGATATTCTGCAAAAGTTACTTTGAAACTGTTCACTGGATTTCAATTTTTGTAGGAGCCTATTGCTCAACTTTCCAATGAAGACAAGTAGCATTGGGAAACTCATCAAGATATGTCAGGATTTTTTTTTTTTTTTTTTTTTTGGAGTAATGCTACAAACTCAGAGTCTCCTAAACCTCCAACATTTCATATTGATTTGGGAGTAAAATATAGGTCGTAATTTAAAATTCTTGAGCATTTCCCTTATCCGGCCGTCTTCGTTTTGTTTCCTCCTTGAAAAATTGAGGTTGTCAAAACTGAATCAGACCGGCCTTTCAACAGGTGATCGACCATGTATTCAGTGTGGTCACCCCCATACAAATCGAGGGCTTTATGAACATATTTTTTTTAGAGTCGATATTGAATCGATGGAATTGGGCGACCCCAATGACTGGACCAATCAATTTTAATTGAAAAATATATGTTTGTCATAAATTTTTAACATAGAACAACTCTTACTAAATCAAAGACCTTACCACTAAGCTATATAACTCATTTTTTGCTCAACTAGGACCTGCAAAATTAATATATAACATCTTAGTAAAATATTTTCACACATTATTTATATAGTATTAAATAATTATCCATAACATATAAATATATATAATATTACATGAGCTCGATTGAACCTTAAATTGAACATTGCCAATTCAATAATTGATTCGGTTTTCAAAACCTTCTGAAAAACCAGAAGCAAGCTGTTACTGTTTTTGTAGACTTAGCAATTGGTTTTTTGCAATTGTAGGGATTTCTTATGAGCCTTGAAAGTATACCATTCTAAATAACAAAGTAACAGACAACTCGCAATGAAAATGACTATTGTATTAAAATGGGGAAAAAACCAACAATGTCTTTGAGTAAAAGCTTTATTACCTTGTTGGTTCTTTCCTGCTCGAATGTTTTTTTTCCAAATCCACGTTATTTATATCATAAACAATCCTGTTATAGATCTGAATTTTGTACAAGATTTTCAGCAGCACAACAGATAATGGCAAATGAGCAACACAAGGAATGCTAATCTTTTACGTTTTACCATGAGTATCTGCCCCTGCAAACTCTAATAAACTCACGTTAGCTTCTTAGTGATCAACATATTCACCATCCTCAAAAAGAACAGACTACAAAAAAAATCCGGTAACGATTTGAGAAACATCAACCTGTAAGCATAATTAGCGCTCGATATTGTAACACAAACGGCAATGTACAAAAGTGGGCAGCACATGATCTTCCAGCCATGGCACAAGAGAGCAGCAACCCAGCAAAATAATGAAACCCAGTCATCAAGCAATGCCAGTAAGGCAAGGACTAGAGGTCAAAAGTGTTTGACAAATGCCAGCTACCAGAATTAACATATGGTAAACTTAAACTTTAAATCATGATTCTGGAAGCGAATGAGCAGAAGCAAAAGGAGAGAAGCTTGCAGCTGACTCACTGCAGCGCAGTGGGTTCAGCTGATAACCCGATGAGCTGATTAAACTTGGTGAGGCATAGCTTGGGCTTCTAATATAGGGAGATATGTACCTGGAACTAGTTGGTATAAAAGATGGATAACCTGAAGAGTGTGGTGAAACTAAATGAGAATATTGGGATCTTTGAGAAGAAGCATTCCTAAGATCAACTGAGCTTCGGCTCACACTCATGGAAGGAGACTGGCAGTAGGATCTTAGAGACTGTTGAGCATATGGAGTGCTAGCAAGCGAATGAGTATGAGGAACTGAACGAGGCAACGACGATGCTGGTAGTATTTGTATGGCTGAGGATGATGCTAAAGAAGATCGAAAAGATGACAGTGCTGATGAAGTAACAGAAGCTGGGCTAGATGACAGCAATGGTGTGGATTCAGATGCTGGTGGATCACCAGTTGCAGTCCTCAAATCACGCTTGCATACTGGGCAAAATGTTCTCCATGAGGTAAGCCAAGAATCCACACAGAAAGCATGAAATTCTGTACAATGACATGAAAGTAACATATCAATATATATATATATATATGCAAGGATGTGCTGTCATTTGCAGAAAGATGCTCTAAATGCAATCTGTTGTTAACATTGTTTTTGTTTCAGGATCCTTCATTGCTATTCACATATAATACGTTTATTCTTTAACTTCTCCACTAAAAACAACATTATGACTAGTTTCAAATTTATAATGCAGTATTCATTATAATGCATTTCCTAAAGAAAGCCACTAGGCCCGCATATTAATTCAAAACACAGCTTCTTAAGATCTTCAATCCTTTATAGTTTTATTCTAAAACAAAATGTGTACAAAACCCAACAGAAGAAACGGGGAAAGAAATAACTGAGTGAGAAACCCTAGAGCTTTGCTTTTCCACTAAGTTAACGTTGGGATCAATGTGATGCAATACAAAACAAGAAGCAAGGAAGAAGAAAGAACAAGATCGTTGTGTTAGCCTTTAACAGCCTATAATGAACCTCTCTAATATTAGCCTACTGGCATAATGCATACTTTTATCATAATCTTTTTCCCGCTTAAGGAGCATGCTTCACTCAGGTGCATGGCTAAAGTGTGCCTTGCACTTTCGACAACACAAAATCCAAGCCACTGGCTATGACCCTGGGCATAGTATATCCCTTACTTTGATGTTATATAATCGGAAACTGTTAGCTTATCATATGATGAATAGTTGCACGGCAATTCATGTTTTGTCTGCCAAAGTAACAACCTAAGAAGCACTGATGCGGGTGCGGCGACATGGGATACAGAGATTCACCATTTCTTCCAAAAACTAGGATACACGTGCAGCTGGCTCCAGCTTATATAAATACTATTTTATATATATTTATACAAAATTTTCAAATATATATTTATATACAAATATTGAACAAAAATAAGAATATCAACTAATTTTTAATGTAACAATATAACAATGTTCCAACAAGATTCAGTTGCCCAGATGAAATTATTTAATGATACACACACTAGACACTACTGTGACATAGAAAGTAGAAACACATGAAATTATCAATCAACATGTCAACAATGATACGTTTCGCAGCAACTCTGTTTCACACTTAAGGCTTCTTTGAGTTGGGACATGAGCTTTTGTCTCCTGGGCTGAGGTATTATAAGTTTTCAGCCCATATTTGTTTGTAAAAAAACATGTTTCTGGTATAAGCCATATCCCACATCAAAAAAAAAATTGGGTGCGGCGATCAGCATCGCTGCACACCCGCACCCCCACCCTGCAGGTGCCTTGGGTGCTAGGCATAATAGTGCTTCCTAGGTCACAACCTCGCATAACTGTGTCACATTTGTGTTAAATAGAAATACAGCAAAGGGGGCACTCAATGGGTTTCCCACATACACATGTAAAAGAAACATGTAGTCAAATACTTGTGTTCAAACTTCCACCACTAAGATACAGCTGGAAGTCTGGAACAACATGATTCGCACAGTTTTAGATTCAGTCAATGCCCAATACATTCTAGAGAAATGTGAAAGGCTCCAAGATCCACAGGTTGAGTTGGCAGCTACAAGAGTGTCCAAAGCAAAACCAAGATGGTCGACATTTAAACAAGTCCAAATATGACAGGTCATGCCCTCATAAGCACTGCCCCATCTTTTCTATGCAACAACTATTAAACAATATTTTTCCTCAAAATGAATGCCTAAAGCCAATCCACTAAAAAAAGAGTTATTAATATCAGTCAGGCAAAGAAAACTTACTGTGATGGCAAGGCAAAACCCTCAACTTTTCCCCCACACTATAATCCTCAAGGCATATGGCACATGTCATTGAAGTACAATTGTCTTCTACGACAGAAGTAAATATCTGACTTGGTATTGCTCTCACTAAACGTCTGCTCATTCCATGGCATTCCCGCGTGCGAGAAGCTTGAGGCCTTTCTTGTCTTATCTGATGTCTGCGGACAAAGAAACATGTAGCCAGCACAGCAGACATTGCAAGGAGAGAAATAAAGGAAATTGCCATAATTGACCATGCTGAATTTTCAAAGCTCGGGATAATCCACAGCTCCGTATCAGGTAAGCCAACATAATTCTTGAGTATTTGGCCAGAAGCTCTGGAAACAAATAAGGCATGTATTTTTACACCAGCTGGATTACCTGCCACTGCATTTGTTTCATGGTTCAAGATAAAAGATTCTAAGAATGGTATAATATAAAGTTGACCATTTTTAATCATGAGAGAAAATGAATCTAAAGAAAATTGAACCAACTCAAAGCACTCTAACATAGTGAAAAATGCATAGAAGAGGGAACTGAAACAAATTTTTACCAATTTATATTAACAACTCTTTATGAAGAAACATCAAGATCATTCCCGTAGCTTGAATTCAAATTACATAGTTATTGTGCGGCATTATTGTTGACTAAAATAAAGAGAGCGTCACCTATAGGCACCTTCATAGATAGCTTATTTCAGTGTCTAAAGTTTTTGAGTTCGTCTTTCTCTAGGAATGTTTTTGATCATATGAATCTCTCCCCCTTGTAATCTCTTTGTGCTGCACCCCCTCGGTGCTTTGATAAAACTATTTCCATTAAAAAAAAGAAATATAGACCTAAGGATATTGAACTCGCTAATATGAGCATTGACCAACCGTAGTAGATAAAAAAATTTAATGAGTTGGTGCTCTCAAGGTAGATTTTATAAGCTAGATTTTTTAGGATGGAAATACCACTAATCCTGACTTATAATACTTAAAGGTAGAATATAGGATGGCCATGAATCGAAAATCTTTCAATCTCATCATAAATTGTGAGAAGGAATTCAAGGATGATTTGCTCAGGAAAACAAAACTGCCAACGGGAATTGATGGATTTCAATGTTCCTGAATGTCTATAATATGGTTAGATTAAACTCAACAACCAATGGGCTAAAAAAAAGTCCAAGGATAAAATTCTAGACAGAGGTAGGTTCTCAATGAAGTTAAAAGTGGCAACACAAGATTAACTGTAATGTCAGGGCAGAGCTTGAGGTTGGTTTCAGTAGAGGACAAAATCGAAGGATCTTCAGTAACCCTTCTGGCAGTAGAACTTACAATAGGAATTGACGCATGTAAGCTAAGGGGAGTTTTTGCTCTAAATGTGGTTTTGGACTTACAGATCAAAACTAAAGAGACAAATTCTTAGAATTTGAGGCCGAAAGTATTGAACTACAGAGTTGCTTAGTGTTTTGAAGAAGAAGATGCACGGCAAAAACCACTAACAAAATATCTCAAAAAATAATAAGCATGACAAATGCCTCCTCACTCCTCAGAAAAATGAAGGAAGTTCAGAATATTTCTACAAAAAGGAAAAGCTTCTGTTCAAATTAAGAATTGTTAAAACTGTCACACTGAAATATTCACCTCTCAAGTGCCATGCAATTAACATCAATTGATTAATTCAGCTTATTTTTCATACTAAAATTTCTCTTCTAAATGTAAGAAGAGATGAATAGCAGCGATTTCCAGAGCTTTATAATTTTACCTCAGTATATATCAAGTCACCTGTAGGAAACTAGTTAGCTAACTAGTACGATCTCATTCAATTAGCCACTATACATACATAGTCTGAGAAAAAAAGATCAGTGGGTTAGCAGGAAAAAGATCCATATACAAACAGCACAACACAGACAGACCCTTACATATACACCAAAGAGTGCAGGAAAAGGTAATTACTTGAGACCAAGACTCCATCATCTTCATTGTCATAGACAATAGCTGCTTTGAAACCTGCTTTCTGTGCTTTTCTAACTTTATCTTCAAAGCTACATCCTCCTCTAACAACCAACACAAATGGTAAGCTAGTATTCAAAACTCGCTCAACTTTATTTGTCAACTCTGAGCATGCGTCAAGTGGCTCTGCCAAGTGCAATACTCCACATTCACCAGATCCTTGAACCGGTGGAGCTGAGAAGAAAAACATTTTTGACAATATATCCACATAAATACACAGACTTTTGATATCTTCGTGAGATGATTATATACATACATAGCCATACACAACAATTCAAAACAATATCACAAACCTAACACCTTCCAGTACTTCTATGACCACAGTTTTGAACTTACGATTACAAAAATCTCAACTCCAAATTGACCCTAAAAAGTGCAAATAACTAATTCCAGTTTCCACAGTACAAACAAGAAAAAAGAACAATTTATTATCCACTTCCAACATATAATGTGTAATCAAACAGCACCTCAATCGATTAAGCATACTAGACTTTGTCGACTTTCCCAGTAACCAAACATAAAACCAATCGAATAAACGAATTTCTTATCCACTTCCACCATATAACGTGTAATCAAACAGGAACTCAATCAATTAAGCATACTAGACTTTGTGAACTTTCTCGATAACCAAACATAAAACCAAGAGAGAAAAAAATTAAATCAAAGTGAAAGGCAGCTAAGTGAACTCACAAAAATTAGCTTCGATGTCATCGAAAGACAAAGTTACATTGCTGCCAATCAAAACCACGTTCCCTGACACCAACCAAAGCCGATGAACCAATAGAAATACCGCGAACACGAAACTCACACTCCTCATCTCCCCTTCCTCCACCACCGCCGCCGACGCAAACAACAACGATCCGAAGTTCCCGATCTCTCAGAAAATAAGAAAACCGCGAAAAAACCTAATTTACTAGAGCGACGTCAGCTTCCATTCGAGACAGAGAGAGAATTATGTGAATCTTCTTGTCTTTGTTTCGAGGATTTAAGTAATTATTATTTTCTGGAAGCAACTTTTGGGTTTGGGTTTTCTCCTTTTCTCAAATAAACAGAGCCGGAAAAAGGGAAGTTTAGTCGGGCTTTTTCAAGGGTTAATTAGGCTTAGATCTAAGTTTAGTCACTGAAAGGAGAGTTGATATTTTTTTTATAGTTAAATAATAGCTAATTTTTAAATTTATTGTATTAATTATAAAATTTGAAATTACTGATTTGTGATTGTTATTTCACTGATATTCATTCTTGATTTTCTTCATTTTCGTTCAACTTTGAATTAAGATCAAGTCGATGACGTTGAAATCATCAAACTAAAACGAATCTAATGTCATTGATCTTGCCAATATTCGACATTGAAAACTAATGGATCGAGGCAAAACAGCCGAAACGAGTATTGCCTTGATTTGGCTGTTTTTTTGTGATGGATCGAGGCAAAATCTTGGCCAGGCGATTCCAACACTATTAGCCTAGCCTCAATCTGCCACCAGAAAGCAATTACCATACAAAAAAAAACATTTTTTATGGTTCTACAAAAAAATGTTATTTGCAAAGAGAAACAACATTGTATCGTTTATGATGATATTATTGACTCGTTAGGTTGCCCAACCTCATACACTTGATTGCATTTTTAGAAGGACAAAACTCACCTATGCCTAGGCAAATGTGGGATAATACCTCAAATGTGATTTGAGTCAATTCTATTTATCATCTCATTCTTCAACTTCTCTACCCTTCTTCAAATTATAGTGTCCGTTTGGTAAACAATTTTCACTAGCATATAATTCAGCATTCAGCATATATGCTACACATAAAAAGCTACTTACCCAAACACCCAATAACAATTTTAGCATATATGTTACAATTTTCAAATGCTACATAAAAAATCATTTTCAATAACATTTATCACCTACCACAAACGAAAAGTCTAAACTGCCTCTTATATTTCACCCAAATAACCAAAATGTTAACAATCCATTATTTATTTTATTTAATAATATATTTATTTTTAATAATTAATAAATTGTTATTTATTTTTATTTAATAATATATTTATTTTTAATAATTAATAAATTGTTATTTATATTTATTTAATAATATATTTATTTTTAATAATTAATAAATTTTTATTTATTTTATTTAATAATATATTTACTTTTAATAATTAATAAAATGTTATTTATTTTATTTAATAATATATTTATTTTTAATAATTAATAAATTTTTATTTATTTTTATTTAATAATATATTTACTTTTAATAATTAGTAAATTTTTATTTATTTTATTTAATAATATATTCATTTATATTTAATAATATACTAACATTTTTAATAATATATTTAATTATTTATATTTGATAATATATTTATTTTTAAATAATATATTCAACTACATTTAATAATTTATTTATTTATATTTACTAATCTATTAGTTATTTATATTTAATAATATATTCATTTATATTTAATAATATATTAACATTTTTAATAATATATTTAATTATTTATTTTTAATAATATATTCAATTATATATTTATTTATATTTACTAATCTTTTATTTATTTATATTTAATAATGTATTTATTTTTAAATAATATATTCAATTATATTTAATAATTTATTATATATATTTTTGATTTTTTTTTAATTTGTACTACTGCCCCTGTATGTAATTGGCCACAACATTTAAAACAGCATATATGTTTTTTTTTGTAATAATAAATCAAACAGCACAGCATTTCAAACAGCATATATGTCAGCATTTCAAACAGCATATACGCTACCAGCATATAAGCTACATGCTACATGCAAATTGTTTACCAAACACACCCCTAACATGATATCGAAGCATTTGCTTGATCCTAAAGGCCTTCATCCATATGGGTCACTTGTCGCCTTTTAGGATGTCATTATGGATGGACTACCCTCTCAAGAGTCCCGTATATTTTATCTCTTGGGTCTCACATAATTAAGTTTACAAATGCAGTGGAATGTTAAAACCCACATTTAAAAAATGTGAGGAATTATTTTTTTTCTAGTTTGTAAAATGTTGTCCAACCTTATATACTTGAGGGCCATTTTAAAATGGCAAAACCTATATGTGCCTAGGGCCATGTGGAACAACCTCTCAAGTATGATTTGGGCCAAATTTATTTTCACCTCCTCCTTCAATTTCTCTACCCATTCTTCATATTATAAGAGTCACTGGAGCTTCCAATAGAAGATGATGAACTTAACAAACTGTAAAAAGTCTCATCCTGCAATCTCGTCCATAGTGGTTTATTGATCTACAATCTCTTCCATATTAGTTTAAAGATTGATTCACTACTTAGTTGCAAGCGTGCAACATATTGATGACAACATTAGCACTACAACTGTCGAGTACTTGTCTCGCCAATGGAACATATCATTCACTTCCCTTGCGGTGGTTGTAGGTTTGGGCATAACATTAGGCATTAGGCACCCAAGCTTGATTCCATACATTAATTCAAACACAATTTCCATCTCCAACTTTCCAGAAAGGCACATGCTAAAGAACATTAATATTTATTAGTTAAACTTATAGAATAATAAAAAAACAATTTATCATTTTTTTTGGAAATTATTCCAAAATGTGAGAAATTGACAAAATGGTCATTCAACCACAAACCTGGCTCGATGAAAAAAATATGTCAGACCCATAATAAATCAAGTTTAAACGAAAGTTATATGCCCAAAATTTGTATCCAAACACAAAAAATTGTCCAGTTTAAAATTAAGTTATAGCTTATATATAAAAATATTGTTCAATTTAGTTGTCCAGATCTCAATCCGTATTGAATTATTAGTCTATTTACTTGTTTGAATTTAAACCAATTCGAATATGATCAATTAAGTACATCTGAAAATCTAAATTAATCTGAATCCATAAATGCAAATATTTCATAAATATCAATATAGTTTGACTCGTGATAGAATTTTTTTACACCCGTACTGATTACTAATAAATAAGGTGTGGACCAGTTCATTCTCAATTGATGTCTTCGGCCAGCTTGTTTGAGACCTTTAGAGAACAACGCATTACCATCCATCTTCGGGTAAATTATACTTTTTACCACTAACAGATAACTTGTGTTACAATTTAATTACTCGCGTTTCAAACTAATCACCAAATAATATGATTTGTGTCACGAGAAGAATTCGTGAGATTTCGGTTAGTCAAACTTCTTACTTGGTACGAAAAAGTCAAACAAAACTGTTTTTAACTAATCATTTCCTAGCTGTAAAATTTTGAACATGATTATGTGACGTTTTAAATTTGTCAAAGACCATTTTGTAACATATAGTATGATATGTATGTGAAGCTGTTATACTTGACTGTTATGGTCGATGTCATGTGAAATTTATTTTTTAAAAAAAAAAATTCAAAATTTTACAGCTTGACAATAGTTAGTTAAAAACAGTTTTGTCTTACTTATGAATGTCAAGTGTGAAACAAATTAATTATTGGATGACTAATTTAAAACGTTTAAAACACGCGAGTAATTAAATTATAACAAAAGTTATACCTCAGTGATAATATATTCGTCAACCTTCAAACATTCCACGTCATCGAATCAGAATATGCCATTTGTTGTATTCTTATCCGCGTCAACTTCGCAAATATAAAAATTCTAACGTCATTATCATCGTTAATAAAAGGGCAAAAAGAAAGTTGAATTTCAGTATCTCATATAACGGCGCTAAGACCTCGTCACCAACTATCAGACGGTACCGTTAGGTACACCCCTCGCGTGCAGTGGCAGCTGTGTGGACCAACCGGAACGAGACTCTTGGCCTTGAACTTGATTCTATAATAAAGAATCGAGAGAACTCTACACAGTTTCTTCCTAATTGATCACATCCTAGTCGTTTTGCTAGTTCGGTCACATTTTGACGCTCAGAGTCTCTCTCTTCGTTCAATCTTAAGCTTTGCTTGTATTCTATGGCCGCAAATTCGAGTAGTGTTAGAGCGATCAGGAGCTTGGGGAAGCGAGTCGTGAACCAGATCTGCTCTACTCGCTCTAACGCTGCCAGGTTTCACCTTCTTCAAGCTCTTGAATATAATTTTCTTCTTTTGTGGTGTTTATTTTCTTCGGTGATTCTTTGAGCGATCTGGTCAGATTCTGTTAGGAAATTGGTGCGTATCATGATTTGTTCATTTCTTCACTTCCTGATTTTGGTGGTTTCCGAGAATGGGAAGAGTGTAGTAACTGTAAATAATTTCGGGAGAAAGATTTGCTGCTTCTTTGTAATGATTTGGTTATGGATATCGATCATATCCCTAATTTCGATTTTGTTTGAATTTCCTAATTCGGTCAAGGAGGATTGTAGGAGATATTGGATATTTGGATTAGAGATCATCAACGCGTTTATTGCGTGTCGTTTAAAATGGACGGATAAGGACCGGTCATAAATGGTGTGGGCACGTGTAATTACATTTGCTCCCCTTTTTTTTTAATAACTTGAGAACGGACACCTCTCAACCTTTTGTATGACGACTGATATTGGCCTAAACTCAAACCGGCAAACCGGCAGATTCCCTCAACACCCTTTAGGGGCTTCCATTAAAAGCGTTCTTTCCTTGTGTAGTTTATTTTCTCTGAGTGATTATCTTCCTTCTTCTTTTTTCCATCTTTTTGGACCCCATGAAGTCTCAAAAACTGAATGAGTAACATCAATGATTTTGGTCATCTGCTTATATTACGCATGGAAGGCAAAGAGAAAATGAAGTATCTTGAGCTGCATTTCTATATTTGGGAAATGGGTAATGGCTTTCACAATTATGTCCACATTTTTTGGAGTTTTCATTTTTACATATATGAGCACATGTGCATATATTTTGTGCCTCCGATACAAACTAACTTATCTTAGATACACCAGTCTAGTTATATTTGCTTCTCTGGAAAATATGTACATAATTTATATGTAATAACTTCTCATATGAACAATTCAACGGAAAATTTCATTGTATATAGACACCTTCCTGCAGGTTATATAGTCTCCGTGGTTAAACAAATTTGTTCTATCTATTTTGTTTGATAAGCAATTAATATCTAAGGTCATACTGGCATATAGGTTCACATACGAGCCTGTACAGCTGCCCATGTCCATTGCTAACTAATCTTATTTTATACTTGGTCTTGTACTTATATATGTGCCTTCATTGTATCCCAACTTATTATATATGAATTTGTCTAATTATAGACTTCTCTGTTAAGGATCAAAAGAAACAGAAATCAACCTATGATATAGCCTTGGTTCCTTGTTATACTTATATTCTGAAGTCGACAGCAAATGATTAATTGTTGAATTCTGACTATTGTGCTGCTGTTTTATTTTATAATTCTTGTGCAGTTCTCTAAGTATGAGTCATTTCCTATTATACTATCTGTGGTGGTTTCGTTTCTATGGAGAATCTAATTTATGTTCTTAATAGCCGAGATATGTCCTGCAAAGATGATGCCTTGTGGTCGTCTACTCCTTGGGATTTGAACCTGGACAAGGTTGGAGTCTCCTCCCACACCAATAATAATAATAATAATAATAAATGACATAAAAAGTAAATAAATAACTTCCTACATAGATTGTGCCTTACTTTTAGACGAGCCCCGGCTTGAGTATGACCTTGTGTGTTTTCATAAATCCCTTGCTTTGTTTACTTTTGCATCAATCTTTTGTGTCTTGTAAACCAGACACGTGAGATTTCGTAGTCACCAAAATAGTGGGAATCCAGAAATTTTCGAGTTTATTGCAAGTTGCAATCTGGTTTGCTTACATTCTGGTCATGCGAGCTTATGTTCCCATTTATAGTGTCTTGCTGCCCCAAGCCCGATTCTCTTCCATGCTTTACAGCAGCCTTATTTATATACTCGATATTTATTTCTCTTTTTACTTTTCCAAGAGTATATTTACTTTTAAACACGGTGGGTACAGGTTTTTATCAATTCAATGATAAAAAGATGAAATCCATAACGGTTCTCAATTTTGTGTAAATCTCCCACATCTCCCCCTCACCACTCTTTTCTTTTTATTGCAGGAGGGCTGTTCACACTACTGTGTATGACAAGAACTTTGAGGATCAGGTTGGGCCGGCTGTAGTACCGGATGAAGTGATCCAGCCCCAGTCTGACAAATACTGGGCACCACACCCAAAAACTGGTGTATTTGGTCCAATCACTGAGCACCCTGCAGCCGGTGGTGGGGAACAAGGTGTCCTCCCCTCGGCTGTGAATGGTGGTCATGACTCTGTTTTGGAGGAGAAGGCCTGGTTCCGCCGCACAAGTATTGAAGACTTGGAGAAGCCTCACCACCCTTGAATGCAGCTGGGTTGATACTCCTTATGATGAATTAGTACTTTTTTTTCTGGGGTATTCGTTATGTAGAAACCTATGAATCCGGATACTAGATTGATGTTAGGTTTGTGCGTTCGCTTTATTTCTGCTGCACTATTGTGAACCTTGTTCATCTGGCCTTTATGTCCACGTGGATTTATGCTTTTGGCTATGTACCTTTTATGTGTATAATAACATCCATGAGCATGATAGTGATAGTTGGTAGCACCTGCAATGGTGCCCTTTTATTGGCTTATCGAACACTTTAGTTTAGTTCCAGCTGGTTTAAATTCCACTTGGCTCAAATTTGTTGGGACTAGGATATAAAGTTTGACATGCCCTCATATTTGCTCCCAACGTGAGTCTCGTCTCTAATATATATTTTATTATAAATTAATATTGAATCTTGTCTCGATTATATAAAAGAAAATTATGCAATTGTATCAATACATTTTATTGGTTCAGTGATATAAATAAAATATATCTCTCAATATATTTTATTGATCCTATTATCCCTTGTGGTTGCTCGATTCTTTTTCTATCTCTGTTCAGTCTTGGAATCTAGTTTATTTCTGACTGAATTTGTCACTCCATGTAATAATTATATTTGACTAAGATCATTTCATTAGAGACAACAATTTTTTTTTTGTCCATGATTGAGCATGACACAATACAAAATTTATCTTTTAAACATTTGATATTAATCTAGTACTCAAGTCATTATGTTCAATACATGATCATGAGAATATTCTCAACACTTAACGGTTTTACTATATAAAATAATCCGAGTTAACATGAGATGACGAATATCGCCAAAGAATATTAAAATACGTCTCTCACCCTACCCATAACCCGCCTCGCAAGTGACCCGATATTACCTAATAATCTTAAATATCTATATATATATATATTGTGTGTATTTAAATATACCTATATATAAAAAAATATATCTAAATTATCTAGAATTCTTTTATAATACAAAGACACTTATAATACGATGTTGTTAAAATTCTTAATCCTAAGTTAATCTAACTTGAAGTTGTATTGTTTGTTGTTAGTTATTTTGGATTATAAAGTTTGATGTTAGATGAATGAATGAATTTTATTTTTGTTTGTCGTTTGATTATTTTGGATTTTAAAGGTTGATGTTGTTTGATTGTATTATAACTTATTTATTTAAATTGATATTGTCTAATTGTAGTGTTTTTTTATAGTTGTATTGCACCATTGGTTGAACAGGTTTTTGATTCAAGACAAGGCACCTCGTGGGTTACTTCTGGATGGGGATGATGGGAAAAAATTACTCAAACGTGCGCGCAAGACAAATCGGGAGAATGCTATGAAATTGCAGGACGAAGATGGAACGGCCATGATCCAACCCGCTCAATTGTCATTCCTAAATTTCAGGCTAACACCCTATTTTGTTAGTTAGTTCCTAACAAGTTGGTCTGCAATGAAAAATATTGCAAAACGGACAATACTTTATTTTAAAGAAAAATAAAGTAATAAACCAATAAGGTGTGCTTTGTAAAATTTGTCGGTGAAAACCGACAAGCTATTTTTAAAGTCCAAAGAAAAGAGTTGACTAGTCAGACTCACATTCATCTAAAAGAGTAATAATGATTTTGTGGTCTTTTATTTCCTATTTTGATGGTTTTTATTATGCTTTACATAACCTAATTTTGTGTATTTTTTCAGAGGAAACTTTTACTGGTGAATTTCTATGGAATAGGATTCTAAAGATTTTGAGTTGGATCTTAGTGAGAGAGTAATACTTTTACGATCATGCAAATTTTGATCAATTAATTATGTTGTTAGATGAGAAGCCACATTTAAAATATATATATATATATATATATAAATAATACATTTTTTTTTATCTAAAAAGCTTGATTTGACACCTATCTAAGTTGACTGAAGCATCTTCTCGTGTTTACATTGAACCATAAGAACCCTAATATTCAATACCAATGTTTTATTAAGTGATGCCAAATCTATTTTTGTACGAAGACTCACCATATATTAAATTATAGTTTGTAATCGTAATTGTATAAGTTGTAATCATATGTCTTTAATTCTATGTAAATCCGAATATTCGGATCATCTGACTCGCGTTAAATATTTTGTTATCATCATTCAAGTATTTATCCAAAAATTTAGAATAACTATATGAATCTATGAAAAAATCGATAAAAAAAAATCATAAATGTATAACGTCCATCCTAACAATCCAACAATGTATATTTATTCGAAACAAAAAATAAATTTATTAAACAATCAAAACATCGAATGTTTTGAGTTTATATCTGACCGTCTAGAATTGTCATTCATTTTTCATATTGAATTAAAAATTTATTTAGAATACAAAATAATTGTTAGATTCAATATACAGAATCAGACACACCTAAAAAAGGTATTATACAATAAAAAATTTCTTAGAGCAGCCGCAACAACTCACAAAAATTCATTACGTATATTCGTTTCTGCTCCAAATATAAAATTTCATCCTCAATAATCAAATCACCCACTCCTAATTGGTTATTCTAGATAAACATTTTAATATGGTGAGTCAAGACAAATGTATCAAATGCCGCCGGAGAAAAAGTTTCAGGACTAGTCAAATGGAAGTTTATGAAGGTTTGGATTAAATCATAAACTTTATGACCTAACCCAATGTTTTTTTTTTAGATTTTTTCATAAAGAAACCATTTTTCAAATAATTGACTAGGGTCATTAGTGTAACTATATGAAGTTTTTTTTATTATAAAAGGAGGGGGAGAAACACGAAATACCCAAAAAAGAAACACGAAAGTGCAATGGACATTAATGATGATAAACCTCACTCAAATTGATAGTAGGGATATTCGAACATAAGATCTCTCGTTTCCTACACAGTATGAAGACCAACCAAGCTACCACCTCTTGATTTATGAGGTTGTTAAGATTAAGATAGGATGCACATTTCATGTACAGTTTGAATACATTGCATCCGTACTAATCACAGGCCTCTATTTTTATTTTTGTTGATTTAGGAACCCACGATTGTTACGGTTTTTGTCATTGGTCATGCAATAGCTCGTCAACCACACGTGTGAGACAAACACATGAAATTTTATAAGCAAACTTCAATGCAATCGAGTCCACGATCATTAGAAAGGAAAAATTATCTTCTAATTGTTAGGTTACAAGTTGATTCTTGAATATTTAATTGATAAATTGCAGATTAAAATCAATGTTCATGAAAACTATTATATTTTACGTTAGTGCCTAAATAATAAATTTTATAAGAAATTTTGTTACTTGATTGTAATTTTTTTTAGGTTGTCATGTCACCCCTCAATGTTTTCTCCTCCCATGTAAAATTACAAAAAATTATTAATGAAAAATTGTTTTTGGAACCAAAAACTTTTTATGCTGACGAGAACGAGAATAACAGCATAAATAAATATTCCAAACGAATTTTGTTGAAATTTTTGGGTCTGCTGTAATTTTTCCCTGTGAATTCCGTTCTAAATATATCAGGGTTGTAAAACAAAACTCGATAAAATCAAAAATCAAATCGATTTATGATTTTTTTATAACAAAATTGCATCATTAAAATTTATGCAAAATCCAAAAAAAATCGACATAATCGATCGATGATAAATAATTTGATCAAAATATGCCAAAAAATTGACCGTTCACATTTGAGCATCAGTTAATTTATAATTTATAATTTTTTATCAAAATTATTAGTTGGGCCTTTTTTATAAAATAAAACATAAAAGACATGAATACAAATCCGACATGTCTCTAAAAATAGGAAAAAGCCCAAATAGCTAAAAATTATGATAATTATATGTTTCCACCAAAAAACTCCTAAAATCAGGGCAATTGCAATGGTGTAATTTTAGTGGATCAGCAAATGTCTACTAAAATATGTGTCTTGCTCATGTGATTATATTGAAAGACATATTTTGTTGATATTGATGAATATATGACTTGACTTTTTAGAGAAAATTTGTTAGTTTGCCTAGAATAAAAAAGATATAAATATATAAAGATTTTTATTTTATTAATATAAATAAATATTACACGAGATATTTTTTTTAATAAAAATGAAATAAAAACAAATTTAGCATCCGTTTGTTTCAGAGTATAAGTTAGCTTATACTCTGTCAACTATACTCTCAGACACTCTCAGCTTTTACGCTTTACGAGAGCTTATACTCTATGAGACATACTCTTATCCAAACAGATCATTAATGATAACGTTTGTGTTTGCCCTAAAATCCACCCCACCCCACCCCACCGTCGGTCAGTCTAGAAAGGGAAATAAAATGCTCCTAAAGTCCTAATTACACTACTTCACAGAAACTTCGCGTGCTTAAGACTCCTTTGAACTCCGCACCACAGCCGCTCACAATCCACATATTAATCGGTTCCTTGGTTGTTACACTTCCAAAACTCTCCCTCCCTCTCTCTCTCTCTCTCTCTAGGGCTTATTGATAAGTCAAAATTCCCAATTCAGTCAAAGACACAAAATCTTTTCACATCTCCTCTTCCTTGATCGGGATTGTTAATCGGTGAAGTGATTTTGTGTATTTATTTGATTTTGAACTGAGGTTGTCTGTTGTAGCGATGAAGGTTTCGTCGGATTTGTGTTTTGACGGTGCTGACGAGACGGTTTGGCCACCGGGTTTTCGGTTTCACCCGACTGACGAGGAGTTGGTTCTGTACTATCTGAAGAGGAAGATCTGTAGGAAGAAGCTGAAGCTGGATATTATCCGAGAGACTGATGTTTACAAATGGGATCCTGAAGAATTGCCTGGTATTTAATTTTTCTCCCTTTTTTCACAGATTGTGAGATTTTTGGGGTCTTTGACTTTGGCTTTTGTTGTTTTTTTTGGGTGGGTTATCGTTTTCACTCGATTTGATTTGCATGGTTAGTAATAGTTTGTTACGGAATTAGTTGTGCTTAGTTGAATTGGTGAATTGGGTTTTATATTTGCGATCTTAATTTTTCTCGTGCGATAGGGATCAATTAGTTTCCTCTTATTCTGTTGGGATAAAATGATCAAATTAACTTGGGCCTAATTGATTTGTAGTCGTTTTGTGTTTTATGGCGTGAGATGACTTTTTTGGGTCTGGAAGTGTACTGGTATTTTTAGTTTTCTCTGTTCCCCGCTGTAAGTTAATGTCCACAGTTCTTATAAATTCTTATTCTTGTTGGGGATTCGGGGGAGGTAGAGTGTCGACAAACACTGACCCGACCAATGGACACTAATTAGCCATCAGGTTAATAATATTTTTTTCCCAGTTCCTGGGACACCAAAAACTGAAAATGAAATGAAAAATTAAAGGAGGAGTGGGAAATGAAAATTCGGGAGTTTCAACTTTTGGTGCCCTAAGCAAATTGTCAAAGCTATCACAATTCATTTATCTTAGAGAAAGCATAAGATTTGGGCTGGAAATTCTAGATTCTAAGACACTTAGCAATGGGATCCGATTATTCATTGCAAAAAGGCTAAAATTTTATTATTATTGTAAGTGTTGTGGTGGTGGTGGTATACTCTAAATGGCCCTGGGGCTACTGTTATGGTTTTGTTTGATGGATTTTGTGCAGCAATTGTGGTTGAATAAGAGTACGGTTGGGTTTGTTTATCCATATCTTTGAGGGGGTAGCCATAACTGGGATAGACAATCAAATATACTGGAATCATTTTCAGCCTAGAAGTACAGGTGAGATTCATGAAAACTGTTTCTCATTTCTGTTGTTGTAATCTGAGGGGAGTGGGTAATTGGGAGAGAGAAATGAAAATTTTTAAGTTTGAGTTTTGGTGCTGCTGGAAAATGAAGAAGAAGAAGAAGAAGAAGAAGAAGAAATATTTATCTAAACCATCAGATTAATTTGATGACTGATTAGTCTCCATTGACACTTGACCTCCCCCGAATCCTCTTTTTTGAGGTTATTGATTGGACAGAGATTAATGTAATTAACGTGTTTAGATGATCTGGCTGGCTACGGAATTGGCACAAATGAATCTTTTTATGTGTGCTTGGTGTAGGTTGGTGGCGAAATTTGATTCAGTTCAAAGGTTTTTTCAGTTATTTCTGATTTGAGGTTTTGTTTGGTTGTGTAGTATTTTCTTTGATATCAGGTTTGTTTTTAATTTTCTCTGTTTGAGATTAAATAATCTTTTGAGCTAACAGAAAAGGTTGGACTGAAGGATTTAACATTAGAATGGTGTATTTTGTATTCCTTTTTCTTTTGAATGCCCGTTTTCTTTCTGGATTATCATTTTTTTTGACACTGATTTTCAGGGCAATCAATATTGAAAACTGGAGATCGGCTCTGGTTCTTTTTCAGTCCAAGGGATAGAAAGTATCCCAATGGAGCAAGATCAAATAGGGGGACTAGGCACGGCTATTGGAAAACTACTGGAAAGGATCGCAACATTTCTTGTAACTCTCGCACTGTTGGAGTAAAGAAAACCCTTGTATTTTACAGGGGCCGAGCACCCAATGGGGAGCGCACAGACTGGGTGATGCACGAGTACACATTGGATGAAGAGGAGCTCAAGAGATGCCAGAATGTAAAGGTATGTCATCTCGATAATTGATATTTAAATTTTTTATGCATACCTTTTCATTTTTAAATTAATGCTTTTCTATTTCAGGATTATTATGCGCTGTATAAGGTATACAAAAAAAGTGGACCTGGTCCCAAAAATGGTGAACAGTATGGAGCGCCATTTAAAGAAGAAGTTTGGACTGATGATGAATGCCAAGAAGTCATTGAGACAGTTAAAGCTAGTGTTCCTGTGGAAGAGCATAATGAGGTTGCTTCTGTTGATAATATTAAAGTTAATGGTTATGTTGAACATTTAGGAATTAATCTTGATGAGTTTATGAAGCAAATCATGGATGAGCCTGATCTTCAGCAGCCACGAGATATTGATTATGGCTATACACAATCCCAGGTTGGTACTCTTGAAAAGTATCCTTTCTTATTTTCATCCTGTCCCCAGTGTGATATTTTGCTTTATAAATTTGTGCTCTATTAACATGATAACTGTTGCATTGTGGCCACTTCAAATGACTTGTCTGTTCATTAAACATGTCTTTTGTTTGATCCTTCAAAAAATGGCTAAAATTTCGTTATTTACATTGGTGAATTGTATTGATAAAATTGGCAAAGAAGAATTGCATTATTGCCCTTTCTCTATGTTTCTTTGGTTGCATATGGTACTTCAGTTATTTTATTGTGCAAATGGGCTTTATTTATCTCTGTAATTTGATCTTACAGGTGGTTGTCGAAGACGAGACCGAAAGTACTTTCTTGGAACCATCCTTCACAGATGTTATCTTTCCTCAGCCAGTCCCTGTTGCAGCCAGCAGTCGACAGTTTGGTGAGCAGGCAAGGTTTGATTTTTCTCAGCAAGCTGCATCTAGAGAGCAAATGCATGAGGTACCTGAGGTCACTTCTGCTCCTGGCAATGGTGGACAGGCACTTAATCACATAAATGAGGAAGACTTCCTGGAAATTGACGATCTCCTTAGTCCAGAGTCTAGTTTCTCTAATGTTGAGGATCCGGTGCAGAATTTTCTGCTGGATGAGCTTGATGGATTGTGTGAGTTTGATCTGTACCAGGATGCACAAATGTTCCTACGTGACATGGGTCCTGTTGATTATGAAACAGTTTCGCATCCTTACATGAATTCCACGGGGGATGATATGTTGAATCAGGTTGATTATCAGTTGCAACTCCCTTCCGTGGTTGCAGATCAGAATCATCAGATCAGCAGTAATTTGTGGACACATAACCATCACAATACCGATTTTGTTCCCACAGCATCACATCAGGGTTCTCTCTCCCATCTAACATCAGGTACTTGAAAGATGAAGATTTACTAATAATGCATCTGGTCTTATGCGACCAAGCTACTTCTTACCCTTAGTTTTGTAATCTGTTTTGAACTAAATTGTTCATCTTATCCTATTCATGCGGAGCTCTTGGTCAGATGAATGGTTTGGGTTTGTGGTATTATTGTCTACCAGGCTAAAAGCCGATGAGAAAATGGCAATTTGAGCCAGCTTCAATAGCTCATTTATTACAAGTACTTCTAAATATATTTTTTAGCTCTACAGGTGGAATTCATAGCAGTCTAATAATTAGAATTCTTGGTCTTGTTCAGGTGTTGTGGTTTCTGACCCCAGAAATCGGCATACTGAAGTTAATGAAAATCAAGGTGGCAATCAGGTAGGTGGTGCTACCACTAGGTTGTCTTCTGCCCTATGGGCCTTTGTGGATTCAATACCTACTACTCCTGCATCAGCAGCAGAAAATCGATTGGTGACTCGGGCTCTCGAGCGAATGTCTAGCTTGAGCAGGCTTAGAACTAATACCAACATTTCAGTTGCTGTGGGTACCAGCACTGGGGCTGTAAGAAGGGCCGGTGGAAAGAGGGGATTCTTTATCTTATGGATGGTTGGAGTCTTGTGTGCCACCTTATGGGTGTTTATAGGAAGTGTTAGAATGTTAGGGAGAAATTTCTCCTAAACAATGTCATCTATTGAGATGCAGCTAAATAATTAATTCAAAGATTTTAACTCGTCTCAAACATCAAGTGGTGGTAATTTTCTGCGTGCATTGTGAATACTTTGTGTTTATGTATTATCAGGTCCTTCCAGAGAAAAGCCAGGATGAAATGGTTGAGGTATTTGATACCATTAACAATCCCATAAAAGTATTTGGAAAAGTACCAGTAACCTTGATTGGAATTGGCATGTTAATTATTTGATACCTTTGACATGATGTCAGAATTAGATATAGTTATTACCGTCAAGTGCTTCAGTCAGAATTTGTCACTGGCCTCTGAATCTAGCCTTCTGTCTGTTTTTTTGTTCGGATTGTGGATTTCTAGGGTTTAAGCTTGTTATTGTAGTCTGGTTATTGGAGATCAATGAAGGAAGCAGAGGAGCGGGGACTTGATGCTGCACTGCTGAATTATTATGATTATGAGCAGGGAAACTTTCCATGACATTTAATATTCTTCAAAGTTAATCAAGATTGGAAGATAAAATGGATTACCAATTATGATAGGATGATGCTTGAGATTCATAAAATTAATTCTCATTGGATCCTCAATTATTGTGGCGTGTTCGATGTTAAGTGAGTTTAGAATGTTTCTTTATAATAGTTGGACCGTTAAGGAGTTTGAATATTAGGCAAAGTTGGTTGGTTGGATTGATTATATTATTGGCCAATAATCAATCGACCTTATTCATGCGAAGCCCTATTTATATGGATCAAAGGTTCCTTATTTCTCACCATAAAAAATAAAATTTGTTTTTCTTTATATCAAAACTAATTTGCAAAATCTTGTAAACTGTTCTAAAAAATTAATTTTGTAAGATAAAGTATTGTCCATAGTTCAACCCTCGATAATTTGCATTCATTAAAATCTTCATCTTTAGTTTTGTTAAATGTACCACATTGATTTGGTAAAGTCAAACCATGTGATTTATAGGTGGCGGCCAAATCTCACACTTGAGGGCCTTTTAATAAGGACAAATTCGTGCAAGCCTTGTACACAAAACGAACAATACAAAATGAACAATACCTCATGTGTGATTTGGGTCAAACTCTCTCATCTCTTTCTTCTACTTTTCATCAACTTCTCTAAATTATTACATAATATCGAAGAAGTATAAGTTCGATCCCAAAAAAACCTCCACTTCTTTGGGTCATCAGTTGTTAGGCCTTTTTTATGTCTTTATGGATCGACCACTCATAAGGTGAGGGGTGTCACATGAAATGATGAACCTTAACCCATATAACTCACTTGTTTAGTATCACATAATCAAGCCCACAAGTGCAGGAAGTATTAAAAGTCCCGCATTGGTTTGGTAAAGTCAAATCATGTGGTTTATAAGACGAAGCCCAACCTCATATACTAGAGAGTTGTGTGGGCGACTGTGGATCCAAAACGAAAAATACTTTTAAGTGTTTGCGGTTTGGGCCAAACTTCCTCCCCTCTTTTACACTCCTTTACCCATATTATAATAAATTTTAAGATATTTTTAGTTTGATGGTATCCTTCTGCCTAAACAATTCAAGTTCAATGTTTGATTCATAAAAAGTGGGGTGGGTGGGGTTAAAATCATCCAAACAAATATATAATCGGAACCAAAAATCACTCCCCAACCTCAATTTAAGAAACTCACAACACTTGCAATACATGTTAGTTTAAGAAGAGAGACGAATTCTTTTCCTCATTTGACATGTGAAGACATACACTGTTTCTACAAGTGTAAATAGGTCAAATGAGCCCTCTTGACCAAGTGATCCGGCTGGCCCGGTGTTTATCAAGATGGATTTATCAGATTGAGTTATTGTTCCATGCCTCATGCATAGTTCTTATGATTTTTAAGTTGTCAATAAAAAATATTACAATTTAGTATTATCTTAAATTGAGTTAGACCTGTCCGAAAAACCAAGACCCGTCCGAAAAACCTAGACCCGGCCCGATGTACACTTCATATTTTATGAGATAAGGGTAGGATCTACTCATAGTTATCGAGCAACTGGATAGTTGATAGCCCAGAACTCGACAAGGGTTATTTGTCGAGTTTAAGGCATTTTAAATAGGGTTCCAGGAGGCTATTGTGGGGGGAAAACACAAGAGCTCCTCCTGTGGTTAATTTCAATGGTGAGGATTGAACATCCACCATCCAAGGGTTTCAATATATAAACACTCTCTCTCCTCTAAAAAAATTGAAAAACTTGGACTAAATTTGGAAAACTTTCCCGTTACCACACAATATTTGTAAATTGGATGATAAGTTGCAACAACTAAATAACCATCGATACATTCTCGAGCTTGGTAAATAAAACTCACATTCATATATAACTTGAAATCAAAAGAGGACAGACAGACACAAAGCAAAATAAATAGTCGCCTTTTTGTTCAACATATATAACATCTATGGACCATTTTGAAGAGAGCCATGAGAGGGACCATAGAGTGGAGAATTCAAAGTTAGTCGTGGCATCCTAACTTCACATACCACATTGATATGCGGATGATTTATTGTGGCAAAATATTGAAAATAAAAATGAATGTTAGTCATTTAACATCTTGACATGATATAAAAACTGCAAATAAAACAAGATAGGTTTATAATTTTTGAATTACCTGATCATCTTGCCTATGGTTTAAAAGCTGTAATGACATATTGGGATAATATAGAACATTGCACCATAGATGAGAGATTGCAGGAAAAGACTATGCACGTAAGAGAGAGTGTTCATATATTGAAACCCTTAGTCCTTCGATGGTGGACTGGACGTCCAATTCTCACCATTGAAATTAACCACAACAGGATTGCTGTGTTCCCCCACAGCAGTCCGGGCTGAATTACAATACAATATAGTTAAAAAACGGTACCAAAATAGTCCATCTTTTCATCATTAAATTAACTATTATAATTTCCACCGTTGAAAAAAAAACTATAAACAAAATAAAATTACATGAAATATCTGTATTGCCCCCGAAATTTTTTTGTTCAACCGCAGCATTAGTTCCGCTCATAAGATCAGGAAGCTGCGGATACTCCAACAACCCTTGTAGTGGTGTGATATCAATCCCCATCCTTTCAAGAGCTCTCACACCTTGCTTAGAGATGGAACATATGAAGCATGCATAACCATGGCTGGAGAGTCCCTGTAAGCGATTTAGTTTCAATATTCCATCTCAAATTGTTAGTATCGGTAACAATTGCTAGTTGGGTAAGTCGAAAAATTGTTTGTATGACAGGTATATGTGTCACTTGACCCACCTCACTGGACTTTGGATCCGACAGATTCATGAAGTTTTTTACCAGCTAGAGTTCAATTTGAAGCTATGAAAGAGGTTGTTTGGTATTTTGAATCGTTCTTCTTGTGAAGTTTTTTGTTCTGTTGGAGTCTTTGATTCTGTATCACATAATGCTGCAAAGAGTTGCATAAGTTTACCGAGGATGTGAATGATTTGATGAGCAAAGCGGGTTGGGATTTGGAATTAGCCTCCAATTTGATTCATTCTGGTGTTGAATTTGGCTCTAGGAAAGGGGATATAAAGTATGTACTTTTATCCTATTTTTGTCGGAGAATGTTTTGTAGTTTTGATTTAGAAGGATTTGGTTTAGGTGATGAGTGTCAAGTTGCTGGTATTGTCATTAGGAACTTAAAGACCCACTTGCAATATTGTATGGTTTTTATTTGCGAAGTTATGGTAAGCATATCCATATTAAATATTACATGTCCATATAAGTCATTTCACAAAAAGATAAACTTTATCGAAAAATAAAAAAGTCCGCACATGTGAGTCAACTCTACACATATCTATCTATTACTTATCTATTACTTACTAATCTATCTATCTCTGTCTATAATTTTTGAAACAAACTTTTGGTTAAACACAATCTTGACACATGGATGAACTTGGAAATTAAGTTTTAAAGTAAAAAAAAAATTATTTCATTTTTTTTCCAGCAATCAATGGAAGCCCTCCTCTTAACCATTCACTACTATTCACTCTTTCCATTTCCCAAAGAGTCATGCGAAGATTCTATATTTCATTAATGAATCTCATAAATAAACATCAGACAACTTTTGCGATTCCGGTTGGTTCCATGTATATACTGCGATTCATGGCATTTGGCTCCTCTATCATGTTTATATCCTCAGCTCCCTTCTTCCTTTCATTGTGTATGCTCCCGATTTTCCGTCGTGTTTTCCATCGACATTCAGTAACCCGCTCTTTCGCATCTATCTTCTTTGCATACATGTAACTTAAGGTGTGGTTAGTGTATTCTTCAATAATCGTAAAGAAGTGTTAAGTTTTTTCAAACCTTAACTTTCTTGATTAAGAAATTTATGCTTTTGTTTGGTGGGATTGTTTTGATTTAGAAATTGAATTGTATTAGTTCTTAAGCTAATATGTAAATTCTTGATAAGTGGCTCTGCTTCTCTTTTTTTCTTTTTTCTTTTTTATCTTTGTAAGACACTGTCAAAGCATGGTATGATCCTATGTCCTGCATTTTTTCATTCGTTGTGTATTTGTTATCTCTCAGCATATCCAGCAGATAATCAGGTAATTTTCCTTGATAGGAACAGTATATACCTCAACCAATGGATTTAGCACCTTTGCCAATTGAGATAATTTGAATGATAATTTTACTAAAAATACTCTAATCATAGTGATTAGTGTTGTTTGTTTTCCTCTATGCAATACATATCTAGCTTCACTCTCTCTTATGAAAATTAATGCGGCAAATTTTATGGTGACATCACATTCCTCACTACATTGGATAATTTTTCATTCATTCTTGGAAACACATTGGAGTGGGTTCCCTCGAATATTGTCATATAATTTATGGACTATGTTTTGAGTTTCTTAGCGAATGTTTACATTGGATTTTGGACTTTCATTACTATGTTAAATGTTGCTTATCTCTTCAGAATATCGTTCAATTTTTTTTTGGGTCAATTAGGTATCAGTTCGATCTTATTATTAGTTGATATTTGTTCAATTATTAATGGGATTTCTTGCATTCTTTGTTGGTCTTTGCTGTGAGTGGAAACTAATTAACTGATCTAATAGCTGCATTTAATGTTGCTTCAGTTTGAGATCATTCTATTTGAATTTTTAACGGTCTTTGTTGCATGACATATGTCTACTTATTCTTCTTTCTTCTACATAGTTTTATTGTACCTTATTTACAAAATTTATTTTATATTTGCCCCATTTTCTTTTATCATATTCAAACTAGAACACTACATGAAGCTGAGCCTTTTTTTTAAATGTATTTTTTAGTAATCTAGGTGTAGCATTTGCATTAGCAATATATGTCAACAAGCCAAAGAGAGTTAGTATGAAACTCATTAATCGAATGGATTTTAATCTTCGTGTGTTTTCTATCATGACAAAGCAACACACTTCTGCAGTTTTGACTGCCATGAAACAGCTCCCCCTGCAAAAGTGAAAACATACCCTGAAGTAGATTTTCTACTGTCAAGGTCACCAGCCATATCTGAATCAGTATAGCCATCCAGAACTGGATCTGCTCCCCCAAAGCACAAGCATAGCTTTGACGTACCCTTCAGGTACCTGAGAATCCATTTAACAGCCTCCCAATGTTCTTTCCCTGGATTGGAAAGAAATCTGCTCACAACGCCAACAGCGTGAGCGATATCTGGTCTTGTACACACCATTGCATACATTAGACTACCGACTGCTGAAGAGTATGGTACTGCTTTCATCTCTTCAATCTCCTTCTCTGATGAAGGACAAGATTTCTTGCTCAGCTAAAAATGGTTACCTAGCGGAGTGGTAACCTGCTTTGCATTTTTCATGTTAAACCTTTCAAGCACCCGTTTAACATAAGCTTCCTGTGACAGCCACAATTTCTTGGCTTTCCTGTCACGAACAATCTTCATGCCCAATATCTGCTGAGCTGGGCCTAAGTCCTTCATGTCGAAGAACTGGGATAACTGGACTTTCAATCTGTTAATCATGGCTCTGTCCTGGCCAACAATTAACATGTCATCAACATATAGCAGCAATATCACAAAGTTACCGTCTGGGAACTTTTGAACATAAACACACTGGTCTGCGGCAGTCCTCTTATAACCATGACCCATCATGAATGAGTCAAACTTCTTGTACCACTGTCTCGGTGCCTGCTTAAGGCCGTAGAGACTTTTCTGCAGTTTGCAGACTAAGTGCTTCTTCGGAACTTCAAACCCTTCTGGCTGCTCCATGTAGATTTCTTCCTCCAAATCACCATGGAGAAATGCTGTCTTTACATCCATTTGCTCAAGCTCTAGATTCATACTTGCTACTAACCCAAGTATGACTCGGATTGATGTCATTTTCACCACCGGTGAGAAAATCTCGTCAAAGTCAACTCATTTCTTCTGTTGAAATCCTTTGACGACCAACCGAGCTTTGTACTTCACAAGCTTTCCGCTGCCATCTTTCTTCAGCTTGAACACCCATTTGTTCTGCAGTGCTTTCTTCCCTTTAGGAAGTTTTACCAACTCGTAAGTCTGGTTTTTCTGCAAGGAATTCATTTCTTCTTGCATAGCCTGCATCCACTCACTACTTTCAGCATGAGTGTGAGCTTCTTGAAAGCTCTCTGGCTCCCCCTCATCAGTAAGGAAAATATAGTCTGAATCCGGATATCTCCTCGACGGAATCATGGTACGGCCTCTCTGTGATCTTTCTGGCTGAGGTACAGCTACTGGAGGAGGTTGTGCTGGTTCTGCAACTTCTGGTGGAGGGGGTTGTGGCTCCCCCTGCTCAACACCTTCGGTATCTACTTCTTCTAAATCTTTCTCCTGCAATTCATCATTATTTGCAGGTACCACTAGTGTAGGATCTGGGATGGTGTTGGCAACACCGGGAACAATGGACTTGGTAGATTTGTCCAAGTCCTCAAATACTTCATTTTCATGAAACACAACATCCCTGCTTCTGATAACCTTCATAGCAATTGGATCCCACAATCTGTATCCAAATTCTTCATCTCCATAACCAACGAAGATGCAATGAGTGGATCTGCTGTCGAGCTTCTGTCTCTGCTCCTTGGATACATGTGCAAAAGCTTTGCACCCAAATACTCTCAAGTGAGAGTAAGAGATATTTCTTCCAGACCACACCTTCTCCGGAATTTCAAAATTCAGCGGTGCTGACGGTGATCTGTTGATCAAGTAGCGGGCCACACGAACTGCTTCACCCCAGAATGACTTTGGCAGCTTTGCCATACTAAGCATACACCTTGCTCGTTCCATAATGGTTCAATTCATCCTCTCGGCTACACCATTATGTTGTGGGGTACGTGGGACCGTCTTCTCGTGCCGAATACCACGTTCAGCACAATATGCTTCAAATTCTCTGGAAACGTACTCGCCTCCATTGTCTGACCGGAGACACTTCAGCTTCTTTCCAGTCTCCCTTTCCATTATAGCGTGGAAATTCTTGAAATTCTCGAACACCTGATCCTTGGTTCTAAGAAAATATACCCACACCTTCCTTGAAGCATAATCAATAAAGGTCAGGAAATATCTGTTACCTCCCAAAGACTCTTCTTCTAGAGGACCACAGACATCAGAATGTACCAAACTCAGCAACTCTGACCTTCTCGTGGAAGATGTATTGAATGAGACTCTGTGCTGCTTCCTGAATAAGCAATGATCACATGGGTTCAGCGGAATATCTTTAGACACTTTGATGAGTGCCTTCTTTGACAGGGTGGACAACCCCTTTTCTCCCATGTGACCGAGTCTCTTGTGCCAGAGATTTGGAGAAGTCTCTTCCTCCACAGCATTGATGCTTTCTGAACATACTTTGGCTTGTGTTCTATACAATGTGCCACAAATATGTCCTCTGGCATAAGTCAAAGCACCTTTCGTCAACTTCCAGGTGCCATTGCCGAAATGATTGTGATAGCCCTGTTTATCAAGAGCATTCACAGCAATAAGATTGAACCGGAGGTCTGGGACGTGTCGGACGTCCTTCAACACCATAGCACATCCAAGATTTGTTTTGACATGCACATCACCAATAGCCACAATCTTGGCAAAACTATCGTTGCCCATCTTCACTGTACCAAAATCGCCAGTTCTGTACGAAGTGAAGAAATCACTTTGTGGAGTGGCGTGGTGCGATGCAGCAGTGTCGATCACCCACTCAGGATCGGGCTTGCTGCATGTAAACATGTCTCTTCATTGCAAGAGAGTATTGCTACATCCTCCGATATGGTGACCAGAGTTTCGCCACCTTCATTCTTTGTCTCTGAGCTGGTTTGACCTTGCTCCCGTTGTAATTTTCGGAAATTTTTCTTGATGTGGCCTTCAATGCCACAATGGTAACACTTGTATTTACCTTTTTGCTGTCTTCTGCCGTCACTGGACTTTCCATGATCCTGGTTCCGTCCTCGGCTCTGACTTCTACCTCTACTCCTGCCTCTCCCCTGAGGCCGTCCTCTGCTTTCAGTAACAAGGGCATGAGACTGGTCTATGCCCAATTCCTTCCTTCGACTCTCCTCGTTGAATAAAGCATCTGAGACCATCTCCATAGTGAGTGTGCCTCCGGGTGCAGAGTTACTGAGAGAGACTACCAGCGACTCCCAACTGTCTGGTAAGGAACTGAGAAGTAGTAAGACTTGATCTTCATCTTTAAGAATGAACTTGACAGCTACAAGTTGATTCACCAAGTTCTGAAACTCATTGGTGTGCTCAGCTACAGAAGTACCATTTTTCAACTTCAAGTTGACAAGCCGTCTAACCAAGAGAGCTTTATTTCGAGCGGTCTTGGCTTGATACATGTTTTCGAGCTTTTTCCAGAGCTCGTATGCATTCGTCTCCTGTGCAGCATGGTGAAACACACTGTGGTCAATCCATATACGAATTTGACCAATCGTCTTCTTGTGTTTCATTGTCCACTCAGCATCCTTTATATCATCTGGTCTCTTGCCCTCATTTTCCAAGGGATCCGCCAAATCTCTGCAATTCAAGAAATCCACCATCCGAGGTTTCCACAAAGCATAATTTGTCGGTGTCAACTTCATCATAGCTCCTGATGACTCTGATGTAGAGGCTTCCATCAGAAAAGATTCGGTTTCAAGCTAAACCGAGCAATACTGAAATTTTGGAGCGGAATTTAGCAAAACCGATAGCACGGTTGCGTCCGGAAGGGTCGAAAACCTTAGGAACCGGTCTGACCTTCCTGAAAACCGGTCCGAAAAATACCGAACCGGCCGGTCAAAGTTTCTGTAATTTGAACCAGACTTAACTGTTGACTAACGGTCAACTGACACCGTTTGCTGACGTGGCCGCTGACGTGGCACATTTTGCTGACGTGGCAGATGGTGACGTGGCACTGACGTGGCAGACGGTGACATCAGCATGACGTCACTTCGTCTTCTTCCTCCAGCAAGCATGAATAGTGCAGAAAATTTCAGAGGGAGAGTGTGGCTCACCCCGACGTCCGATTTCGATGATTTTTGAACCAGGAGACTCGTGAGGTGATGAGGAACACCCAGATGTGTTCAAAACTTGATTTCGTTGAAGTCGAAAAATTGACCCGAGAGCAAAAACATGCTCTGTTTCAGTCCGGGATGACTTCCGGGACTTAACCTCGGCTCCGATACCACTTGTTGAGGGTACCGGATCAATATGACAAGCAACGAAACCAAAAACTGAGAGAAAAATGCTTTGAGTTTATTTTCTTCAAAACTAACTACACCACTTTCTTTCTCTCTCTACCACTCTTCTCTTGTAAATCATACAATACATGCACACACACATATCTTTATATAGAGATACAAATACCTACTAAGTCAAACCATGTGCCAAACTTTGGCCAAACATGGACTGCATTTTCAACCAAGGTGGGCAGTGAGTTGGTGAAGGGCTGCATGGTGGGTTGGTGAAGGGTGGACTTGGTGGTTAGCTGGCTGCTGCTTCTAGACATGGTGGTTGGTGGCTTACATGCAAAGTTAGACTTTGCATGCAACTAGAGTATGGACTCCACAAATGTTACATATGTCAGATAATTACTTCGGTTTCATGAAAATATCTGCCAACTATTTCCTTCGTTTTCCTTCGTGTTTTATCCCAAAGGAAGAGATCTTTTTTTATCAGTCAATATATGGAGGAGCTGAGTTTATTCTAATATTGTCTCTTTAAAATTATACATGTTCCTCTACTTTTTTAATGTAAAACATGTGCTCATGCCTTGGCATACTATTACTCATCGCTATATGCTCTTCGTCTCTAAAATTTGTCCTCCTGTTTCATTTCTTCTTCCTTACTACATATATCCTAACAATAACATAAATGCCCACATGAAATTTCTTGTAAAAATGTAATTCATGTATTTTCTAGAACATCGTCTCGATCACCATCACTTTCTTTTGGGTATACTTTATTTCTCGGATCTTCCATCATCATTTCTATGTATGCCCTCTCTGGAACATTGAAGTTTTACTTTGATAGGATAGTTAATTTGGTTCTTTAGCTCATGATAAATACTTTGAGTACTTCATTCCAATTTTGCCTTAAATTGGTCCTTTATCGGTTTGTTTTAAGCTTTGTCTATGGTATGGCATGTATGGTGTTCAGTCATAAACATTTGTCTTTGACGGGTGAAATATTTTGGCTTGATCTTAAATTCTTACATTGATTTATCACATGGCCAGATTGCAGATCCTATAGTCATGCTCGCTTTTGCATCAAAAAATTGCACATACCTTGATGTTGTTGAAATGAATTTGGGTTAAAAAAAACTACTTTATCTTTTCTTTGAAGCGTTATTTATGACATATGGCACGCAACAATTAGTTTGTTTCCCTGAAGTTCAGTGTGGTGTTGAACAAATTAGATGGGATGGTTTTGGGAGAATCTTTTATAAGATGACGATCAACTTGATTTGAGGTAATTTCTTTGATCTTAGTGATCACATCACCAACAATCATTCTCTGCGTCGCCTAATCTGAACTAGAATTCCTTGGATTGGATATTTTAATTTAATTTTTTGTATCATGAAATTAAAATATTTGATGTAATTTTATTCTTTGTGAACATATTTGAAGACATTTATTCAGTCAATTTATTTCTGGGATATAAATTAAAACGGTTCTTTTAAAGTGAATAGGGATTACCACTTTTTTAGGATGAACAAGAGAGTTTTAATCTCTATCAAAACTAAAAAACATTTCATACCAACAATTCTAAAAAAAAAATTTGAAAGTTATTTTTCGACAATTTCAAATATTAAAATGAATATACACACAATTAATCAATTTCCGTGGCGTAGCCAGAGGTCGAACACTAGTCTATCTAAAGCCTGTGCACTCCTGCCATTAGCGGGCGAGTCCCAAGTTTTTCCACCCGTATACTCTCGCGCCTGGTGGTTCTTCCAAAAACTTTGCAAGCAAAACGACACCGTTTTCAATCCCTTGACCTACTTCTGAAACGTCTGCCTTCTTCCCCACACACTGAAAAAATCTCCTCCAAAAAAACACCCTCCCTTTTCGTATCATCCACTTCCCTCCCACCCTTGCCCTTGGTTGTTGTTTGTTTGCGATCGGCAGCACTTTGTTTCCTTCTGCGACTTGATTCGTCTGGTGCCTAGGTTTGTCTTCTAGCATCTGGTTATCGATTCCTGATAATCTTGGTTGAAATCTTCGGCGGACCTGCGGTTGCTCTTTCATCTTCGCGAAATCCTGGTTGAAATCTTGGGCTTTGGTGCTGATTCTACGGTTGCCTACCATGCGTATTGCAATCTAATATTATTATGACAATATCGGAGACGACCGCCACTTTGAACCCCTCTGGTTTTCATACTCAGCTTCGATTCTTCGCCTCTATCTCCCAGGTTATTGTCTTCGATTTCATTATTTTTTTCAGTTCCCAGGTTCTCATTTATGCTCAGTTTGAATTCCTTTCGATTTTGACGGCCAGGTTCCCATTGAAGCTCGGCTTCTATTTTGTTCACAATTTCAATTCTTCTGCTCCTGTATTAATTACTTCTTCTGTTGGGTTTCTTCAATTTGATTGTTTTTTGTTACCCGTGTTGAGTAGGTTTTTTTGGTCATGTTTGGGTTTGTTGTGCTGCATGGATACTGATTGATGCTTCGATTTTTCGTGGATTTTTTTTTGCCACTGTCTTTGATCTGTGGACAAACTTATTGCTAGGATGATCATGTTTTGTTAAGGAGATGGCCATTTTAAACTTAGTAGAGATGAGAAAGGGAGTGAGCTCTGTTTCTCCATTGCTTCTCACAACCATACTGTGATGTATTTTTTTTCACTTTCTCTATGTTTTTTCTTGCAGGTTTGGATAGGTTTCTTAGGCAGTGTTTGCTGTGCATTTGATCACTGCTTCCCTCACTCTTTTTCCATTTGAGGTTAGTCTTTTTTGTGCGTTTGCTCTTTGCACTAAGATTCATTCAGGCTCTTGGAGTTGTTGTCCAATTAAACCTTTGTTGTAGAAATCACTAACTGCAACTGCGGTTGGAGAATTCTTCTTAATCTTCAGTTGTTGGACATCTGTATCAATCTGTCCAGCACTCTTTTTTTACCCATTGCATGTATGATGACATTAAAGATGACACCACTTTACTAGGCCTAAAAAGAGTGATTGGTAGACCCTAGCAAAAGGGAAGCAATGAAAATTGTTCTTATGCTCTGTTTAATTTTGGAATTGATTTAGTTTGGTAGTAGTTTTTTGCTAACTATGACTGATGTTTATTGTTCATGTTATTAACTTTCAGAACTTTTGGTAGTGGCCATCTTCACGTGCAATTGGGGCCATTGTTAGATTAAATGCTTTTGCAGGTTCACAATTTCACATTATGGGTGAAGGGTAAGTTCCTCATAACTTCACATATCAATTACATGCAACTTTTCTAAATTCCTACTCTGTGAAAGGTATGCTGCGTTGTCTCCATGTGTTCATGTGTTCCTATTATCCAAGTCGTTACCTTAGAGGAATACTGGTTAAAAGAAGGATGGTGAATGTTGCAGGTTAGATATGATTTTAGCGGGATCAAGGTCAAAGTTTTTGTGAAATATATTAGCGTGTCAAAAAATTAAGATAAGTGTTGACTCACTATACATATGAGAAGAAGATTTTTTTCCCCTTTTTCCTTCACCTTTGTTTTCAAGTTGCAGGCATCTGGGCTATGGCTTCTTTCTGGAAATAGATAAAGGGAACATCATTAATGAATTTTTAATTCTATCTCTTGCAGACTCCACATGTGATCGACACTTGTGTATGAAGAAGTCATGTGGGTTCTATGCAAAAAAAAAAGACAATGATATGAGTTAACTGTTTTCATATCGTGATTTTAGGTGACTGACTTGATATTAGAAGGACTTGATGAGAAATTATCTTATAGTTTTTTTAGTAGGCTGGATGGTGAGCAAGCCTTATCTTTGGCCCCATTTGGGCACTTAAACTTCAGCACAGTAATGGTGTTGAACTCTATCTATAATGTAGGTATCCTATAAATTGACCTCTAAAGATGATTGCAGATGTCTACCAATTACACTAGATGCCTGCATTTGATTTATCAGTTTTTTATTTATTAATGAATTTCAATATTTTTCAAATTTCTCTCAAACTCTTATTAATTTATTGACATATTTATTGCATAGTTAAAAGTGGAACATATAAATTATATTTCTTTAGTCATTGAATTTATTCATTTATTTGTTGCAGGTTGGTGCTGTTTCAGATGATGATTTATTAGCTCTCGACTCCATATCAGGTATTCAGGGTTTTATGAAACAAGATTTGAGTGACTTGTGACAACAAAATACAAATGGTGGCCTATTATTTCACATAACATTTTTTGCCGTTTCGTCTCATGATTCACCTTTGTTAGGTCCTCTTATCTTTTCATTTATCAGAAATTAATAGTTGGATAGAACTATGAGGTCACATTTACTAACAGATAAACACTGGTTTCAATTTGAATTATCATTGGAACATGTAAGAAGACTGGAGATGAAATACTTACACTTCTATGAACATGGTCGGACTTTTGATTTCTCCAATAACAGTTTACATTCCCTATTACAAGTTAGTTGTTAGACGGACCATATAGATTACTCATGGCTTCCAACTCTAGCTCTATTTTGCGCTTGTGTGGCTTGGTGATTAATATTTTGTGTCATAAATTGAATGTGTGAGTTCGAATGTTCTCTATTTATGGGTTCAAAAAGGTATGGTTCCCTTCCAGCATGTGTGCCATTTTCGAAAAATTTAACCATATTTGACATCGAGACGGGAATGGTAAGTGAGTGAATGAAGGTTTCAATTTCGCATTCATCTATTGGTTTGTGACAGGGGAAACTGAATTATACTTATTCCTTCTGTCTGCAAAATAGTACTGATACTTTAACACTCATTTGTGAAGATGTTTATTTGTTTTACTTGATACTGGTGCTATATGCGCTTCATATCATAATTTGCTTAATCAAATGTAACAATATCCTGTATTGGTGAATCCTTGAACAACATTGTTAAAGCTCTTAAGTTTTCATAAATATCACAAATAATCTAGTAAATTTCCAGCATGGACTTTCTTTATCAAAATCTCAGCATCCAGTAACTTTGGTTAAACTACTTCAGTTAAAAGAAGTTATTTTGTAGAAGTCACAGAATGAGGTGAATCAGATGGACCTTGCTTAATGCAGTCACTCAAGCAGGTTTTGAAAATGCTAGAAGCCATTGTTATACTGAAGTTTGCCATGTTTTATTAAGATCTAAAGAGATGTGTTTCTTTTGCTGATGTTTTCACTAGAAACTATTAATTTGCTGTAGAAATACATAAAGTTTACCCAATTTGTTGTTCAAATCTTCATATTTATGTGCAATAGCTCAGATATTTCGCATAATTAGTTCACTTTTTTATTGTAATATAACTAGCTCAAGTGATAATTTGTATATGCAACAATTTGTTTACAAGGAATGAACTACACATTGTAAGGGACAGTAACCCATTTCCAGTTATCCTCAAGAGTATATGCAGGACCAAAGTGTTTTGACGTTATGAAGAGAACTTGGAACTTTGAATGTAAACTTTGCTTAATTGGCACAGCAGCCCATTATGGGTATAAACTAATAGAGTTTTATCTTTTCTTTTGGGGTGCTTATGAATAGACATGTTGCTTAAGTGTGAGCAAAAGATGGGTTTTTGTGTTGTTTTGGTTGGTGTTCTCTTCGAGGTTGATAGACCACAAAATAATAATATCATACATGGCTTAAAGACTGGATAATCATTGCTTGCTGAAATTGGTGTTGTATGTCAGTTTTTAATTTAACTCTTTCAGTGCGCTCTCTTCTAACCCCATCTATCTATTACTTCTATCTGGCGGCGAGTCTCTGTTCATGTTGTGATGCAGAGGCCCCCAACCCAGGACGATACCCACTCATGGGCCCCTTAGCGATGGGCTGTCAACCACCTGGCCTGGCTCAGAGGCCGTAGCATGGCCAGCCAGCGAGGCCTGGCCCAAACATCAGGGCTGCAGCCCATACACCCCAACCCAGGATCTCCACTCCTCCCAGAGTGGTGGGTTGTTGGTGTGAGGATTCGAACCCTCACACCCTTTGTAAGGGGCAACCCTCACAACCAGCAAAGCGTGGCCCCACCTTAGTCATCATATGAAGTGGACAGTGTGTATACCGTTAATTAACCCAACGGGACTCTAGTAAAACCTCGGGCAGCAGTCCCCTAGTGGTCTAGAACCCTCTTAAATATCTCGAAGTTGGGTCCAACCCGGCCCCATCTACACCCTTTTGTTTCATGATCCATCTAGTTTTTATTACTTAGGCCACTTAGAAAAGCCCATATAAAAGTATTTTACAGTCCAGCCCATGTGGATTATCCGACACCAACACCAGATGCTGTAAATAGGTTTGTACTTTGTAGATGTACATTCATGTCAATTCCCTGTAAGCTTTTCTTGAATTCTTATGCATGTTGTCTAAGCAAATCGATAAGGCTATAAATCCAAGAATACAAACTGGAATTACTGGAACGAATTCTACATCTTTGTTTACAGACAGAGATAACAACGTTTGGTATCTAAAACGGCGCCGTTTCTCGAGCAGAAGGAGAGCAAGCAAGCAAGAAGTGCTTGGAGAAGGAAGAGGATGAGTTCACCTTCTTCTTATCCTTCTTTTGTTGATTCATGGCCGCGTCTCAGCACCGCTGCGTTTTTGGTAATCTCTCAAAGCTCAAACTCTTCGGAATTTTGCGATGGTGAATTTAACCCTCGCTACGGTTTCTTGATGTTTATCTCCCTCTTTTTTTTTGGGGGGCGTGAAAGATAATGGATTATTTGTTGATTTCTGTTTCTGTTTGTTGTTCTATCTGTGACTGGTACAGTTGGTAATATTCCGTATGATGTAACTGAGGAGCAGCTCATTGAAATCTGCAGGGAGGTTGGGCCTGTTGTATCATTCAGGTCAGTACTTGAATAACATGATTCTTTCTGTAACATAAATCCTAGAACTAGATGTCTCAGATTGTGATTGCAACTTCATGGTTAGGTTTGGTGGCTGACAAATTGTGGAGAAATTTATAAAGTATTAATCTTGTGATGTGATGCAAGTAATTTGCAATAAATAAAACCTATAACTATAATATTCTAGGTCTAAAGAAAAACCATCAAAGTTTTGTGATTTATGGATATGGTAAACTTGTTTTGGGATTTTCTGACCCAAGTATTCAATTAATTTGTACTTGTTTATTGCTGGATTGAGATTAAGAAAAAAATTCTACTATTTTTGGAGGCTCATGGTTATTTTATTGAAGTACAAGAGGTCTGATTCCATATTTCCTTCAAGTTGACTTAGTGAAATACCATAGTTATCCTCATTATAAAGTGGAGATTCTTAAAGGTCTCAACCCTTTATTAGCTCACATTCCCCTAGAAGGGGATTGCTCCCTGAAAGTTGATGTGCACCGTGGCCATGATCACACCTTGCTTGAAGAGAATGAGGTATCTTTGGCAACTTAAGCCATATTTATATGTTCCTCGCACTTGGACAATATAACGGTTTGCATGTTTGAAAAAAAGGATATAGAATTGATGTGCTGTCATTGGAAAGTAGACAATTGTGAGTTTTTTTTGTTGATCATGTTCTTTGTCTAATCAAATCGTTAGAGTTGCTACTATAGATTGGCAATGGTGCATGTGCAATTGGGCATTAAGTTGTCCACTGTCAGATAAGGCAACGAGCTATAATTTGGATAAGTAGCATGAACAGCTCACGCTGTACAACTTTTAGATGCAGGAACTGACTATGTAGCTATGATATTTACCAAAATTTGATGAATTCTCTCTTAATTGAATGCTGGGGCGTCAGTGGTTGTGTAGTCTATATTATGGTATAAGCTTCTAATAGTTCCTAGTTATTCTGCTGTCTATATGTTTTGCATTCAGTTTGGCAATCCATATGGTATTTCTGAGGTTCATACTTTTCATAAGACTAATTGTTTGCTTCAAATATGTTTTCCCAACAGATTAGTTACAGATAGAGAAACTGGGAGACCAAAAGGCTATGGGTTCTGCGAATATAAAGATGAAGAGACAGCTCTAAGTGCACGTCGTAATCTTCAAGGTTATGAGATCAATGGGAGACAATTACGTGTTGATTTTGCAGAAAATGATAAAGGTGCTGACAGGAGCCGGGAGCAGGTAAAATTTTAATCTGGCTTCCTAATGTTCATTGCAAGATTAACTTCTTATTTGATATGGTGCGACATAGATTGATTGAGCAAGTATTACTCTGCAATTGCAGCTTTTGTATTTTCGTTGTAAGGTATCAATGACATGGTTCCCTTTCTTGCTTGTCTTACTTATTATGTTGTTTATGTTGGAGCTTATGAATTCTTTGTGCATATTCTGGTTTTTGTTCGCAATACTAAAAATTATCTCCGAGACATGAATATGAGGCTTTTGGTTCTGGTTGGTTGGAATGATGAATAAGGATATTTATTTCAATATTCACTTGTTTTGTTGATGGGCTATGAAAGAAATATCGTGTTTGACATAAGTTTCCATTGGGACTAGTTTAGAGTTAAATGTTTATCTTTGCTCTAATCACTAGAAATCATATGCTTTCACTTGATCCTTTGTGGTGCTTCAAGAATTTTAGTTTTGTACTTTGAAGTTTGAACATACTATTTTAATGGCTTAAGGGGAAGAAATATAAAAATGGGACAAGTAAAGGTAAGCCATTATCAGGTTGATCTTTTACAGATATTTATATTCGAGGAAAGCATGGATGGTATAAGCTGCTACACTGTTGATATTTGGGCTGATTTTGGTACAGGTTGTATAGTGTTTGCTGATGGTGGAGGTTTATTTTGTCCTGATACTGCAAATCATTTGAGTGTCCCCTTTTCTTTGGTGGAAATCACCTGAGCCTTTTTAAATGATGATATTTATGTTATAATGAACCCTCATACTAAAAAATGACCTAGATAAATCCCCTTCAAGTATAATGAGTTGCGATGACAAACTTTTTATGCTGTATTGAACATCATAGATTCAAGTTGGCATATTTTGAATGGTGGGTGATACCTTGTCATTTGCACATTGGGTGATTTTTTTCTCTAGATTTAGAGTTAGGGTTTAGGATTTATCTTGATTTGTGGGGTCTAGGGTTGTCATGCTTTCGATAAGAACTTCACCTGCCACACATTCAATATCAATCAAAAAGAAAAATTGGAAGTGTTTTGTTTATTCAAACAAAAAACAAACCAACCCCTCAAATCTCATTTAATTCATATGTCACAAAGTAAGCATTTTATAAATCTCCATCAATCCCACATGGCCATAAGCTAAATAAACTTAAACACAAGATATCCAGGCTTCCTCCAATTTTGTGTTCAACATAAAAAATGGGATGCAAAACCCCCTTAACCTACTAGTCATAGACTTCAACACAACTAGTGCACTAAATCAAGGCAGTCCTGAATGGGATTCACTGAAAGTTCAAGCAAAGGAAGCACACAAATAGTATGGCTGCTTTGAGGCTGTGTACAAGGGACTTCCCTGGAGCTCTGAAAGGCCCATTTTGGTGCCCTGCAAGAGCTTTTGACCTCCCTACTGATTTCAACAAAATGAAATGTTTATGAAAAACCCTTTCATGGCGATGGTGGTCGTGACTGCATCTGCACTGTGTTTGAAACCATTGGGGTTGACTGTGCTACCATGAATTCACCAACACATTTTGGCCCCATGAGAACCCTTTTTTGGATAAATAATATTGTTTGTTAGTTACTTTTCAGCATTAGAGATGTTTCCATCCTTCAACCTGTTCGAATATTTAGGAGTGGCTACCACTAGGCCAATAGGTCCTTTGTTCCAAAGAAAACCTATAATCCCAATACTGCTTCTCTTTTATGAGAACCTGAATATACCACTGTTTCTGCTTCTGCATTTTGTATAGTTGGAACTTTTGGTATTGTGTTGTGGGCTCTCTGAACTTCATCTCAATTAACTGTGCTTCTGGGTAATTGCGGGTTGCATCATTAAGTTTTACACTTTCTTTTCATTTCACTAATGTTCAGCTTTGCCACTAAAATGGGTTGCAGTTTTCCAGGACCACTTTCTGCTATCATCTTAAGGTACTAATATTGTTTTTACTTCTTGCAGGGTAGGGGTGGACCAGGGCTTGCTGCAAATGTTGGTTGGTCTTTTTTGTTCTTTTAACTTACAAACCTTGAGTCAACTATTCATGTGAATACAACATGATTTTTTTTCCTTCTATAAAAGCTCAAAAACAATTGGGTGGCCTGGGAATCCATGGAGATTCTGTGCAGCATCAACCGATTGGTCTCCATTTAGCTGTGACTGCTGCAAATGTAATGGCTGGAGCTTTAGGCGGGGCTCAGACTGCTGTTCAATCAAATCAAAGTGGTCTGCATAGTCAGTCTTTGCCAGCAAATGATCCCTTAACACTTCATCTAGCCAAAATGTCACGAGTTCAACTAAATGAAATTTTGTCTGACCTTAAGGCTTGTATCTGACTGATCTTATACATAAAGAGTTACATTTATTTGCATTCTTAATGGATATCGTGAGTAACATTGTGTCATTCGTCTCTATTTGTATTGTAGGTGATGGCTACACAGAACAAGGAACAAGCTCGCCAGCTATTTCTGTCAAGGCCGCAGTTGTCAAAAGCTCTTTTCCAGGTACTTGTCCATAAGTCGAAGTTCTAGAGACAAGGTCCTTAAATACTAACGTGTATATTTCTTGTTTGGCAATATGTTGTTGTTTCTATGATTTTTTTTGTTCTGTATATACATGCATTTCTTCATTAAATGTTTCGTGTTCCGACCCAAACTTCCTAAAGACCAGCCCCCTGTTTTTGGTATTTAAAGTGGTTACGAAGCATTAGATTCTCATATCTCCTCATGTTTCACATCTCCTCATGGTTCACATCTGTATCATTCATTTAGTTTGGTGGTTGAAGCTACAGGATTAAACATGTGTAACATGGAAAACAAACAGTTGCTAGAAAATGAAGCCATCACTTGGACTAGCATGGTTTCTGGCTATCCTCCGTTGGTTTCAAAGTCCTACTAATTAGAAATATGATAAAATACATTCCTTTTGGTTGGTGAAATTAGAGTTGGATGTGTGAGTTTATTGTGCATAGCAAGTGCAGGCATTTGAAGACGTTTTTCTAGAGATGGGCCTTCATTTAAAATTGAGCTGTGATTAATAATTGGAATATCTATAATTTTCCAATCTATAATTTTTTGATAAAAAAGCAAAGAAAATTTTACTTCCATTAGCTTCCAAATTTAAGCCATTATCAGAAGAAATTTGATATGACATTTTCATCTTTCATTATTTATTAATGCTATGAGTCTATGACATATATTTCCGTGCATCCATGCATATTTGTATGTATGAATGTAGTAAATTTATAAATACATGCCATAATTTGATAGCTTAAATGTTTTATTTTTCTTTCCAATATTCTCTCGTACTTCTTTGCTTATTTTTGTTTCCTGTTGTATTAGTTATTTTCTTTGACTTATTTTATGTTTCATTGAAATTTTATATTATTCAATAATAGCTTTTAATAAGTTGTTATGTTCTTGTTGATTACGGAGTGTTTGCCATATGAAATTTGATAATATATCTATAGCTTAGTTCACGCATGTCTATGCCTATGCACAAGATTTGCCAACAGGAAATAGCCACACCTTTGGTGGAGCTTTAGGTTGCCAAACACAATCCTGTAGAAGATGGTGGTTGCCAAGAGGAGAGTTGGACTTGAGAAGCTCTTTTTTAATAAGAAATGACAGTAAAAGCGTGGTCTGTAACTCTTTTTTGAGATAATTACTATGGATAATTTACAAGAAGAGCTTACGATTCGGAAAACAGATGTACACTCTCTGCAAAGTTGCTGAAGAGTTATTAATCTTCTCTTGCTGCACTGTCCTTGATCAAGACTTTTGTGAATCACAGTTTGGAAAATTTTCAGTGTCAATTGGGTTTCCAGTGGCAGAGTTGCATGGAGTGCTCTTTGCAAAAACAAGTCAGAAAGAGGGATCATTTACTCTTATTTATGCGATCATGATGTGGCTGATTTGGAAGGAGAGGAACGATAGAAGCTTCAATGACTAGGAGACCTCTATAGATAAATTTCTGGAGGGCTCTTTTAAATATTTGAAACTTTTTTGCTATGCTTGTTGCAAAAATTTTCTTGAGGCCATTAGTTTAGACTCTTTGTAATCTTCTTGTTTGCACCTCCTGGGTGCTTTAATAAATTTGCCATTCAGAAAAATGTCTATTTAGTATAATAATGGTGCTTTTATTTTCTTATTATTTTTGTATTTCCTTAAGGTAAAAGGTAAACAACACCCATGCTCAAGGTTCCCCCTGTAGGCAGGGAGGGGATTTGCAAAATGTATGCAAACCATATCCGCACATGATATGTGGAAAGACTGCTTCAGTAATTGAACCTGTGATGAGCTCTAAGTTACACCGCTGTAACTCTACTTGGGCCACATGTTTGTCTGTATATAAAATTAAGATAAAAATATGTGTTTTTATATTTCCTTATTTTTTTAAAAGTTGCTTGCCTTCATTTTGGTATCCTATAACACTGAATATGTTAATTCCACCCCTTTTTGATCATTTTGTACGACATTATCATACAGTCAACTGTTCCTTTTATGAGGGAATACATTTGGTATTGCTGCAAATCTTCGTGACCAAGATTTAAGTTTCCAACATTAAGCTCAAGCTTTGAAACTATATTGTTATTATTATTGATCTACCTTCAAAGATTTCATGTTTAAACTTTTCGTACTGTGAGTGCCATCATACTGATGGCCAGTCTAACTTCCGATTGTATTCTTGTGTTTTTTGATTGGCTCTGCAACTTATCTCTTCAGAGGTTTATATTGGTCTTTATCTTACAAGACTTCGTGCATCTTTATGTGCAGGCACAGGTGATGCTGGGAATGGTTACCCCTGAAGTGGTTGGTGTCCTTGCCTCAAAACATCAATGTTATTCGTCTTTAAGAAATGTCTGTTGTGTAAAATAAACTCTATGTTTACCCTTGCCTTTGTTTTGTGCAGTTTCAGATGCCAAATCTTCGGCAGGCACCATTCCAACCTGCAAATTCCTCACGTCAAGAGGGGCAGCTGGGTCTGCAGTTAGCAGGTGAAAGTGTTCCTGAAATGATCCCTCTTGTACCTGTGATTCAGTCTGCCATGATACCCAATTTTCTGGAAGGCCGAGTGTCTGATGTGCCCCAAGCCTCATTGGTTCATAATCAATTCTCTGGTCCCCCTCAAACTCTTGGGCAACCTCAACATGCCAACAGCAGTGTTGTACAACAGACCTCGTTTCAATCAGTTCTTTCTACACGTGTCAATGTTAGACCACAGATTCAGACAGCAAGTTCTTCCCTAAACCAACAAATGCAACCTCCTTTGCCACAGCACTCAGGACAGCTAGGTGTTGTAAATTTGGGGAATTCGAATCCAACAATTCTTTCAAATGCTGCCGTACAGTCTTCACTTTTGCTTCATCCTTCATCGTCGAAGGTTATTGACTTTCAGGTATTAAACTTAGCAAGTAGTTCTTGTTATTCACTATAAAAGGAGTGTATATGTTTACTTCAGAGTTCCTGTTCTCCTTGCATTGGTGACTATGGAGTTTCTTGAAGTTTTATTTTCTGTTAATGTTGAATACTTACTTGAGGGAGAAGCAGGTATAGCAAACAAAAGTTTACTATATCCCACTTTGGACTGTATGTAGAATCATGTTCTTTCTCTCATTAGATGTCTATATTTCTTTAGATGTGCTTTTGATCAACTTTCTTCAAATTCTTAAAATGAGAGGCCTGTTATTTCTTCTGAAAAAAAAAACTTGTAGTTGTTATCTATTTTTTTTGGGAAATATCTAACAATGTGGTTATTCTGTTTACTAATAAATTTGGTGAAACATGGTGATCCCCTCTCCCTCCCTTGCCCTGAAGCATTTGTTAATTGCTCTACCAATAATCATACCGGTGATACTTGTAATATTGAGTTTCAAATTATTTGCAAGATCTACTTTCATCCTTTCTAATTCCTTATTACGAAATTATTTTAATTCATTATAGTTATGTTTGTCCATATAATTGTGTTTCTGTATCTAACTTCATCATGACAACAGCCTGGCCCCTCACTGCCATCAGGCATTTCTGATTCGACTATGAAGGGTGCTGATAAAACTGCTCGCAATGCATATCCAAACGTAGGTATGGGGTTCGGGGAAAAAAGAATTTATCATGATGCTTCAGAAGTTAGCAATCGGCCATCAAAATTGGTTAAACTAGAAGATGGCAGGGGTGCCTCTTCCTCTATAGGCGGTTTGGATGTGCCTACTGCTTTCAGATCTGCACCATCACAAGCAATAGGAGTTGGTTCAGTGCCTGTAAATCCAGTTGTTAAGGCAGAAACTGTGCCATATTCTACAAAACAGACATTGCAGGTAATGTGCAATTTGTATTGCAACCATGCATATATTAGTCATTACTCTTTTCAATCATTGATCATCCTAAATGGGAAATTGATCATCCTAAATGGGAAATGGTTAATCCTCGTAATCCACCATGCTTCTTAATTCTGCTGATTTGATGGACAGTATTCAATTATTCATGTAATCTTTTGATAAATATAATATCTTGAAAATGCAAAAAATGAATGCAGGAATAATAAAAGGGTATTGTAATTGAATTGTTGTCAGTTTTTCCTACTTACAAGCTTGAGGACTTGAGGTTAACCATGTCCTTCAAGACATACTGCCCTTCTTTAAAGTGCAAGTTATATGTTAATTTGAAGTCTTGCATTTATTGAAGTTCTAGTCTCATATCTTGCCAAATGCTTATGGTAGTGGACCCATTCGTCAAATATTTACCTCTGACTCCAGCTTGTCATGGGATGGCAATAGAAAGGCTTAGCATGCCTAGTGAACCTGCCTTGTTCGTTATGGGATGGCAATAGAAAGGCTTAGCATGCCTAGTGAACCTGCCTTGTTTGGGTTAAGCAGAGTGTACTTTTTTGGGTGGGATAAACATGTCAGACTCGTTATGGATTTGGAGTGGGGATAGGCTTAGGGTGCATTGCTGCTACTGCTTTTGTGCGTGCATGAGCACGAATGTGCATGTGCTTCCTTTTGTGTTGCGCTGAGATCAGTATTTACTATGTGCATGATACTGAGTAGTAGAAAGGCCTCTGTAGACCTTGCGAAGGCAGGGCTTGGTGCTGTCCTGTAGATTTGAACCTCGAGGCCGAGCCCTAACATGGCATAAGGTTTTGCTAAGGTAACATTGGTTGGAAATGAGCTCTCTGCAATTCATCCTCCCTAAAGCCTTCTGCTTCTATTGGGTGATAAGATTGTCTATTTGCATCATAATTATTTTTCTTTTTATTTACTTTTTCTGGGTAAAGATTACAAACTTTTTCACTCCGAAGGGAAATAATATGCACACATGGCATTTGACACCTTTCTACTGTATATAAGTAGATGATATTTTGGCCAGTTCTAAAGTAACTTGGCTTAATATGTTAGCCTTGTGTACACGTGATCTTATCGATGTTTGGCTTCATCATTTGCAGGTTCCTACTGACGTAGAGTCAGCCTTACTGCAACAGGTGATGAACTTGACTCCAGAGGAGTTAAATTTATTGCCTGCTGAACAACGGCAACAGGTCATTCAACTCCAACAGGCGCTTCGTCGAGAGCAAATACGACCATTATAAGGGGGAGGGGGGCATATTAAGCTGCCTTGCAATGCAGTTTTTGTTGTTAGGACCGGCTCCGGTGTACCCAAGAAGAAGGTTCAACAATTGATTCGATTATTACTTCTCAAGGCTTGTAAAATTCTTTTTTAACAGATGATCCTCACTGGGATCTGAAATGCATAAGCATTGTGCCATTATGTAACGTTTTTCAGCATATATAAAGAATCAAGGGACAAAGAGAAGACAAAAGTTCTAATCCCTTGTAGAGTTGAGTATCTTTGCGCAATGCTTTGGATATTTTGCATTGTTTCCTCTATTGTTCTTTTTCCTTTTTATGACACCAAGGGAAAGGATAATTATCATATTGATTTAGATTAATTCGTGTTTTGGTTGTCCTAATATATTTTTTAAGTGTGTTTGGATCAAGAGAATTATGTCTGGTTAACTCTCGGTAATCTATTTTATAGTGTGTTTAGATTGAGGGAATGAGAGTGAAGAGAAGTCTCAATACAACCACATCAACAAAACACATTTTTCAATATAGCTACATTAGCAAAACACATTAACTTTGTTGGCTCATTAACTTGACACCGTTGCAACTTGCAAGTGCCCTTAGTGTGTTTAGATTGAGGGAATGAGAACGAAGAGAAGATAATGGGAGATATTTTATCTCGTGTTTGGATGGATTAGAAAAATAAAATTTTAATTTATGAGCATCATAATTTTATTTTATTTTTTCTTTTTCCTCCAAATAACCTCAAATTGTTATGGAAATATTATAACAAAAAATTAAGCACATTTTCCTCTCAATTATCTCCAAATTCATGTTTCTAATTTTTTCTAAACAATTCAAATAAAGGAGATGAGCAAAAAACTCATTTTCTTTCTCTTTCCGTCCCTCAAATCTCCCAATCCAAGCGACTCTTGAAAATAATTCAAATTTGCACCAAATTGACCGAAATTCTATATTAAACATATATCTCATATCATATATTAAATTACTAAGTTAATTTTATATTTTATTTGGACCATTGATCTTATGAATCAATGGCCCAGATGTTTAAGACGAATAAAAATGAAATGCTATTTATTTTTTAGGTAAATAACATTCAAAAAAACAAAATTGCCATAAATGTAAAACCCTAAACCTCGTTCTTCGACTTGTCTTCTCCAGTTCTTCAGAAATCGCCGCCCTCTCCAGCTCTTCCCCTCTCCTTCTCCTTCTGCTAAGTAGGGTGCGACCGTCGCCGACGTACTCCAACAGCTCATAGAAGCTGAGACATAAAGAATTCATGGTTAGTCGATACTTCTTGTACCACTTTTTCTTTATTTGTTTTGTTACAATCTCTTGTTTTATGGTGATGATTTTTTTTTTATTTGTGATAATTTTCAGGAGCTCTCTGAGGAGTTAGATGCACCAGAAGTTAAGAAATTTTTGAGAGGCAAAGCTCCTAATTTGGAGGTACTATATATATATACGCCCTTGTATTTAATTGGCAATTTATTATTTGTTATTGCGCTTCTAATCTGCCAAACATTACAGGTTTTACAAGACAAGAAATTGAAGGGTCAACTCTCTGTCAGAGAAGAATTCTATGGAATCTCTGCTAAAGCAGCTGCAAAGGCTGCCAAGGTACTTGCCAAGAGTACTGGACTAACATTTCAGCATTTGATTTTACTTAGCTGTGTATTCTTTAATTACATTGCCTTGTGTATGCACATTGTTCTGTGATTTTGTACCCTCACACTCGATTTTGACTTGCCTCCATGCATTATATTCGAGCATTATTTTAATCTATGTTATACAAACTGCAGTGGCTTATGCCAAGTGAGGGAGGGTTTTTGGAGGCTGAAGGTCTAGAAAAGACATGGAGAATCAAACAAGAAGCAATAGCTAAGGAAGTAGATGTCTTGAGCTCTAGGAATCAATATGATATAGTCTTACCAGGTACATCACACGTCTTTTTTCCATTTTTTCTTTTCCAGTTGTTAGTAGTTTGAATTTTTATTGACGGATTTGTGTAAGATTATTTTCTTCAAAGGGGCTTCAGTTTTTGTATTTCACGTGGGTGGAAGCTTGGGTTCATCAATAATTAAATTAAGCATGAAGGAAAAGTGGAGTGGTTGGATGGAATCAATGAGGATAGATTATAATGTGAGATTTTAGATAGATATTACCAATTATGTACTTATTGAAGGAAAGAAATTTGTTGCAGTCTATCAGATAAATAGTCTGATGATTGCATGGTGTTAGCTAAAGATCTTCTACAATTTTTTTCCTTCTTAAGTTACTCATAATCCATTTCTTAATGTGCAGATCTTGGTCCTTACACCGTTGATTTTACCTCCAGTGGTCGGTATATGGCAGTTGCTGGACGGAAAGGCCACCTCGCTATTGTTGACATGCAGAATATGAACCTGATAAGAGAGATTCAGGTATTCTCTGCTGTAAAAACTGGCTGGAGCTTATTGTGATTGAACCATGTTTGAGAACTGAAAACTACGAATTTTTCAAGTTTACAATGATTATTAGTTCAAGCTACGCTGCTACAGAAATAAGTTTGTGAATTAGGGATGCTTGAACATATAATAAGGTTTTGCAGGGATAATAATTGGATAATTACTGCTGGAAGTAGTTAACTATGGTCTATGAACATGCTGTTGCCTCCCATGCATGCCATTTAATTCTTTTATCTGTCCAATGTATTATGTTAGGGGAAAAAAAGAAAAAAAATGCTCAATGAATTGTAGGTGCTGAAAGCTTCTCTGGATGTCTTAAGAGTTAATAATGGTGGAATGATGGCATATATGATTTTGGAATAAAAATCAAACTCTCTCAGTCTGGGGATAATATTCTTAAATTTATGAAATTGAGGATTTCAAATATTATATCATGAGAGACAAAGGGTAAACGAATATATATATTTGTGTAGGTAACTATTAATTGAAAATTGTTTGTATTTAGTTCCTTTTCCTGTATATCACAAAATTTAGTTTGATGTTTATTACAAGGTTGACAATTTTTATTAGGATGTTGAGGTTTGGATCTGAAATTTGTTTAATAATTGGTTCTCTCAACGTATATACTTCAGGTCAGAGAAACAGTGCGTGATGCGGTGTTTTTGCACAATGAACTGTTCTTCGCTGCTGCACAAAAAAAGTATTTTCTTTTCACCCTAGTCTGAAGTCAAATTGTTTAACATAAGTTGGCTGTATCATTTGTTTTAAATAAATGGATTTGTTGGACCATAACAGTAATGTACTTTCATGCCTGGGATGGAAACAGTATTTTTCCTTTGGTTGAGTTGTCAAAGAGTTATCAAAGACAGGCCTAGGCACTAAGGCACGGTGGGGCGCTGCTGCCTCACCTGGCTTCACCTCAGGCACAGGCCATCAATCAGGCAGCAGTTGGGCATGCACCTTTTGCCCTTGTTGCCTCCGCTAGGGTGTGCACCTGGGCGAAACAGCCAAAGTGGGCTGTCTTGTTTTGAATTTTTAGCCTTATATATGATATTTCTATTGGGCTCACTCAATATTGATGGCAGCTGGCCCATCATAGTATTTTTGAGTGATATGCCTAACAATTGTACATTTTGGCAGGTACACATATATTTATTATCGGGATGGAACTGAACTTCACTGCTTAAGGGTCAGTATATTGTCTTTGAATTACTTGTATGTCCATTTATGTTGCTTTATGGTTGTTTCGTCTGAGATATTGGAGGCTTTCTGAATTATTAAAACAATTATAGTACAATAACATGAAGGCCTTGTCTTGGGTCATTGTTACTTTGTTAGGCTTACAGTTTACCTTGAAATTCTCCTTTACGTTTCTGTTCGTTTACTCTTTGGTTATTGTGATATACTGTTGTACATATTGAATATTATTCTCTCTTTTTTTAAAACTGGCTCTTTGTAATTGCTATTTTTTTTCAGAATACTCTAGGAATTCTTTTATTTTCAATCATTAGTGTGTTTGATTTAATAATGGCTGCTGGGACCTTGGACAGAGAAATGAGATTTCCTGCACACGTGATGCCAATGTCATGTATTTTTGTTGGATTCTAATCTATACAACATTATTATAAATGCCATTATTTGAAATAAGATAGTTTTCCTCGATTGGCAGCGGCATTGTAGGGGAAATTTTGTTGGGGTGAAGTAACACTAACACATGACTTGACTTTCAATGATCGTCAAACGTCTTATTTAAAAAAAGGAATTGTTCTTCTTGGAGTTATAATTTGAAAGAAAGTATAAAGTGACTCTCATCCAGGTTCTGTTTTGATGCTTGCTAAAGTGGGGCTTTTGTCTTATAAAGGAACTTTGTGGATTGCTTGATTCCTTTCTAATTCCATCATTTTTAATTATTCTATCAGTTGATGGTAATTCTTCCCTCATCTGAGTTGAAAGAACATGAGTATGTAGAACATGTACTGCAGTATTGTTAATTTCTGTATTGGTACATGTACAGAATTTGTCGTCTTTTGAATTATTTAGTAGACATACCTGTTCAGTGCTAATTTATATTTACATAACCATTTGGTGGTTTTTTTCCTCCTATTATTTTGGTTTTCTTTGAACTGATGTTTGATATAGCTGTCAATCTCATTCACGTTCAGCTTGGCCATATTCTTTGCATCGTTATGTGGTTCCATCAATGCATATGATGCCAAACATGTAAATTGTGTTACCAGTCAATCTTAAGGACTGAACTACACTCCTGTAATGGCAGCTATTATTGTGGAACTGATCTGAATTGTTGTCGTCTCTCAGGAACATGGCGCAGTGTTAAAACTTCAGTTCCTGAAAAATAATTTCCTTTTGGCATCAATAAACAAATTTGGGCAGCTCCATTATCAGGATGTCACAACGGGTGAGATGATAGGTAATTTCAGGACAGGCTTAGGTCGAACTAATGTAATGGAAGTGAATCCCTTCAATGGGATTGTTGCTTTAGGTCATTCAGGTGGTACAGTCACCATGTGGAAGCCTACTAGTGTCAATCCTCTCGTCAAGATGCTCTGTCATCATGGGGCTGTATCAGCTGTGGCATTCCACCCCAATGGCCATCTCATGGCCACTTCTGGTAAAGAAAGGAAAATCAAACTCTGGGACTTGAGAAAATTCGAGGTTCTTCAGACTTTACCAGGGCATGCAAAGACCTTGGATTTCAGTCAGAAAGGTCTGCTTGCTGCTGGAACCGGATCCTATGTACAGATTTTTAGAGAGACAGAATCTCAGAATTATAGCAGATATATGGGGCATTCTATGGCAAAAGGTTACCAAGTAGGGAAAGTGGCGTTCCGTCCATACGAAGATGTCCTTGGAATCGGGCACTCAATGGGTTGGTCTTCAATCCTTATACCAGGTTCAGGGGAACCCAACTTTGATTCTTGGGTGGCAAATCCATTTGAAACCCCCAAACAACGGAAGGAGAAGGAAGTGCACTCACTTCTTGACAAGCTCCCTCCTGAGACAATAATGCTAGACCCCTCAAAGATCGGTACGGTAAGACCTTCCAGGAAGAAAGAGAAACCAACAAAACAGGAGAGAGATGCGGATATGGAAGCTGCTGTTGAAGCTGCCAAGGGCATCACCCTGAAGAAGAAAACAAAGGGCAGAAGCAAGCCAAGTAAGATATCAAAGAAGAAACAGGAGAATGTTTTGCGAGCCAAGAGGCCTTTCTTGGATAAGCAAACACATGAAGAAATGTCTAAGAAGCAAAGACTAATCAGTGAAAACAAGGAAGAACTGCCAGTTTCTTTGCAGAGGTTTGCTTCTAAGAAACCCAGAGGTTAGTTTATTTTATTGTTTCTTCGTTTAGCCGAGTCGTATTCTATAAATTTTGACAGCAAAGCCAATGAGTTCTTCAATTATTAACCAAGGATTTTCTTAATGATTTTTTTTCTTACTTTTTTTTAATACATAAAAATTATGTTTTTTTCCTCATTGACAAGTAAATGAGTTTTGGTTATGCTTCCATTAGAATTAATGAATTATGAAATCACATCTTAAGTTATTATACATGAAATTAATCAATACAACCTTTTGAGAACATTGTGAATGACAAATTGGGGCAGTTTCTAATCCCCATTAGGTATAAAAAAAATCATAAATTTTCTTGTACAAATCTTCAGTTGAGGTAGCTTTTTCAAATACATGGCGGCATATCAGGTGGTGGAGGAAGCAATTTTGCATTAGGCCCTTTACCATTCTTCACAATGAATGCCATTTCCATGCCCCATGACAAGTGACGCTCTAAATGGCAATGCATAAACCAGACTCCTGCAAATAACACACACATCAACACATAATCAAACATTCTCCTCATAAGCATATATTATAGATATATATAAGTATACCCTTTATTCAGTTTATTGCAGTGTCTTAAATACTAATATCAATCGGAATCTAGATAGACTGGCAACCGGCAGTGTTTTAAATACAAGAACTAGAATCATACCGGTGAGACCATCGATATGAGCTATAACCAGTTCAACCAGTATAACTGGCAGTACCACGCATAAAAATAAATCAAAATTTCTAGAAAATACAATAAATCTGTAAAATACTATAAAATATATTTAAATCTGTAGAGCCGTGGGCTGGTATACAGTATAATTGGTACAACCGGTTGAATTGGCCGGTTCAATTCGGTTTTTTGTAACACTGGTTTGAGGCACATATGTAAAAGTCCCACATCAGTTAAGTGATAAAATCAAAAGGTTTATATATGTGCACAATGATCTCATTACCTAATTTTTTACACCAAACGTAGCAGGAAGGTTCATGGGTATGAGGGAAGAGGGAGAGAACCCTTATGGTAAGTATAGTCTTTAAGGTTTTGGGTTTAAATGAATGTCTTATGGACCCCAATGTACACACTCATATCACAATAAATGTAATAAAAGGTAAGAATTAGAAGTAATGATATATATACGTACCAGGATTATCTGCTCTGAATCTTATGGCGGCCCAACCATTCCTGGGTACAGCAATTGTGTTTACTAGGGGAGGATCAATAAGATTATACCCTAAAGGGTCCTTTTCTTTGTTAAAATTCCCAAATCCCCATCCAACCACATAAAAGCTGTAACCATGTAGATGCATTGGGTGATCTATTCCTGCACCGGCCAAGTTTGTCCCTTGGAAGACAATCTCCACTGTTGAATTATACTCCAGCACCTTCACTTCTGTTCCTCTCCTTGGTGTTTCATATATTGATGGAATGTGGTCGGCCGTAAAATCGAAGAACAAAGGCGGTTTACTGGGAAACTTGTCACCATAGACACCATTGATTTGGTAATAGTAAGCTTGTAGTAAGTCAATGTCAGGTAACACAAAGCTAATGTTGTTAATACTAGCAGCAAGCCTGCCTCCACCAGGTCCTCCACATGAGCTATCTGGGCATGGGAATCGATTTATTGAAAGTGTAAAGAGCATTCTTTTGGTTATGTTTAATGGGACCGAAATTGGGTGATAATCATCGGCTAAACTCCTTAGTTTTCTTGTGAAATTGACAGATGCGTTTGTGTCTTTAGGGTGAGGAAGATTAGGTAAGAAGGGAGTTGAAGAGGGAATGTAATTGCCATTGTATTGTATGATTCCTGTGGTGGTAGTGTTATCACTATTATCACTTGAGTATACTTTGGAGGCCATGTAGTAGTGGTTTAATGGTTGATTAGCTTCTAATAAAACGTTAATCGTTTGTCCCGGTGAAATGGCGATGCAGTCGACTTTGAAAGGTTTGACATAGCTACCATCAGTGCCGACAACAGTGAGTTGATGATTCGCCACAGTGAAGAATAGAATGTCTTGAAGGGCAGCATTGATCAAACGGAGAAGGTAGGTCTTGCCATAATCCACCATTAACTTAAACGTATCTGCAATCAAAAGAAAGTATAGATGACAAGTTAGAAGGTGTAAAGTGATGGATACACCGTATATGTTGTTCTCTCTTCTCTTTAAAATGTCATTGTACTAGTATCTTAATTAACATGGTATCGAGGCAAATACATGCTTCCAGTGCAGTTTGTTCTACATGGCTTAATATATTACTGAAGAGATCGAGATCACGAATGATAACAATTTTAAAATTTGAATTCTATGATAATAACCTGATTTTGAGCAGGGATATAGATCACCAGGTTGTCCATTGATAGTATAAGCATCAGAAACATTAGGGCCTGCTCCTGACTGTTGAAATTCTTCATAAACCTCTACTATGTCACTTTTCCACCATTCTCCTACATTTCCATTAATATGAAACGTTAATAAATATATCAATACAGAAATTGAATATAGGAAAAATACATAAATTTAATAACAAATAAATGTTGAGATGGATGCACTTGATTCGTGTGAAATCGTGAGTCTCAACTCTCAAGTGATTTATATGGAATTGTGTGTGCATACATATAAGCATTTGAAATAATTGAGACAAAAAATACTGAAATTTGTGTGATTGCTGTAATTATATATATACCTAGTATTATGGGGACGTCTTTGTGAGGCTTCGGGAAAGGGTAATTGATTCCCTTGATCTTGGGAGAAATTACGATAGCGCCATAGACAGTAGCACGCAACCAGTCACTGTGAGCATGCCACCAAAGAGTTCCTTCTTCTTCGGAAAATATGATCTTCTGGCTGAACTTTGAACCCGGCCGAATCGGGCATTGTGTGATATATTCAGGACCATCTGTCCATGGATACCTAGGTTGCCTCACTCCATGCCTGCACATCATTTATATATATATATATATATAGTTATTTACGCACATAGTTGTGTGTGTATATGTATATCAGTATACGGTTAGAAGAAAGATAAATTCTTGTACCAGTGAATGGTGATGTTGTACTTGGCCTTGTTATATACATCCACAATGATGGTATCTCCTTTGTTGACATGGAGAGTTGGACCAGGGAATTGTCCATTTACAGTCAATATGTTTTTTGTGCTGCAAAGCCTTGTGTATGGAGCTTCTTTTATCTGCATTAATTAAATAGGTAACGATACATTTAGTTTCCGATTGGTGAGGGTCTCATTAATATATGCCTAGAGTACTTAGCTTGTTTATAAAAAAAATATATACATTTAGTTCCTGAGAATTGGTACGTGACAGTGGTTTAAATACCGATATCGAAACCGGAATCATATCGCTAAGGTCACTGATATGAGGTATAATCGGTTCAATCGATATGTATAGCACAAAAATAAATTAAAATTCTTAAAAAAATAACTCATAAAAACCTTGTAAAATACTAGGAAAAAAATACTAGACAATAATCCTTTTGAATAATACAAATTTTAAATCTTAAGGAAACAACAATTTGCGAAGAAAAGTCATAAAAAATAATTTTTTTTTTAAGAAAACATGTTTAAAACCGGTTTAATATGTGTTTAACTCAGCTCGTTTAACAAATGAACCAAGCTATATATATGGAACTTACCACAAAAATGTGACGACCCAAGCCTTGACAATAAAGGAAATTGGACAACAACAAAAGTCCCACAATTTCGAGGAATACAAGTTTCATGTTTGAAGACATGTTTCTTCACCAATAATATAATATATTGAACCAACCCTATATCTATCACTCTTGCCTCTTCGATGCTTTAATGGAATATTTATGTACTTGGTGTTAAGAAAGACAATACACACACACACATATATATATATAGATCTATAATGCAGAAATACCAACTATTGACTTTTTCTCTAGACTTGTGAAAATTGGAAATTCGTCTTTTGCCGACAAAGTCAATTTCTATATATGCAGCTAATAACTAGTTGTAGGGGTGTGCAAACCGGACCGTAAACCGGTAGAAAATCGGAAACCGAACCGGACGGTCCGGTCCGGTCCGGTTTATTGACCAGATTTTGGTCAATGGTCCGGTTAACCGAACCAGATCAAGATATATGGTCCGGTCTCCGGTTTCATTTCTTTGAAACCGCGGTTAACCGGACCGGACCGTTTAATTTTGAATATATTTAAAATTTAAATATATATATATATGTGTGTGTGAATATATATAGGTTTAATGACATAAATATTTTTTAATTATTAGTCAATTATATATTATTTTATATAAATATTTTTTCTTTAATAATTCATTACTTATTATACCTTATTTTATAATTATATGTCCATTACATATTATTTTATAATTATTAATAATATATAGTTATTTAATTGATTATAAAACCGTAACCGAACCGGACCGAACCGTTAAAACCGGTTAACCGAATTACCGGTTAACCGAAAATATGGTTCGGTTTTGGTTTCAATTTTTTCAAAACCGTCTATTCCGATTTCGGTTTCGGTTTAGGGTCCACGGTCCGGTTAACCGGACCGTGCACACCCCTAACTAGTTGTCTTGTGTGCCTAAGATTCAAATACATTGAAAATTCAGTGTACATATATATATATATATATATATATATATATATATTCCTTCATCAATAAATTAAACACGTGTTTATTGAGAACGACATCAAACACGTTTGCTAGCTCTCATTGAGAATTAAACTCACGGCATCTAGACTTCATGCGATTTGTCTCTAAAGAGATTCACCAATTAGACTATATGTCATAAAATTCTAAACCCTAAAATCTAAATATTAAAACCCACATTAAATCATAAACCCTAAACTTTAACCTTAAAACCCTAAATCAACTTTAATTTCAGTCTTTGATCAAATCTATGGGCTTAAACGTAGAAATACTTACATAAATCCCAACAATGAGGTCCAATTTTTTTAAAAAATTATATTTATATTTTGAAAAATTTTATGAATTGATTATATGTTTTTTGATCGAAACAAAAATTAAATTATGTATAAAAAATAATTTTAGAGATACATATAAATGCCAAAAAATAGAAAAATTGAATTAGATTCAGGGTAACTATTCCCGGATCCCGAACTACCCTGACCCCACTCCCTAGTGAGAATCGAAACCAAAACCTCAAAGTAGTTGGCGGAGATAGCCAGCTGCTGATTATCTATCTGTATGCCAATTGAGTTACGAAACCCCAAGACATGCAACAACTTCTTTTTGGAATTCTTTCATCGTAGAATCCTAAAACTTGATGACAATGAATTATCTTCATCAAGTTTGGTCGTGCTAAATTTGTCTTAGTGGGGACCATTTTTTGTAGCACGTGCTGTAAATGGAAATTTTGTAAATAAAAGAAAATTCAAATGTACCAGAAGACAAAAATAACAAATTTTGAGGTATTTTAAAATGTCTTCTCCTCTTCCAATTAATTCAAAGGAATGCCTTGCACGCATCAAATGCCAAACAATTGATGTTATTATCAGTTGGAGGAGAGGATAAGGCCTTCACATAGTAAAAAACAATCATTCGATGACATTATCGGTTGTTGTTTGGATGATTTTTAAAAAATACGGGATAATATAATTTTATGCAAAAGTAAACTCTTATGCACAACACATAATATATAAATACCTCTAATTTATTTTTATTTTATTCAGAACGCTAAAGATGAGAGGTGGTTATATGTCAAATTATATTTACACAAATCTTATAATATTATTTTGTTAAACGACGAATCAAACATTGTATTGTATTGTATAAAAAATATATCATACAAGCCCAATATCATATTATTTCTACATAATATATACGATTAAATTATACATCAATTTATATTATATAACGAATAACTTATACATTGGATATTAATATTGTACCATTCTATACGAATTCCCTAAACAAACTTTAATATCAATTTACAATACAATGGTCAAGTTAGTTTTTTTTCTTGAATTTGTCTAGGAGCTACCTATCCCCGATAAAACTCGGGGTAAAATCCAGTCCCATATTACCTACTCCGAGTAAGGTACAACATTTGATTTAGTGAGAATTCGAACTCAGGATCTCGCGCACCTACATACAACTGCGCAATGTACGTAGTTAATAGTTGGCGATGTGGATCCGGAAGGTTACTAGTAGCAAACATCAGGCATGTGAATAAGATCAAATTAGTTATGTTTATCTTTCAAAACTGATTGCTTATTATTGAGATTAGGTAATCCCTGCATTAATTGAAATGAGTCATGAGTTGAATCCACACACCACAACTTCTAATTTGATACTCAAAAGTTTAGTTTGCTAATGGTTTTTCTATATTCTCTTAATTATGTGTTCCCTTAATTTTGATATCTTTTAAGTACACGTTTTTAATTTCTCTAAATCTAGAATTATTTGATCTTGTTAAGAAACACCAATGGACTCCGGCTGGCCAAGTTTGACTATCATCATCGGAAAATGATATGTAGCTCATATTTTGAGAACTTATGGTAGCCTATATCTAGTTATTCTATTAATTTTTATATTCTAATTAATTATTTTATTATCTTAATTAATATACTGAACATTTTTTTTTTATGGTTTATTATAATTAATTATTAACCCGTTAAGATTTATTGAATTCTCTCCCCTTATGATTTTAACACTTTTTGTTTAAGTTATAACATGAAAATTAGATACACGAGTTCGTTAGGGTTTAGTGAATCAATTACTCTTAAGGTTTAACACATTATTTAAACTATAACTTGAAAATCCGATCTACAAACCCGTTAAGGATTAGTGAATCGGTTCCCTTAATATTTAATACTTATTGTTTAGAAATGGACTAACATGACTTCTAAAATATGAGCTATTTATTGCTACCCATCATTATAAGGTATTATCTACTTTCTCAAGTTCAAGTTCAAGTCCAAGCACAATCCATCACAGGGCTTCCAGAATCTTTCAAGACTCACAACTTCAAAACGCATCTTACTAAGCGAAGAAACCAGCAAAGAAATATCTTATAATGATGGACATATATATTGTACTTCAAAACTTTATATTTTGATCGATCGTGTTCTATTTGCGGTAGCGGGTTTCCTGTTAAACCAGCAAAGAAATTATAGTTTATCATCAAGAACTTATTTTAATGATGACAGTAATAAAAAAAGCATGCACTATGTCTATATGCGAGACATTATAGAAAGAACAAAAACTCATAAAATTAATGATGAGTATGTATTTAGTTCCACAGCACTATATCGTCGGTCCCATATGAGAGAGAAGCAAATATGATAAATTGGAAGGAAATATATTTCAAAAATGATAAGTATTCGATCGAGTGATTTTTATACCACAAGCATTTCAGCAATATGTGTCGTTAATTCATTGGGTGTGATTTTCAATGGATCCGTTGTGACGGTATCATTACATTTAATGAACGAGTGTCACACACTAATGAGATATTTTTGCAATTAAAATCACTGGAATCATCGCTAACATTACTAAAGATATTTATAACGCTTAAAGACACCAGCATAAGTACAGTAAAAATAAACAAAATTTTGAGATATTCATTTCATCTCATATTCGATGGGGTACTCTTTCACCCAGTAGAATTCTCTTTTCTAATGGAGTTACTCTATTATCTGGACCAGAAGAAATTACAAGAAAAATAGTGGAAGAAACTGTTCCAGAAAATAAGACAGTTTCTAATATGCATGAACAAGATGTCTTTCTATGTGGGGTAAAGAATTGAATACAATCACTGTTTTATGTAAGACTTTATAAATGAAGAAGTCCCTCATCATCTCTCTTATGAAATTACGTTGCAGGATGATAAAAGTATGTGTGTGGCCGAAATTGCTGACATTGATGTGTGTCAAGGCTGGTGGTAATCCTTATGCCAAGTGCAAATCTGGATTTGGTGGAAATATGGAGACCTTTGAATGCAAAAGGTGTGGCTTGACTTGGAGTCTACCAATGCCATGGTAAGAAATGTCATTGGTAGACTCCCAGTGAAACCACAACTTTTGCATTCAAAGGTCTCCATATTTCCACCAAATCCAGATTTGCACTTGGCAAAAGCATTATGCCACCAGCCTTGAGAAACATCTATATCAGCCACACGCATACTTGTATTATCCTTTAAGGTAATTTCCTAAGAGATAATGAGGATTTCTTCATTTATAAAGTTTTAGATAAAATATAAAAAAGATGATTTCGATGATTGATATTTGGTGAGGTTGTAAACGAGAGAGAAAAATTGTATTGGAAGATGTTTTTTGTTTATATAATTATATTGAAAGACGTATTTTTTTATGTTGAAGAATTGAAAATTTCGGATTACGGATGTGTATATATTGAGAAATGTGTTGTTGAAGATATTGATCACTAAAAGACGTCACATCATGTGACCTCAAACTCTTGTTGCAAGCTCTGTCCAGAGATTCAAATCCTTCGCCCCTTGGCTGCGGCCTGGAAATAGAGAAAAAGCTCACCGATGAAGAAGATGTGCTCCCTACTATCAGTTCGGATTGTGATGCTTCAAGTCCAAGTATAACAGCTAAGGTGGGTTTTATATTATTTTTCCATTTTTAGCTGCTGACTTAACAAAATTCGCCACTGTAAGTTGGTGTATGATATGAATCTTCAATTTACAATAATTAAGTCCAACTTTTATTTGTGAGTAGTTAATCCATAACACAAAGTACATATCAGTTGTATCATTGTATGAGCACACTGATTTTTCACAGACCAAAGGAAGGAAGCTCAAAGACGCTATTGGGTATTCATTGAAGGAGATCGACATTCTCCTTCAAACCCATAACACAATATATGAAAATAATTAGTTTCGAGTTTCACATTTTCCAGTTAACCAATTCACTGTTCATATAAGTCGAGCCAAAAACCCGGAAAGCAAGAAATTCGATGCAGCTTTAACATGGAGGCATGTCCGGCGGTGGAGGTACTAATTTTGATTTGCTATCCTTGCCGTCAAGGACGATGAATACTGTCTCCATGCCCCACGTTACGTGACGCTCAAAATGGCAGTGCATAAACCAAACTCCTGCAATGTTTAGATAGTTGATTTTTAAGGATCATCAACAATATTGATTGTGTTAGCTAGGGGCATCGACTTACCGGGGTTGCTTGCTGTGAATCTAATAGTAACCCATCCATTTATAGGAACAATGACTGTGTTGAGAAAAGGAGGATCAATGAGATTGTAGCTTAAAGGGTCTGTCTTGTTGTCGAAGTTCCCAAACCCCCATCCAACAACATAGAAGCTGTATCCATGTAAGTGCATAGGATGATCAAGTCCAGCAACTAAGTTTGTCCCCTGCAATACCATTTCCACCGTTGAATTGTATGGCAACACTCTCACTTCTGTCCCCGGTCTCGGTAGTTGATACTCCAAAGGCAGATATTGAGCAGTGAAGTTATATACCAGTGGTGGAAAACTTGGAAAATTCTCTCCATACACTCCTTTTATATGCTTATAATAAGCTTGTAGTATATCGATTGACGGTTTCACAAAGGTTATATTGTTCATACTAGCTGCTAATCTTGTTCCATTTGGTCCTTCGCAGGTACGATTTTCCTGGCATGGGAATGAGTTGATGGAAATAGTGGATACTATTTGGGTGTTGATGCTTACTGGAACCCTACTTGGATGGTCTTTACTATTTAAGCTCCTAACGCTCGCAGTGAAGGTAAAAGTGGCATTCGTATCGTTATAGTCAGGAAGACAGGGTAACAGAGGAGATGAGGGTGGAGTGTAGTTGCCATTATATTGTACAATGGCTGTGGTTGTGGTGTTGTCGAAGGAGACATTAGCGTTACTATTGTAAGCCCTAGCAGCCATGTAATAGTGACCAGGAGTTTGGTTGGCATTTAACAAGGCATCCATGGATTGTCCTGGTCCTATTGCGACATAATCTCTTGACAAGGGCTTTGTGTATTCACCATCTATTCCAACTACTGTGATGTTGTGATTTGCGACGGCAAAGAAGAGAATGCTGTTCATCGCAGCATTTACAATCCGAAGTAAGTAACTCTTCCCCTGATCCACCATCAATTTGAATGTCTCTGCAATCGTAGAATGAGAAAATTTTAAATTACAAAGAACGCTACTCAGATTTACTGTTAATGGTTTCATTTGACAGGTAATGCTGATGTTTTTGTGATGTTCATGGGTTTTTTGTGCTGAAGCTTGTTTTTGTTTTGTATTTAATTGGTCTTTCACTCTCACACACTACCCATGAATGCACAAATTAGTTACTTTAAGACATGGTTGGGGAGAAGTAATAAGGACCTGATTTTGAACAAGGGTACAAGTCGCCTGGCTGACCATTAATGGTATAAGCATCAGAATCATTTGGTACTCCTCCTGTCATTGTGAATAGCCTCAGAACCTCAGTTACATCTTTCCTCCACCATTCGCCTAAAATGATTGGCACTTCTGCATCAGGCTTGGTGAATGGAAAAGTAGTTTCTTTCTTGGGATGGACAATGATAGCGCCATGGACTGTTGCTCGTGACCAATCGCTGTGAGCATGCCACCATAGAGTACCTTCTTCCATTGAAAATATGACTTTCTGCTTGAATTTGCCTCCGGGTTGGATTGGACACTGTGTAACGTATTCAGGCCCGTCTGACCACGGATTGCTAGGCTGTTTCACTCCATGCCTGAAAAACTAGATGAACGATGAATGTTCGGGGATATACATGTGGTTGAAGGCTTATGTATCGTACATACGTACCAGTGAATGGTGATGTTGTCTCGTCCTTTGTTGCAAACGGTGACGTAGACTGTATCCCCCTTTTGAGCCCTTAGAATTGGCCCTGGAAATTTCCCATTCACAGTCAATATCTTCTTTGTTTCGCAGAGTCTTGTATATGGAGCTTCCTTCACCTGCACATGCACTAAAATTAGGCATATGATCAAAACATTGAACATTTGTAGAGAAGATACTGTACTTACCTCAAAATGGTAGTGTTTTGAATCCAAGCAATAAAAGCCGGAGAACAGTAGAAGCCATGAGACCGAACAGACGAGAAAACTTGGCACAAATGCTGCCATTTTCTTCCTCAATTTGCTGCAAAGACTGATCTCTCAAGGACCTTATAATGTTGTATCAGTTGGTGAGATTAGTACGTAATTCCTTAGTCTCTGCTTGGGATGCTTGGGAGACTAGAAATGAAGGGTTTTTTAAGCGACTAGATATGAAGTGTTAAAAATCTTTACTTGTTTACATTTTAAGAACATTGATTTTAGAGGAGTTTTTAACCTTAAAATCAGTGTAGTGTTAATTTGATCGGAATTATGTTGTTTTTGAAACACCTCGAAATCTTTCATAAAGGCTGCTACTTTAAAAACGCTAGAAAATTGCTACTATGATTGCCAACCAGAGCATTAGAGTCTACTCGACCTAAGTATGAAATTAGGAATACATAACTAAATGCCATAGATTCGAAAAATGTAAATCATGCAAGGAGACCGAAAGAATGCTATATGCTTATTCTTCTTTCTAATTCTAATTATTCGCATAAAATAATGGATCATGGATGTCTTAATTAACTACTTACCTATCAACATCAGTAAAACACATTTTTCAATATAATCATATCAACAAAACACATATTTCAATACAATTTTTTTCACTTTCCATACACAACACTCCAAATATCAAGTTTCAACAACATCTCTCTCATACTTTTATACAATTTTTCACTTTTTTCTATCTTTCTACACATCTTTCAATACAATTTTTAAAATTAATACTCTCTCTGTGTACTCCAAAATTTCCAGCACATCAAATGCTTCCGCCATTGCACTTGGCCTAACCTTTGAAAATTATATTAGCTTATAAGCGATAAAATAAATCGTCAGATGTTTCGTGACGTATAAGAAAGACGTCCCGCATTTTCACACCATCTAAGGGTAGTTTTTGTATACCGCACGTAATTTTCCATGCAGGATACTGCACCTCTGCGTGTGAAGGTCAAACTTGGACATTAAAGTCGTCCCATGATATTGGGATTCAAACATTTTTGGCGTGCTTATTATTCCTACTCGACATTGTATGCGTCTACATGTAAAACACCATTTATAGTCAAACTCAAACTCAGTAATGCATAAATTGAACCAATTATTTACAAAAGATTATTCGACTTTTGATAGATCTAGTACTTAAATTAACCAACTTTTGACCAATTTTTGTTTAGAGTTAATCACACTAACTAAAAACTTGTTGTGTTTGTAGAACTTGGAATGAATTTGCAACCAAGACAAGTAGCTCAAGTGAGAATCGAATCACAAAGGTGCACAAAAGTAATGGATTACTTATAAGCTCAAGAGATTTGCCAAATTTGGGGAAAAAATAGTGGTTATGTCGAGAGCTTTGTGTGCAAAATATAGAAATATGTAGAGGAGTTAACTTCTTCATTAATTACCTGCAAAAAATTGACGTTTAACAAACCAGCAAAACGATCAAGACGAGTCATGCATGGATTTTCGGCTAACGTACCATAGACTTTGATTAAATTGAGAAATTTCCGAATCGGGTATAAATTTTAACCGTGTTCGAAAAAACATATATCGTAATTAGTTGGATATCAAATGCTGTGGTTTTTCTACAACGGATCTCGCTGTAAACCTATTCCCATGTGATAAGAAATTATTAATGTGTTTTTTATTGAAATTACGAATCCAACAATATATTGTTTGTGTCAAACAAAAATCATATGGACACTATAAAAAGAGATAAAATGTTTTGAGTCTATATTTAACAGTCAAAAAATTTATGTTTTTTTCACGATCCATTTGATTTTTGTTTGATACAAATAATATACTTTGGGACTCGTAATTTCAATTAAAATACATTCATAATTTTTAAAAAATAAAATAAAATAAAATTTTTAGCATTTCATTGGATACCTCAGTCTAATATTTTTCGTAGCGAGATGTGCTGAGAGGTCTCTCACTCAAAGATTTTATACGATCAGATCCACTTTGTATTTTGACTACTCCAATAAGTCTCTGAAATTTATTTTTGTTAAAATTGAAAATATATAATAAAACGGTTATATTTCAATGGAATTAATTGAAAATATATAAAAATAAATAAAAAATTGAAGATGTCAGCATGACATCATAGAGGTCGTAGGCCGGATAATATAGACTGAGGGTCTGTAAAACTGTTATAAATTGGTAATAGTATTTAATGGTTCATTAGATTTTAACCTAAAGACTAATTCGTATAATATTTTTAATGACGTTACTTATTGGTCTATAACTTTTGCATGAATAATTTATTGTTAATTAAACCTATTTTTAAAAAAATAAAAAAAATGAAAGTAAAAAAATTACCACTAATAAAGAATTACTATTAATAATTAAATTACAACTCTACCTATCGATAATAATAAAGAAAATTAAAAAATCCGATGTAGTTTTATAAAGAACTCTATTATCGTAGATAAAACTCTATATTCATAATCTATTTAAATGATTATTTTAATCAAATTGTGTTAGTTTTTTCTCCTCTTCTCGATGAAGGAAAACGAAACCTCTTATATTCATTGAAAATTTCATTTATGACGAAGGAATATCGAAAATACTTAAAAAAAATAAAGAACAAATGAGTTCATTCGCAGAGCATGATTAACAAAAATAGTTAGTGCATAGTGTATAAATACTGTGTAAGGAGACAGCGAGTGATTATACACTTGGATATATTCGGAGTTTGGGTAGATTATCAAATTGTTTCGCTCACTTATAATATTGTAGTTGTAATTATTAGGGTAGGTTGTTTTACCATTTATATTTTTATAATGAAAATTTTTTAGTTGGATTACGATACCGTGATTTTCAGGGGGGGCATACTTGACCTTTTGAAGGCTCGAGGGAGAGATGAGTTTTTTTGTGAAATAAATGTCTTACGGAAGAGTTGAGCCACGATTTGTCTATCTTCGAAGCTCAACTCAAAACGTACAATTCTTTAGTGAGCGAAAAATATCCACTACATATAGATTATTAATTTTTAATGAGTCCTATTGACGTGGCATTTAAAGCTTCTTTCTTGCTTCAGTTAAGAAGACCTAGTCGTATAAACTGAATTAACAGATTATTAAAATAGCTTAATGGTTATTTCCTTTCTAGCCACTGGGGAAAAGTTATAACTGTGTAGGACTGTTAACAATATTTAACGACAAATAATTATAAGAAACAATTCAGTTTCTGTGATAGCAGTACAAGCCATTTAGAAGCTTAAAATATTGGGTTGATTAAACAGCCTTGTATTGTTTGTATATACCTTCCATCTGATTTTCATGTTCTAGTCTGCTAGATTAACGGGTCGTTTGGTTTTTAGAATGATTTGAATGAGAATGAGAATGGGAATGAGAATGAGATTTCGATTCTCACGTTTGGTATGTATAAAAACTGGAAATGAGAATGTGAATGAAATTGTGTTTTGTCCATTATGTACTTCCTTTATAATTATGTATAATTAATATATTTTTTTTGCATTTATAATTATATATAATTAATAAATTAAAATAAAATGGAGTCAAAATTATATAATTAACAAATTAAAATAAAATAAAATATATTAATTTATCAAAATATATAATTAATATTTAAAAATTAAAGTTAACAAATTAACAAAATTAAAGTTAATAAATTATATAATTACAAATTAAAATAAAATATATTAATTAATATTAATTTATCAAAATATATTAATTAATATTTACTTGAGGATTCCATATGGAATGGTTCATTCCTGTTGGCGTGAGCTGTCATGAAGTTATGAAAATGATTGATATTGTTGGCATGAGCTGTCATGGAGCCGTTAATCATGGAGCCGTTATGGGTCCTACGGAGAAATCATAAGAGATAATTATGATATGTTACTTTTACTTTATAATGATTTGTTACTTTATATAAACACAAGAAAATCAATCGAAAAGACACAAGTTAAAAGTCTTCTTCTTTCATCTTCTTTATTTTCTTTGTTCTTCTATTTCCTGCATATTCTTGTTCTGTTGATATGGTATCAAAGCAGGACTAGTGAATCAAACTAGATGGCCAGCGATCGGGAACTTGCAACCCAGACGGCGGTTATACAATAAGAGGAAAACTCTGCTCTTGTTGATCTCACCACGAGAATGACTCAGATATTGAATCAGTCCCAGAATCAGGTTCAGGTAACAAGTTCTGAGACTAGTACACAGATTGGGGTGAAGTTGGATGGCTCCAACTACGCCTTATGGTCCCAAGTTGTTGAGATGTATATCTCAGGGAAAGACAAATTGGGATATATTACCGGAGATATTGAACAACCTTCGGTGGAGGATCAAACCTATCGAAAGTGGAGGACTGAGAATGCGGTAGTGAAAGGATGGCTAATCAATTCAATGGACCCGAGTTTGATTGGCACATTTATTCGTTTTTCAACTGCGAAAGAGGTATGGGATAATGTTGCTATAACATTTTTTGATGGATCTGACACATCTCAGGTGTACGATCTTAAGCGGCGTGTAATGCGGCTGAAACAAGGAGGAGGCCCCATCGAAGTTTTCTATAATGGCTTACAAAGTTTGTGGCGAGAGATTGATTTTCGTCGTCCCAATCCAATGACTTGTAGAGAGGATATCCAGAAGTATAATTCTGTCGTGCAAGAAGATAGAGTCTATACACTACTTGATGGACTTGATGATCGCCTCGACAAGATTCGAGGAGATGTACTTCAAATCAAACCTTTTCCAACGGTTGAGCAAGCATATGCACATGTCCGTCGAGAAGACTTAAGACAGAAAGTGATGTTGACTCAAGGAGATAACCTGACAGCTAGTAGTGTTGCCATGGCGTCAAAAGGAAGCCAACGACCAATGAGCCAACTATCTACGATGGGTCCTAGTGAACGATCTGGAGGACTCACCATGAAGAAATCTGTGACTGTCGGAGGAGGCTGCACGCATTGTGGAAATTCCAAACATAATCGGGATGCATGTTTTAAATTGCATGGCTATCCTGATTGGTGGCATGAACTCAAGAATAAGAAAAAACGTGATGTGGGTGGCACGGAGCAATCTGGCCGTGCGGCCATGGTGCATACTGAGCCTCGGTTATCTCTTATTCCTTCTGAAGGTTCATCTATACCCACTTCATCAGGTAACATTGGCCATGCTTTTGTGAGTTTAGCTGATGGAAAAGATCCAGATTGGATTGTCGATTCGGGCGCAACTGACCACATGACCTTTGATGCTAACGATTTGGCTATTAAAACACAACCAAGACGAGCTTGCATAACAAATGCTAATGGAGTGGAATACCCAGTTGTGGGAGCTGGAGAAGTGGCACTGTCATCTTCTTTTACATTGTCTAACACTTTACTAGTTCCCTCATTATCTAGTAAATTAATGTCTGTTGGTCAAGCTACTGAGGACTTGAACTGTCGTGTATTAATCTATCCAAAATTCTGTTTATTTCAGGATCTTCTCACGAAGGAGGTTATTGGGCGTGGTACTAAAAAGGAGGGCTCTATTATATGGAAGACTTCAGTCCTGGACGTGCATATTCTGTTAAAAAATCTGGTGTTAAAGTTCAAGAAGTGTGGTTATGGCATCAACGATTGGGCCATCCCTCCTTTGGCTATCTTAAACATTTATTTCCATTGTTATTTTCAGGTTCAGGTCTACAAGTGCAAGATTTTCAGTGTGAAACTTGTATTCAAGCAAAGAGTCATCGTGTTCAATATCCTTCCATTGTGAAGAAATTTACCATCCCATTTATGCTTGTTCACTCAGATGTATGGGGGCCATCTCCAATTCCCAGTCCCTCTGGTTTTAGATGGTTTGCAACATTTGTTGACGATTGTACACGCATGACTTGGCTTTATTCAATGAGGAATAAAAATGATGTCATTGGCATTTTTAAAGCATTTCATCGCATGATCAAGACCTAATTTTTGGCTCACATTCAGATTCTCCGATCGGATAATGGCGGTGAGTACATCAATCGGGAGTTACAGGAATATTTTCAATTACATGGGCTTCGGCATGAGACTACGTGCCCTCAAACACCACAACAAAATGGTGTTGCGGAGCGTAAAAATCGTCATATTCTTGAAACAACAAGAGCCATGTTACTTGCTGCACATGTCCCTCAACGTTTTTGGTCCGATGGAGCTTCTACGGCTGTATATCTAATGAATCGTATGCCTTCTCGTGTTTTGGACTTCCAAACACCACTACAAGTGTTGTCCAAATTTCATCCGCTGCCCTCGGTCTTAACACTACCACCCCGGGTGTTTGGGTGCGTTTCTTATGTCCATCTTCATAAGAATCAACGATCAAAACTTGATCCATGTGCCGTCCGATGCTTGTTTCTTGGCTATGCCATGCAGTCCAAAGGTTATCGCTGTTATAATCCTGTTTCACAATGGCTCTACACTACCATGGATGTCACATTCCTTGAAACAGAACCATATTTCCAACGTCCTCTACCCAAATCTCCTCTTCAGGAGCCGCATGTGAATGAAGAGCAGACTTGGGATGAGTGGCCGGGTTTGAATGATTCTTGTTCCGACTTTACAACGTCACCTACACATGAATACCCACCTAGAGTTGCAGTACCGGAACAAATTCAAAATGAGGAGGTTCATGGAAATGATGAACTAGCCGAGATTAATGATAGTGGTGAAGAAGTGGATAAGGTAGCTTCTACGGAAGAGATGCTGCAAAATATTCCCGAGCTGGTAGAACATGAACTTGCCCCTCCTTCGCCAGTACATGTCACCTCCTCTCCTGAGAAGACTCCTGAGGTAAGTACACAAAACCCTGATCATATGGTGCATGATTCTGTTGATGGTTATAAGTTACCTTTGAGGCATAATCGTGGGAAGCCGCCTAATAAATATTCACCTGATTGCAAGGAGAGGAAATCGAAATACCCTATTGCTAACCATGTCTCTACCAAGAGATTATCAGAAGATCTGAAGGCATTTGTGCATAAGTTATCCACCGAACATATTCCTCATATGGTGCAAGAAGCATTAAGAAGTCCAAACTGGGTCCATGCAATAACTGAAGAAATGGCAGCGCTGGAGAAAAACCAAACCTGGAGCATTGTACCTCTACCAAGAGGGAAGAAGGTAGTAGGATGTAGATGGGTATTCACGATAAAGCACAAGGCAGATGGATCCATAGAGAGATATAAGGCGCGGCTTGTGGCAAAAGGGTATACTCAGACATATGGGATAGACTACCAGGAAACATTCTCACCTGTAGCAAAATTGAATACAGCTCGGGTATTATTATCTCTAGCGGCAAATCTTGATTGGCCGTTACATCAATACGATGTGAAAAATGCATTCTTGCATGGAAGTCTCAAAGAGGAGGTATATATGGAGATTCCTCCTGGATTTAATGCACCTCACAAACTGGAGTTGTGTGTAAATTACACAGAGCACTTTATGGATTAAAGCAATCACCAAGAGCATGGTTTGGACGTTTCAGACTGGCTATGAAGAAAAATGGTTACAAACAAAGTAATTGTGATCATACATTGTTCTTAAAACATCGATATAGGAAAGTGACCGCATTAATTATTTATGTGGACGATATGATAATAACTGGAGATGATGAGGAAGAAATGGCTCGGCTAAAGGAGCATTTGGCAAACGAGTTTGAGATGAAGAACCTTGGGGGTTTGAAATACTTCCTAGGCATTGAAGTAGCACGGTCTAGTAAGGGTATTTTTTTGTCACAAAGAAAATATGTCCTAGACCTTCTGGCAGAGACGGGGATGATTGATTGCAAGCCAGCAGATACACCGATAGTTCAGAATCATGCGTTGGGAGAATATCCCGACCAAAATCTTACTGATAAAGGAAGATATCAACGTCTTGTGGGTAAGTTAATTTACCTATCCCACACACGTCCGGATATTGCATACTCAGTAAGCTTGGTGAGTCAATTCATGCAAAATCCGAGCATAGAGCATATGCATGCAGTTCTTCAAATCCTTCGATATTTGAAATTGGCGCCTGGGAAAGGAATTATGTTCAAGAAAAATAATCATTTGAATATAGATGGTTATACCGATGCAGATTGGGCAGGGAGTATTACAGATAGGCGGTCTACATCCGGGTACTTTACCTTTGTGGGTGGAAACTTGGTTACTTGGAGGAGTAAAAAACAAAATGTAGTTGCATTATCAAGTGCTGAAGCTGAGTTTAGGGGTATGACTAAAGGATTATGTGAGCTACTTTGGCTAAAGAGATTAATGGTAGAGTTGGGGTATCCGATTCAGCGACCAATGAATTTATTCTGTGATAACAAATCAGCGATAGAAATTGCCCACAATCCGGTTCAACATGATCGCACCAAGCATGTTGAGGTGGATAGACACTTTATCAAAGAGAAACTTGAAGCCAATATCATTCGTTTTCCGTTCCTTAAGTCAGAAGATCAACTAGCAAACATACTTACAAAGGCAGTCTTTAGTAAAATATTTTACACCTCACTTGACAAGTTGGGCATGGAAGACATATATGACCCAACTTGAGGAAGGGTGTTGGCGTGAGCTGTCATGAAGTTATGAAAATGATTGATATTGTTGGCATGAGCTGTCATGGAGCCGTTATGGGTCCTACGGAGAAATCATAAGAGATAATTATGATATGTTACTTTTACTGTATAATGATTTGTTACTTTATATAAACACAAGAAAATCAATCGAAAAGACACAAGTTAAAAGTCTTCTTCTTTCATCTTCTTTATTTTTTCTGTTCTTCTATTTCCTGCATATTCTTGTTCTGTTGATAATTCCCACATAAAAAATGTGGGAATGAAAATTCATGAGAGTGGAGGGAATGGAATGGATTCCTCAAATATTTTTTGCATCAAATGATGGAATAGAAATCTCCATTTCATAAGCCACTTTCATTCCACCCTCATTACACCAACCAAACATCACCAAGGTTTTTCTCCACCCGAGGCATCTGTAATAGGACAGTGCTTAGAGGATAAATTAGGGGGGAATTGATCGAGGAGAGTAAAAGGAGAAAGTTGTTTGGGTCCCGACTCCCGATGAATGGCTACTAGTCTACTACTTGAAATCTTCCAACAGGAGAATTAAGATAGCAAACATTTCAGCCATGACCGGTGTAAGACATGCAGAACAGTGGAAAGATGATGCTGTGAGGTCCTTGAAAGTTTCAATGATGAGTTAATGAAGATCTTAATAAAAAAGAAAGTGACGAGGGGTGCTGAGGATGAAAGAGATGAGAGGAGGACTATGAGAAAGTGATCCTTACTCGAGGAGGCAAAAACAATGGCTACTACATGCGTGGAAGTAGCCGACAGAAGCAGGAATTTTTCTTTAAAAAGGCAGCAAGAATGGCAGACCTTCCAATGTTAGGATTCTTAGAAAAAATAGATCTATGTAATTGGACTCAATCTAAACCACATGAGCATGTAGTTTGTCTTTTCCTCTTGTATTTGTTGTTTAACATGTGCAAAAGTCTCATTGATGTCCCTAAGAAGTCGTTTCCAATTTCTATTTGTATGCTAAGCAAAATTATTTACATGTGAACATATGACGTAGTGGTAAAGTTGTAAAGATGCAACTTAGAGGTTATATGTTTAATTTTATGAAAAAATCTCTCCACATATTATGTGCTAGTATGATCTACATACATTTTATATATTCCCGACTTCATTCACTGCAGGAACCTTGTAGAGAAACTATAGCTTTGGCTTTGGCTGTGTTTAGTTCCTTGTTTAGCTCGATCTTTGTTTTCATGCTTAGTTGCTTCTCTCAGTTCTTGTCTGTATAACGGTTTTTTTCTTTCATGAGTGAGAGTATTAATAAACTTTTGAGGTGTCATCCTCTTTTATCAAAAAAAAGAAAAGAAATCATCGAGCGGATGAGGCTAGACAAGGAGGTCATATCGTGGACTATTTTAGGGGGTACACAAGTGTCTCTGCAAGGACGGTAACTTTCCGAACTTTTGCTTCTTTTTTTTTCTTTTTGATAAAAGGTTTAGCACAAGATATTATAAATAAACCCTCACCAATGACGGAGGAACATCGATGTACAAAGCAGAACCTTCAAGTATTAGAACACAAATAAAAAATAAAACAAGATTACAAACAAAAGCAAAAGCAATAAGAGCGTTTGAACCATGTTTGCAGGAGGGCCCGTACTCCCAAAGTCCACCACAACTGCATGAACTCTACAGCCAGCGAACCATCTCCTGGGCGCGATGAACACCTTCCTTGGCAAGCCAATCTGCCAGCCCGTTTTTTCCAAACTTTTGCTTCTTCAAATGTGTTTGCAAGTAACTATAGAAGACATATTATTTGTTCTTTGATATAATATATCTTCATCCTTTCTTTCCTCTGCTTCTACAGAAAGTTGAAAGTAGAGTCATGATACTGAGTGAAGCTTGTTGGGCTGCGAGAAGGCATACCACAGAAGAATGCCAAGGAGGTGTGTTCAATTCGTAGGAGGGAATGGCCTTATTTCGACCTCTCTCTCTCTCTCTCTCTCTTTCATTGTTTATGGCCATATGATTCAACCCTGGTGCAAATGAAGGATTCTTATCTTATTCCTCAATCATTCCAACCTCCCAAGATGAAGGATTCTCATGTTTGTGGGTTAAACAAGAACCCAGAATTAATATTTGCATTGATTGTTTTCCTTGTCAAACAGGACTGGAGTGCAAAGAAATTTATGAGAATTCACTGGCTCAGGCTGATGGTAATTCTCCCAAGCCCGAGGCAGGTTTTGTTTTTCGAAAGATGAAATGCTTGCAAATCTTCCGAGGGTTCATTGTGGCGAAAGCTTTCTTAGTTCAAGTGCCAAATTTGGTTTGAACCTTGGATCTTGAAAGGTTTCAGATCTGCCAGACTGCAAAATTATGTTTTAAAATATGTCATTGAGTATTTTAGATATCATAATGTTATAATGTAGTAGATTTTGAAGGAAAAAATGGGTATAAACCCTAAACTTTTTTTTGGTAATTTTTTAAACTTTAAATTCCAAGTTCAATATCCTAAACACTAGAACGTAGACCCTAAGGTTCCATTTGAGATTCCGTATAAGATATTATACTATTGTTATCCGTATAAGATAATATAATATTGTTATCCAATATATAAATTAATCATTATATAAGTTCATGTGTAATTTAATCTTATTTATTGTTTGGAAAAAAAAAGGTATTAGACTTGTATATTATATTTTTTATACAATACAATGTTTATTTTGTTGTTAGACAAAATAATAGTATAAGATTTGTATTTTTTGTTATTTAACATAATAACTCTTATCCTAAGTCCTCAGCACAACCAGAACACCATTTTCCTGTAGCACCTTTAACAACATCCAACCTAAACTAAACTCTCCTGTGGCTCATCCTGCAGTTATGCAACATCTCATCATGCATATCAGCATTTTTGAGAAATATGTAGGTACATGTATACATATACATAGCATATATATATATAACATAACACATTTCCCTCCTATACTAAGCCATCAGCAGGTCATCAACTCATGATCCTCTGCAGCACCTTCAAGACCAAGGCACCAAGAAACCACCATTTTCTAACAGCACGTTTTTTCCAGCTCATGGATTCATGCAGAACAGCACAGTAACACAAGTAAAAATTCCACCTTTGATGTTGCAAGAGCAGAACACATTCAGATTTCAGCAGTTATGTAAGGATAGCACAACCAGAAACACCATTCTTCATTATAACCTAGTGGTCAACTGCAGCACCTTCAACAGCAAGTCACCACCAGATTTCAAAGCCCTTGACAGAGGTTAACCAATTATGCATGTGGTATCACCAAGGAGTGCCAGCAGACCTGTTATAATCCCAGCAAGGCCTGCTGAGGACCAGCACAACCAGAACACCATTTTCCTGTAGCACCTTTAACAACATCCAACCTAAACTAAACTCTCCTGTGGCTCATCCTGCAGTTATGCAACATCTCATCATGCATATCAGCACTGTATAAAATAAAATGAGTTTTAATAGTATACGGTCTACAATGTATAATAATTCATTTTGTATAAAGTTATACTATCTTGAGTTTTTTAAAATCATCCAAACACCCAATACCATCATTAAAGAATAATTGTATGCTATATGAAATCTTATTCCCTCCTCCAAATTTATAATTTTAAATTCTTAATCTCAAATTTTAAACCATGAATATTTAGCGTATGTTACTCTGTTTGGTAGAGCTTTTACACTAGTTTATACTTCATCATACATATTCTCAGACATTACTTTTTACATCAACTTATATTCTGTTAGACATATACATTAACTTATATTCTGTCAGAGTTACTCTTCATCAAACAAACGATAATCATAAATTAATATAGTTTTGGAGAAGAATTTGTAGTTTAAATTATAGTTAAAAATTGGAGTTTACATTGGAGAAGAACCCGAACTAGTTTGTTGACTTTGTTCAGAATCTCGTAGTGGAAGGGAAAGGTGAGGCCCGAATCCGATTATTTTAGCTTCGGGATCCACTTTCCAGATTCAAAGGTCAAATCAAAATCTTAACAAAAAACGACAGCGTTTGATTGTACGTTAGCCATATATGATGTCGTTTTACTCTGTTGTCTGACGTCAAGCTCCAGATCTTCGAAGCTTGATTGTGTGTGACAGAGAAAAGGAGAGCAAAGCACTAGAAAGTTTAGAAACCATGGAAGCAAACCTCTGTCAATCTCTTGGTCTGCCATCTCCAAACCCCAACCAATTCGACGACCATCACCCAATCTGCTCTGACTTCACAAGCCTCTTCTCACACTTCACTACTACTCTCTTATCCACCCAAAACCACCTCCCGTTTGCCTCCGCCTCCAGTTCCCTTACCTCCCAAACCAGGCCCGAACGCCTAATCCGGATCAAACCCTCGTCTAGGAACGGCCCCAAGTCGCAGTCTCTTCTAAAAGACCTCTCGGTCGTCGAGCGCGCACTTATTGGTGCAGGTGGTGGTGGCATCGCTGGCGCGTTCACCTACGTTTGTCTGCACCCTCTCGACACCATCAAAACGAAATTGCAAACCAAGGGTGCTTCCCAAATCTATACTAACACTTCCGATGCCATCGCCAAGACTTTCCAGGAGAAGGGAATTTTGGGTTTTTATAGAGGCGTCTCCGCCGTGTTGATTGGGTCGACATTTTCATCTGCCGTGTATTTTGGGACTTGTGAGTTTGGGAAGAGCATTTTGTACAAATTGGGGAATTACCCATCTGTGCTAATCCCTCCCACCGCCGGTGCTATGGGGAATATCGTGTCGTCGGCGATAATGGTGCCTAAAGAATTGATCACGCAGCGAATGCAAGCAGGGGCGAAGGGGCGATCCTGGGAGGTTCTGTTGGGGATATTGGAGAAAGATGGGATATTGGGTCTGTATGCAGGGTATTCTGCAACATTGTTGAGAAATTTGCCTGCTGGGGTTTTGAGTTATTCGTCCTTTGAGTACTTGAAAGCTGCGGTTTTGAGGAAGACGAAGAAGACCCACTTGGATCCTATCCAGAGTGTGTGTTGTGGGGCATTGGCAGGGGCAATATCATCATCCTTAACCACTCCACTTGATGTGGTGAAGACGAGATTGATGACTCAAGTTCATAAGGAGGCTGTAGATAAGATTGCGGCAGCAATGTATGGAGGTATTACAGTCACTGTGAAGCAGATTTTGAAGGAGGAAGGGTGGATTGGATTGACTAGGGGAATGGGGCCTAGAGTTCTTCATAGTGCTTGTTTTTCTGCAATAGGCTACTTTGCCTTTGAAACGGCAAGGCTTACAATTTTGCATCATTATTTGAGACAGAAGGAGTTGCGCGATTTGAATGTTAGTCCTGCTTGATATGGTGGCTGTGATACTGGTATCGTATTTATACCTTTTGTTGCTTGTGATGTCTGGACGCTGTTTATTCAAACTGGTATCAATAATAGCTATTTTGTTAGAACATTTGGTTGTTCTCTCTCTTCAAATGGAGTGCATCTTTTCAATAAATTTATTTTTCCTTTAAAAATTATTCTCATACTTTATGCTTTCTCCCTTTTATGAAACTGTGTCACTACAGAGATTGCATATGCTTTTGTGTGCATTTGGCATATGGCATGAGTTGTAAAGAATCTAGCTGCAAAATCACGGTGTCTGCATTCTCATATGGTTTTTCATGTCTCCTATTGCATTTTCTATCGTTGAAAAATAGATTTGAGTCGTGAAGTTTAACAACTTATCTGGTGGAGTTGTTTGAACTCTGAAGGGTTCGAGATACTTGTGGCTGTACATATTTTCTACCAAGCATAAACCTCCTCCTATCTATCTGGTTCTTTACTATTAGACTGATTCGAACTATGTTTTATTTGGTTCTATAAGGTATCAGCTGTCTGTAGTCCTTTGTCCACCGAAATGCTTCTGTGGAGACGTGTTTATTTAGTATGTTATGATGCAGTTTTTTTTTTTTTTTTTTTAGTTCCAAAGCCAAACTTTGCCCAGTGGAAAGTTGCTTCACAACAACAAGTTCCTCACTGGTATGCGTCATAAAGGCTGCATAACTATGGGGGTCTCATCCACCAGATGTTAGTTTTAGTGTTCTAAGTGCTGCTTGCAACTCCCAAGTGTCTGATTATGAAACTTTTTTCCCCAGAAAAGAATGTGTGGGGAACAGATTCTATGCAAGGATGAATTATACCGTAGTTAGATGAATGACCGCTTCATTCTTCTGCATAAGATTAAGATTAAGAGCCATTAGTTACTATAGTGGAGATACAAATATACAATAGTTTGTAAGTGTGTCTGCACACATGCTGAGGATTTTTTTCCCCGGACTAAACTGGGCCAAAGAGCTATTTATTGAGCATCTGTGCGCATTTTCTAGCAGCTAATGCGCTGGGGAGGGTGTTCATTCGGGTTGGATGCCTTTTAATCTGCTTCAGGTAGTAAACATATGTGGAGCCAGTAATTAGAAGCTCCATAAGTGGATGGAATATAAGAGATTTGGGTACCTGAAGAGAAATAGAATGAAGCAGATTTTGCTAAAAAAATGGTAGAATTTTTTTTCTCTTTCTTTTTTGTCATCTAGCCAGCTTCACATCACACTATGCTGTATGGGGTAGTTCTGTGCAAACCCTGATCCGTTATGTTGTCCTTTTTTGTTAATCGCGTATTTGACTCCGCCTCGAATACTTTGATTTTACAAGTCTTCCCAAACACCTTATCTAAGAATGTATTTGGGTTCTTTTCCGGAGGGGATTTGAACAGGTTTTAGAGGGCTCTCCGTGGACCTTTGATAAGCAGCCTTTACTCTTGTGAGAGTACGTTGGAAACCTCAAAAGCAAGTGAAGTGGTGTTTGAAAAAATGCCGATTTGGGTTAGATTTTACAACCTTCCTCTTAAAATGATGACCGAGATGGTAGGTTTCCAGATTGAGGCTGCAGTAGGGGTGGTTGAGAAAGTTGATATGGATAGGAAGGGTTGTGGATGAGGTAAATATCTTCGGGTGCGAATTAGTGTGGATGTCTTCAAACTGCTCAAAAAGGTGATTATGGTGGCAGGAGAGGAAGCTGGTTCGGTGATTCGTTCGGTCATACAGTATGAAGGACTTCCCAACTGTTGTTATAACTGTGCGATAATTGGTCATGTGGAGAACGATTGTGAACAGGATGGAGTAGAGCCAAACTCTAACAAGCCATATGGGGACAGGCTTCGTGCCTCCCCCCAGAGAGGACTTCAATCAGGGAGGCCATATCCTCATCTCCCCTACCGCGTAATACGAATTCAGAGGAAAAGATATCCTCTAGGCGTGCATCAGCTGAAATGGGAGCAGGTAACCGTAGTCCAATCAGCCAGGGTCTTTCTCAAAAGAGGGAAGTTTATGAGCATTCCTCTGATGCTATTAGCCATCTTCATGAAGAGCAAATGGTGGGTATTGGGACGAGAACTGAAGAGATGGCAAATGATGGGATTACGAGCTCTGCTCTTGCTGTGGATACTGGAAATCGTGTGGATGGGGGTGAGTCTAGTATTGGTCATCAGGTTAACGATTGGGATGGTTGATTTTTGTAGAGATTTGGCTCCTAAAAATCCCATGGATGATTTGAAGGAAGGCAAACAAGATGGAACTGAGGTGCAAGTTAAAGAAAAGAAGGGGAAAAAGACTTGGCTTGGGGTAGCTAGAACACAGTACACAAGCCAAGGCACACAAATGGAGACACATGATATGCTTCTTTCAAAGAGGAAGCTGCATGATTATGATGCTAATGCTGATGTGTGGTCGATATAAAATATCACAAGTAAATCTGCAATATCAAATACTGAAGGGTCTTACCCAATCGCAAGTATACGTGTCGTGGGACAGTATAAAAGAGAGCGGGGTCGAATTCACAAGGACCGTATCAATCATCAAACAAACAAAATAGTAATAATAATGCAGAAAATTCAGATTGCAATAAACAATTAAAATAAGCTAAAATTTGATAAATAAATATGGATGAGATCTAGCTTGGGTTGATGTTGTTCTTCTAATCTCACTAAGTATCACAATTTCAATACGCAATCACATAATTTAAAGACAAAACGTTGTCAATCAGAATACCTTGGTCGGGCTCTTCTAACTAGACTTTCCTAAGCAATGACTCTGGCTTTGGTCCAACCCAAAATCTCTGGCTTTGGTTCAACCCAAAATCTTTTCTTATCAGAGGAGTTTTGGTTGGCGTACCCAGAATTTCCTAAGACAAGCATATGAACGAAAGTCGACAATCGCATAACCTTAAGCGTTGGTGTACCACCTAATTAATTGTGTTCACAATTCCCAAATCTGGATCCTATGCAGATTCTTGTTACTTCGTCAAACACCGGGTATGGGTCAGCCGAATGTGCTTAACTAACAATTCCTAATATTATGTTGGTGATCAAGCAAGCATAATAATAAGAAATCAACAATAAACTCAGAGAATCAATGAATTAAATCTAGTGTAATCATCCATGAAATTGGTCAACAAAGTTCAACTAGAAGAAACTAACCAAATCCCAAACTAAATAGAAATTTAGTTACACATGTTCATGATTTAATTGCATAAATAAACCAGAAATTCAGTTGGGGAAGAAGGAGATGCTCGAAAGTGTTGAAATCCTCCTCCTGGCGTCTTCTCTCACTGGTTCTGAAGTGCAGCGGCGTCCACCCCTGTTTCTGGGTCGAGTTTGTTATATATTAAAACCCTACTTGCCACGTCAGCACTTTAAATTACGTCACTGGCCCGCTAAAATCCGTGGCCGCAAATAGGTCGCACTTTGGCTATAGTTAGGTTGCAATATTTGCCCAGAAAACTCTTAATCTTTCATTTTCCAGCCAGCTCTCACCTGCTCAATAAAACACTAATTGAGTAGTATTTGGACTTAAAACATCACAAATTGATACTTTTAAAGATTGGAAATATAGGTGCATTTTGCGCCTAACAATGTGGGTGAAGGTTAAGGATGAAGGGTTTGTAAATGAGGAGGAGGATGAGATTGTTGATGGCAAACTACTTTCATTGATAAGTTTGGAACAAGTTCTTCTTGAAGATTTAATGGTGTGTATGGTGAACCTGTTTCAGACCTGAGGCATAATATTTGGCAAACCCTTCGGTCTTTTCCAGTTGGCCAGTCATGTCCTTAGTTTTTTGCTGGGGATTTTAATCAGATTCTTTATCATTTTGAGAAGTGTTGAGGCCTTCCTCATCCTATCAATCTCATGCAACTGTTTCACGACTCTCTGTCTCATTGCAATCTTGATCCCTTGGAGTCATTCGATCCTCTGTTTACTTGGTCTAACAGTCGGAATGATTCGAATAACGTTAAGGTACGGTTAGACAAAGTGATTGCTAATTTAGAATGGAGGCGCAAGTTACCCCAGTGTAGGGTCAATGTTATGTCATATGCTAAATCTGATCACAATCCCATTGTTATCACCCTTTCATTGGAGGAGCATTTTGGGGGTCGGCGAAACAAATTTCAGTTCTGGTTTGAAGAGGCATGGACTTGGTTTCCTGAGTGCGTTGATGTCATCAGATCGGCTTGGGATGGTAATAGTCCTGACTTGTTAGCAAAGTCCACAGAATGAGTATGGATAAAGAGTATCTTCCAAATGCACTTAAAGCTCCTGGCCTAAATGACTTAAATGCCTTATTTTTTCAGAAACAATGGAGTATTGTGAAAAGGGATGTTATTGCTCTTTGCTTGGATGTTCTTAACAACGGGCGTAATTTGGAGGACATTAATCTCACTCACATTGTTCTTATTTCGAAGGTGAAGCATCCCGAAGACATGACCAAATTTCAGCCAATTAGTCTATGCGTCGTGTATAAAATCATCGCTAAGGCTCCTACCAACTGAATGCTTGGTATTTATCCTCTTATTATTTGAGAGTCCCAAAGTTCATTTTTCCCCGATGCACTCATTTCGGATAATATCTTGATGGCTTATGAGCTCTTACATTCAATGAAAAACAACCAGCAAGGAGCCTGGGATGTGTGACCGAAAATATGACATGAGTAAGGCTTATGACAAGGTTGAATAGAACTTTCTTGAGGCGTTGATGACTAATATTGGCTTCGGCCCATCTTGGGTGGCTATTATTATGAGGTGTATTACTTCTGTTCGATTATCAATCTTGATAAATGGCAATTCCTATGGAAAAATCAGCCAGGGGTTTGCTCTATGATAGGGGATCTTTTATCTCCTTTCCTTTTTCTGTTGTGCGCTCAAGGCTTTTCGGCCCTCCTTAATGATGCCAAATCAAAAAAAATATTAAGAGGAGTAGCGGCTAGCCGGAATGGCCCCAAGGTAACACACTTATTTTCTAGGGATGATAGTTTATTATTTTGCAAAGCTTCCTTGTTGGAGTGCACGCAGTTCAAGTGCTTCTCCACGCTTATGAAAAGGCCTCGATCAACTTTGACTAGTCGGGAGCTTATTTAAGTACTTATATAAATACTGATGACAAAGATAATATCTCCAAGATGTTCGGTGTTAGGCATATGACTAATCTTGACAAATGGATTCCAAGACTATGGGATTTCAAATTGATATCCCCGGTTAATCCAAGGCTAGGTCATTTGAGGGTTAATCAACTCATTGATGTGTGGAAGGCCTGCTGGAATGTATTTTCTGATAGAGATCTTTCTCCCCATAGATGTTAAAGCTTCCCTCTGGGAGATATTTTGGCAAATGATGTTCGTCGATGGTATTTTGAAGCTAAAGGCATGTACTCCGTCAAAAGCGGATATCAGGCTTTACCCACCTCTCCTTGGATGCGCCTGCATTGAGCTTCTCTAATGATTCAGTGTTATGGAAGGCATTCTGGTCTATTGAAGCTCCCCCAAAAATCAAGGCAATGAATTCCTTCTGACCTCACATCCTCACATGCAGTTCACAAATATCCATCCCGGCTGCGTTTTATGTGGAAAAGCTACTTATTCAGTGCCCATATTTTAAAAGATTACTATTGGATTCACCAGCTCTTTAAAGTTGTTAATTTGCCTTCTTTGCCGAGGTTTCTTGGAGGGACTTCGGTTATTCAGTGGGTTAGTGGAATAGCTTCCGAGCTTTCCAGAGAGGTCTTGAAAAAATTATTTGTGAGCTTATGGTTTTCTTGGTGTGCGAGGAATAACATTATGCATAATGCTTTTGATACTCCCATGGAAGTTGGCAGAAAAATCACTCTCTTCTTAACTGAGCTCAAAGAGGCTCAAGAGGGTATATCCTCAAATGGCTAGGCACCTTCATGGTTCCCCTTGTAGATGGACTCCTCCTCCCCGAATGGACATCAAAATCAATTTCTATACGGCAGTCCGAGAAGATAGCATGGGTGTAGACTTAATTGCTTCCCATATTATTATTTTAATTTAACATGCGGTTGAACCGATGACCCATTGATTGAATCGGTGACGGATCCCTAGCCCGAGTCCACGTCCAATACGATTTTTATAACACTGATAATAAAAAGGGTTTTGGTAAAAAAACCTCAAACCTATGTAAACCCAAGCCTACCAATAGACTGTCTTGTACCTTGTAGCAGTTTTGTATCATATCTGTTTTTCTAGGCTATATCTTCTTGTTGTTTGAGAGAATGTTTTTGCTATTGTTTTGATGGATTTCCCCCAGACTTGACCATTATGCAACTCACTTGCAGAGAGAGTGATTTGAAAAAATTGTATTGAAAAAAGTGTAAAATGGTAAAAAAATGTGAAATATGGTAGAAAAGTATGAGGGAAATGGTGTTGATGCTTGATATTTAGAGTGTGTGTGAATGAAAATTGAAAAAAATTGTATTGAAATATGTGTTTTGTTGATTTGACTGTATTGAATGTCGTGTTTTGCTGTAATAGAAGTGGGACCACGCTGGAAAATTTAGAGCTTTCACCATTGGAGTTGCTCTAAGAGTGCCATCAAGTTAGGCACTTAAACGGAAGAACATAATACAAATTTGATAGACATTTGACTAATGAAATATAGATAGCCAACGTCTAAATTATTGAGTAATTTCAAATAAAGAAGATGAAGAAAATTGCGAGAGTAATTGCAGAAAAATGAGGGGGAGGGGGAGGGGGGGGGGGGGGAAGAGCGGGAATGAGGAGAGAGAGTGCTGAAATCTTTGTTGACTTTTGTGGCAAAAAGCCACAACTTTGAGGTGGTTCATCTGAGCCATTGATTAAAAGGTAGAAAATCTGACAGTAGATATTGCAAGTGGCTGGTGTAAAACACGTTTTCAATTTCCAAAAAAAATTATAAATTTGCTTTGGTTGATTTGAAAGTGTAGGCTTGGGTTTAAAGTATTTGGGTTTGTAAAGTGCAACCCTAATAAAAACTACACCAACTATAATTTGGGTTATTGACAACTTGATGTACAGACCTCCAGTAAAAAACAGGCCCCAGTCCACCAAAGCCCATCCAGCCCATTATGTAACTTTGACCCAACCCTCCTAAGCCCTAACCCAACTCTATTATGTGCCCTTACATTGTCAAGCCCAAGCCCAAGCCCAAGCCCCAGCCCCTGAATCTTTAATTTTCTCTTGTTTTGCCTCTGTTAATCAGCACGACAGCTCTCAATTTCTCGTTCCGTCTTTGTTGAATTTAAATTGTGAAAGAGATTTTTTGCTGATGAAAAAAAATATTATTTATTTTTATTAGATAAATATAATGTAGAGATTTATTGAACGAAAACTCGCACAAAACCCAAAAAATAGGTATTTGTAAGTAAATATACAAGTTTACAGTTAGTGATAATCCTGGGTCTCGAGTGATTCTGGACGAACTTTAAAAACTGTGACCCTTATAAAAATAATAATTACATAAGGCTTAAATAGCTTAATTTTTTATTTATAAATTGTAATAGGGTGAATATTATTAGACTAATTTTTTTCTAAGTGAGGCTTAAATGTGTTTTTGAAACTTTTATAATACTATTACATTTTTCTAAAATATGGGATCCTGAAGATTATTGGAGGGTTTGGCGACCGCCCGTCTCACCCCACACCAAGGACGTCCCCACTTACAATGATATCATTTTCTCGGTCAGCCAGTATAATTTATCTACGCAAACAGTAGGTGTTGGTAAGTAAATATGCAAGCTCACTGTGGATCTGGATTTTCTAACACAGCCTGTCGACATCAATTAAAGTTCGTTAGGTTAGGTATGGTTATGGTATACACGAGGAATTATTTCATGGTTGAATGCATTTTCATATAACATTCATAAGGGTGTGGATGACAGTCACATAGGGATTATGTCAATTAAAAAGTAAGTGAGAGAACATATATTGATGACAATAGTACCATTGGATATGCCACATGAGATATACATCCAGAGCACCAAAAAAGTTCTCTGATATGCACATCAACGTGTGACATGGCATATCAAAACCGTTAAATATTTTCTCATTTTATGGAGGCCAGTTAGAGAGTTATTGCCTATATTTTTAATTATGTGTGAAGCTTTGGTGTCTTAATTGGCGATTTTAGAAAGCACCAAATCTTGTCAAAAATTGGCTTATTCATTTTTTAGAGCAAGTGCAGTGACGCTTGAGAGTGTTTTGGGGAGTCTCTATTGGAGTTGCTCTAAGTATTGGTGTATCGTATTTTAGCGGGTCTCATAGAATTCCAATGGTGGGAGGCTACATAGATATGTAAACTCAACTATAATTGACTAACGAATCCCTTTTTACAGAATCTCTCTCATTTCTTTCTTCTACTTTTCGCTCTCTTCTCTAAATTATAACATATATATATGAGCCTAAATTCGGGTCATCAGATTCGTATGTCTGAAAGTTTCTCACATAAAGACATAGCAAGTTGGACTAAAACTCAGTGCATGGTCAAAAGAATATTACTTCCAATAAAAATCGAATTCAAAATCTTATCAATCCACGCAATTTAACCTTAAAAAGATTCACCGCTTAACGAGCATCTCGAAAAGTATATACCTACGTGAATGGTATATGCATTTTTTTCCCACGTTACGTGTAAATTGATTGGCCATCCAAAAGTTTGATATGATTGAAAGGATCCATTTTCCTTATGTTACATCAACTGATAGACTGATTAAATGAAAACTTGAGATTCTAACTAAAATCTTATCAAATGGGATTATTCTTATTCTTTTTTAAATTTTGTGTTTGGTAGAAGAATATTGCGAATCTGTGCACATGCCCCACTTGCCAATGGTTTACAGCCTAGCTTTTATATATTAAGCAAGTTTATCACATTTTCATTAACGTTAATTCATTGTATGTACAACTGGTGCTCAGTTGGTACTAGTCGGCTATAGCCCCGGTGGATTTTTTGATAAAAAATTAGTAATTATATATCTCGAGTGCAAACTTGAAACTATCCGATATCAATTCAATAAAATAATATCATTTAAGACTTTTGATCCAATCTTTATTGACAGCCTAAGCTTCTAGGTAGAGCAAGACAATTATGAGTCAGACTCTATATCTTCTCTCTAGGTTTTTCAAGCTCTCAAACGTCGATCATAAATAAAAGGTGCGGTACAACTAATCATTGAATTTTGAGGTAACCAATTGATGAGTTGCAGTAACCAATTAATTATTGGTGATTATTTTTTGTTCTATATAAACAATATCAAAAAACAAATCTGGACCCCACTATTCACTGGTGTCCCTAATAAATTTGAATCCTATATGATTGTCACTTGGTAGCCCAGGGCAGAAACTATCCGATATCAATTCAACCGAATTATTTTTTATTTTATTAGAGATTTTTCTGAGTTCAATTAAAATCTTATATAAAAAGAGTAATGCTATTTTTAATTGAGAATTTTTTAGGTGTGGTACTCTGATTCAATCAATCATTTAATATTATTGGTTGAAATAATAATTAGTGATTTTTTTTGTTCTATATAAACAATATCAAAAAACAAATCCGGACCCCGCTATTCACTGGTGTCCCTAATAAATTTGAATCCTATAAGATTGTCACTTGGTAGCCCCGGGCAGAAAATTTTCCTAGCTCCGCCCTTGGGTACAGAAAAGTGTATTATTCTCATTGTGCATGGTTCAAATCTCGCAGACCGTATATTTAATATTTGTTTGAGTATATTGCATGTTACGCGAGCTACAACAATAGTCGTGTCGGTGGATGGAGGATATCGTATTAAATCAAATTGAACAATCAACGATAATATATACATACATATACTTCTCTTTCAATGTCTATAAATCAAATAAACAAACAAACTTCACAGCATTTATTTCTACACACACAAATATCAAATTGACTAATTAATCAACTTTATTTGCGTGCACATTCCAAGCAGTCAACAAATGAAACTCGTTATTTATTATAGAATGACTATAATATACCAACACACCCATAGGTCAAATATGATTTTGAACTTTCCACAACTCTTTAATTTCTCTCTCTCTCTCTCAATTCCATGCAGCTCTGTGTGTATAATATATATATGTGTGTGTGTGTGTGTATGTATGTATATTATCGTTTAGTTGGATTGAGATAAACTGTTTCACACTAACACCTTAGACTTTATAAGTTATTATCTGGAAAGAAAAGATTGGGAAATTTCATGTTAGATTCTCACTAAAAGTAATGTCTTTATAAATTAATATTAAGTTTTGACTGAACTTATTCATCGTAAGGTGAAAAATTTATAAATGTATAAACTAACTGTCCGAATTTAAGCTCATATCATATGTCGAAAGATAATCTTGCATGATCATATTATAATTTAATTCCAGAACTTATACAGCCCAAAGACTAATGTATATAATAAAAAAAATGGTAAATGGGGCTAGAATTGTTAGCACCAACTTTATGTCGTTCGTGCAGTCAAAGACAGCTATATATAACATTATTCATCAATAATAATAATGTTATATATAGCTGTCTTTGACTGTAGATGATGGATTTGAAATTTGATCTCTAGAAGAACGACATATATATATATATATATATTAATTGATTATATGTAAATTTGAATCTAACACTTTTGAAATAGCAATAGCATTGCAAGTACGAAGAAATAAAAAAATAGAACTATAATAATTGTATTCATCACCAATTGTTTGAAATCAAATGTGTTTGTGTAAATCACTTTTCCTTTTAAGATCTTAGTTTACCTTTTCGTAGATCCGGATAAGCGTAGATAGAGGCATCTCACAGCCCATAACGTCTGAATAAGTGAATAACCCTTTGAATTGAAGAACAATTTGTTTGAGATGATTCGCAAGCATCAATTCGATGAATTGATGAAAGAGAAGGAAAGAGTATGGATAAAGTCGATTGACATAAGAAAAATAGAACTACAAATTTATGCATCTTATTTTTGCATAATTTATGGACTGTTGTTCATCTCTTTAATCTGATCGTCTAATTGATTTGGAAGAGCTTATCCCCAAGTGAGCCCTCATTGATCCATTTAAACTGAAGCTTGATGCAGTGAATATATGTGCTCTTTCATTCCAATGTTTCAACTTCCGTAAATGCATGTAAGTGCTAGAAAGGTCTATTAATTCACCATTAAGATGAGGAAGAGAAGAGTTTTGTAGATAAGAAGAAATTGTACATGAATAAAATTAAAGAATTGAAATAGATATATATATATATATATATATATATATATTTTGTTAGATGGTGTTCTAAGATGAATCCACGTGGCAGCATGATATTTCACTTGAAAATTGCTTCAGAAATTATATATAATATAGCTAATATAGATATAGATAGATAGATACTAATAACAAAACTTACGAATAGTTCAATTAACGAACTGAATATAACTCAATTAACGAACGGAATCGTATGTAATTCAAAATTCCAAATTAAAAATTCACCTAATTCGTCTTCTTGAAAGAAAAAAATAAAGTTATTTTTGTTATGACGTTAGGTTCAGTCTTCACCTGCTCCTCCAGTGCCAGAAGGGAGACACATTGTATACACATGCGAATGGCACGTGAAGTCCAGACAGCCATGCAATTATAAAATTACACGCACAGTTCCACATGTACAACTTTTCATTGTCTTGGTCTGAACACATTTTCTAAGAATAATTTAGCTTTCCCTTTGTTTCAACAACTTTTCATGATCTTCGTCTTAGTATTCTAGTTTTACGTCGGTTAGAAAATTCAATCCAAACACATCAATTCAGTATCCGCCTTGAATCAAAGGTCTGTACGGATTTGTTCTCCTGGTTCATCGGTAAGTCTTGACACTGTCAAAGTTGAATTCTTCCATTAGAAGGATTCGTCTCTGACTAACTCAATCAACTTTGCATGATTAATTGTATTGTTTTAGAGCAAGTGCAATGCTCTCCCACTTTTCAGCACTCCGAAATTTTCAATTGGGTCCCATTTTTATTACACATAATTGGATCTCACTTATTTATCCACATCAGCAAAGTACATCTCCCAATACAATCATATCAACAAAAACACATCTTTCAATACAATTTTTTCATTCTCTATTATCAAACTCTCCAAATATAAAGTATTCACATCTCCCAATACAATTTTTTCACTTTTTACATATTATTTTTCTTATCATTCTCTCTGCATACTCCAAAATTTTCAGTATTTATTTTCAAGTGCACCATTGCAGTTGCTCTTAGTGATGCCCTTATATCCAAACGAATCCACATTAAAAATTATATTGACGAAATCTGTGATTTGATCCAAAGTTAATTATTAATTATAATATTAATATGCCAACTAACCTGCCTAATTAATTCTGAATAAAGTCAATTTTATCATTTGCGTGTAAAATTATTAACTAGGTAATCCAGACAAGGAAGAAAGGTACTCTTTCTTAAATTATATATGGAAAGTGATAATGACCCAAATCTTATGGTATCAAAATTCAAAACAAAACCACAAGAAACATTGAAAATGGAAAAGATGTTAACTCCTCTGCTGAGTCTCTGGGACCGACACGATTTTATGCTTAAAAGAACATTCTTAGTTAATCCAGGGGTATATATTTTATCTTTATTCATAAATTACATCGATCACTTATATCTAACGAATACAAGCGTAAGTCTCCAATAATAAGTCACCCCAAATGTTTCGATGCGGTCTCACTTCTATTACAACAAAACACGACTCTCAATAAAGTCATATCATTATATCAATAAAATACATATTTCAATACAGTTTTTTCACTTTTCATTTACAAGCACTCCAAATATTAAGCATCAACGCCATTTTTCTTATACTTTTCGGGCTGAACTACAAAACAGTCTAGTCAAATAACTGTACAAAAACAGTCCACCTTCTTACCATTAGATTAAATGGTATAATCTCCGCCATTAAAAAAAATAACATTTAAAATAAAATAAAATTACAATAAATATGTCATTGTAAACTAAATACCAAGTTTGCTCCTAATTAATATTTTCAAGATATGTACTTGTTCAAGATATACGGTATCGTCCCTTATCTACCATTAGATTAAATATTATAATCTCCACCATTAAAAAAATTACTTAAATGTCTATCTTGCCCCAACTAATAATTTGACGATGTTAATCTCACTACAAGAACTTCACGAATTATAGACATAATTTTTTATCGGTAATCCTAAAAATCCATCGATAATATTGATTGCTGATCAAAAATTTCCATCGTTAAAACCGTCATAGGTAATCTAAACACCGATGGAAAAAATTTCGTTGATAATTACCGATGGATTTTTCGTCAATAATCCATAGGCCAAAAATTAAAAAAATTAAATTTCGTATCCGTCGACAAAAAATAAAAAATAAATTTCTCTTGTAATCTGTTGGCAAAAAAATAAATTTCATTGGTAATCCGTTAGCAAAATAAAAATTCTATAAATTATCTATCGACAAAAAATGGAAAAACTAAAAAATTATTTTCATACAAAGTTTTTCGTTAGTAATAAGTTAAAACTTCATACCCATTTTTGTCATATTCTTCTCATAATAAAATTTTGAAAAATAAATTAAAAATCAATTATAGATGTTGACTTGGTCAACATCCACATGTCATTCAATAAAATGGACTGTACAGCGTTCAGTCTTTTACCTAGACTGGACGCTAGTAAAACCCATATTTTTCTACCATTTTTCACATTTTTCTATCATTATACACATCATTCAATATAATTTTTTCAAATCACTCTCTCAACACACTCCAAAATTTTCAATATCGTTAAGTGTCCCATTGCTCTCGCTCAACTTAACAAATGATGCCCACAGAAAGGGAAGCAAAATGTTTGGTACAAAGACGATGAACATATCAAACAAGATGATTTTTCGTTAGGCTGAGAGGGCAAACATTTTCAAAGCTTACGCTCTGCATGAAATAACAATAATTAATCAAATGAACAGAAGAAGAAGACTTTTCTCTTTTGAAATTATTGGCATTGCAAAAGTCCACCAACTCCCTACTTTATTCTCTGCACAGTTAGCAGCCTCCATCATGCAAAATTAACAACAATAAAAAGTCACATAAAATTCCAAACTTCAATGTCATTCATTCATTGGCACAAGACCAGGGGCAGAGGGAGGTCCCCCTCTATTTTTTTAAAAAAAATTATTTTGTATGTATAATATTATCAATCATTCATATTATGAAGTGTACACAAGTGGCTACTTGCATGACATTTATATATGTGATATTTTATGGAGGTCTCGAGTTTGAACCTCTCCCCATTCATTTTGTTGTATTCAAAAAATGAAGAGAAGTCCAACAATTGCTAGCACAAAAACTCGATCCAAAATCGAGATCGAAAGTGCAGCTCAAAAAATCGTGACATAGCAAGACCAAGATCGTACTAATCGCATTCTTTGACTTCATTCATACAAAACCTGAATAAAAATAACACAGAGCAATATCGTCCTTTAGCTTTTTTTTTGTTTTATTTTTTTTTTTCGATGAAGGAGGGCGGAACCTCCGAAATTTTATTAACTACCCTCATTTTCAATCGACAATTATTACTAAGGGTATGGTAGTAACCCTAAAGGGAAATTTTCTTAGTTGTTCTTCGTCTCTCACTCAATATGTCCTCGCTTTGACGTCTTTTTTTTATTTTATTAAGCCAACTTTTGTACTATTTTGTTTTACTATGTTTGTTTATCTTTTGATTATAATCTTTAGAGGTACTGTCCTCTTTTATCAAAAAAAAATATTTTGATTAAAAATGTGCAAGTGCATGATTTGCATCAATGGATTTAATGTGTAGAGTGTGAATCACCTAGTGGTTATGTTTTTATTGTAAGTACATGGTGTTTATACATTCAACGATACTTTTGTTTTTTGCTTTGATTTTGCTACAATCAATGATAAATTATGTAATTTTTCAATAAATAGCGCAAAAACAAAATGAAAGCTTTGTTCTTGAATTCCATCAACCTTTTAAGCCCTCCCATATAAATTTCAAAATTTCTAACTCTGCCCTTGCACCTACCTGATTATTTTATTTTTTGACTTTTTTACAAAGGATAAATACTATTCAAATGAGTTATAATTTGCTATGATTAGGTGGTGTTGGAAGGTAAACACAAAATCTATATAAAGGAGAGACAGGATTGCACAAATCTGCACAACCAAATTAATTAGTTCTCTTTGTAGTACTAAAAATGGGGAGTGGAGGGTCACCAATGACTTCTCTTCTTGCCACTCTTGTGGTGGTTTTACTCTCTTTCATTAGCTTGCCATCGGAAGCCGCTGATGATCACTATATCTACTCTTCTCCTCCACCACCACCCAAGAAGTACCCACCACCACCATCTCCTCCTTACAAGTACAAGTCACCACCTCCACCTCCACCACACAAGAAGTACCCCCCACCATCATCTCCTCCTTACAAGTACAAGTCACCACCTCCACCACCCAAGAAATACCCACCCCCACATTACCCCTATAAGTCACCACCCCCACCTCCACCACCCAAGAAATACCCACCTCCACATTACCCCTATAAGTCACCACCCCCACCTCCACCACCCAAGAAATACCCACCACCACATTACCCCTATAAGTCACCACCCCCACCTCCACCAGTGTACAAGTCTCCACCTCCACCACCCAAGAAGCCTTACGAGTACAAGTCACCTCCACCACCCCCACCAGTTTACAAGTCTCCACCACCACCTCCTCCAAAGAAACCTTATGTGTACAAGTCCCCACCTCCTCCTCCAGTACACAAGCCGCCGCCACCCCATTACATCTATTCATCCCCTCCTCCTCCTCACCATTACTAGAGAATGGTTTATCTTCTTCAAGGTAATTACATGAATTGGAATCAATGGTAGTTACTCCTTAGAACTTCGAACAGAATTTTCAATTCTTTTTCATGCTAAAAACAACTCATATTAAAAAAAAATATTCATAAAAAGTATTCGTCATTAATCGATGACAACAATTATAAATGTGTAGTGATGCATATGTGTTTTTATATACTAATTCTATTATAATATTCTTGCAGGAAAAGAAGACAAATATATGCGCATAAAGGAATTAAGGGATGCCGTAGCCCATTGAAGATTTGAAGAGGAAAATAATAAAAATGGGGACAAAAATCGAGTTTCGTCCAAGTTTAATGTATCTTTGTTTTTATTTAATATGAATAATAAAAGACGTGTGTTTCATGTATTTCAACAATGAGTGTCTGCCTGGTCCACAAATGACTTGTTTCCATGAATGGACAAGCCATATTATTATGTCATTTTCAAAGTTTCTGCCAATCAAGGACTTGATTTTATAATATATATAATGAACAACCTAAAAACAAGTTTTGTTGTCCATTTTAAAATACAAAAAAAAAAAACTCGAAACAAAAGAAAAAAATATTTTTCTAAAAAAAACAGCAAAATCTTTAAGAAAACAAAACAAAATAGAAAACAAACTAAACATACCCTAAATTCTTCATTTTTTATCGAGCTAATCACGTTTTCTTATGAGTTGATTGACAACCGAATGTGAACGGTTCAATATTAGACCAATTCAAAACAAACTTGTATGATATTATTCTTGTTTGTCCAAAAAAAAACTTGTCAAAGATGTCTTAAGACGTCCATACACCAACTAGAATGCAAAGTGAGAGTAAAACTTCACACTCTTTCTGAAACAGGAACGTTCATACATCAAAATCTACCTCACTTCTCGGTTCCCTCTGTCATGTATAGAGGAGGTTATTCTAATACATTAATTATACGTATCATTTAGTTTAGTCAAAGCAAGCCTAAAATGCATTAAAGGGAAAATATACTCCATCTCTTTAGCCTTCCATTACTTGGGAATTGGGATGGAGCATTTAGCTGTACTTTCAAGGAAGTTTGTTTTTTTTTTTTTGTTAAATAGGCTTAGCCAATGCATAAAATAATCAAAACCTCACCATTGGGGGAGGAAACCCAATGTATAAACATAAAAGCAAAAGACCCAGCAAGGAGAAGAGGAAAGATAAAACAAACAAAAGAGCGGCAAAACCATTTTTGCCAAACAAACACAACCAATAAAGCTGAAAAGAAAGCTAAATACATGTCCATCAAAACCAGAGAACATAATCTGTGCTTCTAGATACCCCTTCCTTCGCAAGTAAATCGGCAACCTCATTGAGTTCTCTTGGTATAAGATTAAAATCCAGCCTGTGCATCTTAGTCTTCATTCCTTCTATGGCATTTCGAATTTGAGAAAGTTTCCAAGGGACTGCACCATCCTTTGCAACCCAGATAAGTGCATTTGTAGAGTCTGACTCTATAATAATATGACTCTGAACTAAATGTGTAGATGTGATAGATAATTCCATAGCCTTCTGTACCGAAAGACACACATGGGCAGCCTGTTCATCGAGACCATCATCATTTACTCCTTTGCATCAAATAGTCAAATAGTTCCAATTTCCAAATGGAGTACAAAATAAGTTAATAATGACACAATAATATCAATAATCCCTTGCAAACCAGGTTGCCCCGTACAATCAAAATATGCCATCTGTATGGATAAAAAATCGTATAATGATTCTGACCGGTTAAATAGGTCAAATGAGTCAAAATGTCATCACCATTTTTTGTGGGCCTACAAAGACTTGTAAATAAATAAGGCCTAGCCCATAATATTTGTGCAATGGCCAAGAAGGCAAAACCATAGCCTAATGCCAACGCAGGCCCAACCACCATGAAAAATTGAAAATACTCGAATCGAACAAACCAGAAAAGGGACCTAAGCCAAACCACTAGACTGCGCTCTTCTAATTCTATTTAATGAACTGGACATATTTATCATAAAAAAAGGACCCTCACACCGACGAGGGATTTCGATAGAAATATCATATTAAATGCTCTCACTCTCTCTTTAAGTATTTCATGTTCTCTCTTGATTCCTTGAACAGAATTCTAACATCATCATCGGAGGTTCGACAGCACGCAGAATTTGTGATGATAGATTTTGGTATCTACATTAGGTACACCATTAATCAACATCTATAGGATTTCAAAATGAAAAGATACATCAATTATCAATTATAACTTATATGCTCAAATTTTTGGTCCGAGTCTAATTTTAAACCGAACAAATTTTATATATTTGATCCCCAACTCAATTTTAAAACGAACAATATAAGTAATTTAATCCAAGTCATAAAATTTTATATCCAACACAATTTTGTCAGTCTTATCTATAGATGATCTCATTGAATCGGGATAAAATATATACTTTTTTTGTCATAAAAAAATGAAATTGACGATTATTGGGAAAAAGATGTAAACGCTGATGATATTGGAAATTTAGTGAACAATTTTCCTAAAGGAGAGGCTACCATTGAAAAATGTATACAGTTAGAGTGAGTCAAAAGAAATTAACCGCGGCAAAAATTAAAAATTCCGGATTTCCAAATTATAATGCTTGAACATTCAATTACTGAGTCGTCACAAGGTTTATCATTGGATGACCAAAGATATACTCTACCCATTGGAATCATGACCAGCGAGAAATTTACCCTAACGTAGCGAAGGGAGAAGAGAATGAAGTCTAGACTATTAAGGACTATTCCATGCAGTTCACTATCCATTGTTTGTATCTCGGTGTTTCTTTCATGGTAACTGTGAGTACAGCCTGTAACACAAGGTGGAACAAAGGAAAAAAAATATATGGGCGCCTTAAAGAAGTTAAAGAAGTTAAGGTGCGAGTCACTCTCGTTCAAAGAGTGGAGGGATCAAAGCCAACAGTTGGGATATTAAATCCCCAAATACACACACAAAAGAGAAAAGGTGAAAACCAAGTACAGAAAGAAACAAAACAAACGGATTGAAGACCAAGAGAGCTGGGGAAAAAGTTGGGTTTTAGTGCACGCTTACTCTTTGCTTGGATTAAAAAAAAAAGTTAAATAGAGTAGCGTAAAGGAGAATTAAGTGGGTTAAAGTAATTAAATAAAATTTTACCTTGATTGGATGAAATAAGAGTTAATTAAAGTATAAATTATTGATTTTGTTCAGATATGAGGTAGGGTGAGATAGATTAAAGAATTTAAACATTTAAAATGATTTATCCTCTACTCTACTCTGCTAACCTCTCAAATCAAGGAGTTATAATTATCACTTAATGAGAGTAGAGTAGAGGATAATTTATCCCCGAAATTATCCTCCTAACCTCTTCTCACTTAAAATCAAACAAGGTATACAATGACTATTTTACTTAACCATCCCTACTTAATTCTCCAATACCCTAATTCAAGCAAACCCTAAAAGAAGCATTATGCTAACATATGTATTTTCACTATATCAATGGATAACATAAACTGTAGTCAAATACTCTAGTACAGTGTCTTACAAGATAATTCGCAAGCAAGACTCATCAGTGTGTTAAAAGGGGGAAAAGAAAGAGAAAAAAAAAGATTGTCATGCCCCTATTTTACATCGTGTTGGACAGCTTCCCATGAAACTACATCTCTGTTGTACAATATAGCCTAGATACCTATTGAAAAAATCCCAAGAATCCAAAACCTTTTGTAAAATGTGATGGTTAGAAATCACGTACCATAAAAACTTTAGCTACCATTCACTGCCGCTACAGTTTCCTGTAAGGTATAACCCGTCATCAGATTAGAAGACTGGGAATTTATGAAAGGAAATACTGCTAAATAATCTACCTCGACTTCTGGAAGAAGTGTTTCAAGTTCAGTCGTTATCTCAGAGAAAGAAGGTCGATTGTCAGGAACAGCATCCCAACATCTCTGCATCAAATCTAATAGTTTTGGGTGCGTGTTCTGAGGAAGGTCGGGACGAAGTCCCTGGAAAAGAGGAGCAAAATTATTGTTGCGCTTAGAAAGATAACAAGACCTAACAATATATTGTTTTAAGACTTTATAATATTATAGACTTCACATAAATTTATTGGATATGTGAGAACAGGACCTGTACAACAGAACTACCAATCTCGATAGCTCTACAACATGAATCTGTATTGAACCAATTTTCGTCTGCTAAAATGATGGATGAGCTTATAAGAAATCCTTTGGTGTATGCTGTTTGCAAATCCAATGAGACGAAAAAAATTCAAGAGCAAGGCGCAACTGGATACATGGATCCATGTCGAGGAATTTAAAAGCGTTAGAATTGGAAGGACTAAAACAATAAATGAAATGTAAGTTTTCACAAACTAAAAGAAAATAAGGTACTTAGTGAACTAGATTGCAAAGAGGTGCCAAAAAGTGAATAAATTTTGGTGTATGTATCCCGCAGTATTAAAACAACAATAAGTTAAAGTGTGTATGATACTTCATGTGACCGAAAATACCCTAGATGTTAACAGGTAAATTCTATAGGTGTCCATAAACATCCTGCAATAATATAACGTACGAAGTGCTGGGGCTGTAAAGAGACAATATGCTTAGAAAATGAATAAAACATATCAAAATGCAACTTTGTATTTGAGGCAACAAAAGAAAAAAATAAACAATCAGTAAGAAAGTTTGATCTACAATAGGGTAGCTTCAATTAAAGATGAGATGAGAGAAATCGACTCAGAGTTTGTGTAAATAAAACAAAAATCGGTACCCCAGTTCAAGAAAAATATTCATAAAAGTGATAGAAAGGAATGGACACTTAAGGACTGTTGGAGTATAGTTTTGATGGAACGGAATGCAAGAGAATCCATGTAGTGAACGACAATATTTTCCAATAAACTCAACTATCTAACCAAAAAGCAATTGGAAATTAGGCTTGATGATGGTTATGTAACATTAAAGTTATTGACTTCAAGGGATGCTAAGTCTCCAGTATGCCATCAACTAGCAGAATTAACCAGCCATATAATTTAATTTCCCATCCAACGAGACAAGAATCAGAGCCCACACACATGAAGAGACCAGGGGAAGGAATATTAACGGTAAGAAACAACCTTCTTTAGATTCCAAATGCAAGCACTATTCAAAGGACACTTCCATCCATCATAAACCAAGCCTTTATCTCAAAAGTTTGAGGTCAACAATAAATTGCAATTTGGAAGATTTGAACTTTGGTAACACAAGTGACATGACCTAGACCCCAACGGCCCAACCACAAGACCATCTTTTAAAGATAACCAACTCTTGTGCACAAGGATCCCACAGTCGAGACAGACCTTACCCCACTTAAAAATGTGAAAAGGCTGCTTTTAGGAATTGAACCTATAACCTCTAAATCGGACACTGCAACTCTATTGCTACATCACATTTTCACTTGTATAAAAGATAAACAACACTCATTCACAAGGCTTCTGCAGTAAGCGCAATCGGGGACAAGCAAGATGTACACAAACCCCCCACATAATATGTGGAAAGGCTGTTTTCAAGAATTAAAAATGTGATCTTTAGATTGCACCCTACAACTCTATCACTGAGTCACATGTTCGCCTGTGAAATAACATTAATTTCAGCAAACCTACAAGTACTTATAGTCATCCGGGAAAAAAAAGGTGATGATGTAAGCAACTTAACTGAACATTCAACAATAGATTCTATATATTAAGTAACACTATAACAGATACATTAACAACCAAACCTGTCTCACTCCTAGTGCAGCTTGTAGAGGTGTCATAGTATCATATGGGACCTGCAAAATCAGAATATAGGCTGGGAACCATCACCTCCAAAAAAATTACTTCTGCATATCTACAATGTTCATTAAATCATAGGCCAAGCTATAGCTACCTTGGCTGTCACTAGCTCCCACAATACAATTGCAAAACTGAACACATCTGCTTTCTGATCATATGGTTGATGATTTATAACCTGGAAACACGAGAGAAAGGAATATCAAAAATAAATTAAATCGCAGAACCCTGCCTTTCAAGGTACATTCATTGAAATAAATAAATAAAAAGCTTCATATTCTGTGCACTATAGAAAACACATGAAAATATTATAATTTTTTAGTCGAAATAAATCATTTCCAAATCTAGATAATAAGCCATTTACAGGAAAGAACATCACAATTTTTTTTCATTATTACTTGATATTCCTCCTACATCATTTACCAGTAATTACCAAAAATTGTCAACAGCTATTATATTTATTGAAATCACTGATTTCATACTATTAGAAAAAAGGAAGATAATTATATTGCTTAAATAATGAAATTGTTGCAAACTGCTACGTTTACAGTGCATGCTTCCAAATGTATCTTGAAATCATAATTGACGGGCGGGTTTTGGGATCATAATTGAAGGGCAGGTTTTTGGGGTTATAAATGGGAAGAATATAATCACCAATAATAATTTCAAACAATAAAGTATTACATCATTATTTCTCACAATTGTTCTCTACAAATTTATATTTTTAAAATGCTCTACTACAAAGAATAACAACTCACACTCAAAGAATTCAAGACTCCAATACAAATACAGAGTTTATTATGAAATAAAAAAAAATTAAGACTAAGAAAAGAGACGATTATTAATATCAAAAGTGCAAAGTGCTTATAATTTATTATTTTTTGGAATTTTTTTAAAGATAAAAATATAAAAAATAAAGAAAATAATAAATGCTCTTTTCCTTTTTAGTGGCTCCCAAATGAAAATAAGTATGAAATAAAAAGGGACCAATTACATGAGAGATTTGGGAAAATATTTTTACCTTTAGTTGAAATTTTGAAAACTGGATGGGGGCAAAGTTAAAATTATAGTGGAGGCACATATGTCTTATTCATAAATGTTAATAGGATTTTAAAAAAAATCACTATGCTTTAGGTCCGCCTCTAACAAGATATACACAGACCTTATCCCACATGATACATATTACATAATATGGAGAGATTGTTTCAAGGAATTGAACATGTGACATTTAAGTTGCACCACTGCAACTCTACCATTGGGCCATATGTTTGTTTTAAATAAATTTTTTCTAATGTAAAGAATTTATAATACATAATACGATATGAGACGATGCCAAAAAATAATAATAATAATAATAATAACAATAATAATAATAACATCGATAAGATCTATAAGACACACTAAGCCTTAATTTTAGTAGAGGAAATAACTCTAATAAGTAATAACATAAAAAAATTGACTGCAATCCGCATGTAGATAGAAATACTAGCATCAAAATATCACGCTAAGCCACTACCTCATATGGCAGAAAACCAATAACAATGTCAGTCTCATACAGTCTATCAAATACTAAGTAAAATCTCATTTTAATATAAATATTTTTTCCGCTCTTCTTCCATGTTGAAGAAAGGAAAGCAAAAGGCTCAGAATTCTATTGAAAATATTAGCTACAAAATTATTAACCTCAGGTGCCATCCATCTGTATGTTCCAGTCTCTGCTGTCATCACTCCTCCTTGATTTTGGAACCGAGCAACACCAAAATCTGCCACCTTAACAACCTTGAGACAGAAATTCATAATTTTACATTATTAAAAATATAGCGTAGTCTCTCTGTTAAAGAAAATATTGCATGCAACGCTTGAGCTTAGGAATCTAATTGGAAAACATTAAAATAAATCTAAGAAAAAATAGCAAACGAGAGAACAACCAATCAAGATATTTTTAAAAAATATACAAAAAAAAAAAAAAACTCCCATGGAAAAACTTAAAATGCCATAACTCGTCTGAAAAGGAAAAACCCTATACAATGAACAAAAAGGCACATTAAACCACCGAAGTTTGAATCAAAACGTATTTTAAATACTTAAACATGATAACAATGGCAGTATAAAAAATATAGAAAGTAATATTGCATCTGAAAAGGAAAAAAAATAGAAACAAATAAAAAAAACAAAATAAAGGTGAGAGTGAAATAATGTCCAACTGACATTCAACTTACATGCCCTTAACTACTAGATATTGGTAGTATACAGCTTATCGTGAAAAAATAAAAATTGGCAGTGTACAAAATACAGACATGGACAGTTCCTTCTGAAGAAGGTGTTGAACAATTGAATGGTACAGTAACTTTATAAGGACGTGAAATTGTGCTTCCAAATTTATATGTATCTTTCTCCCGTGTAGATAATAAAGTTCTAGAAAGATGGCAAAAAGAGTGATGCATTCAGGTTAACTGGATGATGTGCACAGGACAGCTAAAGTAGATGATGTGTACAGGACAACTAAAGTAAAAGGGAAAAAAAAGTGAAAAGAACAAAAATAAGTATCATTATTTTCACTAAGATAACTTTCATTAAAATTCTGAATCCAAAAGAAGGTCATATGAAACCAGAGAACCATAAAAAAGGAAACTGAATCACCTGCTAATGCAGTGCGCATTCTGTAGTTTCCTTTTTATTTATGTATATATTCTGATGCAATTTAAATCATATTAGTTGTATGCAGTAACTCTTACATTGTGAGTGTCCATCAGCAAATTTGCTGTCTTTAGGTCCCTATGGATTATGTTGTTCTGATGCAAATAACTCATTCCCTTGCAAACATCAATTCCAAACTTCAGTAGTTGAGAGAGTTTCAATACATTATGATTTTTGTGCAAGTAACCGTATAGACTTCCTCCAGGCATATACTCTGCAAGGAAGGAATAGCAGCCACTAACTAAGTCCGTATTGATTAGCCAAAAAAATTAACATGGAATATAAGCAATCATATTGAAGCCATGTATCCCAACATTATGATCCAACAGACAATGTACTTACATAGAAGTTGTAATACTGTAGAAGTACTTGAAAATAGATTCAATATACATGAAAACGAACAAGCATGCTTTTACATGTTATTTTGATTTCCTAACTCAACATAGACACTACAGAAAGCAATGATTAGGCAAAATTGACATCAGATATTAGTCTTCTCATCCTCGATTTTATTGCATATGCACATTTTACTTACAAACTGTTGAACAGTAGAGGCAAACTTTAGAATCTAAAAAAGAGATTTTGAAACAAGGTTTTGTAACTCAAACCAAATGTTAGTGACCATTAATCAGTAAGGCAAAATACTGATTTGATGGTCAAGACAGAAGAAATTCAATACCAAAATAACCTGAAAGGCATTTCGCATTAGCAGACACATTTATAAGATTGAAACACTGTTGTTCCTCTACAAGGCTATTCTCAAGGTTAGAATATGTCTTCATCATTCAGATGTACGACCACGTGAACAGCCAGCTAAAACAGTCATCATACTGGTACAAACATGGCATTACTCAATCACGTACTCTAAGAGAGGCACCATGCAGTCAAGCAGTTCAACACATAAGGTTGTAAATCATGATGAAAAAAATCTTAAAAGCAGTAAAATTTAGAACACTTCACAGTTCACACACATAAAGAAAAAAAGAAAAACAAAAAAGAAAAAGAGAACTAGAACAAGATTTTATACCTGTCACTATGCACAAATGTGGAAACTTTGTACACGCACCAATGAAAGGAACAACATTTCTATGATGGACCTCCCTGAATCCAGAATAATATCCCAAAATAAATAAATAAAAAATCAACTGGAAAACTAAATATGGAAATGATTATTATGTAAAGAGTTCAGACATTCACTCCTGTAAAAATGTAACGCAATATTGACACCAGTTAGACTGGCAACAAAAATTGCTCAGACCATGGCAACGTACAAAAGCCAAATGGAACATAAGCATGCACAGTAAACATATAAATTACTGCTCAACTCCATTTTTTAGTATATTAAGTTGTCATAGAAGCACATAAACTTTGATTTCCTGAACTTTTAGCCATACAACTCAAGAGAAAAGTATTCTTATCAACATCTACTAAACTTTTGGATGTCACTGCTAAAAATAGATTATATGATGCACTCTAACAGAACCAAATAAAAATTTATTTCCGGCCTCCTATCTAAGATTGGGTTAGTCAAAAGCACAAATTGTACCTACAAAACACAGTTGATATTTTTTCACTCTGACAGAATGAGAAACCGAAGGAAAGAAATCAAAAATCTTCCAATAATTGTATGTCGATCCCAAAAAGAATGACAATCGGTATGACTATGTTGTACCAAATTTAATTGTGTCATGTTATTCTTCAAGCTAGAAAACGGAAACTAACAAGGTAAGGATACTTTTCATGACTTGATTATACAAAGAAGTTAGTTGAGGATCCTGGGAAATAATTGAAGAAAGAAAAGGTTAAAAAATGTGTACAAAATGCAATCCCCCAAAATATATGATTACAAATTTGCATCTTTTACTGTAGATATTATGATTAGCATGAATCCAAGTTAGCAAATCACAGTAAAAATAAAACCTAACCCATGAAAGGTTATTCTAAAGACTTCAGCTAGAGTAGGTAGGTAAACAACTACACGGCACATGCCAATGAAGAGACAGTTTCCAGAATTTCAACCCATGACCTCTATGTCGGCTAAAGTAACTTTACCGCTAAGTCAAGTGGTTTCCAGAATTCCAACACATGACCTCTACGTTGGCTAAAGTAACTTTACCGATAAGTCAAGCGTTCCTTAAGGAAATTGACTAGCGTATTCAAAGAAATAAGAACAATAAATTGGAGGTACAAGAAGCATAAAATAAATGAGATATGCATCCAGAGAAGAGAAATATGCATAACTCTATGCTATATTCTCAGAACATTAAAGAAAAACATTTGTGTGCTACATTATTTACCTTTATTATTGGATACAATGAAGATTAAATACTTTCTTAAGAAATAGTCTTTCATAAGCTAGTCCATAACTATAGGATTAGGATAGGCATCTTGGAATGGATAGAAATAGAAATGGTGTAGATATAGTAATAGATAGCGAACTAAAAGAAAATGTTGTAGAGGTAAAAAAGAAAAGAAAAAAATCTTAATGGCTAAATTAGTGTTAGGGAACGAGATAGTCATAAATGTTTATACCCCTTAAATAAGATTTGATGAAAGTATTAAGAAATAATTTCGGGAGGAGCTTCATGATATTGTTCATGGCATTCCAATTAGGGAGAAAATGTTTGAAGGACGAGACCTAAATGGACATGTAGGGAGAGAGAGTGAAAATTTTGATAGTGAACATAGAGGGTATGGGTTTGAGATAGAAATGAGGCTTAAGAAACTATTTTAGAGTTTGTTGTGTCGTATGGCCTGTGTCTAATAAATGGTTTAAGACAAAAGAATCACATTTAATTACTTTAAGGAGTGGGAATAAGAGGGCATAAGTCTAGTAAGATAGATTCCATTCTTAAGCCAAAAATATAGACAGAAGACTTTGTAATAAAGTGATTCTCGGAGAGAGTCTAACTGCACAACATAGAATGGTAATGGTGGACATATGTTCTAAGAAATGATCAAAAAGAAGTGGAATAGCACGATAATATAAGATTAGGTGGTGGAATCTAAAAGGGGATAAGTATATAGCTTTTAGAATTTAAATTGAGGTTTAGTTGAGGAAACAAACTCCATGTGGGGAGAGATGGTGTCTTGTATCAAACAAGTACTGAAAAGATATAATTGGTGAGTGGAAAGGCCTATACCTAAAGGCAAAGAAAGAAACATTGTGTTGGAATGAGGATGTTAAGTTAACAAAGCAATTAAGACTAAGATAGAATGGTATAGGAAGTTACACAATGATAGGGATGATAATAATTATGAAACCTAGTAAGAAGCCCAAAAAATAAGCTAAAAAAATTATAGGAAAAAGTCACAAAGCATAGAGTTATATAAAGGTAAATACGAGAAATGGAGAAAAAATATATTTATGAATTATGACTAGCTAAAACACGAAAATTGAAAAATAGGGACCAAAATCATGTAAAATGTATCAAAGATATAGATGATAGCATTTTGGTAAAGGACTTAGAAAATAGAAATTAGTAAGTGGTGGAGAAGTTACTTCAACGAGCTGCTTATTGACGGCCATGGAAGGAACATCAAAGATCTCCATCTCTCTCTAAGAATAGGGATTCTTGGTATATAAGACATATTAGGGGTACTGAAGTGAAGGATGTCTCAAGGATAATGAAAAGGGGTAAAGCAATGGGACCATATGGAATTCAAATTAAAATGTGGAAATGTGTAGGAGACGAAGGTGTAGTATGGCACACTAAGCTATTTAATCAAATTATAAAGACTCGGAGTATGTCAAATGAATGGAGGAGAAGCACTATAGTACCTACGTATAAGAACAAATGTGATATCCAAAGTTCTAACAATTATATGGAAATCACACTTATTAGCCGCATTGAAACTTTGGGAAAGTGTTGTGAACGAAAATTGGGATTGGTACTATGATATTTGAAAACGAATTTGGTTTTATGACAGAAAGATTCACAATGGAGGAACAACTTTTATTAAGGGGGCGTGTTGAAAAATATAGACTAAAGGGAAAAGACCTTTATTTAGTATTTATAGACTTAGAAAGCATATGATAGGATGCCTAGTGAAGTAATGTGCTGAATTTTAGAGGAGATGAATCTTGATTAGTTATATTACTATGATCAAGGATATGTATGGAGTCATAACCTCGTACCTAGTGTTAGGACTAACATATGAGTTATAGGAAAAGACAGGTTTACAATTCCTATTTGTTATAGTGATAGATGAATTCACATGACATATCCAGGTGAGGCACCTTTGTGTTTATTGTTTGCAGATGATATAATTCTAGTGGATGAGACAATACTGAGAGTTAACTTAAAACTTTGGAGGCCAGCAAACTTATATTTTGAGTCTCACTTCAATTACACAAAATTCAAATCATACACATTTCTCAATACAGCAAAACACGTCTCTCAATACAATCACATCAGCAAAACACAAATCCCTAAATATTTTTTTCTCCCAATTTTAGTCAAGTCAACCACTTTCCCATCCTCCATACTATCCCTATCAAATTAACATTAAAATCAAGACTGGGTTCCACCTTTATTACAAAAAGTCAAGCCACATATACATACACATCACAAAAACACATCTTTCAATACAGTCAAATCAACAAAACACATCTTTCAATATAGTTATATCAGCAAAAATATACATTTTCACACAATTTGTCGGCCCAGCAAAATGCATCAATTGAGATTGCTCTAAGTTTAGTAAAAGAAGACAAGGGAACAAAGCAAACGCTTGAATTAAATGGGAGAGAAGTAACAAAAAAGTAAGCTTTTAAATATTTTGGTTCGATTTTCCAAGATGCCAGAGATATTAGTGAAGATGAAGCTAATATGATTAAAAACAGCAAGATGAAGTGGAAGTGTGTATCCAAAATTTCAAGCGTCTAAAGGATTCCTTTAGTGTTGGAGGAAAAATTTAGTAGATCGGTTATACAACCCGCGATGATGTATGATTTTGAGTGTTGGGCTATTAAGAGACTAACATATCCACACAAAAAAAACATGTAGAAATGTCAGTGCTTTGTTAGTTCTTTGGATAAAAAATGAAATTATAAGATCCAAGGTAGGAATAGCACCAGCTGAAGACAACTTGAGAGAAAACTATTTAAGATGGTACGGGAATGTACAACGTAAGCACAGCGACGTGGCAGTAGAATTTGTTTAGGAGAGAGTAAGAAGTGAAGAGGAGGGCCCAAGAAGAATAAAAGATGCTTTGAAGTAATAAGAAATGATATGGATTCAATAGGAGTTGATGAAAGACAATCCTAGATATAAATGAATGGCAAACACAAATACACACAATGGATTCCCTTTTATTTTTCCACACTCATGTAGCAAACTTTTGGGATAAAGGCTCGGACGATTTTATAAACTATTACCAGTAAAAGTCTTTCAAAAACTATTTTTGGAACTAGCCCTTCATATTATAAGCATTAAACCATTCACCTCAAAATTGCCACTTCTTGAGTGAATTCCTCTTCCACAGCAGCATTCAAACGCTCGCATCTTAAAACTTTTACAGCAATATTTTGACCAAGGTATGTTCCACGATACCTATCAATGAACACAGGAGAAAAAGTTAGCAAGAGGAAGGATGATAAAGAAAATTGAAGCCAATTAGAAGTAGCCATTTTATCAAAAATGTAACTTACAGGTCACCACATGATCCAGATGCAATTCTTTCTTCTATCTTCAATAATCTTCTATCTATTTCCCAGTCTCCAGATTTTGCCTGCCCAGCTGATCCTTTGTTTGTGGCAGAATGACCCTGTGAAGAACCGGACCAGGACCCCTGTATTTTCATTGTGAACAGTTTTATTGGCATTTAAGATTATGTTCCGAAGCCGCAAAGTAGACATTGGTCAGCATTCAACAAAAGCCACATTGAAGTCAAATAATGACATGAAAGTCCCAGACAACACCAAAGAATCAAATAAAATCAACTATTGAAAAGTGGAGTGAAGCCTGGTAATTCAGAATGGTAATGCGTCGCCACAACCAAGATTCCAGATATTTGCTAACCTCAAAAAGTACTAACACAATTGAACTGATAATTCAACAGGAAATCACGTTTTGTGCTGGAAATTTGAAGTATCATAACATCATCAATTCCCCGCAACAAATTAATCGTTCACTCTCATTTTCGTAATAACATCTTATAATGTTCATCCACCCATAAGTATATTCAAAAAAAAAACCTGAAAACAAACCATGAATTCAAAATTATCAACTTAACGCTATCAAATTATTAGGCAACTAAGGTGCGGATTCAGCTAATCAGCACTCTCTTCTAGAATAAAAATGCATGATTAAGAAAGGCTCATCTGCATTAAAATACATGGACTAAAATAGTAATTCAATAAGATCCCAAGTTATAAATAAAATCGCATTGGTCTGATATTAACATGCCAGACTAGAATCAATGGACAAGGAAAAATAAGATAAAGCATGATCCTACTGAGGCGGTGCAGCTGCGCCTAGGCGAGCACCTCATCAGGGTGGCCCTGTCATATTTGGGGCCAGGGCGACAAATTAATGGGAGGCCCCCTATGGCGGGGTTCAGAGAAGCGCTCCGAAAATTTTGTTTAGCCTCCTCCTAATGTCAAATTTTAAATCAATAATCAAAATTCAAGCAAGCAATTCTAATGACTGTTAACCTTCACTAATCAAGCACAAGAAATAATTCATCAAATAGAACAACAATAAATTTGTAATGGCTAAACCCAATTTTGGGAGGCCAGGCCATCACTTCTTGAATTTCATTACATTAAAATTATAATAATTGGTTAAGAAGTATAATTATATGAAATCACCAGAGTTGTTAAAAGCGAGCTTAAGCGCTAAAGCGAAGCGATTAGAAGCCTTGGCGCCTTGATCGCTTCGCTTCTGTGTGTTTTTTTAAAGTGAGATTAAACTCGCTTACGCGCGTTTATATGAGGCGCTTAATGGTGCCTCAGTTCTGTTGTGGGGAACCATAAAACGATAACAAAAATAAAATCCCTAGCCACGCGACATCTCGTCTTCGTCTCTTTTCAGCTTCTCTCTAGCACTCACGCGACATCTCGTCTTTGATTTGCGACTCGTCTTCCTTGCTGATATGCTTTCGGTTGCTCTTCAAGTCCTCCTTAAGCTGCCGCTGCTCTTCAACTGGTATTCCATTCTCTTTGCTCCTATGCTTTCCACTTTGCTCCTCTGCTTTCCTTTTCGCTGCTATTTTCTGCTTTGCTCTTCAGCAGCTCATCTCTTCATTGTTAATTTTCTGTTCGTTTGATCTGTTGTGTTGGGGGGGGGGGGGGGGGGGGGGGGGCCGGGGGGCGGTGGTGTTATGCTTTTATGAATTATGACTAGTCCATATCTGTTCAAGCCTTCCAGATGTTGAAATGTCTATTTTATTTATGATTTGAGTGTTAAGTGCCATGAAAATGCAGTAAATCATCAATTTACTGCATCTTCAAAAGCGCGCTTAGCGCTTCGAAGCGCTAGGAGGCCTCTGGCACTTTGCAGGGCTCAAGGCTTTTAACAACTCTGGAAATCACATAAAAAATTTAGACCGCGCCGCATTTTGAGAGGCAAAATCATAAATCACAGCTTCGAAATCACACTTCTCCAATACATATTTTAGAGCAGCTTCAAGCTTGACACGAGATTATTTCAAACTGTTGTATTTCATCTTAACCAACCTCTTAGGATCAAATAAAAATCCAAATATACCCACAAATGTTTCCAATTATTCAAATATTAGTATATTGTTCAACCTTTTAGGGATTTATTGATTTTGGTATATTAATAATTAATAATATTAGTATTAAAAATAAAAAATAAAAAAGTGAGCCCCCAAACTGTGCAGTTGCACATGCCCAACCGTGCTCAAGGTCGGGCCTGCACCTCATGCGCTTTTCTTTTCTATGGTTTTCCATTCAAAAAGAAAATAATTTATGGTTTTAAAACATGCCAATCCATACTCTTATAGAAGATGAGGATTAATTTGCATCAACAGATGGAAATTCCACTTTTGTGTTGGCAAAACATAAAGAACAACTAAGTTGAGCAGAGGAGGCAGACAACTCAAATAACGGAAGGTCAGGCTCAATGATTTTCTTCCAGCTTCAAGGTCTGCAAAGTGAATAAAGTAAACAAAGAACTAAGAGTGTATTGAAACAAAGTTTACCTCATGTCTAGCAATTGCTTTTTCCATAGCCTTATATAAATCATCTGTATCCTGGCCACAACATTGCAAAGTCAGCAACATTTGGACAATCACAATGCTCCTTAATATATTACGAGGCCACTGTCCTGGTATACAGAAAAATTTGTTCAAATCCACAGATAATGGAACTTTAAAAACTAGAGGGGGGGAAATAGCAGCATCAAATGCATATACTACATGAATAACATCATACAAGTATGGGTCAAAACACCGAAGCATCAGAATGCCTGGTATATATACAAAATAAAAGACATACACAGAAACCGTGTCGGCACCAGTCTGGGGGATGAGGAAGAACTTGCGCAAAAAACAGAATTGCCCTCCTTACCACGTCTCATCTTTAGAATATACGAGGTAAAACCATGACAAAAAAGAAAACAGAAGTCCCCAAACAATAACATGAATCAGCAATTGCATTCTCATCCATAATTATAGGAAAAATTAGTAGTTTATGTGAAAGAGACAAATGATTCAATATAAAAATAAAAAATAAAACATCAGGAAAAAATTCTAGCGTAGAACAGATGATAATAAAAAAAATCCATGAAGGATAAGAAGAAAAGTGACACACACACGCAAAAAAAAAAGCTAAATTAGAAAAATACCTCAATAGGCCATCCATCCACCACAAAAACATCTAAGGAGTATCCATCAGTTGTTGAGAATACATGTGCTTCACGTATGTTAAGTCCAATATCAGAAAGCAAAGCAGAGAGCTAGAAACATTGATCCAGCATCAGAAAAAATCATAGTTTCAAAACTTCATATACGCATCATATTTAACTACGTCTAAAACATATAAAGTAATCCAGAACAGACTCACTTCATTTCTATAACTTAAAAAGTACAAAAAACTTGAATATACGAACCTATTCTATACATTATACAACACATTGAATAACATAAAAACTAAATATCACACTCTAGAAACAATGCGCTTGAACATTTTCCACCAAATGTACATGCTTGAAGTGCGAGACAGCAGAATATTCAGGTTATTTGACGCAATTTGTATAATTTGAACGCCTATATATGTATAGTACTATATTAATGGTTTCTTTTAATACAATTCTGTATCGTTCCATTTATGCAGTCGTTCTTGTTTAAACCCCTTTTTCGCGGGAGCCTTGTCCACTCCACACTAGTTATTTAACTATACAAATACTAATATTTTACGTTAAAACTCATTCATGCATTTTCAGTTCTGTACATTGCAGACCCATGTATCAAACCAAAAATGACAAATTCCTTTTGGTCACTTGGGTTTTCAGTTAAGTTAACCAATTAAGAAGACATCTCATAATGGACCAACCAACAAACAGAAAAATGTACAAAATTTGGGCTTGGCATCCATAATTTCAACTCATATGGGCCAGTAACGTTTACATAGTAAACAAAGGTTATTCTGAAGTAGCTTAAAATCACCAAGATTTATGTTCCTAAGAAGGAAAGCATAACAGTAAGCCAAAAAAATCTGTCAGGGCTTCGGGAAAGTCTTGAATTCAGAAGAAGGGAGCCACTTTCAGGAGGTTCAGGGCAATTAAATCAATGAGATTAAGTTAAGAATCAGGACCTAGATTTAGAAGTGCGCATTATATTTTTCATGAAGTCAATGAATGGCAACAAAATCAACAAAATAATTATGGACGATGAAATTATCTCAAAATGATGTATTCAAAAAAGGTCTTGAGGATAATATTATTTTATAATCTTAGTTGCTAAACAGAAAAGATGCCCTGGTGAAAGCTTGATAACAACATCCTCCCATGGGAGACTATTAAGTTTGTTGCATATATAGGAGGAAAGAACCATTACAATGCCAATTTCATCTTAGATTATATTCTTGTTAAATTATAATTCAAGTTTTTCATGACAAAAAAATAGTAGGTTAATCAATGTTATTTTATATAATTGCATACAGAAGTCCACTCAAAAGTACCAACTATTACAGTGTTCCTATAAGGACAAGGAAATGATAAAAAGATGCTGTAAATAGATCTCCAATGAGACAAACAAGATACCAAACAAAAAACCTACACAAATGTATATAGGTATCTGGCAAACAAGAAGGTTTTTAGCTTAGTGGTAGCCTGCTTAGGGCCTGAACTCTGTCAAGGTTCGAGTCTCCTCTTGTGCTGATAGTAAAAATTGAAAAAAACATACTTTATCAAAAAAATTGTCTCTGAAGGTCTGACATACCTGACTAAGAAGCTTAGGCTTGTCAACAGTTGAAAATATGATCTCATGGATTGGAACCAATGAAACTTCTTGCCTGCAAATATTTATCATTAAACCATTGCTATGACTGCAGTAAAAAGCTTCTACATCACTAGATTCCATTACACGTGCATGATAAATGTTTTAATAAAAGTTTTAAAAGAGTCTTCATATCTAAACATTACAACTCAGAAATAAAAAGGAAATGGAACTAATACCGATAAAAGCTTAGCTCAAGAGATACCTTGTGCAGAAGTTCTCTGTAAGAGATCTTCTCTTCATGTCCTTTCTGACATCCAAATTTAGGTCTTCAAGCTTAGAGCAAGGTTCAAAGTCAACAGCACAATCCTTGGTTCTACTTACAGGAATGACATTAGTATGCATTGATAAGGTACAAGAACCTTACTTATAAATGAAAATGCTAAAATTCTATAAAACAACAAGCATCTTAAAAACCATAGATTGATGAGAAAATAAAATAACTACCAACAGACACCTGATAGAATACCTCTTATGCAATGACATGAAAGACTCGTTATCTTCATCACTTGGTGGCTGTGGAATAGACATGGTGCTTGAGAATTGTCCATCGTAATCACTATCTACCCTACTGCAAAGGTTCTACCATATGACAAGGGAGAAAAAGAAAACAGACAAATATAATAATCAGACTCTTAAAGCATAAGAAAACGCATAAAGAAACAGGAAATATCAAAATAAATTATATGCAATAGTAAGAAATCAAAATGTTCTTAAAAGTTGAATTTTTCAGTAGTGTATATGCTACTGTAGTTCACATTAGTGAACCAAGCAGTATATTTTGGCATATGCATCATAAACAACTTTTCGCTCCATTAAACAAAAAAATATATATAGTACTTGGGATGCCCTATGCTTTTGATATTTGTATATATTGTCTCAAATCTTTGTGTCTACCAGAAAGTTTTTCTTTATCTGCAACAACAATGATGATTTTGATGTTGCTTCCAGGTGTAAAGAGGAGAATAGCAATATTGTAGGAGCATTAGTTACAGGATCATTTTTTTCTATGCCCAAGGGCATTATCGTTTCATAACCAAACTACAAACACCTTGATGGATAACCTGTTGCCACTACATATTCAGGATTTACCATTTGATAAAATATCCAACTATATGGAGACAAAAGCTAACTCTCTCTACCTTAAGATCATCAATTATCATGAAAGGTCGCTAGCATAGTCCCTTCAACTTGCTACTACTTCAGAAATTAACATACTTCTTAATGTGTATCGAGTTTTGCACAGTTCCAGTATGTGCCAAGTGTAAGAATGAAAGGAGGATGAAACTTAGCGAGTTCACATGTTGTCTATAAAAACTATGAAAATAATGCACAAAATAATGTCACTGTTAATCCTATATCAATTCAAGTTTCTTTTATCTTTTTCTTTTCTTTGCTTCAGATTGAATTATGCTGTCTGCGTTCCGTGAATAGAAAACTCTAGAGAAAATAACGAATCAAGTAGTGAAATATTGAGCACTAATTATCAGACCACTTCAAAGTTACTACCTCCAAGAAACGGATATGATATACTGGCCGCTCCTCAGGATCCTGTGCTTTTGAAAGAAGTCTCTGATGCAACAAAACATCTTCCACTCTATCCATATTAACATCAAGTCCATAACTGGCAAAGAATAAAAGCATGCAGAAAACAATATGTTTATCACTCTGCTTTGGTACAGGTTTGGAGCATTAAAAACTTCACGATCTTTTTCTCTCGAATAATCATCGACAAAAAAAATGAGAACAGATGTAGTAGTACGAAATTAACAAATCTACAATAAAATTCAGTATCCAAAGGTATTAACTAGCAAAACGCTTACACAATTCATTTTCAAAAATCAAAAACTTCAATCAAATCAGAAGACCAAACAGTTTTGAGAACAGGCTTACATTATATATACATACATACATACATATATATATATATAGACACACACACACACACACAATTTACAAATATATATATATATAATTATATATACCACCTACGTTAACGAAAATTGAAATACGCATAACAAATCCAATACAGAAAAACCAGAGTCATTACTCATGAATCCAAAGATAGGATCATCTACAGACTGCACATACACACTTCTAAGCATCGGTATATACATAATCACGAATAGTTATCTAAATACGCAGCGGCACAGTATTTACGAATGTACGGAAGGAAATTCAAAATACCTAGCAGGAAGTCGGTTGAAGTGAGCATCGAGCAGCTCCCTTAACTCAGGATTGGAGATGGCCTCCTCATGACCGACCTCGGTCAGGCGATTGTACACATCATTACGGACATCGTAGTTACAAAAGCTCCCGAAGCCTCTCGGTGGCGACGAGCTCTCTCCAACTCCTTCCATCAAGTCCATGGATTCCGTTTCTAGTCAGCCTGTCATGAGCGCCGAGAAAGAGAGAAGTTGAAAACACGAGAAGGTAATCAACAGAAGAAGAGGATCTTTGACTGTTCGTGGAATCTACGAGAGAAAAAGAAAATCAATTTTTGGAAATTTGATGGGATGTGAAGGGTAAAATCGTCCAGACAAAAACTATTAATTGCCTGGAAGGCTGGAGATGGAGTCGTTGAGAGAGAGAGAGACGATGAAAGATTCAGAGTAAAAAGCAGAACTGAAACGGATAGTGTCGTGATCGAGAATTTCCGAGTAATAAAATATTCAGATACCCATGAAATTACGAAACTGCCGCCTTAGTGGCGATCATATTTTACACGAAAAATTAAATTGACACGTGGGATTTTTCAAAGTAGTACGGAAATTGAGAATAAAAAATATCTAGTTATATACTATAAAAAAATAGAGATTCCACTATATTTATTTTTCTTGGTCTACCCCGTCCAATATTTGTAGTTAAATTTACTATACATAAATCAGTACCATACCTAAATTAGGATCAGAGCGAGAGGGTTTCATTAAGGTGGCAAAGCTCTCCCAATAAAGATTTTTTTCATTAACAAGACTCGAACTCGAGATTTTGGTTAAAAAGAATAAACATCATATCACTTGAAACCAACCATTTATTTGTCATAGAGATTTAACTATTGTTAATGGATGTAGTAGATATCAATATCATGTCTTGATATTGATTTTTAATTTTTGATATATATATTTAATCTAGAATGATATCTAATAAAAAAAAATATCATTTTAGTTAAATTTATATTGTTGTCAGATGAAAAATTTATTTATATAAAGTTTAAGAAAAAAATCATACTCAAAATATTGAGGAGAACGCCCGTAATCTTTTTTATAAAAATAAAATAAAATAAAATAATTAAAGAGAATTGTGGGTAACGAACGAGCATGTGACTACTGACTACTATTTGGAAAATTGTAGATAATTTAAATAGGGAATACCTGTGATTCCTCATTAATGCCATTTATAGCACGTTGGAATGTGATTGGGTGGAATCTCAAGTACAGAAGAAGAGAATATATATAAAGGTATTTATAGGCTAAGACCATGTAGCCCATTTTATTCTTTTTTTTATATAATAAAAACATTTCATTAAATAAATTCTTCAAAAAGAGATACAAGTCTATCTGAAAAGGCAGAACAAACTCTCTAAAGAGGCAGAACAACTCACCCAAAGTGAGATCAACAGCTCCCACGCAAGGGAGAACAAAACATGGGAGAAAAAACAATCAAAGAAAAATACAAAAAATAGTACTGATGAGAATAATACAATATTAACATCACCACAGAACCTACAAGGTTCAGATCTAAACACTGCTACCATATTATGGGTAATACACAACAAGATGGGCGCCGACAGCTGCATGAGATCTATAAGACCATCCCAAATCCAGATCTGAGAAAGGGGATGTCAAATCTGCACTTTCCACCACCAATATCTATGATCTGTAGAAATCTGAGGAAGTTCTAGCTCCACATTATTGAAAGCATAAAAGGAAAAGGAAACACACCAAAAGAAGATGAGAAGGGGAAAGAGGAGATGAAAATGGAGGGATGAAATGACGAAAAGATGGAAAGAAAGAGGATGGAATAGATGGAAGAAAAAAGATGGAATGGATGGAGGGGAGGGGTAGGAGATCAGAGCCTCCTCCCCTTCCCAAAGCTTCTTCGGCAAAGTTAAGAGCAGTGAGAGGAGAGAGGTGAGAGGATAGACTTCTTGCAATGGTAAAATTATTCTATTTCATTGTAATATTACTTTCTCCGTTATTATTTGACAAATTATTTTTTTATTTTGTCTTAAATTATAATATACTTCATTATTAAAAATAAGTAAAAATGACTAGTTTACTAATATATTCTCATATATTGTATATATTTATTAACAAATGACATTAAATTATAGCAATAATAAGTTAGGAGTAGAGCCATCTTAATGAATAGTATATTAGGAAGGAAATTAATTAAATTAATTATTTTAATCATATTAATTGAGTTTTCTTAATTTGTGTGAAAAAACAAACGAGTCTATCAAATAGAGACGGAGTGAGTATATTTTACTATAAATTTATAATGGAATATTATATTTCATTTTAATTGTTCATATTTCGTTGTACACTTATAATTATAATTTTGATTGTAATATCACATTACATTGTTTACAATGAAATATGATGTTACAATAGAATGATATTATATTAACTATGTAACTCTCAGTTATTTATCACTACTATTTTAGTAATTATTGTTTAGCATCATTATTAGGTAGGCCATGCCAATTAAGCCCCTTTTTTGGGTATCATAATTCTCACGCAACATTGTATATGAAGATACTCACAAGTGAGAATAAAGAAGCATTGGTACTTATTAGTGGTGAAGATACTAACTAGTGAGAATAAAGAAGCATTGATACTTAGTGGAGGATCTAATGCATATAGACATGGTGGATTTAGTTTTTTTTTTCATAGATTTATATAGTCGGTCTCAAAAATTTCGAATAAAAATTCGGATGATAATAAAAAATAAAAAAAAATCATCTATTTGATTGAGGTTTAAAAATGAAATAATTTGTGCTCTCCAACAACTTAAAACAAATAGATTGAAAATCGATGTTATGTTTGTCTGGCATGGGTAATGGTAACGAAAATGAGAATGGCAAGGGGAACGACCACTATTGGTTGTATAATTAATGAAAATAGTAATGATGAACTACAACATTTGGCAGGTCTCGTTTCAGCATTTTAGAGCCCTATGCAAGTTTGAAAAATGAGGCCCTATGCAAGTCCAAAAGATGAGGTCAAAAAAATTAAGCAACTCCAACTTATAAATTTATTATAAAAAAAGTACAGAATATTATCGCTTTTTGGCACATAAAATTGTAAATTAAATCGTTGCAATCAAGTTTAGCTGTAATTCAAGGGTTCAAGATTTGGCCTAAGTGAGGCCAAGGTCTAAGATTGGGCCCGGGTCTTGCCTGGGTGAGCGTGGATCATGCCAGAATCCGAGACCGTGCACGAGACAGGTTAGGGTCCGATAATGGGTCCATGTCATCTCGATATCCGAGATCGAGCTCGGGTCTTGTCGGGCTCCGAGATTGGGCTCGGACCATCCAAAAGTCTGAGATCGTGCTTGGACAGGTCAAGGTCTGAGATCGAGCCCATGTCATGTAAGGGTTCGGGATCGAGTACAGGTCTTGTTAGGGATCAGGATCGGGCACAGGTCTTGTTGTGGATCCGGATTGAGCCTGAGTCTTATCAAGGTCCTGGATCTGACACGAGTCATCCCAGAGTCAAGGATTGTGCTGAGATAGGTTAGAGTCCAAGATTAGGCCCAGGTCATGTAGGGGTCCGAGATCGAGACTTGTTCTTATAGGGGTCTGACATCCACCCGGATCTCGTCAGGGTCCGGATAGAGACTGGGTCATCCCAAAGTTTGGGATCATGCTCGAGATAGGTCAGGGTCCAATAATGGGCCTATGTTGTGTCAGGGTCCGGGATTAGGCCAAAGATAGGTTAGAGTCTGTTACCTAACCCGCGTTATGCAGGGGTCTGGGATTGAGTCCGGGTCTTATCAGGGTGCAAAATAGGGACCGAGGCATTCGGACTCCTAGTCATCCCAGGGTTCGGGCGCAAGTCATCTCGGAGTTTGGGAACGAGCTTGGGTTATTCGACGTCCGGTATCTGGCCCAAGTCATCCCAATTCTCAGTTAGGCTGAGGTCAAGGATCGGGCTTAGGTCTTCTAGGGATCCGGGTCATCCCAAGTACCAGTTATGCCGAGGTTCGAGATTAGGCTTTAGTCATCTTAAGGGTCTGGGACGAGGGCGATGACATACATTTTTAAATTCGGAGGATAATAAAATTCTATTACTTTCTATTACCCAGACCTCTCCACTAGTAAATTTTGTATATAAAATATAAAGCGTAGAGCCTATTACAGGGATAAAAAGTATATTGGTATAACAAACATGAGTAAAGTTGAAATTTAATTACTCTTGTAACTATTATACCTTATTACCCTTGTACCAAACGCACCCTTGAAGAGAAAAAAGGGTTAATAAAACATGACATCACTGAAAGATTGGTCATGTTTCATTTTCATCACCCAATGTTCAAATGTTCCAAGTTAATCACCGTACTTTCGGTTTTGTTCTATTTGGATCACCCAAGCAGATTTGTCCAAAATCGGGCAATCAAACTACCAATGTGACAGTTTGACTGTTAACTAGTTTTGCCACATGACATTTTATTTCCACGTGGAAATATATATATTTTTAAAAAAATAAACAATAGTTGGAAAAATCAAATAGTGCCACATAGCATTAAATAAAATCCGATCACAATTGTTTCAAAATAGTCACTGAAGGATAATATTTTTATCTAAACAAAGCAAAGTATTTTCCAGTGAACCTAAAATGTGATCTAAACAAAGCAAAGATAATATTTGTATCTATTTGTAGACCATACCGTCCAAAATGTGATCTCATATAATCAAAATATATCATTAGAAGCTCCATGACAAAGTGAATATAACTAACATAGCTAGGTAGCTTGGATTAGATCTTCATTTTGTCTTAGAGCTTCTAATGATATATTTTGATCATGTGAGATCACATTTTGGACAATATGTTATAGGACTACGTGTTTTATGCACCGTATATATTACTGCCTGTGTTTAGATTCATTATGAACATAGCTATTAGGTAGGAGATGAACTCCATTTTGTCTTGGAGCTTCTAATGATATATTTTGATCATGTGGAATCACATTTTGGATAGTATGGTATACGAATAGATACAAATATTATCTTTGCTTTGTTTAGATCACATTTTGGGTTCACTGAAAAATATTTTATTTTGTTTAGATACAAATATTATCTTTCAGTGACTATTTTAAAACAATTGTGATCAAATTTTATTTAACGGTCCATGTGGCACTATTTGATTTGTTCAACTATTGTTTATTTTTTTTTTAAAAAAAAAATATATATATATATATATATATATTTCCATGTGAAAATAAAATGTCACGTGGCAAAACTAGTTAAAGGTCAAACTGCCACGTTTGCAGTTTGACTGCTCGATTTTGGGCAAATCTGTCCGGGAGATCCAAATGAAACAAAACCGAAAGTACAATAATTAACTTAGAACATTTGAGCATTGGATGATTAAAATAGAGCAATGACCAATTTTTCAGTGATGTCATATTGTATTAATGCATAAAAAAATGTTAAATATTAACCATTGCATTTCAATCATTCATAGGGTTCTGAAGAGGAATGATCATTACACCTCTTTTTATAGGGATAAAATTTGCATAATAATTTTAGGTCCTTAGATATAAAACACAAAAAATTTCATACTCTTTTCAAGTTGTATTTGATTTTTATTTCGAACGAAAAATATATCATTAGATTTTTAATTCTAAATTTATTTCTAAAAAGAACGGAGCTTTATGAGAGAAATTTCCATGATTTTCCATCAAATTGTAAAGATGTTTCATGATTCTGTTAAAATCAAATCAAAATAAAAAGCCAAATCCTGAAACTTCAATCAAACCAAATTATAGATTATATTCTTCATTGCTATTATCAACACAAGTTTAGAGACATTCTACATGCAATAACAAAAATACACAGGAAATTCTTCTAAAAAAATAATATCAGAAATTTCTACATTAAACTATGCCTTTTAACCCAGCTTATTGAAAGATCAATACATTGTTCCTTAATTACTTGTGAAAACTACCAATATAAACAATCAGCGCCGTTTTATATCTCATGAGGTTATATCTCATAGGATTCCATAATTTATTTCATTGTATAATACAAGGGAATAACATATTTTATTACAGTGGAATGTGTACTATTACAATGAAATACGTTATTTCATTGTGCTAGAATCTGTTATTCTATTGTGAAAATACAATGGAATAACGTATGAGATATTTCATTGTAATAATACAATGGAATAACAGATTCTAGTACAGTGGAATACGTACTAATACAATGGAATAAAATATAAGATCTCATGGGATATATATCACTTTCCATAAACAATATCAAAAGATATCTCAACAAACCCGGTGCTCAACGTAGCTGGCACAAGAAAGTGTATTTACATCCATTGTGCAATTTCAAATCTCGCAAGCAGCATATTTTTGTGATTCTATTGCATGCATGTGAGCTCAACGTGCCATATAAAAAAATTTAGAACATGAGAATTATCAAGGAAGCAATAAACTAGAACCGACTGAACCAAGAACTTCTTTCACCAAGTCCTTGCTTCTTGTCATCTACTTAGAATCTTATAAAGTTAAGTTTCTTTGCCTTTTAGTCAAACAATATTAACCGGTTTGCAAAAAAATTCAACCGAATGGATAGTCCTCACATCACCTTTCAAAGGCCGACAGCATTAGAAAACATCATCAACTACCACCAACTCCAAGCCAGAAACTTTAGCCACTTCTAAACAAGGTTGCCATAAATTTTCAAATAAGGGAATCTAATTTTTATTTGACCCAGCTGGCTCCAAGTTTTCCTAATTTTACTTTGAAATGTACAGGAAACATATACCCTAAATTCAAAAAATACAGGCAACTGATGATCAATTTCTATAGGCCGAAAGCCTCAACCTTTGAGGATTCACTTTGAGCAAATCTAGTCAAGTATTAAGCAAAGGAAAAAAAAACTCCTTTGATATAAAATGAAAACAACTTACAAGTGAGTCTGCGATTGAGCAGCAATCACTATACACGTAAAGATCAACCCTTCTAATAGAGAGTGTGTTCGAATCTCCCATCTCTGATTCCCATGAATAAAAAAAAAATGAAAACAATTTGAAATGTCTGGCAATGAAATCTCTCTAACTTTGAGGCTTAAGGCTGCATGTAACCTGCCACTGTGCCACTAGAGGAGAAGTGCTAGCTGGATGGGCTTGAACAAGGGTAGTCATGATCCACCATTGTCAAAGATCCATGTCATTGCCATTAACTGTGATAATTAAAAGATATAATGCAATTCTGAAGGGAAATAAGTCAATCAGAGATAACGGAAAATGCTTTCGAATCCCTGCTAGGACTGAGAAACAACAAATCAAGGAAAGTGGGTGATTCTACTTGAGATTTCTTCATTCTGGATTTCTTGAGCGCGGGATCTCTCTAGATATGCAAATCTGAATCTCACAGCTTGAATTCCTTCATGTTGAGAGGGTGTGGAAGTGACCAAGGATAAAAGAAACAGTAAGTGCATTCTAGAATAGGAGTCCAGGAATCAGATAGTTCATCGGGTGAAAACGAAAAAAATTATGCTAGGAGGATTTTCTCATGTGGCACTAAAAGTACGGTGTGCTCTATCCAAACTTCCAAAGGAGCTATTGCCTCATGTTCGTGCGGTGTAGGGTAAAACGGAAGCAAAGATTATCTGCTTAGGGGAGGGTTCATAAAAGTGAATCTTTGTTTGGTACGAGAGGAATTGACAGTTTTTTGTGTGAATAAACACCTCCTAATCCCCTATTTTAAGGAGTTGGGAAAAAAAGTTTTGGGAGGGGATAGTGAACGACTCCGAACAATTTGAGTTGTTCGCATCAAGTAAGAGTTTGGAAGGATTTATTTTCCAACACCTCTCTCAAACAAGGCCTAAGGCTCAGCATGGAAGATCAAAAATGATTTAAAATGAGATGTTTTTTAACTGACTAAAAAATAAGAGTTTCAAAAATTCTTAGTTGTTTACATTTTAATGATACTGATTTTGAAGAGTTTAAAAATCCCTCAAAATCAACGTAGTGTTAACTTGACTGATCTTTAATTTGAGATGTTTTGAAGTTTTTTTCAATTTCAAAGATTTATTTACCCTTATCATAGTTATTTAATGTTTTTAAAAACTTTCATAACCAGTGTTTTAATTCTTTCCCAAGTATTGGATTGGATTATTTTAAAAATTGCTACTAAAACCATCCAAAATCGCTACCACTACTTTAAAATATCTCAAAACCGCTACTCTCATATTTGTCGAAGAGAACCCGAATGATCATAGTCAAAATCACATAGACTAATTTTAGCACAGAATGTAACAACATAGATCACACTCTACCCACCTTTTTTCCTGCTACAAATTATACCTAGTCAGTCACACTCTATTCATATCCACCAGCCTTTTACAGCCATATAGTTGCAGAAGATAACCATAATTGCACTTAACATATATGCACAAGGATCACTTTTAGCCAATTTCAACTTCACTGTCATGCCTAGCTCAATAATGACAACAATATCAAGCAGAAATGATAATGGAATTAAAAACAGATGGAGCTTTATAAGCTCCTTGAACTTGAATAAATGAAATCAATAGAAGTCAGAGGATGAAGAACAAAACAAACAAGGCTTCGCCCCCCTTCAAATCTCAAAATTAAAAGTCACAATCCCATAGCACAATCGTCATGAGAACAACTTCATCCATAGACACACCAATAGGGTTTCTTAAAACTAGTCCCAAAGCCTCTATAAAAGCAATCACCTAAATCATAAGTTCTTAGGTTCAGATAAATTCCTTTGATGGATATTTAGATAAGATACAAATTAAATTAACCTGATACAGCATCAATCGTTTCTTTCATAAAAAGACTAACACATTGGTTTCTATATATCAAAAGTCTACCAAAAAATTGTAAGGAAGCCCATCGCACAAGGCACGATCATTGTTAAATTAAATAAAATCGCAACGAATATTGATGTTGACATGGTATGGTATGGTATAGTTTACTTGGTTGTAGACCAGCGCGTTGTGGCGAGGTTCTGAGTCGTTTATATTTGGAGATATTAGAGCACGAATCAACAAAACCAAGTTTACAAATATGTCACAACAGATTTTCCTTGATTTTCCCTGGAAGATTGACACATATCTCATTAGAACTTTGCACTTAAGCATGCCACACAAGAATAATATTAGGGTGCGTGACCTCCTAGGAAGAACAAGCCGTGCAAGTACTTAGGACTTAGAAGTAAAACGAACAAATTGTGACATTACATTTTAATTTAAGAACTTCAATTTAGCATCCGGATGGCGGTGCAAGCACCATTTGCACCATTTATATCATCGTATGTCAATTTAAATGAAGATGCTTCAAATTCTCAAGGTCTTTCTTTTTTTCCCGATTGAAAATTTCTAGAAGTCATAAGAGGAAGAAGCATCAAAGTGAAAGAATGAAATTGCATACCCTTGGTATGAGAAAGCATGAAAACATTGCATTGCATTGCAACTTCTGTATCATTATGCGAGCCATTTCAAGACGGAAGCCAATATCTGCATGCCATTAGTTAAGGCCTCTAGAATGATATCATCATATCAATGTTGATCATGACTAGATAAACGCTCGAAAACTGAAACTACTAACTATTGGAGCTACTACAAATAAGACAATAACTACTTGCCAGTCCCATGCAAAATAAAATGAGTAAAGGTCAAAAATAGGATACTTCCAGCATTCTCTCTGAAAAAATAGGATAATTGGACCTGCCAAACCAGAATGCTATTTCATGAGCCTTGAGAAGGTCACCCTATCCTCACTATCAACCAAAACTACATAATAAAGACCAACACAAAATAATTTCATGAAAGAAAACTGGATGCATATTCAATATGAGGACAGCAATAATTTGTGCTTCCTACTAAAATTAACATTCAGAAGAGTAGGAAAAATACTGGATCACCTAATGATCACTCCAAACACAATTGCATTGCATCCTTTCCAAGCACACTTTTGAATGGAGCTACTGATTGGTGAATAACTTCAACTCACAGTCAGGTCATAAAAGTAGTTTCATGCAATCGAGTTCACATTCTAAATTTCATAAGCTCATGAATTGAATTTCCACAATTTTGCAGGTTTCATGAAAGGTCGTCACATTCGATTCAGTGAAATTCTATAATTGTAGCAAAAAATGCCAACGAAAATAGCAAATCGAGCAAGCAAGAATAGAAATGGAGAGAAAAGTAAGGATCCCCAACATTCGGGAAAGACCTTGATGAACTACGATATGAACATATGCGTTAATAAACACCCAAAGAATTTTCAAAATTCAATTATAACCTTCCTTCAAAATTAGTCGAAACTCTTCAAAACTACAAAAAAAAAAAGTACATAAACGCATATACACACATTTATACATGCTCTATGTGAGTGAACTTATATGTGTGTACTGCAAAGAGAAGAATAAGAAGGGACCTTTTGGCGGCAAGCTCGGGTATCGTGACCGAGCCTGCACCTCAGTACCTTAGAAGCCATCTCTGATTATGTTCTTCTACACTCAGCGACAGAAGGGATGACTGTAACTGCAGGCACCAATTCACACTTCCCATCACCCATGCCCATCCCTTGCAGACGAAATCATCCTCATCGGGTAAGTCAGGCTTTTAAACCTCATCTTTCAACAGGGAAACTTTTTTCATAAACATGACTCAAATGTCATACAGATTCCTTAACATAGAAAATGATTAAAAATTAGAACCATAACCCGGAGCAAATTAGACATGCCCCATGGGACATAGACACACACACACATATATATATAAGCACATTAACACATTTGGGTGTGAAACATCTTACATGCATGCTCGTGTGAGTGTATTTGAAAATTTGTGTACCGATGAGTGTTTGCATGAGGAACAAAAGTACTAACCAGTTTCAGGCGATCACGAGTTCCTTTCTCATGAACTACTGTTCTAACCAATCCATCATATACATTGGGTGATGGTTGCAACCCAAGACTTTGAATCTACAAAGGAATAGACTGTTGAATTATGATGTGGCTCATTATAACGAAGAACTGAATGTTAAAACCCAAAGGCAAAGTTGAAGGTTTTACGGGGAGACGAGGAGCCCCCATCGCAAAGCCTTCGGGATAGAAATAAATGCAACTGCGGTTGCAGGCAGCCCCTGCGGTATGGTACGGTAGAGTTGAGCTGAACTTTTATGTATGAGGGCAGCTTTGTCTTTGTACATGTTAGAAACTAGGGTTTCGTATATAAGCCCTATTTTTCTTGTAAGCCGTATGCGGCAATTCATAGTAAAAGAAGAAACTCCTCCGTGGACGTAGGCTATTTTGGCCGAACCACGTAAATCCCTGTGTCGATTCTTCTATTGATTTTATTTTCTGTGTTTGTGTGTGATCTTATCTTGTGTGTGATCAATTTCAACATAGGTCACCTAATCAGAATGCATAAAATGCTAACTCATACTTAGTGCAAATGAAGTAACAGACGGTTGCAAAAGCAGAGCACAGCAGAAAAATAACATTAATTTTTCTACTATCATATGATTGGTACTTCAATGACGATAGAATTACCGCATGATAGAACACAAACATCCTATCCAAAGAGAGAGAACATTTCTGATCTATATGGAAAGGAAATGTTAGGGAAGTATTAGCGTGTTTCGCTAAAGCCTCAAGAGCAAGCTTTAGCGCAGTGGCCAGGTGTGCTCCAACGGAACCTAGGTGTCAGGGGCTCTTAAAAAAACAACCTTCTTCAGATCCAGCATTGAAAAGAAGGTTGTGGATTGGTTGACCTATCAGCATATTTAGTAACTTCCCCAGTTAAAAAAACTGATGAGATAAACTTCCACACAGAATGAACTTTCAATGTGATCTTCTATGGTAAGACTACAACAAACCATTTTTTGAACACATATGCCCAGCATACAAAAACCAGCTGCGAGAGTACATAAAACCAACCCCTACTTGCCGCCACAAGCACCCAAACCCACCAACTTAATAGATACGTATATATATACCCATGGAATAAACCATAAAACACCCATTTGATGCACAAAAACCATGCTAAGAACACGATGTGACTTCTTATACTCTGTTCCAAATCACTTCCGACTCATGCAATTTTGGAATGATCACATAGTCCAGCATAGATAAGATTTTTAAGTAGACAAATTGTTAACGACAATGAAACCCAAAATCTTACAACCATCAAACGCCACGAAGAGAGAAGTTATGTAGAATATGAAAATCTAATATTAGCACTCAAGTTGGAAAAGGTATCTTCTAACCTCAGGTGCTACATAGGATGGAGAGCCGCATGTCATAGTTAGTAGTATATCTCTAGGCTGTCAAGTATTTGAAAGTTCGGTCGAATATTTTTTAATCAGAAAGAGAAAGTTCAATGTGACATAAAGGAGTTGCTACCTTCCTCGATGTACTTAGTCCAAAATCGGATACTTTTATATTTCTTTTGTGTTCCAATAGCACGTTTTCTGGCTCTAAACAGGAGACAACAAATTAGATCATGGTGTCCTTTAAAATAATGCAAAGAGTACTGTGTTTTATGTTTATATCTCTGTGATATACTCCTCTGTTATGACAATAATATATGGCATCAATTAGTAGACGGAAAACTTTCCTAGCTTCAGATTCACCTAATTTCTTGATATGAGACCGCAAAAATAGTTTTAGCATTAAAAATAGCAACAAAAAAATCTTATGGCAACATTTTTGCATTGCAGATGTGTCATAGGTGAAATTTACCAATATATCTGAAAGTTGGTAACAAAATGGTTTTAAGAGAAGCAATCTTACCTCCACATCCGTACGATGTTGGGGTGACGCGGCAGTTTCATGGATCTTATCTCTCTTTTCACCTGAAATTTGTATGTTCCCTTTTGCTAGTTAACAGCAGAACTGTGATTGTTATTTGGCTCTGTTACATTTTGCATCAACAGGGTGAAAGATTTGTTGGGAAAATTTGCCTGAATCAAGCCACAAACGCCCGAATTGGCCCAAACAAAATTGAAAAATAAATAATAAAGTATAGAACCACCCCAGAATAGAAACATAGTTGATCAAAACAGGTTAATCACCATCAATTTTGGAAAATAGACTGCTCACCCATTTTTTGGGTGCTTTGTGGATCAGGAACAGCCTTAGAGTGGTGGTGGCAAGGAACAGTCTTGACAAAAGGAAGGCAGAGAATAGTAGACTCCCGAAAATCCAGCCAAAGATCTTGCTACTAACAATGATAACACCTAGATCCACATACTTCTTCTTTTGCTCTCCACCTAAATTGTCTCACAATTTTGCTTGAATCTGATTAATTTTGCAGCCAGAGATGGTGCCAGAGAGGAGGACAGATCACTCACCAGAGAAACCGAAGTGCAAGAACAGAAACCACCCAAACAACCAGACCGAGATTAAAAAAAAAAGGCAAAAACAAAGATGTGAAAATCAACAGAAACTCCTACACCAAACGTAATCCTCACACGGAGAAAGGTAAAAGTGGATACATGCACCGCAGGAATTCGAGCTCCACCACGCGACCGCACAATAAACAACTTACTCGCAAAAGAAAACAGCCGCGAGCGCTGACAAGGGAGGGAAGCAAGAGACGACAATGTTTCGGGGAGAAATCAAAAGGGCAGCTGTAATTCAATATGACACACCGTTTTGCATACCCAATCACCAATACAAGTCACGGTTATTTTTGTGAACAGCCCGTACTCCCTAGGAGAAAGCCACTAATCCTGCTACTTTATATTGATGTATTGATACTTTATACAAACACCTCTTTCCCCATTACTTCTAAGAAGTCAAATCAATGTGGCAGACAGGCAACCGCATGAAAATGAATCAAGTAGACAGTAAGAAAGGAGCCCTTGTTGGAGCACCAACCACACAACGTCACCACAAGTCCTACATCGGAAAAACAAGGGAGTGTGTGGCTTTATATACATGTGGATGGACCAAAAGTTTTGATCTATAGCTTTTTAGTTAAAATGGGACGCCATCCACTTGTGTCCAAAAGCCCTTCATACTCCATCATTCAGACATGAAACAGGATCAACAAAACTTTCATCTGTCTAAAGTCCTAAAATCCTACATGTAGAAACAAAGTTCAAGTATTGCGCAATTGCAATTTGTATAACTATTTCATATATCCACACATACTAAGTTCAATTATAAAGGGAAAATGTCACAGTAACATCACAACAATCAATCATTCACTCAAAAAACAAACACAAGTAGCATCTAAGTATGTAAAAGAGGCATTCTCAGTTCTTTACTTCATTTCTGTTGAATGAAATACAGTAAATGGCAAATACAACAACAATGTTAACATTGTTTGATAACATACCAAGCTGGTGCAGTCATCATAATCTCATGGCAATGCATTGAGCTGTGCTTCAAACCCAAAGCCTCGAGAGAGTCCATCCCCGTTTCCAGGCATCTCATCGATCCACCTCCAACCCTCCCCACCATCCCACAATGCCAATCTACGAACCCTCTTCGCAGAGAAACAAACCTTATCCCCACCACCAAACACCTTGAACTTCGTTGACTCCTGAAAACATCTGTACATATCTAAAGGCATCCGGGCTGCCTCCTCCCACTCCAAGCTATCCAAATCCAACCTCAGTATCAGCATTGTGGAGCACGCTGGGTTCAGTGACATCGTTGATTTCAGGCCTCCGATCATTAGGATTTTGTTACAACCACTGCCGCGAACCAAACGCGGCCGGTTTACGATATCGAATATATCTCCCCACTCGTCTTTTTCGAGGCAGACCCAGTTATGATGATGATCGCTCGAGCTGTTAAGACTGCAAGTGAATAGCTTCCGTCGTCTTCTCCAAGGAGACCCAACATCGCACAGAGCATACGCAGAATTTGAAATTAAAATTGGGCTTCGTGGTTTAGACGGTAAATTGGAGGAGAATTTGAGCCACTTGTTTGAGGAACCTGAGAAGTATAGTGCAGCGAGTTCAGTCAGAACCATGACCCTGTTCACCGAGTCAACGAGTACAGAACCGTGACGCGACCAGGCGGAACCCAGCTGGGGAAGAACTCTATACTGACGAGTCAACGGGTTACAGACCACCAGCGACTTATTCGACTCGATAGAGTTCGTCGAGTCGACCCACAAATACACGAGTCCACCCGCCGATGCGATCGGGTGAAGTGATCTAAAAGGCAAGAAATCGAGACTAAATCTGAGCCATTTATCGTGGTAGGGATCGTACACGGGGAGGGAGGGATGGAAGGACGCGTGGCAACGGTGGTGGTGGTGAGGGCGAAGGGCGATGAGGTGGAGAGGTGGTCGGGTGGAAATGAGGTCCGTGAAAGACGATGATGTGAGCGTCTGATTGAAGGACTTGCAGACTGATCGACAGGCGATGATGTCACGGAGAGGGAGAGAGGAGAAGATTAGCTGCAGCGTATCATGCGGAAGCCCGTTCATCGGAGACCCATCCATGTTTCTCCGAGACGGCTCCGGACAAAGATGATGCAGAGACGGAATTAATGGGGATTTTCCCCAAAATTGGGGTCCATGTTTGGTGGATCGTGCCTAGGGTGTCAAAATTTTGTAGCATCCGATGAGTAATTTGTCCACATGAATTAAATCGAATTTGAAAATAATTTTATTTAAAGATTTAGATTCATACACAAATATTTATCCGATTTAAAATAGGATTTGGATTCAAATATGAAAATCTTATCCAAATTAATTAATAGTCTAGACAATAACTCTGGTTGAATTATTATCTGATTTAATTCTCCAGATTATTATTTGGCTAATTAACTAAGATCATCATTGAATGTACCATGTCTAACAAAGTACGATTTCTCCTTTCATATACACCAAGTCAGCTGGTATTTTTGGAGGAGTTAATTGTAAAATAATATTATGTTCCTTTAGTAATTTATCAAACTCATGACTTAAATATTCATTTCCTTGATGCGATCGAAGAGCTTTAATATTTTTTCCATTTTGATTTTCTATTTCGGCCTTGAATTCTTTCCAGTAAAGATAATTAAGTAAAAAATAATCACCTATAGTCATTTGATTAAACAACTCACACAGTATTAAGTCTAAAACATCTATGGATCTTTGACTTTATCCAAGAAAAGGTGATCTAGTTATTTTGCCTTTAATACAAGACTCACAAGTAGAATAAGATTTTAAAATCCGAGGATTTGCAACTTGTTAAGTCTTTCTTCTACAATATAACATAATCTAAGATGCCACAAATATTTAAAATTATTTCTAGGTGAGTTATAATATCACATATTAGATTGCATAAGACTCACAATCCTATTTTCATAGGAAACAAACAGCATGTTGATTCTCAACTCTTCAAAATGAGATTTCTAACAAATATTTATGGACATATTTAACAAAACTATTAAATATATAAATAACTTTCATTTATTATTTTAGCTAACATAGTACTATTATAATGTACATTCCAAATACAATCGTATAGATTGGCTATACAGAACATATATCTAGTAATATCTCACTTGTCCTAAAGTCAATATGGTATCTCATACTCATCTTCTCTAGATGACGATCTAACTGTTGTAGAGTTAAAACTTTAGTTAATCGATCAACAATGTTTTCTGCTAACACTATTTTCTGCAAGGCTACATCACCTCTCTTTATAATATCTTTAATGAGGTGGAAACATCTTTCGATATGTTTGAATTTCTTATAAGACCTCGGTTTCTTTGCTTGAGCAATTGCCCCATTGTTATCACAGTACAATAACACTGATAATTCAATAGATGGAACCATATCAAGCTATGTTACAAACTTCTTCATCTAGGTCTTAGGTCGTCCACATAATCACAATCAAAGTGTTCTTGAGAGAATTTTCAAAAGAAGAAATTGTAAGAGTCGGTGTATCACACCAAAAATTGTATCTTTCTTTCCAAAAATGGAAAAGGGTGCAAGCTTAAAATATCCATTTATGGAAGCAAGCTTCCAAAAGTTCGAATATCTATTTTGATGAATCAATCAAATCATTTGGTTTCATTAAAAATGTGAATGAACCATGTGCTTACAAGACGCTTAGTGGGAGTGCTAAAATTTTCTAGTTTTTTATGTTGAGGACATTCTCCTTTTTGATAATATTGTTGGAATGATGACTTTAGTTAAAGTTTGGTTTTCAAATATTTTCTCCATGAAAAATTTGGGAAAAACAACCTATATTTTGGGAATTATAATCTATAGAGATAGATATGTTTTCGCAAAACAAATCGCTAATTCTATATTCATCTAATCACATATCAGAGCCCAAAAATCATAACACATATCAACTTATTTGATTTCACAAACATATATCAATCATCAATCAATCAATATCAATAAATCTCTTCGATAAATCAATTAATATACATATGTATGTAAAAATGTGCACTCACGAATGCTCCACAATAAATCACATAGAATTGAAGAGAGAAAATAAAATCTAATAATCAAAATTAACAATTAACAATTATACACAAAATTTACAATTCATGTTCATTTAATATGAGAAACTCTTTGATATTTTTTTTGATAACAAATACGACAATATGTCACTTATTATTTAAGAGACATAATATGTAAGTAAATAATTAAAATTAACAGTAAAAAAATCAATAATTATATGAGAAATCTTAAAATAATCCTTTTGTTATAACAAAGATTACAAGATGCTATTTATAATTTCTTTTTAAAAGAATTATTTTTCACGTTTGTAACCATCATGTCATACAAACAAAAATACAGTTACAGTTAACAGTCAACGCCACACATAAGTGAGTTGACTGTTGAAAAAATGAGAAATCTAGCCGAGTTGTCAGACTGAAACATTTTCGAACTTTAGATTATTAAATTATAATGTTTGAGCATTTGGTAACTAAAATAAAATTTTAAAAGATATTCGAGTGACATGAAAGTATTTGATCTCCTACCCATGAAAGGACACATTCTTGTGGGAATTGTCAACTGTTAATTTTTTTTATTATTACATCATTTTATAAAGTTTGTTTATTGTTTAAAAAATATATAATAACAATACATTATATAATTTTAAAATTTAAAATATATTACTTGACTTATATCTATTGGCTAATGTCATATGTCTACCATGTCAAAAATCATAAAAAAAAATACACGTCATAAATTTAATGATGACGTCGTTATATCAAAATTAAGTACAACCAACTTGTTTAGACCAATCCTCAAAATAAAATGATAAGTTTAGCTTGAAACAAAAAAGTACTTGATGGACTTTTTTATAAGTACATATCATTTAAATACTTATCCCAACATTATTGGTGAAAATTCTACACTTCCTCATCTTTGCTTCCAAGTAATATAATTTCACTAAAATCTGCCTCTAACATATGTTGGACTGGGATGTGCAAATTCTACATCACCACCAAAATAAGAAAAAGAACAATTAGGGTTGGGATTAGGTCGGTTTTATCGGTATTTCCTGGCCAATCGACTCATCATCGACTCGATATTCGACCCATAATAGTTAGGGAGACTGATAATCTTATCTGACCAATAATAGTTGGGTCTGATGTCGGTTTTCAAAATAGAGAATTGTCGGTTGGATAATAATATCGAGCAACCGACTATTAATGAAAATTGGGTAAAAAATCCATTTTTTTTCCAATTATCGGTCATTACTGGCTATTATCGGCCATTATCAACAATTATGTGTCCATTGTCGATTGTTAAAAATATTTTTAAAAAATCGATTGTTACCAACAATTTACCTATTATCGGCCCGATAAAGTCGATTGTCGGTTGACAACTAACTCACAATAGTCGAGCTGATAATGATTTTAGACTTTTTCTAAAATCGATTGATTGTGTCGGGCCGATAATTGAACTCACTCTCAGTCCTACAACCACCCACATATCTTTGTTAAATGGAGGACTTATTTGCAATTATAAATTGGAAATATTTTCATAAATAAAACTCCTTAAAAATTTGGCATTTTCAAACAAGCCATCTTCGCACCTGATTTTCAGCGGTTTAGTCCTGGATTCTGACAAAACCATGATATATCCCTGCAAAATAGAAACAGTTCCTGGAAGAAAAAAAATATCCTAGGCTTGCCATCTGTTGCCTGTCCATTCGTCAAAAAAAGTCCATTAGTTGGGCCTCATATTAAGACCACCCGCAGCGGTCTCTCCATATGCACACTGGACTCTAGTTTACAGTATTATTTTTTTGTCTTTTCTAAAAATTTCTCCACGGCAGCATCTCCAATTAAAACTGAAAAATTCAGCTTTGCTACAGTGCCACTGAGCTTCCAACGTGACACTGTAGCAAAACTGGGTTTTCTTATTATTAAAAAATAGTTATTTTTTGCTACAACATCACTTCTCCCCCTTCTCATCTTTATTTTGACCAAGATCTATTAACTATGGGCCATTGATTCCATAGATCAATGGCTCATATTAATTCACTAATTTTATATTTGATAATTAATATTTAATGCATATAATATTTAAAATATTAAAATGATTAAGATTAATTCATATTTAAAATATATTAATTTTAGATACATAAAAATTATAAAAAATATTAATTTTAAATTAATAATTACTAGCCATAAATCAACCACCACATTTCAGACCAAAAAATTCAACAATCACATTTGTAATCATACAAATCAACTACCGCATAAAAATAGATTAAGTTTAATTAAATAAAATGTTATTGTATAAATGAATATTTAAATGATTTAAAGTATTGATTTGGAGTAACTGATGTGTGTTGTTACTCTTTCAAAAACTATAAATTGGTAAAAATGTGTATTTTTGCTGGAGTTTAGAGAATCTGTTAAGAGGTGCTGCTGTTGATGGTCTAAGAGTATCACAATTGCGAATGTTTATTGGCCCAATAAAAATATATTTTTATTCTATTAATATATTTTTTAATATAATTATATTAATAAAATATATTTTTTAATATAATCACATAAATAAAACACATTTTCTTATATAAAAGTATTATCCAATCATTTACTATTTTATCCCTTTATTACATTTTTAATAAAATTACGCCAAAATCAATAATAAATTCTATATTTTTTATAAAAAATTAAGTCAGATAATAATTCACATTTTCAAAACATATATTTAATTATAATTATATAAATAAAATATATATTTCAATACAATACAGTGACAACAAAAATACATATTTTCATATAATTTATTAGCCAACAAAATATCAAATTGTGGTTGCTATGTCATTTTTAAATTACCATCATGCCCACTTCTCTTCTGAATCATCTTCACTAACGCAGCAACGCTTGTCCCCGGTGGGTGTTGATTCTCTCTCTCACTTTGTCAACCACCGCCATCACCACTGAAATGGACCCAAACAAGTACTTGGGGGAGCAGCCGATTCCGATGGACATAGGGCAGATGCCGGAAACCCCAAACCACCAGAGAGGGACCCACCACCGTCGTGCCCATTCCGACACTTCATTCCGATTCGACGATTTCCTCCTCTTCGACCCTTCCTCTCTCGACTTCTCGTCGCTCGAACTTCCCTCGAATCCCTCCAATTCTACTCCACCTACTGCTCTTTTTCCTCTTGATAACTCCTCAGATGACTCTTCCTCCAATAACGCGCCCAAACCCCTCAACCATTTCCGGAGCTTTTCCGGGGATTCAGATTTCTTTGATGGGTTGGGACTGAATTCTGGAGCTGGAGATGAGAAATTTGGCGCTAAAGTTGCTACTACGGCTCGAGGGGAGAATAAAGGGTATCATCACAGGCATAGTTATTCGATGGATGGGTCGTTTGATGCTGACTCGGTTTTGGGTGATGAGACTAAGAAAGCTATGGCAGCTGACAAACTTGCTGAACTTGCTTTGATTGATCCCAAAAAAGCTAAAAGGTTAGTATCTGTTACTTTATTTTGTTGGTTTTGGTTTTTAATTTCAATTTTTTGTTATAAGTATTTGAACTGGGTAGTTGCTTGTTTGACTTTGATCTATAGTTGATTTTCTGATGAAGTGTGAGATGTAGTTTTTTGTAAATATTACTACCTGACTTCTTGAATATATGCATTCTCGGACCCAGCAGAAAGAAAATTAATAGGAATTGGTTTTTAGATTGCGATTTTTAGTACTCGGGTTCGGATAATCTTGTTCGAGCTTGCACCATAAAATGAATAAACTATAGTCCTGCCTTTGTGCATGTAAGTTGTTTCCATTTTTTTTATGATTCCGTAGGGAAAGTGGATTCTTGGTACTAATCATTTCAATTGAACACGCAGAACTTTGTGCAGAATTGTTGGATTTTGGATTCATATGGTTTTCTCCATTTCATTGACTAGGCTGCTTGTGCTTAATTTCTCTACCTTTTATATGTGTTATGTATGTACATGTTTCTATATGATTTTTTCCTGTGATAGTGGGGGATGTTGAATTGTTGATTACGTCCGGTCAAGGAAACTGGGGGTTTATAAATTTTTTCCTATGATAGTGGGGGATGTTGATCTTGTCCAGTCAAGGAAACTTGGAGTATACAAATGAAATAGGAAGTATTTTTTTCCCTCTCATGTATTATCTTTTCCTTCTTGTTGCAGGATTCTTGCTAACAGACAGTCTGCATCACGTTCCAAGGAGAGGAAGATAAGATACACTAATGAGCTGGAGAGAAAGGTGCAGACACTTCAGACAGAAGCAACCACCCTCTCTGCACAAGTCACGCTGCTCCAGGTATCAACTTTTCTTTATTACAGCATTGATGCCAATTAATTCTTGATGTTGGTTGGATGAACTACATATAAAATTGCTCTTAATTTAACAATGTCTAGTTCATTGGGAAATCTCTATGTGCGATTTGCTTAGTTATTGAAATGATGTCTCAAGGTGTATTTGGTATATGCCCATATAAATACTTCTTGCATTTTGTTTTCTTGTAACATACTAGTAAGTGTTTTATCAGCTTTGCTACAGGTACCGAAAGAAACATATAAATTTCTAAATATTTGTGGGTTGAATCAAACTCACGTTCGTTCATTTATATCTCCCCCATTATGGATTTTTTAACGAACTTGATGGTAATATCATGTCATATTAACTATATTTGTCGAGGCTCTGAAATATATTTAATTCAATTCATGCTGGTGAAGTTTCTGTGGTGGTGTCACACCAACGATGCGTCTATCAAAACATTTAGATGTATCGATAGGCCAGAGCTACTCAGACATCTTAAATGCAATTTGGATCATATCAAAAATTATGATTTGACAATGCTCTCTAAGCTCAACCTTATTTCTTTGTGAATGCATATGCAAATGCGTGGAGGCATTGATATATCAAGCCTACTAACTTCCTTTGTATCTTGTACGATATAAGATGGTTTTTTATTTCTGCGAATCTGTTATATTTTGGTAATCTCTATTTTAATTTTGTGTGTCTCATTCAATTTTTTTTTTTATTGTGCCTTTATATATTTATTCATTTTACAGTATTGAACTCTCCACAATTTCAATAGGTTTTCAATTGTAATTGGTTTTTGGTATTACTTTCACAGCATATATTAAGCCCATCCATATTTGCAATGCTAGAAACTTGATTGTAGATTTTTTTTGGTTCCTCCTAATGGAAATGAAATATGCTAAGGACCAAAGTGCACAAGAGGAATTACAAGGAGGCTAGAGAGATGGCCTCCACGAAAGAAACTTGACCGTGAATCAATATTTGAAAGTTCATATTGCATTCTGGTCTTCTCTTTCTTTCTCTCTACAAACACTCTAGAGTTAGGAAGGTTGTGAAATATCCCAGGTTCCCTATGGCACCTTCAGCAATTAAGAACATAGAATTAAAGTGGCAGTCATAGGTTGTTTCGAAACCTTGAATATTGAATAGGTCGCATTAAATTAGGTACCTCGGTTTAAAGGATTCTCCGAAATACCTTTGGATTAATTTCTACATTGTGGATCGTCTCGGCGTAAAATAAAATTAGTTTTCGGATATTGTAGATACCGATCAATCTCCGTTCCACAACTTTTTCTCAAAGTTTCAATGTGTGGCTAATTACCTTGATTCCCCTATTATTGTTATATTTTTGGATATCATCTTTGTTCTTGTATATAGGTACTATAGTGCTTCTCCTCTATTCATTAGGTATCCTACAGGTCTTAATAATTTAATTAAATAGCTTAGTTAGCCATACTATACCTACATTTCCTGTTCATTCCCACACTTCAATTAAAATTCCATCAAGTCCCTTTGTTTTATCCCTTTCATTCTCCTGAAGGTTTTCTTCACTTTTGTCACCCTAATATGTCTTACATACCAAGGATCCCTATTCTCAGTAGAGATCTTCGAGGGAGAATGAAGGAGGGTAAAGCCATATTAGGGTGAAACGGAGAATATGGGGGGTTATATCGTGATACCTTTTACTGGCTCGAGCTTGAATTCAAATGGGTAGAACTCCATCACCACCAAATATAAACTTTATATATCTAACATTTCATTTGATGCAGAGAGACACCACTGGGTCAACTGCCGAGAATAAGGAACTCAAATTGCGATTAGAGGCTATGGAGCAACATGCACAACTTAGAGATGGTATGTTGATGATGGCATTGCTTATGCTCCTTTTTCTATTGTATTTCGGAGTCTTGTGATTGATTTTAATTAATTCCATATCACAAATCATTTAAATTAGGTAAGCATTGTATTTATGCTTTTTATATAAATTGAAGCTCATCAATTAAGCTATGTCTGCTTGTTTAATTCTTCTTATCATTCAACAATTGAAGGAGTGGGTTTCTTTTCCTTTTTTCCATTTTTATTTTGACAAACTCCCGGCACAGATCATGTAGTACAATAAAGAGCAAGAATATTGTTTCTCTTCCATAAATTTAAACGGTGGCATATACTGAATTCCATTTAGTGAACATTAATGTGATTTTAACAACCAAAGAAATGAAGTACATCTAATGTAAGAGCAATAGGACTGGTGGTTTGTTTGGTTTCGTTTGTATATGATATTGATTTGTTTGTCTGAATGATGACGTCCACATGTGTGATTGCTTCTTTTCTTAGCAATTGTTCTAGGAAATGGAATTTTGTCACAGGGGTTAGTATTAATAATTTAATATTCATGTCTACTCCCCGCAGCTTTGAACGAAGCGCTGAAGGAAGAGGTGCAGCGTCTCAGGATGGCAACTGGTGAAATTTCAGCTATGAGTAACCGAGCATTACCTCCTCAGTTTCCTGCTCAGCCAGGGTTGCAGCACTTTGGCAGCCACCAAATGCAGCAACACCAACAGCATGTTTCTCATGGATCTGCCAATAGTCAGAAAGTCAATGGTCAGACCTACCCGAGCTTCTCGGACTTTAACCACCGGACTTAGGCTCTGAGAAACTTACATTGTCGCTCCGGGAATCCAGTGATGGGAAACACATGGTAATTGAGCCTAGTAGCATCTTTTGTAAATATAAAATATTTACATATAGCAGGTGGAATGCTACGAAGAGTCTTTTTCAGATATGTCCTGTGTATCACCTATACAGAAGGCTGTGTCAGTCTTAGGCTAAAACTGACAGTAACTTGCCTGAGGGCATTAGAATATGTCTTTTAACAATTGATTGGCAACTTATTGTTATAGTGGTTGTATGTATTCTTAAACCAAGACACAAATGTTCTCCCTTATATAGTTCTGAAGTATTTTTCTTTTCTCCAGTACTACAAAAGAACAGTGATTTTTCTCTCGATAACTAGAGAACTGAATGTCTAATCTTCTACTTGTTCATAATTCATGACGAGGACTGACCACTTCCATTGCATTTTCCTTGCATTTGTTTGATGATGATGATGATGTAACTTTACGAGTTCAATGTTTTTTTTTTCTTTTTCCCTTGAACAAAAATAAAATTGAACGTAAAAAGTCTCAGAATATTTCGGACTTGCCTCCGTTAGGTATAGCAACAACACGACGGTGATTTTTTTCTCCATAATTAGAGAACCTGAATGTCTAGTCTTCTACTTGGTCATAATTCATGATGAGGACTTCCATTGCATTTTCCTTGCTTTTGTTTGATGATGATGTGACTTTACGAGTTCAATGTATTTTGTATTTTTTTTTTGTCCCAAACAAAAATAAACTTGAACATGAAAAGATAGAATATTTCAGACTTATATTTATCATGCTTGGGAGAAGTGATGCTTGGGAGAAGTGTTGTGAAGAATTCGCTTTCGGAATCCTTGTTTGACGGGAACATCCTTTTTCCCAGCTTATTAAGGGTTAGAGGATGTTTATTCACATAAAAAGCTTCACACCCCCTACCAATCCCTTAAAATGAATTGGAAAAGGGGTATTGAAAGGTGTTCGCCCAAAACAAGGGTTCGTAGGAGTTCGAGAAAACACCTCTCCCTCTGCTTAAGTGAATGGTAAACACCTCTCCACATTCAAATTTATTTTTATTGAGACAAAAAGAATGCCATTCAACTCTAAACTATATCAAAATACACACATGATTTTTTTAAAAAAAATTAAAATTCGCATGGCATCAAAATAAAACTACATGGGTATGAAAATTTATGACCCTTTGTGCGAGGGACAAGCACAATTCTCACTTCCTACTTCTTCTGCGAGACAAGGAGTCTGGGTTTTCCCATCCTGATACCAAGCGGAGCGCTTTTCAATCAACTCATTCAAAAACTCATCCAGCTTTTCAATGTAAACACTGGGCATCACCACCACATGTGCAATGTTTCCTTGGCAAGCTAGCTGCCACCTACGGACAAACTCCTCATCCGCGGGCCTTTCAAACACGACTGTGCTACTGAGCTCGTTCAGCATTGCACTAATCCCAGCATCACGTAGACGTTCCTTCAAGTAGTGAGCATTTCTAAGACACTTCTGAACTTCTTTCTGAAACCCTTTGTAACCCTTCTTGTTGAGGGTGTACCAGAGGAAGATAGGAGCATGACCATTTCGGCTTCCCATGATAGTGGCATCCCTTGAAGCTAGGTACTCGACATTTCTTGATAGTACATTAATGTGCTGCATTCTTGTTATCTGAACACCACAAGGCATTGGACATCCCACAAACTTGTGGCCAGAAACACTGACACTTCCAATTGGCTTCTTAAATGTAACCTGTGGCGCCTGTTCACCCGAAAAACAAAGAAAAGAAAAGAAAACACCATGGAGGAAAAAGGATTTAGAACCTTTATTGGAAGAAGTCTATACGATGTCAACATAGCTGGGGGCAATAAAACCACTCATCAGGTGAATGACCCCAATAAATTTGGCCAAGCAAGCCGTAGAAAGCTGTTTCAATTACTCGATATTATCCACAAATTAAAGGGGCCACTAAGTACGATTAAGTCAATGAAAGATAGGATAGGTTGGTCAATGAAAGTTGAAAATCTCTACTATACACTCATTTTGAGTGACTAAAATGAAAATAAAACTAATCTTTCAATGACTAATAGAATCTCTCGAAATGAGTATAATGTAGGGAGTTTAAATTTTTTGGGGATCCGATTGCATGGGAATATCTTCGAGTAAGTGAATGGTAACTGCCTTATCTTTCAATAATCTATCCGTACTTTTACCCAAATGAAAGTTAAAATCTAGCATAATAGCTTATGGTTCAATTATATTGTTCTCAACTCAAGCCAAGGGTTTCATGCGAAGATTATACACACTTCCTTAAAAGCATCTGAGAGTTTCAAATTAAATGGCCAAAAAAATGAAAAACAAACTTCATAGTTGGCAACCCTGTGGAGGGTAAAAACTATTATCTCATTTCTGTTTAAAGTGCAACAAATCAATCACAATACACAAAGCAGTATAGAATGATTCAGTCCCTCTGTTCTATACCCTCTGCTGTGTACTCATATTCCTTTTTAATGTAGTATATATGTATTACTTTTCTTTACTATAGTGCATCACAAGATGACTAATCACTCTAGCATATGAAACCAAACCGATCAAGAGGAAATCTCTAGCCCAGGTAATCATGCAGGACAAGAACATTAAGGGCGTGCAACAAAATCTAAATCTTCCTAAGCTCCGCTTCCAACCAGGGGTATAAGAAATGGCATGACTTACACGTTTCACAAAAGGCATCATAAGTCCAAACAAAGCGCCGTCACAATGAATGTAGAACCGATCATGATTAAATCCACATTCTTCAAGGGTTTGTATAATGAGATCAAGGTCATCAACAGCCCCTTTCACCGTAGTGCCTGCAACCAGAATAATAAATTGCACGAATTTCATGAGGTAAAATTGCCCAAAAGGATTAAGTATACGAGTATTTGTGCACCCAAGGGCATGTAAGTATGTAACACACACACACACACAAAAAGAGAGAGAGACCTATGTTGACATTGAGGATGGCTGGTTTGTCCTTGTTATCAAGAAGTTTAATCCGGAAATCAGCACAATCAATCTCCCCAGAGACAAGGGTGTCAACCTTTAAACACTCCATTCTATACATGCGTGCTGCCTTAAAGACAGAATAATGCGATTCTCGTGATGCATAGAGAACTCCATCTGGAAAAACTTCCCTCCTGCAACGTAAAGTCATCAAGTGTTATCCACTTCTCTTTCCCAACTGAAAATAAAACTCAATGAGAACTAAAAAAGAAATATCACAACGCCAGGTTCATCGCAACTTACCCTACTAAAATCCCATGAAGATTCCCCTCTGTGCCGCAATTTGTAATGTAACCCCAGTACTCATCTTTCTCAATTTCCCATAGACGGGCAAACCAATCTAACACGCCAACCTCAAATTTTCTAGAATGGACACCATAATTGCTCTCAATAAAGGGATCGCCAAGGTTATTGATGGAGAAGTGTTGCAATTGTCCCAGAGCACCATAATCGAATTCCATATTATAAGGATAACCTGTTACAAATGATCCAATTCAAAAGTAAGAACTGCCAAAAAAACATTTGGAAACCAAGGATATAGGGCATCATAAGGGCATGATCCCAAAAAAAAAAAAATATACATCAATGTAAACACAAGTAAGTTTGTCTCATATTATCCTGTCAATTTAAACTCAGAAACATAAACTAATAGTCAACTCCACTGAGTACAGAATCTTTCGCTTTCAATAAAATGAGAGTTATAAGAGTGTAAGCACTAAAGCAAGTAGGGAATAAATCAGTTCCAAAGAACTGAAAAGGAAAGGTAATCTCAACTTCCAAACCATAAATAAACCTTCACCTTCCTCTTTAATCTTTATCTTCCAGCATTTTTTTTTCTTAACTGCTTCCTTCTAGAAATGAATTCATTAAGCAACAATTATTCCATGGACTAATACTGACGTGTTGAGCTATCATAAATATCAAATTTGAAGCATTTTAGATAAACAATCAAACAACTCGCCAATTAAATTAAAAACAAAATATCAGATATGAAAATGAGACCAAAAAGCTCGCAATGATACCTAAATGGTGTTTGGTCCGTTCCATAAGATTCTTTCTGTACCTAGCCAGGACGCTAGCCATGTACGCCTCCTTATCTCCAGTGAATTCATCATTGGCCTCCGGTTCCGTGACCTCGAGGCACGTGGCGTGCAAGTTTTTCCCTAACACAATCTCCCTTTCTTGCTTCTGCTCACGTCCTACACCTCCGAATAACTTCCCATTCTCGGCCACAACCAGAGGCAGAGACTCGGAGACCGCCACAGCTGTCGGAGCGTTCCCCTCCGCTTCAATGCTTCCTAACATGATTTCTCTCCCTACACCTTCAAATCCAAACAAAAAATGATTCAGAAGAACAACTCGAAAATGCGTTCGTGATTGAGAATTCAAATCGCAGATCTGAAATGGGAGGGAAGTACCTGAATTATGAAAGGCAGATTCGCAGAATGAAAACGGAAGGTCACTGGTGCTAAGATCAACGGTGGAGAACGTTTGAGGAGATTCTGCGAAAGAATTGGTTCGCTATTTATACGGGCTCTGTGACTGTTCACATGCCTACAAATATCTATAATTTTTTCAGCTTTACACATCACCACTCACCAGCCAGTGACATGTTGACAGGTAAGATCAATAGTTCACTTGCAAACGTTGTCGTATCGTAATCTGCATAAACTACACAAATTTCACACCGTTCACGTGTTCACGTCAAAGAATCACTTGATCTTCAACGGTTATTAACGATGAACCAAATCCTTCCTGGTCCACATCAGCATTTAAGCAGGGCCACGTGGACTCGTTTGTCTGTTAAGGTGTCGGCCCATTTTTTTCCCCCGGTGTAAAAAGGGTAACACGTGAAAAATGGAGGCCGTATTTTCTGTTTTTTTTCCCCTTTGGGCCCCTTATTGCGATTCCTCAGCCCATTGACGCCAGAACAGGTCGAGTAATTCAACCTTTTTTTATCCAAACTAGGCCCACAGTTGTACTTGTAATTCGCATGCATCTACAATCACATCTCAATGCCGACTCACGGACTCGAAATTAATCGGATAATTTTGGTATAATTTATATTCAATCAGATATATTTAAATATTATTTTTTATATTAATTTTTATTCGATTATACATATTTTTTATCAAAATGTAAATGATCCAAAATAAGTCAAAGGCCGTGAAAAAATAGAGGAAAAATTATACTAGTTATATAATGTAATAATAATATCAGCATGCGTGTCAATGTAGGAGGCGCCCTTGTGGTGGTTGAAAATGCTAAATTTGTAAAATGATTTTAAATTTTTCTTTTTTTTTAATATTTCTAATCACTTAAATCTATTTGAATATTTATCATCCAATTTTTCCTAAAATTAATACTTTTTAATTATAATTTTTTAAAAATTGTCACACAATGTATTGTTGAAGAAAAGGCCAATTTATCAAATTTCTTTATTTTGCAGGATGTACATGTAAACATCTTACATCCTAAAATATATACAAACAAACCCTTGTGGACAAAATATTGTAATCACCCAACATTCAGGAAAACATGCTTAAGCAAATTCCGACAATTTATGTTCAGTCTCATTTAAATTAAATACTCTTTTATTCAAACATTAATTTATTATTTGTATGCTCCTCTTATACAATGAAATTATTAACGAAAAATTAAGATAGATCGTTAAAAATAGTATAAATTTATTTTATATGAATATTCAAATATTTTATAATATATTATTATAAATTAAGTGAATTTTACGATTAACGATCCAAAATTTTCATCAATCTATTCATACAATTCGATTCTATTTGACAACCTTAACAACAATTTATTCAAATCAATTAAAAGACGATTCTTATAACTGCTAGGAATTAATATCACCCACAGTCCTTAATTAAAGGATTCCCAAAGTAAATGACAACAACCACCTAGATTATGCACGATCCTGTCTATGATCGTCGGAACATTCCATCGGCAGAGTATCGGCCTGGGCTGAATCCTCACAGGCTTCCTTTATATGTTGCTTATGGGCTCAATTGTAAGCATTATTTCAATCTCTTACTTGATCTTCATCACAATCATACAATGACAAAGTTGTTTAGGTGTAAACAAGATAAATTATTCTTTTGGTCATTGAAGCACTTAAACACTAGTTTAATAATTTATTTGTTGTTATAGATTATATATATATCGGCTAGGTTCACACGAGGGATCTCGTACTTATCAATCTGTGCGGGATTCGCTCTTGGTCGTCGATTTAAAAACATGTAATATCCGAGTTCGTGATACCCAAATGGATAAACCCGATCTGCTCTCCTTCGATTTCGATCAGCCTTAACTTGCTTTCAATCTTGAGTAAACATTGTCCAATTTGGTATGGGTATGGTGGCTGATTGAAGTGGTTGGAACGATTTAACTTGATCAACTCAGTTGTTTATCCCTTGAACTCGATTCCATTGCTTGTATACTTACACCCTACCTGCAATATGCCTTCTCACTAGAAAATACATCATTCCTGAGGTAACACACTTTTTTGGGGGGGTCTCTCTTTATGGTTGTCTCTGTCAAAACTGTGGATCTGTCAAAACTGTGGATCTGTCAAATGATTTATAACTTCTTATTGGGCAGTCTCAATCTAGCAAAATCTTCATTACCTAAAATACCCTAATAGGTTTGGATCCCTTTTACCTTCCGCCATTCCCGACCGACGTCGCTATCGTAAGGCGCGATCCATAAGAAATAGAGAAAGGGGAATCTCATCTTGCTTTTGTTTTGGTTTGATCATTTAAAAAAGAAAATTAAAATCGTTTCCTACCCACATATTGGGGGATCCAATACAAGAACGACTTTGAGTTTTGGGTTGAATCATCTTAGACTGATCTTCGAGGTGCGGGATCGAGAAGAGAGTGAGAGAGAATTAGGTTGAACATCTCACAAGCGAGTGATCAAGAAGAGAGATAATTAGATTTATTATTTATTTTTATTTTTGCAAAAAGATTCAACCGTCCGATGAAATCAGATGGCCAAGAGCAGTAACCCGCACGGATTGATAAGCACGGGGATCGCGCTTGTGAACCTAGCCGTATATATATATATATGTGTGTGTCTGTGTGAACAGTTCGAAAAATAAAATTAAACCTTTAAACGGGTAAGTTTTGATATAGGAAACTGGAAACGGTATGATATCACCTAGGTTTTACCCGACCCATTCCCATCCGCCATCCCGAATCCTACCCTGTCCCTCATATAATAACCCCTTACGTGTTTCGACGACGCCGCCGCTTGCACAGCTGAAGTTTAGATCTCGGATCTCCTCTCTTTCTCTTGCTTCTCTACCAGGTACTTTTTCTCATCGTCTCTGATTTACTCCTGTTTTACGAATTTCAGTTTCCTACTTTTCCCTCAGGCTGTATGCATTTGCGTGACAGTGACTATAACCCAACACCCAAACCAACCCCCACCCAAACCAACCCCCACCTTCCACCCCCCCTCCCAAACCCGATGAGTTAAATTTCCGCTTCTAGATGAACTACGAATCACAGTATCTGAGCAATGCTATATTCATGTAGTTGTCACGAAACTCGAGAGTTTTGGCTAGGTCGACTCAATTTTTGTTATTTTGTTATAAATCTGATAATGTGGTGTCGTTTTGGACTTTGCTGTCTTGTGCTGTGAGCCGTGCGATGGGAGTTATTTGGATTGCTGAGATCAGTTGTTTGTCCTAAATTAGGGTTAAGAGTCTTTTGTTGTTATTTTGCATCGTTATTTTGGAGAGTAGACTTCTCTAACTTGGCTTATCCTTGTTATTATCTCGGAGGTATTATAATTTCTGTAGCTGAACCTGTCTAGCTTGATCTCTGTTTCATATATATAGATATCTGCAGTCTCTTGTGTGGTTATTTGCTGCTTATTTTTTATTCTTGTGAGGTCAATTGCTGGTTCATTGTTACTGACTGAGTTGTATAACAATTTTACATATGCAATATACGACATGCTGTTGACATCTGGTTTCTTAGTATGTGTTTATTTTATATTTTTGTAATCATAACATCATGTAGAATACAGGTTAGAGATTGTAACTATGTCAATTAGTCTTGGTATGTTCATTTTTTTTAAAATTTTTTTATGCTCCTCTATGTTTGTTAATATCAATTTACAGTTCACTTGCAGAAGATATGGCCGGCGATGATGCAAAAAAGCCTATGGCTAAAGCTAGTGGTAGTGAGTATTTCTATCCCACGTGGTGTGAAGTTGCATAAATTCTTATGCTTTTAGTGTTTGATTGTGTTGTTGAATAATTTTATCAACGCTTTAGGTGGCAAAAAGAACAAGGTGAAGAAAGAGCCTGGATTAGGGCTTTCCTTTAAGAAGGAGGAGAACTTTGGAGAATGGTATTCAGAGGTATTTTATGACCATTCAACTATTTTTTATGATCACTTGTGATCTTATTTTATATGCTTCTAGTTTTTTGTTATTTTCTATTATGTATTGTCCATGACAACGTTGATGTCACAGTTGACGATCCTGTGTATAGATTACTCTCTTCGAGTAATTTGCAGTCAGTTTGATGACTTAATTAGTTATGGTCGTGGTGAATGATGTGAATTATTGTGATATGTTTGTCAGAGAGAGTAGAAATATGGGGTTACTTTTGAGTTTCAGTGACTTGTCACAAATACAAGAATGAAATAATATAAATGAAGAAACCCAATGATATCCAGATTAGTAATTGTTGTCAACAAACAAAAAAACATTGACTTGAAATTCAATGTATGATTTTTTCCTATTATATTGATTTATGCATAATCATTGTTTCTCTCTCTGTGTGTGTATCTGTATGTATATTAATACTCACCATCAATTGAATTAGATTTATCAGATTCCGCTATTCAAATGGGAGGGGGGGATGGGGGTGGTGGTGTTTTTTCGAATAGAATGGGAATTTTATCATCTGCTATAAACTAGCATAAACTCCTTCCGGTAAGGGGAAGATTTTCCTCTGATAATGAGTAAGAAAGGCAAAAGAAGCAGCAGCTAATTGACTGGATTTTGACATTTGACCTATGGGCCTCTTTAATTTCTTTGCTTTCTTAAGATATTTCAGCTGTTTTAACACCTGATTGATGCAGGAGCATATTCCAAGTCTTGATGTTGTGGGTCTTTTTTTTAATTTGGTTGGGCTTAGCTTGTGGGTATTTAGTTTGTCTGTTATGTTCTGTGGTGGGCTCTTTTTTGGAAGGCCCAGTTGCTTTCTTTTTTGTGTGTTCCTCGTGCTAGGGTTGCAGTAGTTCTCCAGCTTTGTGAAACTTTGGAAGTGGCTGTTTCCTCTTGTTGAGGCAGTACTGTTATCAATCGTCTTTCCATTTGGACAAGTTATATTTCATCTGTTCTGTTGTAAGCTTCGTAGTTTTATGGGGCCATTACTGATGAAAAGTTACATAGACACAAGTAAACATGCAATTCATTGAAATTGCTCGGTACACTCCAGCCAATTTAATTTATATTGGGAAGAAATAAAAAATTAGGTTTTTGTGATGCTGCCAGCTTGTACACTTTATTAATAACATTTCATTTCCATTCAGAAAATAATCGTGGCTGCTGCTTAATTTCTGCTTTGTTTTATTTATATAGGTGGTTGTCAATGCTGAAATGATCGAGTATTATGATATCTCTGGCTGTTATATTTTAAGACCATCGTCGATGTCAATATGGGAGATCATGCAAGTAAGTGTGCACCTTTTGTGAGTTGGCTGAACTTTTTTCCGCACACCATCTTCTGAAATGTAGAGTAATCGTTGCCTTTTCCCATTAAAAAGTTGTTTTTTTTTGTTTTTTTTTTTATTTTTATGTTCTCCATTTTTTGTCCACATCATATTTTGTCTGCATAATGGGGTACTGATTGTGTTGATTTTATTTATGATGCTAACTTTGCAGGCATTTTTCGACGCAGAAATTAAGAAAATGAAAATCAAGAATTGTTACTTTCCACTTTTTGTATCTAGTGACGTTCTTGAGAAGGAGAAGGATCACATAGAAGGTTTTGCTCCAGAGGTTAGATTTTTGATTTCTGTTGGCCAAGAGAAATGTACTGTTTATTATCCCTTTAGAAGATAGTATTCAGGTCAACAACAATCTTTTTCTTTTCTTTCTCTTTTTTTAATTTAGTGTGAATTTATTTCATCCCTTCAAAATTCTATCGTTTCTCTAGAGGATAAACAGGTAGTGCTGGAGAACATTGGTAGCTAATTTTAGAATCTCAATTGATTTTTATTGTTAATAACGAATTAAATTTGTATTTTTGTACTATATATTCTGTGTCTATAATAATAACAATATTTACAATTTATATATTTGGACTTGTTAATTTACAATTTAGGTGGGTTGGTTAATAATTTAAGTTTAGTTTGTGCCTTTTATTCAAACCAAAATTCAAGTCAAGCTTGAGCTCGGATTGGTGGACTTTAAATGAATAGGCAATAGGGCCAATGCATAGATCTATTCTATACAACTCATAAGAAGCTTGGCTAGAGCTTTGGCTAAGTATTTTAAACAAACAGGGATTGAGCCTAGGAAGCTATGCTTTTTATTAAAGAGTCAACAGATATTATAATGCTGTTTGTATAGTAGTTTTTAGCTTGTTGAATCTATGTTAAAGAAGCTTTTGGGCTGTATTTTCATATTGTGTCTATTTCTTACTGAAAATATTAAATTGCAATTTGAGGGGAAGAGAGGTTCTTGGTGCTCACCTCTTGAATCTTGTTATTTTTAGGTAGCGTGGGTGACAAAATCTGGTAAATCTATCTTGGAAAAACCTATTGCAATTCGTCCAACTAGTGAGACTGTTATGTATCCCTACTACTCTAAGTGGATTAGGGGACACCGTGACTTGCCTTTGAAACTTAACCAGTGGTGCAATGTTGTTCGATGGGAGTTTAGCAATCCTACACCATTCATCAGGTCTTCTTCTTTACATCCCTCTAAAATACAATTTTATTTCTTGTATATGACAGGCATTGTTTTGAAAAATGTTGAGATGTCCTTTTCTCCTCTAAAATACATTTTTCTTTCTTGTTTATGGAAGGAATTGTTTTGGCAAATGTTGAGATATCCTTTTTTTTTTAAAATCCGTGATAGATGTATCTTTACATAAATTCTAATCCGTGTCTGTTCATGCCATTCACACGACTTGATGTTTTAACGATTAAAATCAGATCGACGATTTTCTTCTCCATTTACAGAATTACTGAAAATGGCTGTTTTTTTAAATTAATAATTGCAAGTTAACTGAACACATCCTTAAAATAGAATAATAGATGAAAAGCATTTCAGGTAAATTAATTTATGGGATTTAGATAATGACGCAGTCAACTAATGGGATGAAAGGATACTAATACATTGCTGCTACCTATTTTTCCATTATTCAAATTGTGGAAAATATTGTTTATTTATGTTACATGTCATCTATTCTTTGTCTACAGCAGAGAATATCATCCACTGTTGACTAAAAAGGAAGATTAACTGTTTTCCATAATAATTTGCAGAAAAAGTTTTTCTTGTCAGCAGGTGTTTATGCTATAAAACAAACAAAATTTGAATTATCTAGTCAAATTTCGCTATAAAAGCTCTAGTTCTGCTCCAGCTGAAGATTTGAGTAATTGGGTTATGCTTTCAATGTTTGTTGTATTGCGTTTTGACCAAGCAATTCTCTGTTTAGATCTAAAATTCTCAGTCATTTTGCTTGCTGATTGATATTGACAGTTTATGGCTTTTCTTTTATTTATCAATTTGCATATCCTCATCTTTCCGAGTGTGTTTGATAAGAAGGTAATAAAAAGGAGTGTAATGTATCACTATGATAATCATTACTCAACTCTCCCCGTGGGTAACCATTACACCCAAAATATGATGAAAATTGCCTAAAAAATTACCCATATAAATAATATACATGTCTACCAAACATGAGTATTTGTTTGTCCATGTAATTTTAATTTTACTTGTAATCATTACACCACTATCTTTTTTTTTTTTGAGAAACATTACACCACTATCAAACACACCATCAATCTTATTTCCGATTAGACAGCATGTCTAATGAAGTCTGATGGCATTTTTCACATGCCTCATCAATTCGTTATATCTAGAATCTGGATTGATAACTGTCTGCTGTTGCTAACATGTTTTTTTTTTTTTTACTTTAGGAGTCGCGAGTTTCTTTGGCAAGAAGGGCATACTGCTTTTGCGACAAAGGAAGAAGCAGACACAGAGGTATGAAAATCAGGAATTAAGAAACTATGGCTAATTGCCAAAGAAACAATGTATTTCTTGAAATATAGTTGAAATGGTAAAGCAACGAGTCTTCAAATTTTTTGGTGTTTTGCTTCTTATATATTATTGCTTGAATCATGGTGTGAAACTGAATACTAGTGGTACTGTGGTAAGGAACTTTCAATGAACTGTCTTACACTAGTCAAGTGGTGCATGAGTGTATTGTCAGTCTCATTTCTGGATAGCTTTCTCGTTGACAGGTCATCTTTTTTTTTTTTGAACTCACACAATTGGACACATACTTCTTGTTTACCTTGAAGACCCAGCCTGAGCAGTGCAATTGAGTGGCAGTGAAATTTAAAAGAAGAAAACTATATAATTATCTCAACTGAATGTCATTGGGGCTTGGTAAGATTCTCAATATGGACTCACAGAATTGTCGAGGATTTAATTGTTGTTGGTTGTGGCTGCCTTCGCAATCTCAAAGAGTTGACATAATCTAGTTAATAAGAATGAGTTTGACAAGTTAATCCATTCCACCTCCAAGGTCTCTGACTTTCAATTTGCATATGACAAAGTAGCTATGTTGTTAGAGGATAAAGACACTTATTCAAGGTAGCAAGTTATGAGAGGATCTTGAGTCCTGTGGCTATGATATTGAACAGCCTAGTATGTCTAAATTTTGAACAAGACACCTCATTTGGAACTTGCACACAACTATTTAGTATGTGGGACCATAGATATACTATATCTGGCATAATTGGTTGGTGTTATGGTCTAAATTCTTAGATTTTCAATCTGAATGTTACACTAACACGTTCTGATAAAGTTAATGAAGGCAGAATTATTTGAAGACATATTGTTGAATTTAATCATGTTTGGATATGAAATTATAAATTATTGATGTGCTTTGGATAAGACCCCTGCTCTGTGATTGTTAAATTGAAGAACTAAGAAGTCTAATTTACTAACAGCAAGCTTGTTATTTTCTTCTTTTTGTTCTTGAGATATTTTTCTGTTTTTTGATGTATCGTGATTTTTATTTTAACGTGTTGGGATTTATAATTGTAACTGTGTTACCTGTTTAATTATTGTTATGAATCAGGTTCTCGAAATATTGGAACTATACAGGCGTATATATGAAGAATTCTTGGCAGTTCCTGTTATAAAAGGCAAAAAAAGTGAAATGGAGAAATTTGCTGGTGGTCTTTACACAACAAGCGTGGAGGTACATGATGACTTATATCTTGACATGCATGACCCCTACCACTTTAATGACATTATGATATTTTCTTTGACACTTTAATTATGACTTATATCTCCATTTGATTTTTGATTATGGATTATATTGTAGGCGTTTATTCCAAACACAGGTCGTGGTATACAAGGTGCAACTTCTCATTGTTTGGGCCAAAATTTTGCAAAAATGTTTGAGATTAACTTTGAAAATGAGAAGGGAGAGAGGGCCATGGTCTGGCAGAACTCTTGGGCATATAGTACTCGAACGGTACTCTTTTGTTGCTTAGCATTTTTTTGAGTTGATTAGTTTCCACTTGCCTGAATACTTTGCTGTGTCATTTTGGTTGGAAGAACAATATCTTCCTCTTGTATTTTGTTTTTGTTGTGCTCTTCATACTTGTTTGGTTATTTGTTGTTGCTTTCTTTGTGAATAATCTTATTTCCTTTTTTTATCTTATCTAATGTTTGGCTAAAAATTTCCAGATAGGAGTAATGGTGATGGTTCATGGGGATGACAAAGGCTTGGTGCTACCACCTAAAGTGGCCTCTGTTCAAGTCATTGTAATTCCAGTGCCTTATAAAGATGCTGATACTAAGGGAATATATGATGCATGTGCTGCAACCGTTGAGATCTTGTGTGAAGCAGGTATCCGCGCTGAGACTGACTCCAGAGATAATTATTCTCCTGGCTGGAAATATTCGCACTGGGAAATGAAAGGTGTTCCTTTAAGGATTGAAATCGGTCCTAAAGACTTGGCAAACAATCAGGTGAGCAAGTCCAGTGTTCATACTTGGTTTTAATTTTTTTTCTTCTGCATTGTTTCCATGATTTAACTGCAAGAATGTTTTATTTTATTTTATACCAGGTGCGTACTGTTCGCCGTGACAATGGAGCAAAATTAGATTTAAGCCGGGACAGTTTGGTTGACCAAGTGAAAACTATGCTTGACAACATTCATGAAAGCCTGCTTGATGCTGCAAAACAAAAGCGGGATGCCTGTGTCCAAGTAGTCAAAACTTGGGATGAGTTTATGGAGGCTCTCAGCCAAAGGAAATTGATATTGGCTCCATGGTGTGATGAGGAGGTATGCTATTAATCTTATTCGCCGTTTTTTGAGAAAGTCTCTTGTGCAAATTCATCTTCATCTTTGATTCGGGTTCAACTATCGTATTAATATGTGACATAAAGCACTTGTCTAGGTTCCCAAATGAGTTGAAGCTCTGTCCCCTCTACCTAATTTTGTTGATTTTCGGTTCTTGACTTCTTGTACTTAAATTATTTGGAACACATGTTCATCATTGTATCACTAACTATTGTCAAGGATGATAATGTCGCACGTAAAAGTGTTAAGGTAAGGATTTCTTTGTTTCTTTTGAAGCAATCACACTTTGCACTCGGGTCATTATGCAAGTTTTTTATCTGGCTAAATATTTTGATTTTGGTTCTCCACACTACAAGGTTAATCTGACTTGAGGCGTACTTGTAATGATTTCCATTCTATAGTCAAGGCCACACATTGGTTGGCTGGACATTTAATGTATTTTTGGTCCTTTAATTATTATATATTTCTTTTAAAGACGAGCTTTGTGTTTTCTGCAGGAGGTGGAACAAGATGTTAAAGTCCGAACAAAGGGTGAGATGGGAGCGGCAAAGACCCTTTGTTCCCCATTTGATCAGCCAGAACTCCCAGAAGGTATGATCTCTCTTTTGGGGTTTGGGGTTTCAATATGTATGCAACCTAGAAATCCATGTTTTAGTGGAAGCCTATTGTCAACATTTTTGAAATCCTAGATCTTGTTTCCTGTGAACTCCTTGAACTGACCCGAATTTACATTATAACTATGCCATCCCAAGCAAATGCTTAGATCATAATTAAAGCATGCTTTATTCTCATGGTAATGCTTCTGTCATACTTGTAATATGAAAGTGTAACCGGATGACTGCCGTGAGTAGGAGTTTAATCCTTTTTGACATACAAAGTGGTTTTCATAGAGCATAGTCTTCAGCCATACAAATTCTAGATCTCATTCTTTATATTATTATTGAGCATTAAAATTCAATCTTCCGAGTTTCGCTTAAGAACCAAACTGCAAAATTGATTGTATTTAGAGGATAGTCCTATAATTCTTGATTCATTGTCTGCACATTTTACATTCAAACAAAACCAATCGAGTAGTTTCTCTTATGTTCTTTGGTAGTATATTTTTGAAAACACGTCTCCCTCCAGGGGCCTCACTCTCTGATGCTTATCTGCATACTTCTACCATCAAGAATGGTGTTAGCAATAGAGGCTACTATTATAGCTGCAGAAGGGCAGATTGAGTTTGAGTGTTGATGCATACGAGGCTACATTAGAATTAAACTTAATTTTTGTTTCACACAAATTGTATCAGTGGATTTGTCATGCTAAGTACTACACTTATATGATTTTTACAAAAATGATAATAATTAGTGCTCCTGTTAGAGGATCAGTGCCCCGGATCCCTCTTTTTGAATGGACCCCAGCGGTTTCGATTTCGATGATTGATTACTGTTAATTATAGTTTCTTGATTATCATTTCATTCTGGTTTTTGTGACTTATATGCAGGTACCAAATGCTTTGCCTCAGGGAAGCCTGCAAAGAAATGGACCTACTGGGGAAGGAGTTACTAGATTATTACGGGGAAGTAATCTATGCAAATTTTCTTGAATACGCACAGTGGGAAATTGTAAGTGGGAAGATGGATATATCGATTAACACCCCATTGAATGATAGGGTGCAATCGTGGGTTTTATTTTTCTTTTTCTGCACATGATTACTTATTCTGGCCCGCCTTTTCCCATCCCATTGGAGATAATCATAGATTTTTCATTGACGTTTATTGGTTGTTCCTTGACATCGCAATTTCTTGTTGGAATAAACCGTGCGAAACAAGACAAAAGCATCAAATATAACTTAGTGGCAAGTCATCTGAAAATAAAATTGCTGATTACGCAGAAGAATGGCAAAATTCTGAATTTGCTGTTAGAGGCAGAACTCAAGGACACTAGGTAAATCCAATTAGTCGATGTCACTAATGATCATATTTGACAAATCACAAATGACAACAATGCACTAATATTTGCCCAACCGTCAGAAAAGATGTGAGGATTCAACACCTTCATAAGACCCAAGTGTTGTTAGTGAGAGTAAGAATAAAGTTATATGAATATGATGTATTCATGATAATAGAATAATTCAAAATGGATAATATGTTGATTGATGTGAATATGATGTATTCATGATAGTAGAATAATTCAAAATGGACATTATGTTGATGTCAATGATATACTGTTGATGTCAACGAGTTTGAGATTTTCAATAAGGTATATACAAAAATGGTCCATGTTGGACATAACTCAATATAAATGTGTGAGAGTGTGTTAAGAATCTCACGTCGAAAATATCTCTAACAATAATGTTTTTTTATGTGCTTATTTATCGTTAAGTGAGACGAATCAGGAAAAACAAAGTAGTATAGATCTGATATATGCACAAAAATCAAATAATTCAGAAGAGATAATATTATTGATGTGGATGAGCTTGAAGTTTTCTACCATCCCTAAAAAAAATGAATGGTTGAGCAACTCCATTGCATACACTCTAAAGCACTCTTCAAAATTTTCATTTGCGTCCCAACTCTATTGCTCAAAAAATAAATAACATATTCATCTATATCAATAAAACACATATCCCATTACAACTTTCTCACTTTTTATGTACTCTTTCTTTATCACTTTACAAATATCAAGTGTACACATCTTCCAATACATTTTTTTCACTTCAAAACACATCTACCAAATATAATTTTTTTATTTTTTATATATTCTCTTTCTTATCACGTTCTCTATACACTCCAAAATTTGCAGTGTCGCTACTCTCAAGATGCACTAGACTTGTGCCTTGTTGATTGGATAAAGTGTGGGAAAAAATTATGAATTGTAAAAAATTTCGGTTTTGGGAGTATGGGCCTTGGTACTAGTAATTGGACCACATACACAGCTATGGGCCTTCACATATTATATGGGCTTTCGTGGGCATTTTGTAAGTCCAACTTTGTAAATTTCAGTAAACATGACTTACACGTGCATTTCATTTGCATTTCCCCGTTGGGCCTCATTTGTCATTTGACATTCACAAAATTGGGTTGAGAGGGCACTCAAAAACAAAAATTATGGATGGAATTGTGAAGGATTTGCGAACTCATGGAACACTCTAATGAACCTTCATATTTTGAGGAATTTAGGAATATTCACTTTTTAATAAAAACGTTACAATATTTTTTTTAATAAAAATTTTAGTTAACTCCACGAAAACCTACTAATTTTTCACACAATAATTTATACTCAAAAATCCAATCCTTAATAAATGTCAAGCATAGCCTCACACTCCCTCTCATTCTATGATACGAACGTCCTACGTTGCTAATAAGGAGGGCAAATGCCTTTCTTAATCCGCCAATAAATTTTTTAGACAAAAGTTTATTGGGCTTGTTGGTTACAACTAGCCCATATGTGGCTATTGATTGAGCTTGCTAATTACATGCATGAGCACGCGCTTGACTATATTTCTATCAATTGGTATCAGAGACAAGTTCGGTCTCTGCAAGCTTGGTCCAGGTATGAGACTGAACTGTGCCACCATGCAATGGGCTACCAGTGGATCTGGTGGTACGATTAAGGACCCCAGTCAAGTGAAAGATCCCCACTGAATGCAGCCAACATGGTCCTTCGCCCAGGTATAGGACCATACTTAGCCGCCATGGAAAGGGGCTACCAATGCATCTGGTGATACAAGTAAAGACTAAAGACCCCAGCTTAGTTAAAGACCCCCATTGAGGATTTGGTGGTACGCGTAAGGACTACAGTCCAGTGAAAGACCCCCACTGAATGCAGTCAACATGATCCTTCATTCAAGTATGGGAATAGACTAAGCTGCCACGGAAAGGGGTAAGGGACTACCAATGGATCTGGCGCTACGAGTAAAGGCCTTAGCCTAGTGAAAGACCCCCATTAAGTGCCAGCCAACATGTACACGAACTTAGAGGAGGTATTTATACGAACGCCCCACATCATTAAAATGTGGGAGTTGTCATATATTGATAAGGAGGGCAAATGCCTTCCTTATTCAACCAACAAATTTTCTAAACAAAAGCCTATTGGACTTGTGATCGATACTTTTTAATCACAAATTTAAAGCAATTAATAATACCAACTGGTTTATCCAATCGCAAGAGTACGTGTTGCGACACATAGTAAAAGTGAATGTGATCGAATCCACAAGAACTGTATTAATTACTAGTTATCAAGTCACGGTAATTTAAATTAACGAATACTAAATCGAAATTGAGTTGTAATTCAATGGAAAGAAATCTAGCTTAGGTATGGCGTGTCAAATACCTCCCCTTATGCACACAGACTAATATGCAAGCACACACTTTAAGAATTTAATGTTGTTAGTCAAAAGGCCTTGGTCTAGCTTCAATCAACTAGATTTTCCTAAACAACGATCCTAATGATCTACTATCCAATTGATTATGTTCACTCTTCCCAAAACTTGGATCTTACGCAAGCTCTCATCACTTCGTCAAACATCGGGTCATGGTTAGCCAAATATGCTTAACTAACAATACCTAAAATTAAGATGTTGATCAGGCATACAAAATAATAGGCAATTACTTGAAATCCAAATAATAGTGAATTAAACTCAATCTGATTGTCAATTAAATCTGCTCATAAGGTTTTGGTACAAGAACTTACCAACCCTAGCTAGAGAAAGATTTTTTTTTTTTTTTGATCATTGCTAGAGAAAGATTTAGCTACTCATAAACAATAATGAAATTTAACATAATATGAAATAACCAATGTTCAAATCTCAAGAAGATGGAGAAGAATCACTCCCAAGCCTCGCTGTTGATTTCTCACAATCCTAACCGCACTTGATTTCCTTGCTTTTGTGCACTTTGCCGTCTCTCCAAACTTTAGTATCCTAGGGTTTAGTTTTTAATAGAAAATTCATGACCCAACCATTGTTTGCCACGTCAGCTCTTTGTTACGTAAAAAATAATTCCTCATACTACGGCCGCGATCAGGCTGCAAATGTCGTGCACAGCTCAATTTTGTTGACTTCGTCAGTCTTTAGTATCTGTTCAGACAAACAACCAAAAAGCAATAGAAATTGTACCAATTTCACTAAAAATTAAGCCCTTTAATACCGATAATTAGGTATTTTTTAACACCTAACAACTTGTTAGTTATATCGGGCACATATATAACAATTGGTTGGACTTGTTGGATGGTTAAAACTATATAACAATTGGTTGGACTTGTTGGATGGTTAAAACTGTTAAAAGTGCGTCTATGGGCAAGCAGTGGCCAATTTATCTCCCTTTTTTTTTTTTTTTGGTATAAATGGAAGTGCCCACCAATTGCTTCGCTCACTTATATTTCCTCTCCTCCCAAAAGAAAACACCAACCCCTGCTCAGCCAGTCTAGAATCTTCATCGTCTAATTAAGGTAACGCTTCCCTTTCTCCGATTGCTTCACTATACAGCTGTTAGTTTGTATTATTTTCAGTTGATATTCTGCTTGTAGTTATCCGATCTTGTTGTTTCTTAGGTGTTCGATTTAGTTGAAGCTTAAGTCTTCCTTGCAGTGAATATGGAGTCTTGATGATGTTGTTTTGTTGGATTTTGGGTCGACTTTGATCAGCTTTTTTGTTTCTTTGTGTTCTTGTCGAGCCGTTAATCTCTGAAGCTCTAATTTCTTAGTTTTTTGAATTTTATTTCGATGGAATTGATATATCTTTGATCTGGATTGCCTAATTTAAATTCTGACTAGTTTTGGGAAAGTCGGTCTAATGATTGTATTGTATTGATTATTGAGCATTGAGCTGACTGCTGAGGATTTCTCTCTGACCAGTCCAAGTATTGAAAAGTTTTTAATTTATGATATCCATTAATTAGGAAATTAATTATATCTAGTTGTGCTAATTTTGTTGCATGCTCTTTGGTTGAGAGGGCCATCTACTTGATGTAAGTCAATCTCTTATTTGTTTTCCTTTAAGAATGCAATTTAAGCGTTTGTTGGCACACCTTGGACATGCTTATAAAACCCAATAAAGTCCTCTTGAAAAGGTATTCTCTCTCTAAATCTTTATGTTTGACATAAAAATTGATTGTGCCTTGTCATATGTTGGCAGCTCTTAAGATTTTCGAGAATGGGGTTAAACAAATGAGTAATCATGCACATGGGTTTTTAGAAATGGATATACTTTTTGTTTTCTGGGATTGTGCTATGATTTAAAGTTTAAATTGATTCTTTATTTTCTAGAAACTAAACTGTAGTTTGCACATGGGGGGCATAATTGTTTATTCCAGCTTTGTGTTTTCATGGAGGGAGTGAAAGGTAGTAAATTTTAAAATAATGAATTTAAGAATTAATAGTGATGAGTGTTTTTCGAAGATGATAAGGTAGATCATTGTTTCTGCTTCCTCTTTCTAGTTCCACTGCTGGAGACTTTTCAAGGATTTTGTCAGTAATAGAAAAAGATTACTATTTTTCTTATTGCTACTAATCCATCTGGCTGTATGCATCTCATTTGCAAAGTGATATAAGATGGCTGACGCAGAGGATATTCAACCACTAGTATGTGACAATGGAACTGGAATGGTCAAGGTAAACAATTACGTTGTGCTGCATGGATTTGCTAGATGCTTCATGATTTTCCACCATATTAGGTCACCTAGTAACTACTCCTGGTGCTTACCCAACAGGCTGGTTTTGCTGGTGATGATGCTCCAAGGGCTGTGTTTCCCAGTATTGTTGGTCGGCCACGACATACAGGTGTCATGGTTGGGATGGGACAAAAGGATGCATACGTTGGAGATGAAGCACAATCTAAAAGAGGTATTCTCACTTTGAAGTATCCCATCGAACATGGTATTGTGAGCAACTGGGATGACATGGAGAAAATTTGGCATCATACTTTCTATAATGAGCTCCGTGTTGCCCCTGAAGAGCATCCTGTGCTGCTCACAGAAGCACCCCTCAACCCGAAAGCTAACAGAGAAAAAATGACTCAAATTATGTTTGAGACCTTTAATGTGCCCGCTATGTATGTTGCTATCCAGGCTGTTTTGTCACTGTACGCAAGTGGGCGAACAACGGGTACGTATCTATAACCACGCAGATGAAATTTTGAAGTTTGTTAATTTTGTTTATTTGATCAATTTGTTTGATATCTCTGTGAAATAGGTATAGTGCTCGACTCTGGTGATGGAGTAAGCCATACAGTTCCAATATATGAAGGATATGCCCTTCCTCATGCCATTCTCCGTTTGGACCTTGCTGGTCGTGATCTCACAGATGCCCTCATGAAGATTCTCACTGAGAGAGGGTATTCATTCACGACTACTGCAGAACGGGAAATTGTTCGTGACATAAAGGAGAAGCTGGCTTATGTTGCTCTTGATTATGAGCAAGAGTTGGAGGCCGCCAAGAATAGCTCATCAATTGAGAAGAGTTACGAACTGCCTGATGGACAGGTAATCACCATTGGAGCTGAGAGGTTCCGTTGCCCCGAGGTACTTTTCCAACCATCATTAATTGGGATGGAAGCTCCAGGAATCCATGAAACAACGTACAACTCAATCATGAAGTGTGATGTTGATATTAGAAAGGATTTGTATGGCAATATTGTTCTTAGCGGCGGTTCAACAATGTTTCCTGGTATTGCGGATCGTATGAGCAAGGAAATAACTGCTCTTGCCCCCAGCAGCATGAAAATCAAGGTGGTTGCTCCACCTGAGAGAAAATATAGTGTCTGGATTGGAGGGTCAATCCTTGCATCTCTCAGTACCTTCCAACAGGTATTTTTTTTAGTCCTATTGAAATTTCTCTTTTGGCATCTCTCTTCTGATTTGAAACCCTAAAATATTTTGTGTTGCTCCAGATGTGGATCTCCAAGGCAGAGTATGACGAATCTGGTCCAGCAATCGTCCACCGTAAATGCTTCTAAGTTAGTGTCTGTTGTGGTAAGTATTTTCAGTTTGGTTTGCACAAGAAGATTTTTTTTTCTTATTGAATTTCTCTGGTCATGAAATGAATGGCAGACCTGGTTTGTCAGTAGAAGGAAAAAACGCTTTTACTTTGGTTTGCTTGTGTACTAGGAGGTTGAATGCAGGGTGCAGCAAATTTCTTTCGTCCTTCGCACTGTACTTGCAGCGTTTTCTTTTCTTGAGTATGAAAATGATGGTATCTCAGAAGAGATGATGTTTACTCTTTCGATTTTTTGGGTCTCGATATTTATATCGGTCATTAATAGTTTTTATGGTATTATGGCTTGGTTTGCTGTTATGTATCATGTAAGAAAATATGTCTTTTGGCAACTTGTGGTATTTCATGTAAGCTATTAAAGGTGCTGCTGCTATTTTTTTGGGGGGTCCAATGGTGGCTATGGAGATGAAATATGGCTTCTCCAATTTGTACTAGGAAAAATGGGTTGGAGTTTAAATGAAGGTTTAATGGAGAAGCAGTTTATTATGTATGGAGCTCTTTTTTCTTGAGGAGTGGGAGCTTATGATTTATTTGAACTTTTGGAGGGAAAAAGATTGGAAGTTTTTCTACTGATTTTTTTTTTGTTAATTATCACATTATTGGGTAAAAATTGTGATTCAAACTTTTGAACAAAAAAGAAGAAAAGAATTTGGTGGAAGTGTTAAAAAATTGGAATTGTTTCTAGGCAATTGCAATTTGCAATGCCATTTTTAGCAAAACAACACTGTAGATTTTGCCTATAGTAATCAGTTGATCTTGCCATTTCTGATGATGATTATTGACTGCTCAAAACGTTAATTTGATGATCAAATGACTATTATTGTAAATTTTCACTTCAAATAATATATATATTTGTATAGTTTAAAAATAAAATAAAAACACTGATGGGTGAATCTAGAAATGGGTTAAACGTATGTGCTGAGTGTTTCTCAAACTTTTGATACATTTTGAAATGGACTATATCTATCTATCTATGTATACTTGTTGTATATAAACTTCGTGCACTGCTGCATTCTCCAGGCGAGTCCTTATTTTTTTTCCCGCCTACTCTCTCGTGTCTCGTGATTTTTATCACTCCAAGGACGCATGAAGCATCTAAAAATGGCAAACCAGTTGTAAAATTTAGCCTTAAATTTGATAGTATGTGGAGCTTGGTTGCAGTGGCGAATCCAGAAAATTTTGGATGGGGACTTGAGATTACTTTAATTAAATTTTTCAAAAATGAAAATAATATAATAAAAATAAAATGAGATAATAATCCAAAAGCTCAAATTTTCATTGAAATTTTACGCAGCAGAATGACCGCAAGTCGGGAGTTGGCAATCGGCAGAATTGCAGAAGCAACTCAGCAATGCAACAAGCAACAAAGAGACAAGGAGAACTAGATGAACTCTTCACTTCACCTTCGGGTTCAGGAACAGGGGAACGGATTTGTGAATTGTGATGGCTTATTGACTTTGGCGTACTGGTTAGATTTAAGAATTTATATCTACATGACTATTTTTTGACTTGTTTTAATTACAATTTTAACTATAGCCAACTTTAAAAGCCCAATAGGCCACTACTGTCTATTGAAAACTTAAGTCCACGGACCATTGGTAAGCCATATTGAAAACTTAAGTCCATAAGTCTATTGGTAGGCCCATTTACCATCATGGTTATTATATTTATAGAATAATAGGAGTAATTTTTTTTTTTAAAAAAAATTTGGGGCGGCTTGAGCCCCCTCATGTGGCAACGTAGATCCGCCACTGATCGTTGGGGTGAGACGAGATAGACTGTCATTCGAGACCACAAATTCTCGAGATTCCATATTTTTGAAAAAATAAATAAATGTATTATAGTAGTCTCATACCCATTTAGAAAGAAAAAAAAATAGCCTAATAACAATACGCTCATTTCAACTAAAAAATAAAATAGTTAATCCAATTATGCACTCTTTAGTGTTTTTTTTGAGAGGGTCATTTTTTATAGTTCGTCCTAAAACTCTCAAGAGTTAAAGTATGCGATCTTGAAAATGAGCATTTTTAGATCCAAACCATAGTTGGCTTATTTACTTATAAAGTTTTAAATATGAAGTCCATGTTAAGCACGTGTGTATTTAATGAAAAGAGCTTATTTAAATTATTTTTTGTTTATTTAATTTTGATTTTTCGTTAAATTATTGACCTATAATTATTATGAAGACAAAGCTGGATGGATGGGCATAAATGAAGTGGTTGAGCATTCTAAATAGGCCTCGTCATCGGGCCGGGATGGCCCAAAAAAATAGGCCCAGGCCCGGCCTTGGCCCAAGCCCGAGAGCCTTTTTCGGGCTTCGGGCCGGGCCTAAGAGAATTTGATAAGTCCAAGCCCGGCCTTGGCCCAAGGAATTCGGGCCAAAAGTTGGGCTTCGGGCTTGGCCCAATGGGCTCGGACCTAAATATTAAATTAATATATATACACATGAATACATATATACACACATATAAATATATCTATAAAATATATATATGTACACATAAATATATCTATACATATTTTATATATAGACACACACATATAGATATATGTATATATATATATATATTTATATGTATATGTGTATGTACACATAAATATATCTATACATATAAATATATATGTGTGTGTGTGACATTACATGCACACTGTCACACACACACCTATAGATATATATATATTTTTATGTTTGTATAGATATATTTATGTATGTATATATATATATTTATATGTATATGTGTATGTACATATATATATATATATATGTACATACACATATACATATAAATATATATATATATATGCGTGTGTGTGTGTGTGACAGTGTGCATGTAACATGCACACTGTCACACACACACCTATAGAGATATATATATTTATATGTATGTATAGATATATATATATATATATATATATTGTGTATTATAGTTTTCGGGCTCGGGCCGGCCCAAGGCCCACGGGCCGTTTGAAGAGGCCCAAGGCCCACGGGCCGTTTGAAGAGGCCTAATTCTAAATAATTGTGTTTGTTTCAGTAGCAATAAAAGCCACATGTCTTGGCTTAAATAAGGAATTATTATACTGATAGTTACGTACTACATGCATGGACTATTTATAGGAGTCCATATTATGAGCTTGAGAGAGGAAAAAAAATATAAAAAATGAGATTACATCTCAAACTCTGAATTTGTTACTTCATCATTGGAGAAGCTAACTCAACCAAATTAGGATCAAGAATTCATCAGATGGACTGGACTTGACTTGGCGTTAGACTTGGACTTGGCGTATTCATTTGTAGAAATGGTAAGAATTCAGGTCCAAGTATATTCGAACTGGATAATATAGAGTGTTTACGATATATTTGTATGTCTGGATCAAATTGATTTAGATTTTTAGACATACTTAATTATTCATATCAGAATTTGCTAGCATCTAGAAAACTCAATCGGATTTTATTTATTTATTTGGATATGAACTTGGTTTTAAATATGTCAAAAAATTTATGTTTGGATCCGAATTTAAAACATAAGATTTATGTCTAAACTTGATTTAATTTGAATAGAAAAAATCAATCATTCAAATCATACAAAAATTTGTCATCCGAATTTGTATCTATAGCGGTCCCGCGAACTTTACACATTATTAGGGAAGGAGACACAATTATAGATTATGTAAAATGACATATATTTTTATGAATCCAAGTCCACAAAAAATGAAGATAATGTAAATCACTATCATTCCTAGACAATCATCAGACATCATTTTTACCCATAAATTTAAATTAGCAAATTAGATCACGACAGCGTTTATAATTGAAATATAAAAAAAACTCATAAGTATTTCAACTTTGGAGTCAGTATACTTATAGTGATCGAAAGAGTTGTAGAAAATCATTTTCATCATCGAAAATTTAGAAGTTGCATTTTGATCACCCAATATTCTATTTCGTGTTATAGTAGTGACTGACAAATTTCTAAATTTTTTGCCAGCTGTTACTTCTCTTGTTTTTCACAGATTTCAGGAATGGGCGATGTGTTTCTTCCTTCAACATCTCATCAATTTCTATCACTGTAATTCTCAGCCACCCCAATTGAGGCCTTGGGAGGGAGTTCTTTTGCATGCAGTGTAGTGTAGCTTGGTGTTTTGTTGAGTTGTTTTCCTTTTCTTTTTCGAGTTTTTCTCTTGTAGTTTTTTCTTCTCTTTTAATGCTTAAATCTTTGGCTTTCTCCCGGAAGGATTTTTTTTTATATTATTATTTTTATTCGGTTTTCCTCCGTCTAATAAGGGTGTTTATCTATATATTCTCAGGCTAAGCATCTTTCATAAAAAAAAATATAAAAAAAAGTGCCACATCAATATGTTTATTATGCAAAACAAAGAAAAACTGCACAAATCACCATTATGACACAACGAAATATTGAATGATCAAAATATACTTACCCCTTTTAACTTAGACTAGATTGAACCGAGCTTTTCATCTCTAATCAATAATTGAACGAGTAAATGTAGTATTAATATTTGCACCTACTGCATGAATTGTTCCAATTCAATTCCTTAAGTGGATTGTGGGTCCCATAACACGTGTCAAATTGAATCTTCAAGTGGATTGTGTGTCCCATGACACGTGGACATGGTCGAGAAGCAAAGGTGTTTGCTATAATAATAAACCGACCCCTACTCCCCCTGCCCAGACCACTATGACACGATCGAAAGATGTGGGATTTGTCCACTTTGAAACCAACGATTTTTTCTTTATTTTTCCTCTGATTGTCGATGTCTTTTGGATGGCTTGGGCCCGCGCACTTCTTTGATACATATTCGCATTTCAACTTTATTAATCGGTATTATTAATCAAATCACATATTCATTTACGTCCTTAAAATATATTTTTTTATACAGTAAAATTAACAATACACAAATATCTATATATTTTTATCTCACGTGTCTCTCATCCAATTTTTAACAAAAATTGATTAAAATTAATATTATGTTTCACATCTTTTATATAAGTTATTTACTCATTCACATTATTAAAATATATCTTCTAATACAATTATATCAATAAAAACATGCATCCCCATACGAGGGAGATGCTCATGGGATGAAGAACCTTAATTACATCTGTCCATAAACAAACAAAACTTAAATACAGATAAATACTCCTAAATGAAAGAAATGAGGGAGTAAATGAAAGAAATGAAGTGGTTAGGAACCTCAAATGGTGTCCAGCTTGTAATTTGTCTTTTACTTAAAGTAAAATCAACTGCTGCAGTCCTCTATAAATTTTCTTTATATCTAACCAATTAAACCTAATCCTTGATTAATTCATTTAACATAACTTATCAATTAATAATACTAGATTTTAACTACTAAAATTCGCTCTGCATACAGGGTAACTCATCCAGTTGTGCAATCATGTTTGAAGTGAACCCATTGAGGCATAATGAGAGGCATCGGATAACTCTTTGTCAATGCAAACTCGGCGTAGTCATTACTATTTACATATCCGATAGCAATATCAACATGTTAATACAACAATGGTGGAGTAGAGCGAAGTGAAAAATATGTCAAGCTCTATGCAGCACTTAAAATTTGTAATATCAGATCGAATTTTGAAGCAATCAAGAGACCCATATTTACCATAGTCATACAATACTCAATAAATGCTCTTATATCTAATGCAAAGGATTTCATTATTTCAATGAGTTGTAAAACTAAAGCTTGTTTTAGTATTGGTCCTACTGATAAGGCCTGTGGGTTCCAATTGGAGATGGGCTCTGTCGGCAGAGCGCAAAAGTCCAGGAAATCAGGATTTTTTATATATATTTTATTTTTTAAATAATATAAGAAAGTAAGTCCAACACGACTCTGATTAATAAATCTTTAAATATACCATCTTTCCTTTGCCATTCGTTGTCAAGGCCCCTTGTTATTTTCGAAGAAAAGAAAAAAAAATGGCGGAGATTGTAGAGTCGTTGACACCAACTGTGGCAGAAAAGGTGTTTGAGGGAGAAGGAGGCTCGTACTACAAATGGTCGACTTCTAAATCTCCGGTGCTTGGGGAAGCCAAGGTTGGTGCTGGTTGGCTTGTTTTGCAACCCCGTGGATTCGCTCTGCCACACTATGCAGATTCCTCCAAAGTTGGTTATGTTCTTCAAGGTAGGTTCATTTACTAATCTAGAATCACTATGCAACTCTATAATATATAGCCTTATATTATCTTTCAATTTCTACTATTTTGTTGGTTTTTATTATATATATATATATAATATATATAACTAGAAACTTTTGGATCACAATGGTAGTCTACTCCTTAAAGACTACAAAAATATCATTTTTTAATAATCGTGAATGAGGATAAATAGTTAGACTTGCACTTTTGACAAGACAAGTGACATGAGATTGAACTCAGGAGATTAGGTTCGTACGTGCAGAAGTTTTTTACTTGAGGACGGCTAAATTCGAGCACAACATTGTCCCGTGACAACAAAAGTATTGCACTAAAAATCCAAGAATTTATGACTTTTTGAGTCCATTTGATTTGATTTTAAAGAGATTTATCAACTAGTATATCATCCAAATACTTTGCAAGAACAATTTATTATATTCTCATATAAATGCGAAACTTTGTAGGTCAAAGACTTTGCAAATTCAGTAAGGTTAAGATTCCAATAATAACCACAGGAAAAACATTTGAGCAGTGTGTGACACTCTTTAATTGACTATGATGATATCATAGAAAAAAACTCATAAAAAATTCCATACAATACATGAGTTTTTGAGTGTCAACACTACTGGGATTATTATCAATATGCCAAAAATTGTTATAACATTCTCAATAATTTGTTTTCTAACCCAAAAAATCTCAGTCATATGAAAGATAATTTTCTTGACAAAATTCCCTTGGCCACCCCCGCACCCCCCAACTCCCAACCCCCAACCCCCAACCCCCTGCATGACAAGCAACTTGTTTGTCAGCTTCTGGACAACTCTCCATCCCATGTTATCATGCCATTTATTGCATTTGGACCAACCATTATTATGTTTCTTTCATGCTATCCATTTGTAGCCACTTGTCCAGTCGTCAGTTGTGGAAGCGCACAGAGACCAGAGGTTGAGGCCAACTGATTTTTCTATTTTTTTTATATATGTAGTTTATGTATAAAAAATAATAACCAAATAAAAAAAAGTGTAGTCCTTTTATATATAAAGTTTTTTTAATATATAGTTCATAAATGCAAAACTGTATGCAACCAAACTACTTTCCAATCCCCAACTTTGCTGCAAAAGCTTCACACAATAAATGGTTTTTTAATGATTTATATTATGCTTCTACTTTTGTTTCTTTTGTTAATAATCAAGAAGTGTAATTTACCTTTCCAGGCAATGGAGGATTAGTCGGAGTTGTGCTGCCGAGCTCATCATCAGAGATTGTGCTAAAGCTCAAGAAAGGAGACATAATACCAGTGCCATTAGGATCAGTCTCATGGTGGTTCAACAATGGAGACTCCGAATTCACCGTGGTTTTCTTAGGTGAAACTGCAAAGGCATATCTTCCTGGGGAATTCTCCTACTTCTTTCTATCCGGAACACTAGGCGTCTTGGGCGGTTTCTCAACCGAGTTCATCAGCAGAGCTTACAATATGAACCATAATGATGCAGAGACCCTAACCAAAAGCCAAACTGGTGTGTTGATTGTCAAACTAGACCCCAAAAAAGCCATGCCCGAACCAGACAAGGCCGATTCTAATATGGTCCTTGACATTGATTCTGCACGACCTGATGTCAATGTTAGCAAGGCTGGCTCGATGGTTACATTGACACAGGCTAAATTCCCGTTTCTCAACGGGACCGGATTGAGTGTGAACCGCACGAAGTTGGATGCTAATGCTATGCGTTCACCAGTTTATTTGGCAGATGGATCAGTTCAGGTGTTTTATGTTGTGAAAGGCAGTGGAGTGTTGCAGATTGTGGGCTTGAATGGAAAGCAAGCTTTGGATTCCAAGATTGAAGCTGGTCAGTTGCTAGTTGTACCCAAATTCTTCACTGTTTCCATGATTGCTGGAGATGAAGGACTGGATTGTTTCTCCGTCATAACCACTACTGAGTAAGTACTAATTAACAATATCCATCTTAGTTTCCCTATAGTATCAATGACTATATTACCGAGTAATAGATATCATCTACTAGTAAGGGTTAATTTGGAAGCCGGTCTCTCACCGAGTAATTCTTCGGTGCATGGTCTTGGCACATTGCATCATACCTTGATGTGATGCACCAAAACTAATAGGACGGTATCAATTGACTAACGATTGATGCATGTTTTAAATTTCAATTACAAACTACCTCTATCTCGATTTTCAACCACTCATGCATGATTATCAACCGCTCGTGAATTGAGAGCATGGTTGAGCATAAATTTAACTGTGTGTTCTTTGTTGTGTTTTTGCAAGTCCTATGGTTGAAGAGCTAGGAGGTGGAAAATCAGTGTGGCATGCCTTCTCTCCTGTGGTCATACAAGCATCTCTTGATGTAACTCCAGAGTTCGGACAAGTTTTCAAGTCAAACATAAAAAATAGCACTGTTCTTGTCCCCCCTCCAAATTAATTATTGATAAGGAAAAAAAGATCGCAAAGTCGAGGGGAATTCTGGCCTGTTGCGATTAGATATAAGAGTGATAAGAGCTGCATATATCTGAAGAGTCTTCCAACATTGATCAAGAACGAAGCTTTCTGCAATGTTTTATAAATAATTGTTGGAATGAAATAAAACGATGTTATTTTTGTTGTGTCTATTGCTTTTGTTGTTACCAGCCCATTGCAAGGGAGAGCGAAGTTGAGGGATAGTTTTGTAATTTCAGTTTCTTTCCAGTGTTTATGAACAAGTAAACTAAATGGGTTAGGTTTATCTCTCATGTGTGTTGGTTTGTTCATAGGACATCCGAAGGGCCCTATAAGTGATCCATAGCAAATTGAGGTACCCCTAACTCGTAAACTGACCTGAGTGTTCGGTTTCTCACCAAGATCGTTAGCCAACAAATACGGAAATTAAAATTGCGGAAAAATAAACGAAAATCAAACACCAAGAATTTTACGAGGAAACTCAACCTGGGAAAAACCTCGAGTCTATGAGCGACTAACTTGAGGAACAATCCACTAAAACGAATCAGGAATTACAACCCTATCTTAGAACTAAAGACATCGCTCATTCCTCTCATTCAGTGTATTGCTTCAACCGCTCACTCAACCTCAACAAGGTAGAGTCCACTCTTGAATCCCTCAAGAGTCCTCACACACAAACAACTCACAAAGAATAATTTTCAATACAAAAGCCCTCACTACAAATCACTCATTAAACACTCAAACTCACACTTGAAACCAAAGTTACAAAACTCAATGCTCCAATCTCAAAGAAAAACGTAACTTCCGTAACCCCAAGACTAGATTGCATGAATATTTTATAGCCAACGTGTGCCTTGAATTTGTAGACTTCTTTTTCCACAAAACAATCTCATCATTCTAACACCTGAAAAGATATATCACATATCCAATACTGGAATTGATAATATAAAAATAATCAAAGATAATCCATGGTAGTTACATATTTAACTTCCAATATAACTCTTATGTGGCTATCCACATATGAATAGACTTCTTATCCCACTTATATAAGACAATCCATTAACAACAAACACTTACATAAAACCCACCATGTAGTAAAAATTAAAAGCCCATAAATTTTAATCTAAAAACCCGTCCAGCTGAAGTAAGTTATTTTACATACTGGAGTAACTTACATCACTGCTCAGCATCACCCAATTATCAAAAATTCAATTGGTTAAATATATCTCACAATTGTCAATTAAATTTTTTTCTTAAATTAAAAACCAACATGACCCGTCTATAAGTACATTCGAAATGCCTGCAAGTGACCGAAACTAGGTGGAGTTTAGACAAATAGGATCAAGCTTATCGAATCGATTCCATATTAAGTTTGATAAAGGTAAGCTAAAAGCCTGCACAATTTTTGTTCTTATTGAAAAGTGCCTCAAGTATGTGAATATGAGTCTTGTAAATCGCATCACTTGACTTCCCCAACCGATGTGAGACTCAAAGATTCTAACACTACGCTTCACTTGTAGTCTTCTCATATGTGGTTAGCACGTCTATAGGACATCCAAAAGGTCCTACAAATAACCCATATGGAATTGAGGTATCCCTCTCATATGGTTGATCCGTTCATAAAGACACCATAGAGGTTCAATAGTTAACTAAAATAGATGGAGGTTCGATAAATAAGATCAAGATTAACTATAATACCATGTTGAATTTGCCCAATCAAATTCTAACTTGAAGTATTCTCTGCTTTGGGTCAACAGTCTGCAAGATTTAAAGGCGCCTCGAATATATTGGAGTCGAGCTAATAGTTATAAAGCATGTGTTTAGATTTACCAAACCAATGTGGAATAGAAGATTCTAACAATCTCCCTCACTTGTGTCCTGGAGAATTAAAAACCCAGTAAATGAACTATACGAGTTGGATCCTCTCATACCTGAGTCGCTTCTCTCTTTGTTTAATCCGTTTTCCAGGAAAAAAAAAACCTTCCTACCTTAACAAACAGAGTAAAAACGTAATGATTTATTTAGTTACCTGAGTCGTGGTCTCAACGGTCCGTTGTAGTCTAGTTGGTCAGGATATTCGGCTCTCACCCGAAAGACCCGGGTTCAAGTCCCGGCAACGGAATTCTTTTTGCACCAAATCAGAAAACTTACAAAATGTATGTATATTTAATTGTGCAGATCTAATTGTTTAAAAATCAATGTAAAAGTGCATTGGTGTCCCCTAATCCCCAAACTAGTCACAAAACTGACATCTGAATCGAACCAAATCTTTATGCATGCCTTTTTTAGCAGGTAATGTCAAGACTTGTCCTACAACGCTTGGATAAAACCAAAGCACTGTGAGTTATAAGGAAAGACCGACCATTCTCTCACATAACCAAGGCCCTACATTCTGCAGCAACCACACTGACAACTTTGTTTTCAACTTTGTCACACATAAGCCACTACAGTGATGCATCTGAATTACCTGATTAATCAACTCGTTCCTTTGTCAATATCAAAGAGGTCGACGATTTCTTTTTCGTTCTTTTTCACCTGGCCTCCCCTTGCCAACCAAAGTCCAACCGACACCCTTGCGGGCCGGCTGTAACCAAGGCCCATGGGATGATAGCCCATGAAAACCTTGGCTGGTAGGTTGAGGAAGGCTAACACTTATAAGCTAGGGTCGGTACTCCTATTTTAGCGATGTGGGATACTCATCAGAGTGTCAAGACTTATCGCACATCGCTTGAATAAACCCAAATAATGTGATTTATAAGAAAAGACTCACACCCTTTCACATAACTAAGATTATTTCCTTAGGTCTAAGACTCTTAAGTACCGTTAAGTGACACAATCTAGAAATAATAAAATCGTGAAGATTCGATGTATCTATTGAAACTGGATAATCCAAAACGGAGAATACCTAAATTTCAGAACTAGCACATCGATGCAAGTGCCCAAATATATTTATGTAAAAGTAAAAGCATGTTATTTTTTTATATAAAAAAAACTAAATAAAAAGAAGAACAAGGCATTTGTTGAGGGTATATGCATAGAACAAGACACAAAGGTAGGCTTTGAAGAGGCTTATCTTGTTATCCATATTTGTGTTTCAGGACACATAGGTGTGGACATGAGTTGTTGCAAGCAAGTGCGTAAAAGAGGAGGAAAGAAAAGTAAGAGAAGTGGACGTGAGCTTTTGCTGCACTGGACCTCACAACATCTCCAGCTCGACTTTTTTTCAGTGTTTTTTGGGGCCCATAAAAAAACTAACCCTAAAAAACAAAAACAGTAAATAAATAGTGTATCATGTAGTAGACCCTATAAGGTTTTTTTTTTTTGAAAAGTCTTTTAAATAGGTTTGGTGTTCCATTTACTCTATTTAAAGAGTTTATAACCCAATAAGTCCTTTACTAATTGCACTTTATTCCATTAAAGCCAATATTAAGTGAAATACATGTTTAATACATTTTTTACCCTTATTTATTATCATTGATTTGGGGGCACGGTTGATAGCATGCGTTGACCTTTGTCCCGTCCTGCTATGGGCTATAGCTGTACAAGGCCAAATTTTTTTAAAATCCTATAATTTTTTTGATGTATTTTATGAAATTATCTATATTTTTTTTTGCTGAATTTTAAAAACTCATCTGTTTTGTTTTAGTGAGTTTTGCAAAATCCTCTGAATTTTGGGTAACTTTAAAAAATCTTCTGAGTTCATTCAGAGGATTTGATAAATGAGCATTTAAACATATCAATCATGGGTCTTATTGAAAAACATTTTTCGCAAAATCCTCTGAATTATGGGTAAATTTGCAAAATCCTATTAATTTTGGATAAGTTTGAGAAATCCTCAAAATTTTTGGTTTTTTTTGTTTGATTTTCAAAAATCCTATAGTTTTTTTTGACATATTTTATGAAATCATCTGAATTGTTTTGCTTAATTTTAAAAATTCATCTGATTTGTTTTGGTGAGTTTTGCAAAATCCTCTTAATTTCTGGTTAAGTTTGGGAAATCCTCTGAATTCTGGGTAACATTGAGAAATCTTTTGAGTTCATTCAGATGATTTGACGAATGAACATTTAAACATGTCGATCATGGGTCTCATTGAAAATAGTTTTTCGTGCTGATTATAAATCTATTTTTTTAAAAAAATCCGACTTGTATTTTGAGAGATAAAAATGTTTTAAATTTTTTAAAAGAAAAAAATAAAAAGAATCTGATGATGTCAGCATATGTCATATACATAAGGATTTATTTAATGGATGTTTTGGAATATTGAAAAATTGAATGTAGTGAATGAAATACACATTTTTATAAAAAGACTTATTGGTGAATCCCCCGTTGTATAACATGGAGATGATGGGTTTAATTCATTAAAATAGTCTCGCCATATAATATATTATGTTATTATTGGGATAAAGTCCGCATATCTCTTATCTGTCCGACCCTATCTACCGCGAAAACCTTGTTTATGAGAGTTTTATTAAAAGAAAACGTAGTATTTATTTAGTATACATGAAATCTATGCACATGGGTTGCTTGCAATTTATTCTCATAATCATATCGAAATTTATTTAATAATGAAGCCTTTGAGAGTCTGAACGATCTGAAACAATCACCATGGAAGCTTCTGTCAAAGCATTGATGTTGTAAAAAAGGAAAAAAAAAATGAAGGAGAGAATGATAAAGAAAAATAGCAAAACCCCGTAAGCAAGGATACTTGATCAACGAAGATTAATAATCACTGGAGTAACGTTGAATTTGTCAAAGAAAATATCACCCAAAAAAATGGAGAGCAAGTGATGAGAGCGAATGTGTCAAAAATATTTTTTAAAAATAAAAAAATGTTAAAAATTCATTTAGTTTGTGTCATTTGAAAACTGTTTTCTAAATAAAAAATACAAAGTTTAGACACAAAAGAAGATCGGCTATATAACAAGGACAATAGTAAACGGTGATGAAAAATAGATCAAGTAAATTTGGAGAGATGATGGAGAAGAGAGAAAGAAGTGGAGAGTTGGAGAAAGAAGAGATATCATAACAATTAAAGAGAAAGGGAGGAAGAAGAAGTAGAGCAAGAGAGAGAAAAATGAAGATCAATTTATTTACAAAAATGCCACCAGTATATTTTCAAAATTCTTCAAAACATGATTTAGTTGTTTTTTTTTTTTTTTTAATTTTAAAAACACAATTTTAAAAAACCGTAACACTCAAATGAATTTTCATCTAATTTTTATTTTGAAAAACAAAAAATAATTTTGAAAACTTATTCCAAACACACTAGTATCCCTAAATATCTCAATGTGAGTGATGAAATAATTAAGGATGTTAGAGATATAAGATAGATGGAGAGATATTAAATAAAATTATTATATTTTTAGGTAATGAATGTATACAGAGAATTACCATAATAATTATTGAAAATAGGAAACCAGCCTCCGTTAATTGCCACCACCGCCCACTATGATGGCCTCGACGTTGGCGGTGGCCGTCACAGGTGACCTAGGAAAGAAACTCTAGCACTTCTGAGAATAAGGTCTAGCATCAACTTGGCCTTTCGCGGAGCCACAACCAATTAAAAGCCATTTGTGGGACGAGGTTTCCAGGTAATTAATTACTGGTTCATCATATTTTATCAGTCCAAATTTTCCCGGAATTTTTATGGTGTTATGTGCTCTCTTTGTTTTTGGTTTGTGTTTTGTACAGAAAGCTAGAAAGCTAGCAGAGCTTGGTTATGATCGAAGAAGCAAGAAATGCAGGGAGAAATTCGAGAACCTTTACAAATACCACAAGAGAACCAAAGAAGGCCGATTTGGTAAATCTGGAACGAAATCTTATCGATTCTTCAATCAATTGCAAGCTCTCGAGAATCACAAATCCAAACCTCAAATCCTGGAATCACCAACGTATAATCCACCTCTAATTTGCACCACTGTGTCTCAAATCACTGTTCTATCAACAACTGTGTCTGCAAATCAAGCTTTGAACCCCTCTCTTCTCCCACCACCACATACGAATCCGTCGGAGGCTAATGTGGCTTCTTCTTTTCGTAACATTTCTAGAGATCTGGTTTCGAATTCGAGCTCTTCTTCGACCTTCTTTGACGCGGAGCTCGAAAGGAGACGAGGGAAGAAGAAGAGGAAATGGACGGATTTATTCGGGAGAATAATAAAAGGAGTGGTGGAGAAGCAAGGGGAGTTGCAGTTGAAATTCTTGGAAGCATTAGTGAGAGAAGAAGCTCGAAGACTCCAAGAAATGGCCAGAATCAATAGAGAACGAGAAGTTTTAGCCCAAGAAAGGTCTATCGCCGTCTCCAAGGACGCTGCAGTGATGTCGTCTCTGCAAAAAAATTGCACCACAAAATTCAGGTCAGCCGCAATGTAAAACTCCACCAAACACGTACCCGCACTGCAGACGGTGGGAAGAGAACGTTTAACAATGGAGAGAACAATGTCGTGCCGACAAGTTCTTCAAGATGGCCAAAAGTGGAAGTAGAGGTGTAAGAACTACCACATCAGTAGATATGTGAGGTTTGAAGCACTTAATAAGGGGTCGTTTGGTTTTTAGAATGGTTTGAGAGGGAATGAGAATGAGAATGAGAATAGAAATGAGAATGATATTTTGATTCTCACGTTTGGTATATATAAAAACTGGGAATGAGAATGAGAATGAAGTTGTATTTTGTCCATTATGTCCCTCCTTTACCATTATGTATAATCAATATATCTTATTTGTGCATTTATAATTATATATAATTAACAAATTAAAATAAAATGGAGTCAAAATTATATAATTAACAAATTATAATAACTAACAAATTAAAATAAAATAAAGTATATTAATTAATATTAATTTATCAAAATATATAATTAATATTTACAAATTAAAGTTAACAAATTAACAAAATAAAGTTAATAAATTATATAATTAACAAATTAAAATAAAATAAAATATATTAATTATCAAAATATATTAATTGTCCTCTATTCTACATGGAATGATTCATTCCCACATAAAAATGTGGGAATGAAAATTGATGAGAGAGAGATGAGGGAATGTCCATTCCCTCAATTTTTTTTAACACCAAATGATGGAATGAAATACCCCATTCCATAAACCACTCTTATTCCACCTTCATTCTCACAACCAAACATCACCTAAGTATTAGGCCCTCCCTCGCATAACAACAAGACATTTTTCAAGCCTTGGTGAGTTGGGCTTAATCCAGTTGCCAATCTTAGGAGAAACAAAGTCGTTCGAGCTCGACGTATCAATGTGAATTGAACAACCTATATATGGGGTTAATGTATCCACTAAATCAGACAACTTTAAAGCGGATAATATTATTGGTGTATAGGGTTGTGGACCTTCAAGAGGGTCCAATTGCCAAGAACCTTACACTAGCTAGGTTTCTCTCTCTATCTCTATTTATCAAAAAAAAAAATCTAGGTTTCTCTACATATGTAGAGGTTATATAGATGTACTATTGGATTCATGATTGTGGTGCACAAGATAAAATAAAATCATATCTTGAATGTATACGTTCAAATTCCAAACATTAGAAATTAGAATTTAAGATTTATAGTTTATAATTATTATCTGTATAATCAAGTAATTAACACATCATGCACTAATGCGTGTCAGTATTCTTCGCTAGAGAAGCCAGGTCGCTCGGATATATTGGGGGATCCTCTGTAATGAAGAGGGTACTTTTATTTGTCTTTTCTCCTACTACATTGGGATCTGTGAGTCGAATGAGGCGGAAGTAAGACCGTAAGGAAGGCACTTGAACTTTCACTATATTCATCTAATACCTACTGGCATGGGCGTCATCTTAGATACAGACTCCTTCAGTGCATATAAATGATCTGACTTTATATGTGAGACTCCTTGGAGGCTAGCTACTATTGCTAACTCAATTAATCTACTCGGACCCCGACTGGACCTGGCGATATGACACATCCTCAGGGAGAAAAATGATGTCAGAGAAGGATCTACTCGGTCATCTGACTTAGTGGTTTGGTTATAATTGTATTATCCTCTCTCTTTGCTCTTTAGCTTTCTCTGTGTTTCTGCTTTGCTTTTTGTTTGTTGGTCATCCTATTTGATGTCCGCCTGTACTCTTATCTTCTATTCTCAATATATTTTGCTTTTATATATATATATATATATATATATATATATATATATATTGGCTTGAATAGTAGATACCAGTACGTATAGGCAGGTATTGGTGACGTTAAGAACAATGTTGGTCGTTATTGAGTTCGAGTAGCTATAATATAAAGCTTATACAGGTACCATTATTTACCAAAAAAAAACTACTCCACATGAAGATCAGGAGATAAGAGAGTATGTTCTTGTGCATGATTGCAACGGGAGACCTATACGTATAGTTTTATGTATGGTCTCCATGTATAACCACTTGAGGGACAATCTAGGAGTGAATTGTTATATGTAGTCAAATCATATGGACTTAAAATATTTTGAGTTCGATTACCATATAAAGCAATACATTTTTTTATCATGTGATACGTTTTGACCCAACTTACGTTTTGATCCAACTTACGTTTTTATCAGGTGATAAATTTTAGTACTTGTAGAAATGATGACGGATTTTGAGCCATATCGAAGGGTCAAAAGGGCAAATTTATAGATTGCCATTCTCTCGATTATAAAAAATGTATGCATATAAGAGAATAGATCTATTAACTAATTTGGCTAGAGATCCAAGACCACTCAATTTTGTGGACCTAGCCTCTTGACACTTTAATGCCCATAAGCAACACTATAGATTCCCAATGGGACTTGACATAATAATCACGATTGACAACAGTACTACTGCCCACACTATCTTTTTATTCAAAGGACCATAGTGTGTGAATTGTCAAATATTGCATCTTTATGTGCATCAAATTTTGGGTTTTACATACATACATACACACACACAATCTTCATTCAAATTTTTGTGATCAAAGATGAGTGTTTGGTAAATAGTTCAATTGACAAGTTGAATAGTATGTAATATCAAATTTTGAGTTCGAGTCCCACCGCTTAATTACCTTATAAAAAAATCATGATTGCTTGATTGATGAAGAAAATAATATCAATGTACATATCATGATAAATGATCATATGGGTTTGTGGAAAGTATAATACATAATTCCAATTGAATAGAGAGAAGTTTAAGAAGATTCCTTTAGTAGGACCCTATTAAGGACTCCACATGTGATGTGTTGGCATGTTATGAGGAGGAACCCACTACATCTACATGTATATAAATTAAGACATTTAATGTGAAACATGCCCATGTTAGGGCATAAAGCTTAAATTATCCTTCACTTTTGTTAATTAGAGTTATATGTTCAATCAATTTTAATTGATTCTTAGTTTCCCTTCAAAAGTTGCAGAATAATCTCCATTGATCACTATAAACACATACACTAAAGACCAATTTCCCCATTTACACCCACTTAGTAGAAATGCACATCATTGTTTTTTTCATTCCCTTTTTTTCTTTTTTGGGTCAATGGCTATGTAACTCTATGAAGCATAAACGGTAAAAAAAAAAAATCAAGAATTTTGTTTTTAAAAAAATATTTTCACATTATTATGTAAAACGGATTCTCCAATTTATTCGAAACTCTAGAATTCGGAACGATTTAAGAGGTGTGTCCATTATTCTGTCAAAAATTTTCTATATCACATCACTCTGTTAAATTATTTATAGAACATTAAATGCGAATTTCAGATTTTATAGAATTGCCGAATTTGAGAGTTCCTCCACCCCAGCTTATTAGAATAACCTTAAAATGACCAATTCCTCTTTTTTTTAACAGCCACCGTACGTACAAAAATGCTTTTACTCACCAGTTGTGGCCATTGAAACTTGTTTGTTTGGTACGGGTACCAATTCAAAACCATAAGCTTCATCATCATCAGTATCTCCATCTTCTTCAGTTTCCTCTTCTTGATTCTGATCCATGATATCATCCCTCTCGTCATCCTCCATTACTGATCGAATCAGTTGGTTATTATTACTTTCTTGCTCAATAGGCCACTGTTGTTGGGGACGGACCATCAATGGCTCCATGATTGTTTTAATGGGCTTGACAACAAAATCACCATAATTAGTAGAAGAAGCACCACCCACCTTCTTGTTGTTATTGATCTTGTCCTTGTAAAGAGCATCCAACTGGTGGAAATAAGGGCAAGTTTTGGAATCTTCAGGCCTTTGTTTATTGCTCTCTTTAACTTTCTTGAAGTACTTGTTCATGTTCTCCCACTTTTCTTTGCATCTCTTGGCACTCCTGTTGTATCCCAATCGTCGCATTCCGGCTGAAATCTCCTCCCATAACTTCCCTTTCTGTTCGTTTTCTTGGTACTTAATGTCAAGACTTGTTCGCAGGTTAATTAGAGCTTGAACTTCTGGTTTTGGCCATCTAGAAGTTGTCGAAATTACAGCAATAGTACTATTATCCTCTCCATTATCAACCCTTTTGATCGAGGGCGGTGGTGGCAACTGCTGTGGTTGTGGTTCAGGTGGAGGTGGGGGTGGTGGTGGTTTTTCTTGATTGCCAATCGTTTGATGAAATGCCGGTGGTTGTGATCCGGATATTTGGTGTAACAATGCAATTACTGCTGCATCTTTGGCTGCTGTGGCTGATCGTTCTTGGATTAAAATCTCATGTTTTGTATTGATTGTTGACATCTCTTGAATCCTCCATGACTCTTCTCTTACCATCCGATCGTGTTCTCGTTTCTCTATTGTTTCCAAGAATTCCAACTGTAACTCTTCCTGCTTCTTCATCACTTTCTTGATTAGCCTCTCGAAGAAGCTCTTCCATTTCCTCTTTCTCTTTCGCCGCCCTAGGAATTCCTCGTCTGATGCAGTGGAAGAATACGTCGACCTCGAAAAGAGAGTCGCTGAAATGTTTGGGAAATTAGAAGGGGAGATAATATCGTTTTGAGCAGCAAGCGTAGGGTTCGTTACAGAGAGATTTATAGGGTTTGTTGTTGGAGGCTTTTGTGGTGGTAGCGTTGGAGGATGATTTCCGAGCGCTGCTAATTGATCGAAAAATCGGTAAGTCTTGCCGTCTGCTTTACTACTCCGACCATCTCTGGTTCTCTTGTGGTACTTGAAAACATTCTCAAATTTCTCTCTGCATTTCTTGGCAGTCCTACCATAACCAAGCTGTGCTAGTTTCCTGATCATAATTACGAAAACCCATGATTTCATTCCCTGATCTTGAAAAAGAACTGAGAGAAATTTGTAGAGTCTACTACATACCTTGATACTTCTTCCCACAATGGACCTTTGAGACAGGAGTCACGAAATTGATGGTCCATATCAGAACGTATCTTCAATAAGGCCAAGGTCTCTTGTCTCGGCCACCGGTTACCGCCGTAAATCCGTTCACCCTCATCAGCAGTATATCTATTAATCTTATCTTCTTCACCTCCACCTCCACCGCCGCCGCCGCCGCCACCAGCTCCTGCATCACCACCTTCGTGGGTTGTTGAATTTGCTTGAACACTTGAATCCTCCTCCCTAAGCATTTCAGCTATGCCAATTTTGTTTAATTTATGTGGAACAAGATCTGCTTGTCAATTCAAAAGAAGTAGAAGAAAAATTTAATCTTCGAAGGAAAAAAATGAAAATAAAACAATCTTTGAAGGAAAAAAATTTGGTTAATTTTGGGTTGTTGAAAATAAAAACTATGAAGAAATCAGTTGTGGTTGTCTTATATATATGTATATATGCGTTGTATCAGTAATCAGTAATAATTAAAGTGGGATCCCAAGAAAGAGAGAACTTACAAATATATTAAAGAAAACAATAAAAAAAAGAAAATTATGAAGGGCAGTGACAAATGCAGATGGAGAGAATAAAAAGTTGGCCCATGTAGGTCAGTGGCCGTTGGCTTCTAGTCTGTGGATGAAATAACTAAATTGTCACTATCATTTGCAATTCAACCATTCAAAACGAATAATATTATTGATGCGATTGTGAGTTTGAGATTTACAACACCTTTAAAAAAAAGTGCATATTTGAAAACTTACGTGATATTTAAGTCATGCCGATATTTTTGTTAATGAAAAAAAATCACATTGTGATTATTGAGATGGTTATAGGTATGAATCATTAAAACTGAATGATTAATGTCCATGTTATTAGGCCAAAGTCATTAATGAGAGCAAGTCATTGATGGACCAATTTAGGTTGGGGGTGCCCTGACCTAACCTAATAAATAGTATTGAAAATTTGATGGAGATAAGGCTTGTGAGGATTATTTTTTTAATCATTACTTGCAAGTTAATATATATTGATAAAGATTCTTAATCATTATGGATTGACCTAAACATGTATAGAAGGGTTAGAAGGTGATCATGCCATCAACTCAATGACTCAATTATTGAGTAGAGAAACAAACGGATTGACAAGAACATGATGCAATGAAGTGGGACCCATTTAATCAATGGGGATTATGTGCTTAAATTAGGCCTCCTTTTTCTACAAAAAAGTTTTTCAAATTCGGATAAGTATATGGTATTATTATTATTATTATTATTATATAATATTTAATTAGAAAAATGCTATGTAGCTAATAATTTCAGGATTCATGGAACCCATATCTAATAGACTAATAGACATATTCGGATGTTCATCATATCCGATGGAATGCTAACTCGGTTGCAAATGGGTTGGCACACTTAACTTTAAGACAGGAGCAGCATTTGTTTCTTCTGAAGGAATATCCTCATGATGTTTATCATCTTATATTACAAGATGTCCATCGTTTAAGTTAATACATGAGTCTTTTGATATCAGGAAAAAAAAGAGACTAATAGATATGTCTTGGTGGACAATTTTTGAAAATAAAAAATATCTACTCTCTCCCATTTATTTCTTCCATACTCTGTCTGTCCAATCTATTCCTTCTTTTTTCTCTCTGCAATTTATTCCCTCCAAAATCTTTCTTCAAACTCACATTTTGAAAATATTATTGATATGATCAGTGAGATATATATATATATATATATACCAAAAAAGAAGTTGTTGTCAAGTGACATACCACACTTTCAGCTCAAAAAGTAGTATTTTATGGTGTTTTTGGAAATGATGGTATCTATGTGCATTTGGTATCATATCTTGGTTTTGATAATGAAATGTACAAACTACCTCAATCTCGATGTTTATTAATTTGTTTACTATGTAATTAGTCACAATATTAGAAATAATATATATGTTATCAGAAAAAATGAATCAAACACTCATAAGTCACAACAGTTAAAATAATATATATGTCAATATTTGAAATAACATATACGATAATACGCTACCAGCATATATGATAGTTCCGAAATTATTTTCCAAATGAGAAGTCTGTAAACACAAATATCTCATTTTCTGTCGTTACAGGCCGAGGAAAACATAAAACTATTGGCCCATTGGGCTCTACGGAGCGGATAGGCAATGGATAGGCCCAAAGCTAGGATATACCAGATAGCCATTTCTGAACCCTAGTAACAAGGGATACGTTGGCCATTTCACATGCTGATTGCAAAAACTCTCTTATAAACCCTAGAATGTCCAGTCTCGTATCTCCAATCTCCATCGCGCAGCTCCGAGCGTCACGTTAAGGGTGGCTTCGTTCTGAATCGTCTTCGCATATTTGTTCATCTGTCTTGTTTTGTTTGGTTTACTGTGTTGATTTCTGATTTCTTTTTTCTGCTTTGTTGGCCAGCTTTTACACGGATCGCTATGATCCGCCATCGACTGTTCTTTGCCTGATGATGTACAAATCGAAAACTATATTGACTTGGTTGCAAATGGTTTGTCTTAATCGCTAGCCTTCACTCACCACCGCATCCACCTCCACCTCCACCTCCACCTCCACCTCCACCTCCACCTTACCACTCTTCCACCTCCACCTCCACCTTACCACTCTTCCACCACCAGAACTTTTCTTACGTGGTGGTGTGTGAAGGCTTTTGATGACCGCCATTGGCGTTAAACCATGAATGATTGGTTTGAAGCTATGAGATCTGAGGGCTTTATATTATTTACTCTATGCACGTGAATTGCGTTTGAGCTTTGTTGGCTTTTGCTCTCTAATGCAAGAATTGTTTCAGTCACTTATGTTGGATATTGTTTAGATTTGTGAAGTTTGATTACTGAATGATGATATATGCACTGGGCTCTGAGCAGTATTTTTACTTTAATTTTGATGGAAATGCAGCCTAGAAAGCTATATCTGACTGTGTCTTAAGTTTTTCTTTTCATTTGCTTATTTTATCTTGTTGTAATCCGATGTATGCAATTGCTTTTTCTGGATGCACCAGATAGCCCCATGCTTCTTGGAATTTTAGTTGCATGGAAACCACGAGAAAAAGGTAATTAAGGTGCAATATTGATCACTTTTGGCATCAAACGTCGGTTAGATTGTGATTAGTAGAGCTGGATCGAACGGTATTTTGTTGCCAAACATGAATTGCTTTTTGTTGTTTTTCAATGGATTTTTCTGTTTACTTGGTGAAGGTTGGTAAGCAAGATGATGAAGCTCTTTAATCTGAATGTGGATGTTGAACTTTCATTAAAATGTGTCTTCAAAGTTCTCTGATTACTTTGCTTGAGATTTGCATTTAAGGTTGGTTTGGGAGTGGGGGTGCGTTGCTTTGCATATTTCCTTGAAGATTTATTAGCCAATCTACTGATCAAACATATAGATTCGCAAGTTGTATTTTTCTTCTATCTTCTATTGTTGTTTGATTTGAGTTAAGACTTCTGTTATTTTGATCGAAATTTTATAAAATATTTAGTAGTTGATGCATGGTTTGTTGCTCTGACTTTTATTTTACCTAGGCATACAATGATACAAGTTAGATTAGGTGTGACTCAATGGGCATGCTTCTATGAATCTGTTGTCTTTTGAATCGACGTTTGGGGGTCATAATCTAAGGTAATTAGAACTTTTGGAAGGAGAAGGAAGTTTTTGTTACTGGCCTTGGTAATTTGATAAATAATTCTTAAAACTTCTTTTATATGAACGCTATTAAAACCAACACAGCTTATTTGATTTATACACGTGTTTAGCTTCATAGCTTATATTTGGTCACAATCTCTATCAAACAAAGCTTGAAAACACGAAAAAAAATATGGTTTTTAAGGGCATGGGCATTTGCAATGGTTCATTTTTAATGTTTATCAAGTATATATAAAAATACGTGTTTTTATTGATGTGATTGTAGATGTGATTAGGGATGGCATCGGATTTGGATCGGATTTCTCAAAATTCATATCCGATCCTAAATAAAAATAATGTATCCATATCCATATACTACGGATAAAAAAAATCGAAATCCATATCCTATCCATCGGATTTCGGATATTCTCCATGGATATCGGATTTATCCATATAACACGCCGACACATATTTTGCTAGCCTATTACACCAATTAGAACTTCATGATTCATGAATTTAGGAATATAAACCAACGGGTAAAATATAAATAATATCAAAAATCATCTAGCAACATAAAAAGTTTTCTAAAATCAAAGTGTAAAGTTCATAAAACGTCACAATCAAAATGCTTACATCAACTGACAAATTCAAAATGAATAACATTTTCAATAAAGTTTGGTAGACCTCATCTTCATAAAAGTTGATGATAATGCTATCATTTCTCACATGTTAATTTATAATGTTATTATTAGGTTTAGGGTTTACATTATTATGTTTTTAATATTTAGTACTAACTTTACTAATTAGAGTTTTAAAAATATTAGTCAATTGAATATTTGCATTAGTAATATGAGATAATATCTCATTATATAGTGTTATTACAAATTACAATTAATTCATATTACAAAAAAATATATATCTACATTGACAATTATAATGTGTATATAAATATATTAATGACATTAATTGTTAATTACATAATTGTATTTGAACTATATTATATATGTGTGTCGAGATGAATGCGACTGAGAAATGAAATGAAGAACATAAAGTCATAAACTAGGTTACTTGGGGTTTCACTTTCCCCGTTTGGCTTTGTATACTGTTTGACTTTGTATACTAATATATTATGCAATAAGCTAATAATGTAAATTGTAATAAAATATAAATTATGGATATATCATAAATTATTATTTATTCAAAAAAGTATCATATATGTAACTATGTAAGTCTTTTTTTTATATGACAACAAAAGAACCAGTACGAAGAATATGACACTAACAAATTAAATAATAACATGATTCAAGAAATCAATACTAGAGCGTATATCAATGACTAGGAGCTAGGATACATTTTAGTACATCTGTAATAACGTGATACATTTTAGTACATCTGCCCATGATATTTTTTAGACTTTTAGTACATCTATAATTCTTTACATCATAAATTATTATATATTATAAGGTAAGTCTTAATTATAATTTATAACATATAAATTTTAGTACATCTGTATACTGTATAGTATAATAATTGACACTTATGTTATAGTTTAATAATTTAAAGTTAGATGTAACTCGAAGGCCTTAAGTCCCTAACTACATATGTTATAGTTTAGTAATAACAAGTTAAATTGTAATTCCGTAATTATCATGAGCTATGTTATATAACATAGTGTATTAGTGTTTAGGGTTAATTATATCACATGGGTTTATGGTTTAAAGATATAACTTATATTATCACGAAAGTTTGGGCTTTTACATGGTTAGGTTTTTATACTTGATAGTGTTAGGGACTTAGGGTTACGATTTATGGTGTTTGATTAGTGTTGTGAGTGTTTTACTTAAAATTTACAGTATTATAGATTAGAATTTGTGGTGTTAGATCAAGGTTTACACTTTACAGTGCCAGGGTTGGGGTTTGTGATGTCTGATTAGGATTTTCACTGTTAGAATTAAAGTTTACAATATTAGGGATTATAATTTGTGGTGTTAGGTTAGAGTTAGGGACTTAGGGTTTGTGGTGTTATAGGTTAGAGTTTACGGTGTTGAGGGGTTAGGGTTTGCAGTGTTGGCATGTTGCGTTAGAGTTTACAAATTACAATTACGACTAGATTTGTAGTTTTTAATGTTATTGTTAGGTTTAGATTTTTCAAATTACAATGTTGAAGTTTACATTATTGTGTTTTTACTTTTTAGTATTAATTACTAACTTTACTAGTTAGAGTTTTACAAATATTACTAAATTGAATATTTGAATTAGTAGTACGATAACATATCAGTACATCACATTGCATAGTGTTATTAAAAATTACAATTAATTCATATTATAAAAAAAATATATGTTGACAATTATAATGTATGTAAATATATTAATGCTATTAATTGTTAATTATATAATTGCATATTAACTATATATGTGTGTGTTTGTGTATGTCGGGTAGAATCGAATCGGATATAATCTGATCGGATACGGATTTCGGATTGGATATGCCTGAATCCATATCCTATCCATATCCATTCAAAAAATTCAGATTTTATCCATATCCATATCCATTATCCAGTCAACGGATTTTTCTACTGTTTGACCGGATCGGATCGGATCGAAAATCCACGGATACGGACACATTTGCCATCTCTAGATGTGATTGTAGTTAGTTTGTACTGTAGTCTGACTTAGTTTTGAGCAGAGTAGCAATTGGCTAACTCTGGAGACTGAAATGAAACAAGGAGGCCTAAAATAGCAAATCAATGCTATAAAAGCTCCCAAAAATGGGCATACTCTACCCTGGCAAACAGGCCTTTAACTATACATTCAACATGATACATAACTCATCTTCCTCCGAACAGAAATGACAAATATCATAAAAGAATTGACAAATATCATAAAAGAATGAGTTGGCTGAGACAGATTCAGAAAACAAAAAAGAAAAGGGAAACTTGTAGGCAATAACATGACATTATTCCCAATCTATCTATATTTCATTAAGGAGTTGCCATAATTCATTAGATTAAAGAACTCCGAGTCCTTTCACTGAGACCAATAAAAGGAGAACATGATTCTTTTTATATAGCAGAACTTACATTATTCAACTTAGCCTTCTATGTACCTGGATGCAATGCAGGTCCTCTACTCAATTATATAGAGTTTCACTCATCGTCAAGTCTTCAATCACCTATTGTCTCGCGCTTCATCGGCAGAGAAATTGCTTCAGCTTCCAATGTAGATACCTGGACTAAACACATGTATGAAAGCATAATGTATTTCTTTCTTTTCTTTCTACGACAGAACGTATGTATATAACATTCTTTAATAAGTATATATGGGTCCGTTTGGATCAGAGTATGTTGATAGAATATAAGCTCTCGTAAAACGTAAAAGCTGAGAGTGTCTGAGAGTATGAGGACAGAATATAAACTAGCTTATACTCTGTCCTAAACGGAGGCATGATCTACCACTGCATGGACTCATGGAGTGTACTTTCCGAAACATATATAAGCATTTCTTCATTTTCTTCCTATGCAAGAACGCATGTATTGTACCACATTCTTCAATATGCATAAATAATCTACCATTGCATGGAGTGTACTCTCCGAAGGACTCGACGAGGTCTCTTCTTCTCCACAATTGGAATCACTTTTTCCATAAGCTGCAATAAAATAAAACCAACAAGAAAGTTACCAGCTCAGTGAAACATGCACTTTGAAAATCTCCCAATTATGACGCTCTTCTAAGTTTAGACATTTTCTTAATTATTAATCACGCGAAAAATTTGCTTCCCCTTTACATCGTTAGACTATAATGTTCCTGATTAAAATTCTAGGCTCCACAACTACAGAAAAGATTCAGACATGTATCAGGATATTAGTCCCATTTAAATTCCAAAACTGATCTACAAAATTCTTACTACATCCAATTTTCAAATGAAACAGAGAAAGAAATGCTGCTCCAATATATACACACAGTGACAAGGACACACAAGAACACGCGCACATATTTACAAAGCTCTTTAGAGAAAAGGAATAAAAAAAAAACATACACAGAGCTGCATGCAAATAGCAAATAGCAAATAGCAAACTGATGATTACTGATCACAGGTCCATTTGGGAAAATACTCAACTACCAAAGATAGGATTCTCTACCCAATCTTCTATCATTGCAATGAACAGAGCCATGTAAAAGTCTTTGTTGCCTTGTAATGTTGGATGCATTGGAAAATTAAATCAAGTACTTTTTTTTTTTGAAGGGCACCAAGGTGCAAAACAGCAAGACGGCCTTCTACTTAAGGATGTCATTTTGATCCTTTTGGCTTATATATGTATGCAAAGGCTGATATGGGCATTGGAGCCTAAACTACATATATTCTATAACATTTGAAGGTGTATAGACCTATTTCATTAATATCCCAAATCACACTTTTAAAAAAAACCTTTTCTATTTAAATAAAGCAGCCAATAGTGAACATAACCTCATTTTTTTCCATAGGATTTAGAAAGCCATTATATGTCAGCTTTATGAATCATACATTATAGCATGCAGTTACGTCCAAAATTTTAAATTACTTGAAATTCTCTTCATTTGCAAGTCACGTGTTCTTTTCCATCTACTTGAACAAGAATATTTCAGTGTTAATAGCCTTTACCATTACCATCTTCAATTTCTTTCATCGAAAAGGACGCCATCAACGATTGCCTTATTCTTCCATGAATAAATCATGCTAAAGTAATTGCAGAGTTATCTATATGCTAATATAATACTACACCAAATTAAATCCATTACCTGCTTAAACCTTTTCTTTGTCCTTTCATCCTGCAAACAAAAGAATATTTGTTGGGCAAGAGAAGATTTAAATAACACGTCGAAAGCAGAAATAAAGAGTACATAAAACAATACCAGAGGCTGAAAGCATCAATTGAAAAATGAATGACTAAAAAGAGAAACGCATGCATATTCATATTCAGAATCCACAGGACCCAAGAAAAGATGCAGCACAAGTTTAAAGTCAAAATATAATAAGGCACACAAAGGGCACAAGGCATTTCACATAGAGAAAATAGTTCAAATTAGCTGAGGACATCTTGTTAGCATCTCAAACGTTCAAGGCCTAAAGAAACACACCCTTGGAAATGAAGGACATGCCATTGGAAATGAAGAACAATGCAATCTTCAGTACATAATAATAGCATCCGAGTGACAGACAGTGATGCAGGGTCAGGAAACCTTATCTAAAAGGATTACCTTTTTATTTACGTTTGTCAAATAAGGGCCTACCTTAAGCCTTTGCCAATGAAGCCTATGTGCTTCTAGGTTTTCTAATATTACTAGGATTTCATTGTAACATCTATTTAAAGGCCTGCTTGCCTTGCTAATGGGTAGTCTGAAATTTTAGAACAATAATTTGCAATAGGAGAGATTCCTTTACAAGCTCGGTGAGAGGCTGCGAGGGCAAGGTGAGGCCCTCCAACCCTACCTGAAAGATTCAGGGAAAACTGTTCAAAAATTAGAGTTTTGATTGCGCAATACTAAACAAGAATTCTACCTCTGAGAGCCTAAAACCTTGTTACAACTTTGGGCAATTGATATGGGTAATTTTCTCATTTCCTCAATTGGGTCCTTCTCAATTACACAAAAGTCAAGCCACATATTCATTCACATCACCAAAATATGTTTCTCAATATAGTCACATCAGCAAAATACAAATCGTTCTGCATTTCCTCATTTCCCTATTAACGAAACATTTATTGTTCCATACTTCCATTCCCTAATAAAACTACTCCAAAGTCAATAATGGGTCCCACATCTTTTATGAAAAGTAAGCCACATCACCAAAACACATCTTTCACTACATCCACGTCAGCAAAACACATCTTCCAATATAGCCGCTCAAAAAAAAAACACATTTTCATACATTATTCATTTCCCCCTAAAAACTAACAATTGCAATTGCCCTTATAGTTAGGCATTCCATTAAAAAAAGAAGTTGAAGCGGCAAAAGCTATACATGCAAACCTGACTATTCTCAATGTAACAAAATTAGGGAGAAAACAACATTCATACAACATGAACGGCCAAAACAATGATGCCAAAATTGCTCAAGTAAACTAATAAAGGAATATATGTTCCAGCGGCCAATACAGAGGTAACATATAAATACTACAGCCTTTAGTTTGAAACTCATCTGCCAACAGAATAAATCCAGCTAGCTCTAAAACAACACATGAATAGCTTACGACATCAATTCAAGTTTGAGACACTGGGTTCACTGCAAAAAATTTATAAGGCACTGATCAAGAACACAACTTTTGATCACAGAACTGACTACATGAGGCAGAGGGCCATGAGTATTGCCAGCAATGCAGACTTCAAACAGATCAGACATATATTTTGAAATTGTATTTTTTCTGCTAAGAAATGCTGAGACGTTTTACATATGCCCGAAACACGTATAGAATATTGATATAACTAGCTGAGGAACAAGCACATATAGGCACAAAAACAATATAATTATGACCCTCTCCACATTACAAACCCTTCAGTAACCAAACTAAAGTCAGTACCTTCTCTTTCAACAGCTGCTCATTCTCCTCCTCTAGTTTTACAGCCAATGACTCTAACTCAACCTGGTAAGCCTGAAATGGAAAAAATTGAAAAAGTTGAAACGACCACGTCAAAAACAAAATTGAACAAAAATATCAAAAGAAATCAACGTTCCAAATTTCAAATTTGTTGTCAGGTAACCTGCTTCCTCTCCCTTGACCTGGCAGCAGACTCCCTGTTCTTGATCATCCTCCTCTGTCGTTGCTGTGCAGCCTTATCCAACTGCTCAAAAACTGCCCCTCTCCCTCTCTTCCCCCTCCCTACTCCCCCAATTCGACCTCCTCCAGCAACCTCCACATCCATACCATTTTCAAACCCAGTAATCGAACCCTCCGCCTTGTCTAAAACATGCAAGGGGCTGGGATCAAATAAATAAACCCCACCACTCAGCCTCTCCATCAAAGGCATAGCAGGGGGCATCTTGACCTCATCCTCCTCCACAGCACCTGCCTTCGCCAAAAAATCCTCCAGAGTCATCATCTCGTCTGCGGCCTCGACCTTCATCTCCTTCCTTTCACCAGACATAATCTCCCGCCACACCTCATCCACGCTCTTCCTTACAGGAGGAAGGCCGACAGCGGCATTCTGATTCATCATCTGACTTTGGTTGTGATCAGCCACCTCGTTCGCAGCAAGTACGGGAGTCTCAATGAGATTGATTTGGGCGTCAAGGAGGGTAGACTCCGACGAGGGAATTGAACCATAGACATCACGGAGACGGCCATCGACGGTCATAGTTGACGATGTTGATGATGAATCAATAAATGTGTTACTGTTGTTGATAGTGATTTTGTTGTTGATTCTGTTAGAGTTTTTTGTTTGGCGATCAAGAGATGACGCAGTAGAAGATGCGCGTCGAGGAAGATCCGAATTTCTCGGATTCGACGACGCCATAACCTTGGACGACGCCATCTCCGGCCTCCGATATTATCTCCCTCTAAATTTCTCCGCGCTTTCTCCCTCAGTCCCTCCCTCCCTCACTGAAATTACACAAAACACCTCACTCTGGAATTTAGGCTCCACAGTATAATATAATACTCCCTCTCCCTCTCCCTCTCTCTCCCTAGATGGAATAGATTATCTGTGTTCTAGGGTTTGACGAATTTGGATTTGGGGCTTCGAATTTGTTGTTTTTGTGTGGGCTGAACTATAAACCAATCTATTTAAAAAATTGATCAAAAATAGTCAAAAGTATTGGATATTAAAATTCAATCTGAATCATTAATTTTAAAATTAAATTAAAAATAATTTTCAGATGAAATTTTTGTGCAAATAATCAATATATTCTTATCACATTAAACTTATGTTTATTCTCAATCTAAACTTTCATTTGTTTATGGGTCGTTGTATTTATCAACTAAATGAAATTGTTTTCGGTGTTGTCGTTTCTGATAACGGTGATAATTTGAAATAGAAATCTCACAGTCAGAGGATAACTCGAACACAAACAACAACGTCAATCGAAATTAAATAATGTCAACAATGAAGAATACAAAAGAAGAATAGAAGATAAGATGACTCCGTTTTGAAAATGAATTTTTTGGTAAAGTAATACAAATGGACTGTTAAATATGAAGATGGCAATTTCATATTAAAATTATAGGCAAATTGATAATTTACATTTAATTATATAAGTTATTTAAAAATTAAATAAATTAAAATATGTGGCTGAAATGCCACATGGCAGCTGGTTATTGTAACGGTTTGGGAACCGTTCTTTTCGTGGACTGTTTTGAAGAAAAACCCTTTTTTTGTTGGGATCAGACTTCAGAGGAGACCGTAAAAGGTGTGAATTGGCATTTTGTGTAGTTTGACTGAGCATATATATGTAGGGGGACATTTGGACCGCCGGCTTTTGGTTGCTCTGATTGGGGAATTATAGCGTAGGGTTAATTTGGCCTTTGGCCTACAATGCAATGAGACGTACACATTTATAGAAACGGGGACGGTCATGTAATCATCAGAAGTTAATTGGTGATAGATAATGTCTCCGGAAATGCTAATTGTGCATAAGAATTGTTATACATAATGCACAAAATTTATGTGCAGGCGGACTCTGCATGCCACATAGATTTTTGAAAGAAACAAAAAGTTTCGTTTTATTAGGGATAAACCTATTTCTCTCTCAAAGTTATTGTACATTTCCGTTTTTTTCTCTTTGTTCTAACTCAACCTATTATATATTTCATAATTTTGGTCACATCAACTCTATTTCTCTCATCTTATTTTAATATTCAAATTGGATTTAAGAATTTCATGGGTATGAAAGAATTAGGAATTGTTACATTGTGTTTTAATTTGACTGTGTCTTATTACATTCTGTTTAAGTAGGACAATGAGTTATTGCATTGTGTTAATCATTAGGCAGTGCTTTATTACATTGTGTTTTTATTTTAGCAGTGACTTATTTAATTGTGTTTGAATTCGCCAGTGTTTTATTACATTTTGTTTTAATTTAACAGTGCATTATTACCTTGTGTATTAGTTTTATTTCATTCTTTAGTCGAGTTTCATTTTGTCAAATAACCATAGTCCTGGACCATGATAAGGAATATAATAATGATCGGATTTCAAATTTTGGAATTTCAAAATGATGTTCAAATTTGTAGATCCATTTCCCTTACTTTTTTCCTTATGTGTACTTGGTGATTTCTTCACAATGTAATAAACGTCTGCAATATATTGGGGCAATGTAATTATTGCACTGTGTCCTGGATTTATGTCTTGACAATATAATTTTTCTGACTCTTTTATTTGTTTTTTTTGGTGATATGAGTAAATTGTTAATCAAAATATGTCATTATCATCTTACATTTTGTTTCTCTGAGACTATAATAAGACTTACTAACAATGAAATAAGCAATATATGTTACAATGAAATTAAACACTTTCTGTCACAGTGTAATTATTGCTAACTGTTTTTGTATTGGTTCAACATGATATCCTTATAACTAATATTAATATTTTATTTTATATTCAGGGAGACAACAGTCAATTCGATTGAACCAGTTGGGAGTACATACGAGTGTGATGATTCTGTTGGACATGTTATTTTATTCAGTTGATGACATGTTCACTTTTTATATATAACATGAAATTGTTAATGAGCTCTCGATGAAGAAAATGTCTATCACCAAGGATGCAAGTAGGATTCACAAATATTTGACGTTCATTTTCAAGAGGGCGGATAATTGCATTGTGTTATTGACATTTTACATTTTGCTTTTATAAGAATGTAACAAGGCTTACTGACAATGTAGTAGACACTGTCTGTCACAATGTAATTACAACAACCAAATGATTATTCCATGTATTAGGCATTCACATTGACTTTACCAAATTTAATAAAAAAACATTCACGCCAAGTGTTTCACAGTGTAATAAGAGCCGTTAACTTAGATACCAAAATGTAATAATCACATGTCCATGAAAAACTGACATATTCAAACAAGACACCCATAGTTCCTTTGGAGGCCTATGAGCCATCTTCGACGAAGATACCTTTACTTTGCCCGAAACTTTTGTAGTATGTTTAGAGTGTGATGAACCATTCGTCATCTAATCATTAGGAATGCAATTCATTAACAATGTAGAGTTAACCGAAATATCACCAACATATTAAACCAAATACAAGTATTGTAATAATAATTTTTATAGGACACTATAAAAGAGATTGGAGCACAATGTCTCATAATAATGCAATAATCATGTTCATTTGTGCAATGTAACGTCTAAATAAAAAAAATGCAACAGACACATTTTATTCACTGTAATAGGCACATTTATACACTATAATAGACTATTTACATTGCAAATTAGATTATTACATTGAGCTTCAAAATTAAGGCGTTAAACTAGGGCTCCCATTACTCTTAATTACATTGTCACGGATTGATTACCACTAAAATTATAGTGTAATTTTAGGGACCTAATTTCAGTCCCAGCGTAATAACGATCGAATAAAAAATAGCACAACAATGTAATACTAAAATAATCCTAAAAACAACAATGTCTTAACCATAAACCTTGCACTAAAAATATCATTTTACCTTACGTTACATCGACACTCAAATATTATAAAACTTAATATACAACACACTATCAATGCATTGCTTTGCATGAAATTAACAACTAATCATATTCACCCTCATTTACACACTATCATAAAAAATAAAAAAACTCCTAATTCTAAAAACATGGGAAACATAAAATCATTCACAAAAATACATTAAAATATCTTATATTACCATGGACACCATTAAAACTCACAAAGCTTCTCAGTTCTAATTAAATATTGCTTCAAAAATGGATTAAACAAAAAAAACATAAATCAATATCTTTTATTACCTTGTTTTCCTCGCAAGATAGTTTCAATATCTTAAAGTGCTTTAACCGAGCTTGATAGTATTATTGCACATTCTTGATGTTTAAGATAATTGGTGATCACATTTGATTTTGCGCTCAGTAAGGTTGTGGTTGTGGCTTCTAGTTCAAACTTTATGGATGAATGTGGAGAAAATGTCTGGTTGTGGAGATGTTGGAGTTTCTTAATTTCACTTCTTTGATTGCGCATAATAGTTGAAGATGTGTCTAAGACAAATAAGGGAATGTAGAGGCTTAACTTCATGATCTTCTAGCTTTTAACAGTCTTATCCAACTGAAATCTCGATGAGTTGCTAACAAATTGCATCTTTTTATGAGAGCGTGATTTCACGAAAGATGTCTCTAGATTTTGGTTTTCTTGTCTTAATATGGACAACATCCTGATTTCTAGAATGCTCACTCAAAATTCCTATAAAAAAGTAAGTGGTTAGTACAATACTTACCTTGAAATCGTGTCACGTGGCAAGTTAAGATTTGTTGAGAGTATCCAAATGCAGGATCCAGCATGTCAATATCAACATGTAGGTTCAAATCGAACATTTATATAGTGGACCCGCTTCATGTTAGAAGCGAAAATCAAACATTAAGTAGTGGGTGATTAGATGAATAATATTTTTTAATGGGGTAGACGTGTTAAATGGGTCGACGACTCGATCTCGATCAACAGACCATGCTAGGCTCAACCCACTTTATTTTCACAGGCAGGGACAGTGTTTTCTGGATCCGGGGGACGTGCGGTAGACGACGTGCGGTGCTATTGTGCGATAGATGATGTGGGTCGTTGGATTTAAATGATTTCATCTAATGACTGAGATGAATTTAACCGAAATAAGTGATAAAACCCCAAATCGAACTCTCATTCTCTCTCAAATCAAACTCAGTTTCTCTCCTCTTCCCCCTCCTCCTCTTCCTTCTTTCTCTGTTAGTTTCTGTCGCCACCATCGACGCCATGTGACGCTCGCCTCCACCGTCCAACCTGCCTCCATAGGATGGTTGACAAAGTCTCCCCTAGGTCGCCTTGAGCCGCCAACAAACATCCGGGCTCGTATTGGGGGAGATGACATCTACTAGTGATCAAGGCACTGGATCCAACATTGTAAACAATTAATTTTTTTATTCAACAGAGTCCCCAAACAGAGAACTCTCATATTTTTGTCATATTTTCCTTGGATCCAACTTTTTAAATAACTAATTTCTTGATTTTTATCATATTAAACACTGGATTTTATGATTTTTACGATATTAAACAACCAAAAGTGGAAAGGAAAAAAAAAGTATTTTAGGCGAGTTAAAAGCTTCAATCGAAATACCTTTTTCAACCCCAATCTTGTAGCTAGATGGACGAGATCATTCAATCGATCAGAGTTTAAAGAGAAGAAAAAGAAGAAGTTCACAAGAAAAGAGGGAGAAAATAGAAAGACGGAGAATCCATCCCACCTATTTAAATTTTGTCACTACTTTTGAGTTAAATTCGTCTCAGCAATTGAATGAAATCATTTAAATTCAACGACTCACATTATCTACCACACAGTACCACCGCAAGTCCCCTGGATTCGTGTTTTCTAGCCTAACCCTTGAAAGAGTTTGACAGTATGAACTTCGGTCTTCGAGCCTAAATCGTCTTCTTCTATCTACCGACCAAAAATTTTACTCTCCTCCGAAAGTTGAGTGGACCCCAGCAGCTCGTCTCATCCATTGGATCAAAGAACATATGTAATATTTATGCTATCATCCAATGGCTACTAGTTTTACAATTCTAGCACAAGCCCCCTTCCCAGTCTCTCCTCCTTTTTTCCTCGTCTTCTCCAAATACGAAGACTCTTTTGTTCTCTCGGCGATTTCTCTCGCAGCTTCAACAATTCCTTCATTGAATCCGCGAAACACCAGTAATTTTTCTTGTTATTCATCGTTGTCTCCTAAGCAATTATTCCCTTTACGGTTTCAGAGAATTAAAATCGGGAAGGCTGGTATGTCCTCCTCGTCGCGGCGTAGAATTTCACCTGTGGTACCATTCTTCACTCGAGTTCCCTTTTCATGTTTTTCAGTTCATCATCTTTGGTGCCTTAATTTTCTGGAATATTTATTTGATTTATTGGCTCTAGTTAGTCAAATTCTGGTTGTCTAAAGCGACATAGTGTATAAGTTGACGGATAAGTTATGTAGCATATAAACTGTCAAATAAGTCGCGTAAGTTTTAATAGCGCTGTCAACTTACTATTAAGGATAGTAAACTAGTTTAATAATGAAATAAAAACTATGAAATATATTGGAAAGAGCTTCATGAAATGAGTTGAAATATGTAATTTTTTTTGAAAGCTAACATATATTTTGAGAGATAAAAATGACAAATGTGTGAGTAAACGGGAGCAATAATGGAAATTGAGTGAATTTTTTTGCATGTGATTTATGCAATTGTTGACCGATGGAATTGAGCGCAAATGTGTGAGAGAACTGGAACAATAGCAGAAATTGAGGGAATTTTTTTATATGTGACTGATGTGATTGTTGACCGATGAAATTGAGCTTATTAGTTCACTCACGCCCAACGAAACACATGCTATGCAATTTTACGGCTGGCAATGTCAAACGCTGAGAAAAATTAAGTATGAAGTGTGTTTTCACCCATTTGGACAGTATCAGTATAACTTCCTATTACTCAGCACAGGGCCCCAATAAACTATAACAATTTATATCACGGAAAGAACCCATTTCCAGTTGTTTTTGCACCATCTAGCATGTTTCTTGAGAAATAGAATGGTGGGAATATATTTGTTCAGAAAATTTTATTGCTTGTGGACACAGGATTCTTGCTTTATAGTGGCTGGTTCTAGATTATGAAGTTTTCTCTCTTGGCAATCTTTGTAGCATAGAGTGATGTAGATATGCCGTAGAATTACTCTTTTCATGTACAAAAGAAGTATTATTTGTGGTAGGCAAGATACTGAGATAGGTTATTGCCATTAAGATGTTCCTTCTATGTATATCTGAAAGATCATTATTCTTGACTCATATGGTTAGCTGACAGGTACCTGAGATAATGGTGATGTCGATTAGGCTTGTTGGTCAAAGAGAGCTTTTGGATCAAATAAAAAAAAAAAGAAAAAGAATGTTGTCTTTGTTGCTAAGCCTAGCAATTTATATTAAGATGATATAGCTCATTCCAATTTCACAGATATTTACAATTTTTTATTAAGGTAAATTTTTATATGCCATCAGATGCTTTTTTGATGCTTTGAGTTTGTATATATGTAGAAATATGGAAATTTTCTTTCATGTCTCACCAGCTTTGTCCTTTCACCGCTATTGTATATCGTTTAGGGCTTTTAATTAGAGACTTTAAAGTTAAATACATCAATCGCGTTGTGTTTTAGTTAGCTTTGTCATTTTTCACCGCTGGGACATATTGCTATTGATTTCCTTTAAAATATAACAACCTAAAGGTCACTAGTTCGAATCCTCAAAACAGCGTCTCCAAATACTATGTGGGGGTAATGTCTTTGTACATGTTGTCTGTCCCTGTCTCCCTGACCCCACCCATTCTTGGAGCCTTGTGCATGATATTTGTTTACTTTTTTTTGTTATTTCCTTTAAAATCTAAAGTCTAAACTTCCACCTAGGGTTGATATGTTCCCCTAGTTAGGGTCAACTAATGTGTGTTTTAGAGGAGTCTCTTGGACGCTGTCTTACTTTGAATGGTCAAATATGTAAACTTTTTTACATGAAATCATTTTGGAATTGGCTCGTGGATAATTGTAGCCACTTTTGCAAAATGAGTTTTATACATGGAAAACCGAACCTTTATTTAACTTGAGTCAAGTAGCAGTGTCAAAATAGTGCGTAGTTAATAGGTCCCCCCCACCCCCTCCTGGAGATGTAGCTGACAGGCAGTTGAGATCTATGAACCCGAACACTTTAAGGTTAAAGAAGCCTACTTTATGGTAATACTAAAGCATACATCACTGCTTTATCTAGGCCAAATTTGACTCTCTTTTTTTATGTAAGTAAATGGGTAGGTGACAATTCTATGGCAGTGTTTGGTTGAGCATTTTAAAAAGCATACATGCTACATCCTAACATATAAGCTACACATAAAATGTTACGTATCCAAACACCAAAACAACATTCAGCATATTCACCAACATTTTAACATCTAAAAAAAATGTTATGCAATTTTCAGCATTTGGGTAGCATTTCTTGTATTAAATGACTATATTACCCTTAAAATTTTCATTATGCCCACAATACCCTTAGATGTACGGATGTTATTTCACACTTCACAGATTCGTGCAACCCCTTCTCCATCTCCTCTCCGCACCGCGCACTCCTGCCCTAGAAAAGAACCTGCATCGACGGCCACCGCCCACCGTTCAACCTCCCAGCGCTCATCCTTCAACAGGTAACACTCAATCTTGCTTCTCCTACTTGATGTCGCCTATAAACCTCTTTTTGCCATGCTGTCTTGATTTGTGTTTTCAATCACTGAAATTAGGGGAAACAAACTTTGCCATCGATGCTTGATTTTGTATCGTCTGTTTCTGTTTATTTCCATCTCCCTCACGCCTATTTCATGTAGACATTTTGCGATGATGTACTGTGATGTCGAATTTAGACACTTGAATTGGTTAATGTTGGTGAAGTGCACGGCTACTGTGTTAATGATTCTTGAAATCTTAACTTCATCTACTTATAATTGATTGAATGCATACATGTTGCAATGAGAGGCACTGCTATTTTGTTTATACATTTTATGGAATTGTTTGGTCGAATTTAGACCCCATAATTGGAAGATGTGCTTCTTGATTTGCCCTAATTTCATAATCTGGAATTTTTTTCAAAGTTTAATCTCACAATCCTGCTATACACTACTATTCAAAGTTCAATAAGTATGAAAATTTTTACTGTCCAAGTGTTGATATTAGCTGAGAATGTTTAGGTTTCTGAAATTTTTAATTATGAAATTTGCATTGGTTTTGGTCACTTACATTGTGATGCTATATGAAGTCATCTAGCAAAAACACAGTTCTGTTGATAAGCTCAGATTTTATATTTTTTCAATGATTTAACTTCAGCTACTTTAGATTCTTGACGGATGACTTCATTTGTCAGAATGAGACTTTTTCAATGCAAGTGATTGAAGCAAAGCCTCTATAAGATCCCATTTGAGTTCTGCTGGGAAGAATGTTGTTTTGTCTTTTGTCTCTATAACATTGTACATCTTTTAAAAATGTTATTTTGTCTTTGTAGTTTGTACTGAGTTGTGATTTCCCTCTTATGCCTGTTAATTATTCTATGCTAATCAGTACCATGAGATTAATCATAAACCTTTTCTAGTCATATGGTGCTTTTATACAACCTCTTTATTGGTTAATGTTTGTGAGCTAGTTAACATTTATCAACCTCACTGCTGTTAGCTCACTATTTAGGTTACTAAAATTTTATTTTTTCATTTTAGCTCACTGTTTGCTCACTAGTTAGGGTATTTGTGAACTATCATTCATTAGCCATACTTGTTGTGCATTTATTAACCTCACTGCTGTTAGCTCACTGTTTAGGTATGAAAAAAATTTATTTTTTCATTTTAGCTCACTGTTTGCTCACTAGTTAGGGTATTTGTGAACTATCATTCATTAGCCATACTTGTTGTGCATTTATTAACCTCACTGCTGTTAGCTCACTGTTTAGGTACGAAAAAATTTTATTTTTTCATTTTAGCTCATTGTTTGCTCACTAGTTAGGGTATTTGTGAACTATCATTCATTAGCCATACTTCTTGTGCATTTATCAACCTCACTGCTGTAAGCTCACTGTTTAGGTTACTAAATAGTGTCATGACTTAGCTCAGTTTGTCTCTCACTTGCTTGCAATTATTTTGCTCTGTTTTTGTTTAAACTTTTATTGATTCTCAGTTGCGTGCAATTTATCAGTGTCATGACTTAGCTCAGTTTGTGAATTTTCTAGACTCATATGAAGTTGCTGTTGTTAACTGACTGATATGCATCTTATACGCAATTTATTGCATTTTTTTGGAATTGTCATGTTTATGTGTTCCTCTTATAGTACCTTACAATGAGTAGAAAAGGGAAAGAGGTCATGACAAGTACCGATTGTGGGCCAACAAAATGGGATCAGCCCCTTATGAAGGTGTTTCTGGATATACTTATTGCATGGAAAAACAAGAATGTGGGAACTATCAAGTGAGACAAAATCAGTGACGAGTTTAAGCAAATGACTGGGACTATCTTCACCTGCCAAAAGCTGAAGGCAAAACATGACAACATGAAGCAGAATTGGCAGCTCTTCAACCGGTTGAACAATGCTGAAATCAGATTAGGTATTAACCTAGAGACAGGCATGGTGGATGCATCCGATGACTGGTGGGCTGCCAGAATAGCAGTAAGTTCTTAACTGGTGTAATTTTATTAATTAATTTTCTTACCAATAAGTCCTCAAATGATTTTAATTATAACTTAACTATTTTTCTTCTTACAGGAGAATCCACAGTACAAAAAGTTTCGGACAGCCGGTTTGCTTTTACGCGAGGAGCAAGACTTGTTGTGGGGAGGCAAGAACGCAACAGGGGAAGATTGCATTGCTCCTGCTACTGCAAATGATGGTCTGGACTCATTTTTTGGGGATACCTGCTACACTCCACAGCTGCCAACTCAAACTGACCTGCTTGATATGGATTACTTGCATCCCACAGGTCATTCTCCAGTGAAGGCCACCACACTAGGACGAGTCCATGACAGCGGGTAAGAGAGCACGTTCGGCTGGAGCTGATAGGGCTGCCAAAAAGAAAGCTTGTCATGATAAGGTTCAAACTAGTGAGTCGTTCCAGAACATGGTATTCAGAAGTTTATGCAGGATCTTGAGGGATGACTACGGATTGAAGGGAAGTAATAGAACAAGCATTCCTGAGATGGTTGCTCTTTTTGTACATACTGTGGGACATGCTCAAACTAATCGGGATCAACAAGAAAGATTCCAACATTCCGGAGAAACTATCAGTCGACTTGTACATCATGTCCTTAGGGCAATTCTGGCATTGTCTGTTGATATCATCAAACCTAGGGGGAATCAACTAAATGAAACCCCTAGGTTTATATGGGAACATGGGAAAGTAGCTTATCGCTATATTTTTCGAAATTGTATTGGCGCTCTGGATGGGACGCACATTCCAGCTGTTATCTCAGCAGAAAAACGCGAGAAATATATTGGGAGAAAAGGGATGCCTACTCAGAATGTTTTAGCATTGTGCGACTTCGACATGCTGTATACTTATGTATCTGCAGGATGGGAGGGCTCGGCCCATGACCAGCGTGTTCTTGACCATTCGATACGGACAGAGAGGCTTAATTTTCCGCACCCTCCACCAGGTGAATATTTATATTAGACTATGTTATTGGATTTTAGGTCCGTTTGATATATTTTGTTATATATGTTTGTAGGGAAGTATTATTTGGTTGATGCAGGCTACGCCAATAGAACCGGATATCTTGCACCCTATAAACTTACTACCTTCTTCAGTTCTTTAAGGTTGCTTGAACTTTTCTCCTTATTTCTGGAAATCAATTTGCTGTTTGCAATGATCAAGAATTTTCATTTGATTTTGTTGCGCTTATGATCACTATCTATTTTCTCCCCACCACTCTGGTAGTTATTGCATTATGGTTACTTTGGTTTTGCTTAACTTAATTTAAATTGCTTTTCTTGAATAGTTATTTTCAATAAGAATTTTCATCATCAGCGAATCTTTCATCCCAAATATGAGTCTTGCTAGATAATTGCTACTTATAGTTGTTTGGACTTTGGAATAAATCACATGGACTCTCTGTTGCTTCTCAAACTAGTGTAAAATTACATTCTTTACTAAATCTTGTTGCATCAAAATGAAGATGCTCTCAACTTTTTACTAAATCTTTACTAGTTTACATTCTTTACTAAACTTGTATAACAGCTCCACATTTTACACTTTCACACCCTCTCAAACAAATCTCTCTTCTGTCTTCTTAATGTCCCTGAGGTTTAATAATGGTTAATGCAGGTTGCAGCAAAGAAGCAAACATTTTCCTCCTTTGATGAAATGCTGGCGACTTCTGGCAAGCCCGTATTAGTCGATTTCTATGCTACTTGGTTAGTGGCATTTCTTTTCTTTTTGCTGCCCTCTCTTTGTCCTTTCTTATATGAAATGCAACTTTACATGAGATGGTCTCTTATAGCTTTCATTTATATCAACACGGTAGTTTTATCATTATATGCAGCTTTTAAATCAAGGAAGACATCGTAGTCTGGTGTTTCTATAGATGTCCTTGCGAAATAGGGTCCACCTTGACCTTCACCTTTTGAATTGTAACGGAGGAGAAGACTTTCTAATCACTGAAGCAGGCTAGGCTTTCATTTTAATTGGAGGATTACTAATCCCAGTTGTTATTTGCAGGTGTGGCCCTTGTCAATTCATGGTTGCGATTCTTAATGAAGTTAGTGCTGCTCTGAATGATACGATACAGCTGGTGAAAATCGACACTGAGAAGTACCCCAGCATCGCAGATAAATACAAGATAGAGGCATTGCCTACTTTCATCATTTTCAAGGATGGGAAACCTTGTGATCGATTTGTGAGTTGGATTTAGTATCTTATCTCTTGTGGAACTTAGTTGTTGTTGTTTTTGTTAATTTTTAGATGATCATTATTTGTGGAATTTCCCCCTTTTTTGCGGCTTAATGCATGTATTTTCTAATCAACATGATTGCAATACACCTAGATCAGCCTATTCTTTTACTAGGTTTAGTCGTGGACTTGACTATTCTTTCAGCATGATCTTTTACATTGTTAAATTCAATTGAAGCTTCGTTGCTATTTTCTACAGATTTTTTTTGGCTTTCCTGGGTGTATTGGCTTGTGTTTTGTACGCTTTAAACGACTTATAGACTATTTCGACAATATTCACAAAAGAAGAATGCCTTTTATTTTGAATATTAGTCTTGTCTTCAATCTACTTGCTGAGTCTAACTTGAGGATTGTTGGTTTGATCATCTACAGGAGGGTGCTTTGAATGCCGATCAGCTCATTCAGCGCATCGAAAATTCGCTAAAGGTCAAGCAATAGTTGCGTTGAGCCTTGTTACAGGTTCCTTCCTATTTTCAGAATTCTTTAGGGAGTATGTCGTGTTTCATTCTCCGTTCTTTTTCCTTTTTCTTTTCTCCCTCTTTTTCATGTAGGACATTGTTGTATCAGCCACCAGAATTGTATTTATTTTTTAAAATAAGGATTGCTACATCCGTTTAACAATATTGTGGCATTAGCAAGTTTTTGCTTTTAAATGGGAATCATTGCAGACATTCTTGTGTACCGAGTCATTTGGAAATCTGGTTTGGATGAAGATTAAATGGTGCAATCAGCAACCCAACAGAAGAATCGTTTCGATTGCGGCAAGGAGTAGTTATTTAGTCATTAGCAGAATCTAGAGTGAACAAAGTCGCATACTCTCTCCACGACTTCGTCCTCCCTCATTGTTCCTCCTGCTTCTCTCCCTTTGCTCCCAAACCCCAATCCCTCTTCCACATGTCTTCTATCTCTCCACATTGCTCCTTTTTCTGACTCTCATCTCCACTTCTTCAGTGCCGAGTTTCACCTCCTCCACTCCCCTTGCCACCCAAACGATGGTTTCGCCGCTCTTCCCCTCCTCTTCCTCCCTGACTCTGCTAGACAAATTGATCGAGTCGCCAGCTTGTTGACTAACGTCTATAAACTTTTCTGGTCCGGGAATATGGAGAGTTTGGCAGAATCTCTTTTAAGTTACTTATTATTAATTCCAAAGATAATACAAGTCATAAATTCAACAAATTGTTTATATTTCATAAAATACGTCAGCGTTTAAACGAGAAATCAGCCAGTCGGAATTCATAAATCCTAGGAAACCCATCTAATTTTCCGTAGTGTTTCAACAGAAAAGGCGTTTCATACGGACCTTGATGAGTCAAGTCAACGGACCGGCCATTTCAAGATTGGTTGAATTTGCAGGAATGCCATGCTTCTTGCTCAAAGCTTGAAGTTTCTTCCTTTTGATGCCACGAAAATCCATCACTTTTAGATATTCAATATTAAGTAGGGATGTGAACAGGGCGGGATCATTTACCCTCCCTCGTATCCGTTAGATAAATTCTTATCTGTTCCGTTAAAATATTGGATGATATTTTAATTTTTACCCATCCCGTATTTATTGGGGTGGAAAATCCTAGCCTATTTAGCTTCCCTGCTAACTGCAATTGTGAAAATTGCAGTAAATTTTGAAACTTATAGCAAATTATATATCAAACCATCGCATGAGTTTAACAACAATGTATAATACCCATAAAATAAACAAATAAATCAATACGTTAACTAGAAAAATTAATATACGCAATATATATATATATATATATTACGGTTTTTTTTAGTGATTTATGTTATTGATTTTTTTTTCAATGAATTGTTCTTGTTAATTTTATAGCATATTGTATAAATAAATAAATAATACACATATTTGTAACTGGGTATGCACTCGGGTCGATTTCGATAAATCCATCCTCGTACCTGCTTGTTTTTTTTCCAATGTAAATACTTGTATTCGTTACCCGATCTATTAATTAATGTGACAAGCTCGTATGATTTGGGATGTGTACCAATCAAGTATATGTGTATTTTTGACATCACTAATGTTAAGACCTATATCCCACATTGATTAGGTATAAGTCACCAATTTGATTTATAAATAAAGATTCAATCTCTCTCAATTAAGGACCTTCCAAATGATAAAATGGTACGTACATGAAATCATCGATCAGTTATAAGTTACATATGTGATTTATAAATAAAGATTGAATCCTTCACAATTAAAATGATTCTTTTAGATGACAACATCTTGCCGGCTTTAGTTTATCCGATTTATGACGTTCAATCGAGGATCTCACCAATCATAACAATACCACCGACACAAAAATGCAAGACTGAAACTTCCATTTTTATTTCGTTATTTTGTGTATCATTTCCTGAATCCTAACTGACCATAACCGCAATTCTTAATTATGGAAAGACAAACCTCCTCCTCCCGCTCTTGGTGGGTCGATGGTAATTTTCTTCGCCACAGTGGCAAGTACGGAAAAACTCCCAAATATTACGTCAATTATTTTAGGTCCATTTAGGTATTCGTTTACTTAGTAGGCCCATTTAGGTTTTTATATTTGGGCCCCTAGTATTCGTAGCCCATCCAAGCCCATACTGATTATTGTAATTCGATCGTTATATAAACACTAGGTTTAGTTCAGTATCTGTTCTGGAGCGCCGCATCGAAATAGGGAGCTGGCCAGCGTCTAGTCCGTTTGGATCAGCTTATACTCTAGCGTATATTCTGTTACTCATACTCCAGACACTCTCAGCTTTTATATTTTACGAGAACTTATACTTACTTTGATCCAAATGGAGGGCTCTACCTCTTTCCCAGCAGCTTGTCTCATCCGTTGGATCAAAGAACCAAAGTAATATTTACGCTATCATCCAACGGCTACTATTTTAACAATTCTAGCACAAGCCCCTTCCCAGTCTCTCCTCCTTTTTTCCTCGTCTTCTCCAAATTCGTTGATTCTTTGTTATCTCGGGCACTTTTCTCCTTTTCGCTCTACGAATGGCGATTTCTCTATCAGCTTCAACAATTCCTTCATTGAATCCGCGAAACACCAGTAATTTTTCTGGTTATTCATCGTTGTCTCCTAAGCAAGTATTCCCTTTACGGTTTCAGAGAATTAAAATCGGGGAGGCCGGGATGTCCTCCTCGTCGCGGCGTAGAATTTCACCTGTGGTACCATTCTTCACTCGAGTTCCCTTTTCAAGTTTTTCAGTTCATCATCTTTGGTGCGTTAATTTTCTGGAATAGTTATTTGATTTTATTGGCTCTGGTTAGTCAATTCTGGCTGTCTATAGCGAGATTATGCAATTTTACGGTTGGTAATGTCAAACGCTGAGAAAAATTAAGTATGAAATGTGTCTTCACCCATTTGGACAGTATCAGTATAACTTCCTATAATTAAGCACATTGCCCCAATCAACTACAGCATTTGATATCACGGAAAGAACCCATTTCCAGTTGTTTAAGTCTCTCATCCACACTGTACTTCTCCACCTGTCCACTCTCATCCAGCTTCGTTTTGAATATCCATTTGACTTTTTATTGCTTGTGGACACGGGATTCTATTGGAATTTGGTTTCTTGCTTGATAGTGGTTGGTTCTAGATGATGAAGTTTTCTCTCTTAACAATCTTTATAGCATAGAGCAACACGTAGTTTTTTGGTGGAATTACTCTTTTCATGTACAAAACAAGTATTATTTGTGATAGCCAAGATAAATTATTGCCAGTAAGGTGTTCCTTCTATGCGTATCTGAAAAAAATCATGATTCTTGACTCATAGGGTTAGCTGAAAAGTACCTCAGATAATGGCAATGTCAATTAGGCTTGTTGGTCAGAGAGCTTTTAGATGAAATAAAAAAGTGAATATTGGTCTTTGTTGCTTATCTTAGCAATTGATAAAAAGATTATATAGTGCATTGCAATTTCACATATATTTTCAAAGTTTTCAAAAGGTAAAAGTTTATATGCCATCATATACTTTTTGGATGCTCTGAGTTTGTATATATGAAATATGGAAATTTTCTTTCATGTCTTGCCGGCTTTGTCCTTCAACGGCACCAAAAACTTGATGTAGTAATTTTCCCAAGTGCACAAGTCTACTATGGGAGCACAATATATGCAAGTATGAGGTGAATTTATAGAGACAAGTTCAATTGAATAGTGTACCCAACTTTCGTATAAATAAAGAATCAAATAAAAAGAGTGTTTGAATGAATAACAGAATGAACAAGTAGACAATTAAAACGATTTCGAGATTCATGAAGAGAGAAAACTAGGGTATGACTTCACCAAGTAATCCAATTACAAGTTTATAAAGATTAAGCAAACAATGACAACTCTAATTCTAGGGTTAATTCCCCGCTTGACTATGTTGATACATTGATTGTGGCAACAACTATCATGTCTCGCCAGCTTTGTCCTTTCATAGCTATTGTATATCGTTTAGGGCTTTTAATTAGAGTTAATACATCAATTATGTCATGTTTTAGTAAGCTTTGCCATTTTTATTGCTATTGCTAGTACATATTGCTATTTATTTCCTTTGAAATCTAACAAACTAAAGGTCACATGCTCAATTACTAGAACTGCCTCTCCATATATTATGTGGAGGTGTCTGTTCCCAGTCCCACCCATTGCGGGAGCCTTGTGCATTTGAATTGTTTGCCTTTTTATATTTACTTTAAAATCTAAACTTCAACCTTTGGACATTGACTTTCTTTGAATGATCAAATATAAAAACTTCTTTACGTGAAATCATTTTGGAATTGGCTCGTGGACAATTTGTCGTTCCATTTTTTCAAATTGAGTTTTATACATAGAAATTTCAACCTTTGAGTCAGGTAGCAGTGTCAAAATATTATGTACTTGATTTTTTTTTCCTGGAGATGTAGCTGACAGAAAGTTGAGATCTATAAACACAAACACTGGAAGGCTAAAGAAGTCTACTTTATGGTAATACTAAAGCATACATCTCTGCATTATCTAGGTAAAATTTGACATTTTTATGTAAGTAAATCGGCAGGTGATAATTCTTTGTCTCATTTTCATTGCATCCTTTTCAATATTCCGCGTGTAGGAGTCATTGACAATTATAAACTTGCTACCTTCTTCAGTTCGTTAAGATTTTTTGAATTTTCCTCCCTATTTTCTCGAAATAAATTAGCCGTTAGCAATAATCAAGTGAATTTTCGTTTGATTTTGTTGGGCTTATGATCACTATCTATTTTGTCCCACTGCTCTGGAAGTTATTACATTATAATTACTTTGGTTTGGCTTAGCTTGATTTAAATTGTTTTTCTGGAATAGTTATTTTCAATAAAAAATTTCATCATCATCACTCTTTCATCCGAAATATGAGTCTTGCTAGATAATTCATACTCAAAAGTTGTTTGGAGTCAATCACATGGATTTTCTGTTGCATCTCAAACCAGTGTAAAGTTACATTCTTTACTAATCTTGTATCATAAAATCGAAGATGCTCTCAACTCTGACCCTTACTAATTTTTACACTTTCATACCCTCTTAGTCAAATCTCTCTTCCATCTTCCTAATGTCTCTAAGTTGTAATAACGGTTAATGCAGGTTGCCGCAAAGAAGCAAACTTTTTCCTCCTTTGATGAAATGCTGGCGACTTCTGACAAACCCGTATTAGTCGATTTCTATGCTACTTGGTTAGTGGCGTTTCTTTTCTTTGGCTGCTCTCTCTTTGTCCTTTCTTATACGAAATACAACTTTACATGAGATGGTCTCTTATAGCTTTCATTTATATCAACACCCTAGTTTTATCATTATATGCAGCTTTTAAATCAAGGAAGACATTGTAGTCTGGTGTTTCTATAGATGTTCTTGCCAAATAGGGTCGTCCTTGACCTTCACCTTTTGAATTGTAATGGAGGACGAGACTTTCTAATCACTGAAAGCAGGCTAGGCTTTCATTTTAATTGGAGGATTACTAATCCCAATTGTTATTTGCAGGTGTGGCCCTTGTCAGTTCATGGTTCCGATTCTTAATGAAGTTAGTGCTGCTTTGAATGATACGATCCAGCTGGTGAAAATCGACACCGAGAAGTACCCAAGCATTGCAGATAAATACAAGATAGAGGCGTTGCCTACCTTCATCATTTTCAAGGATGGGGAACCTTGTGATCGATTTGTAAGTTGATTTAGTATCTTATCTCTTGCGGAATTTAGTTTTTTTTTTTTTTTTTTGTAGATGGTTATTATATGCATGTATTTTCTACTCAACATGATTGCAATGCACCCGGATCAACATATTCTTTTACTAGGTTTAGGCGGCATGGACTTAACTATTCTTTCAAGGGACTCGTTTTTCAGCATTATCTTTTACATTGTTAAATTCAATTGAAGCTTTGTTGCTATTTTCTTCAGATTTTTTTTTTGGCTTTTCTGGGTGTTTTGTACTCTTTAAACGACTTATAGACGATTTCTGCACTATTCACAAAAGAATACTGCCTTTTATTTTGAATATTAGTCATCTTCAATCTACTTGCTGAGTCTAACTTAGGATTGCTGGTTTGATCATCTACAGGAGGGTGCTTTGAATGCTGATCAGCTCATTCAGCGCATCGAACATTCGCTAAAGGTCAAGCAATAGTTGCGTTGAGCCCTGTTACAGGTTCCTTCCTATTTTCAGAATTCTTTAGGGAGTATGTCGTGTTTCATTCTCCGTTCTTTTTCCTTTTTTTTTTCTCTCTCTTTTTCATGTAGGACATTGTTGTATCAGCCACCAGAATTGTATTTATTTTTTAAAATAAGGATTGCTACATCCGTTTAACAATATTGTGGCATTAGCAAGTTTTTGCTTTTAAATGGGAATCATTGCAGACATTCTTGTGTACCGATTCATTTGGAAATCTGGTTTGGATGAAGATTAAATGGTGCAATCAGCAACCCACAGAAGAATCGTTTCGATTGCGGCAAGGAGGATTTATTTAGTCATTAGCAGAATCTAGAGTGAACAAAGTCGCATACTTTCTCCACGACTTCGTCCTCCCTCATTGTTTCTCCTTCTTCTCTCCCTTTGCTCCCAAACCCAATTCCCTCCTCCACCTACCATGTCTTCTACTGGTCTCCACATTGCTCCTTTTTCTTACTCTCCTCTCCACTTCTCCAGTGCCGAGTTTCACCTCCTCCACTCCCCTTGCCACCCAAACGATGGTTTCGCCGCTCTTCCCCTCCTCTTCCTCCCTGACTCTGCTAGACAAATTGATCGAGTCGCCAGCTTGTTGACTAACGTCTATAAACTTTTCTGGTCCGGGAATATGGAGAGTTTGGCAGAATCTCTTTTAAGTTACTTATTATTAATTCCAAAAATAATACAAGTCATAAATTCAACAAATTGTTTATATATTTCTTAAAATACGTCAGCGTTTAAACGAGAAATCAGCCAGTCGGAATTCATAAATCCTAGGAAATCCGTCTAATTTTCCGTAGTGTTTCAACAGAAAAGGCATTCATACGCATCTTGAGGAGTCAAGTTAACGGACCGGCCATTTCAAGATTGGTTGAATTTGCAGGAATGCCATGCTTCTTGCTCAAAGCTTGAAGTTTCTTCCTTTTCATGCCACGAAAATCCATCACTCTCAGATATTCAATATTAACTAGGGATGTGAACAGGGAGTGATCATTTATCCTCCCTCGTATCCGTTAGATAAATTTTTATCTGTCCCGTTAAAATATTGGATGATATTTTAATTTTTATCCATCTCGTATTTATTGGGATGGAAAATCCTCGCCTATTTAGCTTCCCTGCCAACTGCAATTGTGAAAATTGTAGTAAATTTTGAAACTTATAGCAAATTATATATCAAATCATCGTGAATGCATGAGTTTAACAACAATGTATAATACCCATAAAATAAACAAAGAAATCAATACGTTAACTAGAAAAATTAATAGGCGCAAAAAATATATATTTTATGGTTTTTTTAGTGATTCATGTTATTGATTTTTTTAAAAATGAATTGTTCTTGTTAATTTTATAGCATATTGTATAAATAAATAAATAATATACATATTTATAATTGGGTATGCGCTCGGGTGGATTTCGATAAATCCATCCTCGTACCCGCCTGTTTTTTTTCCAATGTAAATACTTGTATTCGTTACCCGATCTATTAATTAATGTGACAGACTCGTATGATTTGGTATGTGTACCAATCAGGTATATGTGTATTTTTGACATCACTAATGTTAAGACCTATATCCAACATTGATTAGGTATAAGTCACTAATTTGATTTATAAATAAAGATTCAATCTCTCTCAATTAAGGACCTTCCAAATGATAAAATAGTACGTACATGAAATCATCGATCAGTTATAAGTTACATATGTGATTTATAAATAAAGATTGAATCCTTCACAATTAAAATGATTCTTTTAGATGACAACATCTTGCCGACTTTAGTTTATCCGATTTATGACGTTCAATCGAGGTTCTCACCAATCATAACAATACCACCGACACAAAAATGCAAGACTGAAACTTCCATTAGGTAGTTTATCATTAGGTATTCGCTTACTTAGAAGGCCCATTCAGGTTTTTATATTTGGGCCCATAGTAGCCCTAGCCCATCCTAGCCCATATTGATTATTGTAATTCGATCGTTATATAAACACTAGGTTTTGTTCAGTATCTGTTCTGTAGCGCCGCATCGAAGTAGGGAGCAGCCCAGGTTCTACCTCTTTCCCTGCATCTCTCTCGGTTTGGTTCCTTTAGGATTTTGTGGAAATAGAGTAGAAATTTGGAATTGAATTTCATTTCTTGTTCTAATTTTGTTTTTTGAAAGCAAGAACTGCATGAATGATTGAAGGAGTTGTCCCGGCTAGAGTTCTGTGTCTAGATTTATGGCATTTCGTTTTTTTTCCCTGTTGATTTTCTCGTCAACAAAGTAATATTCCCATTGTTGTATTGTATGAATAACAAAATTATGCGCTTGTTCTGCATCTTGAAATTTTTGTTCTCAATCTGTTTGAAGTCATTGTGATTCACGAAGTATGAGAGCATTATACTGTTTTCTTGGAACTAATAAATATCACTGTTTATTAATTTTTTGTAGAATCTATCTGTGGTGAAGAAGGAGAATGTCTCACAGGAAGTTTGAGCACCCAAGGCATGGATCACTGGGATTTCTTCCAAGGAAGCGTGCTGCTCGTCACAGAGGGAAAGGTAAAATGCAATGTTTCTATTTATTTTTCCATACTTGGATCTTGAGTTTAATATAGTCCGAAAGTTGGAGGTTTTGTCTTCTTGGTTGATCAATTACTCTCTTGAGTTTGAATCCCTAGATTCTTTTTCTTATATTGGGAAATCAAATACGTTTTGTTTTACCTTAACTCTCGAATTATCTTTCTATGAGAATTTGAATGTTTTTCTCTTGCAGTGAAGGCATTTCCTAAGGATGACCCAAGAAAGCCACCCAAGCTAACTGCCTTTTTGGGTTACAAGGCTGGGATGACTCACATTGTCAGGGAGGTCGAGAAACCTGGATCAAGTAGGCTACTTTTTTTGAGCTCGTTCTTTTGGCATTATTAATTTTGGATTGTTTCACGCGTTCCTGGTTTTTTGTGGGGGCTCTGAAAGATATTGTTATTTTTGCAATTTTTTTTTGTGAGTTGCATGGGGTGATAAAAAGTTTTTTTTGTTCTAATTTTTTATTTTATTTTATTTGTAGTGTCTTGCATGTTCCTTGGTCACCTTAGATTTTTCTGATTACTTTGTTTCTCCTAGTATGAATTGTGTTAGCATTTTCTGGTCACATAATGATCTCTCTTTCTCACTCATGTACTTCATTTTGCTGGGATGCACTACTTACTCTGCTTGTTAAATTTTTCTTTTGCTTTCGGAATATAGTTATGTTTGTTTCACTGCGGAATTTATGTGCCATATATTTTTCATGTTGCACTGCTTACTGCCCTTATTATATATTTCCTCTTTTTTTCTTGATTATATTGCTTTGTCCTTAGTATTGTGGTAGCTTTTTCTGATTATGTATTGTTTTCTCCTATTCTCTGTCATGCTTTTGGTTACATTGTGAGTCTGGAATGCATTACTTACCGCCCCTGTTTTGTACACTTTCTTTCTCTCCCTCTCCCTTCCTTTTACTGATGATTGAGTTTGTTACTGTAGAGCTTCACAAGAGGGAGACATGTGAGGCAGTGACAATTATTGAGACCCCTCCCATGGTAGTTGTTGGAGTTGTTGGTTACGTGAAGACACCACGTGGTCTTCGCTCCTTAAACACTGTCTGGGCCCAGCATCTGAGTGAAGACGTGAAGCGAAGGTTCTACAAGAATTGGTGCAAGTCCAAGAAGAAGGCTTTTACTAAATACTCCAAGCAGTATGAAACTGAAGAAGGGAAGAAAAGTATCCAGGCTCAACTTGAGAAGATGAAGAAATATGCAACTGTCGTCCGTGTTTTGGCACACACTCAGGTAATGATACTTTTTATTATTCAACCAGGTTTGTATTGGATTTAATGTTAAAGTCTGATTTTGATATATTTCGTACAGAGTTTTGTTTGTCTAATACTTGTTTTTTACTGCTTATGGGTTTACAGATTAGGAAGATGAAGGGATTGAAGCAGAAAAAAGCACACCTTATGGAGATCCAGGTCAATGGTGGAACTATTGCTCAGAAAGTTGATTATGCATATGGCTTCTTTGAGAAGCAAATCCCAATTGATGCTATTTTCCAGAAGGACGAAATGATCGACATTATTGGTGTCACAAAGGGCAAGGGGTATGAAGGTGTTGTCACTCGTTGGGGTGTCACCCGGCTTCCCCGCAAGACCCATCGGGGTCTGCGTAAGGTGGCTTGTATTGGTGCTTGGCATCCGGCCAGAGTATCATTTACAGTTGCCAGAGCTGGTCAGAATGGGTACCACCACCGCACGGAGATGAATAAAAAAATTTATAGACTCGGCAAGTCTGGTCAGGAGTCCCACACTGCTGTTACTGAGTATGACAGGTAAGTTTGTTTACTGTGATTTATTGTCTTGGTCAAACTTATCTTCATCACCCATGATCCAAACCTTCGAGAGATGTCATTACTCGATGGAAAATTGATTAATCAGTAATGTTCTTCCACGTGTCCAATAGAAGTTTTAAAACTGTTTGTAGATTTACATTAGTGGGTCTTAATTGTAGCTTTGTTCTTGATCTGTTTTAGCTAAATGCAATCTGAGATTTTGATTCTATTGACGAAACAGGACTGAAAAGGATATCACTCCAATGGGTGGTTTCCCTCACTATGGTGTCGTGAAGGATGACTATCTATTGATCAAGGGGTGCTGTGTTGGGCCGAAGAAGAGGGTGGTTACCCTTCGCCAGTCGCTGCTCAAGCAGACTTCTCGACTTGCACTTGAGGAAATCAAACTCAAGTTCATTGACACCTCATCGAAGTTCGGACATGGCCGCTTCCAGACAACTGAGGAGAAACAGAGAAACTATGGACGTCTGAAGGCATAATTATGCTCATCTGTTTTGATTTCATTCCCAGTAATCAATATTTTTGGAACATGTGTTCTTTTAGTTGTTGTATGGGTAATTGAATTGTTGAGGATATATCGTTGATTTTTCAATTTTGGAACATGGTTTGTTTTAGTTGTTGGAATGTCGATGCCATCCGGTTTGTGATTTGGTTGTGTTTGCTTTTCATGTCATGTATTCAAAGGGAGACAGGTCACTATTCTAAAGCAACGATGAAGTAGGCGTAGGTGACTCTTTGCAACTCCCCGCCTGCAATGGATTTCTTTTTATTTTATTCTCGGGCTCCGTCTGCTTGGGCTGGACTGTCTGATCCGAATCTCCGACCACGTCCATGGCCTCTACCTCTGCCGCGTACACGCCCTTGTCCTGCAAAACACCAAATGCTTATAAAGGTGAGTCACCCAACAATGGTATGCTTCGTTAACCAATATGAGAATGTGCTATTCATCACATCATTGCAGGGACCAAACTCGGATCAGAAAACAAAACAGAATGGAAACAAAAAGACATGCGACGCCATAACCAAGATGCACTCTCTTGCCTCAACAATTATGGCCACCAAAAAACAAAGAGCAATCACATATAATATTAACCCGCCAAATGAATGCCATGAATTGAGAGATTTTCATTCAATCCTCTTAGCAGGTCAATCTTGACACGAGAAGACAAGATGGCTTAATGTGGAAAGACTATTAATAATGGGAACTTCATGGTAAACCAATTTTACCAATCTTCAATCCGAGCTAGTGCAGTATAAGGAGTTCCCTTAACCCACAAACACAATATGGAAACCTAAAGTGTCAGCAAAAGTAGCTTTCTTCACACACACATGAAGCATTCTGAAAGAGAACGTCAATCATATTCATTGTAATTTGGTAATAAATTCCAAAACGTTTGCTTCGAAGGCCTTTAAAGTTTGTTGCTTGATGTCTGGCCCCTTTAGCAAAGAGCTTCTTGCTCACAGATTTATGGACAGAAAGCATTATCCCTCTTGTAAATTGCTGGCTGACATGGCGAGAACCCAGTTTGAGAGGAATATGAATTTCATCTGGTGAATACTTGGCTTTATTGTCTGCCTCGAACTCTTTTAGGTTTAAGTTCACACAGATGATTTTCATGAATTTGAATTCGCAATTAATCAAGCTCAAATACATGAATTCTAACACAATTGATTTTGTCGTAGGTGAAATTTTTTTGTACAAATTTGTAGGTTGCAGAGATCGAGAAAAATTTACTCCTGTTTCCGAACCGATTTGAGAAACTTTGAGGATTGCAGTATGTTTTACGTTGCTTCAACGTTTAATCCCAATTACCAGAACCAAAATCAATTTCACGGTACGAACACCCTTTCGATTTCTTTAATTGCAAATACACTAATTTTCTTTTTCTTTTTTTTTCCAAGAAGAAACTTCTTTTTCTTCTCCTTTTTTTTGCACTTTGACTTTTAACATATGCAGTTAAGAGAAATTGTCTCCAACACAAATGTCTCAACTTCCTTTACTCGAGTTGGGTTGAGTCTAGTCCACATGGACGACCCAAGCCATAACCTAAGTCCAACAAAATTTGTGTAATGTGGCTTTCGATTTTAAAAAATAATTCACGAAGAAGAAATGAGGAAATAACATTTTTATATGAATATTTACATTAGGGTGTGTTTGATAAGAAAGTAATAAATACGAGTGTAAATTATTATTAGGATAATTATTACTCACCTCTCCCATGAGTAATCATTACATCCAAAATATGAAGAAAATTGTCTAAAAAAATTACCCGGGTAAATTATATACATGCCTACCAAACATGAATATTTATTTATCCGTGTATTTTTAATTACTTTTATAATAATTACACCCCTATCAAACACATCGTGAAAAAAAAAATTACGTAATTATGTCTAGTTAGTTAGTTTAAACCTTTAATATTCAATCAAAATGAACTTTTCTGCCTCTAATATATATCCACGTTTTAAATATCATTAGTGGAAATCCACTTTTTATGGTAGTCACCTTTTGGGATTTTGGATTAATATTGGATTATTCCTTGAGAAAGTATTTAAAGTGTATGCTTTTCGAAATGAGTAGTTGGCAACCACTACCCCAAGAATATATTAAAAGTATTTAATAATTATTTTTGAAAATTCTAAACTCAATTAATCTCATCATTATTCCATTTTGAATTTACTATATATAACTGAATATTTTATTAATCAAATATCGCATGTCATAATAAGAATATCCAAAAACAGAGAAGTGGTACCAAGAGTCTTACTCAAAAACCCAAGAGATTTTTAACATGCAGTTGTTCAGATATTAATGTATTTTTGTTCATTGTACGAGATTCGAACTCGCGAATAATATATTTCTACGTATTTATACATGTTTACGTCATAAAAACAAAACAAAAAACATGTTTTCATATGAACTAACTAATTGGTCGGTCAGAACAATTTTTGGCACGTTGTTTTATCAAAATCTGATTGAGAAGATTTTGTTTCTCATGGCCGTCCAAAGCTAAATTGATAGGAATTAACTCGTCGGCTGACCAACCCGAAGGAATAGACTCACAAAATCTCCATAGCCTTCTTATCATGACCACAAATTATTAATTTTCTTTAATTGCTTTTTTTAATTTTCTTTAATTGAGTGGATTTTGTTTCTTTAATTTCTTTCATTGTTTTTTTCTTTAATCTCCATAGCCTTCTTCTACTCATCGATGACGAAATTGAAAAATTTAAAAAAAAAGTGACCTGAAGTCAGACTTGTATCGTGTATAAGAAGAGATTGATTTGAATCCTTCCATTGAAAGAATTCATCTCGACCAATTCAATCTAGCAACATCTAAAATTACACATAATTAACATGATATTTTTAGCTTTTATATATATATATATATTTTTTTTTAATTTTTTAACATGATATATATCCCGTATTTCCTCAAAATTTGTCAAAATCACTTCTCCAACATCAAATCTTTCAACTTTACAACAATGCTCGTATCACATTTTTCTTATGTGGTCGGAGTCAAAGTATATATATATATATATATGCTTACATGCCTAGAAATCAAGAGAAAATCCAAAAAAACAAAACCACATGTCCATCAACACACGCATATGAGAAGAGAAATCCATTCATGGACAGAATATTTGATTAGGTCATTAAACTATCAACGTTTTTCTCAAATTGATCTTTAAACTTTGAAATTTCTCATTTTTATCCTTATTTTTCATTTACTAATCTATTTTTGTCCCGAGTCAAACTTCGAGTCAAAACCCTCGTATATAAATTCCTTACCTGACTTATCCTCCTTCGGCCATCTATACACATGGCTGATTACGAGGCAATTTAATTAAGAATTAAATTATTTTATATTTAGACCTATAAAATGAAGAAAAAAAATCTAGATTACTTACTTTTACAATCTACAATCCAAATCCAAATCCAAAGGGTTGTCGATCGAGGCCACCAATAATCTGCAAAGATCATAGAGAGAATTGTCAAATGAGAGATCGGCACAGGTGTGGTTCTGTTGGGAAAACTCTACTCCGATAATCCAGTAAGTTGAGTGGTTGATGCCCTGCGCCGATCATGTTGGCTCACCTGATCCATCCTCGACACTCGGATACTCAGAGGCATCACCTTAAGCCTGCTATTTTCTATAACCGACTTAATGTAATTTTATGTTTGATAGAATGTCTTATACTCTCAAATATATTAAGACATTATTTTTTATATAAATTTATACTCGATGAGACAATATTTTTTACCAAATAAACGCATATTTATTGAAGTGAGAGTCTTATCTCATAAGCTTTTTTTTTTCTTTTGTAGACAAATCCTTTTAGATTATCATCAGAGCTCTGATAATAAAGGAACACCATAAATATCAGAGTAATCTTTAGGTTCTTGTCAAGGGACCTACCTACCAGCCTACATCATCATTATCAGCACTTACTCAACTTCCACGTGTGTACTTGAGTCTTAAGTACTCCTTAAATGCATTTTGTCTTTTTGTGGTAATTTGACTCCTCAATAATAAATATTTCATATGTGTGTGTATATATGTGTGTGTATATATATATATATATCTCCGACCTTGTCAATGTCACTTTCACCCGAATTGCGTCCCTTCCATATCTACAAAATTAAATTTAGACAATCTCTACCGAGTCATACAAGATGTGGAACCAAAAATGATGAACCGACTCAGCCACACCTCCCAAATAGGTTCCCCTTGATGGTTATTCATGATTTTTATTTGGCCAAACGTTGCCGCTAAATTAGGCAATGCCCCTTCATGGGCTCAATAGTCTTTTTTGGTAACTAAAAAATATTATTTTTGTCCCTATTTGATAGACTCGATTATTTTTTTTCACATACATTGAGAAAATTCAATTAATAGTATTAAAATAATAAATTTAATTAATTTTCTTCTTATTATATTCTTTATTAAGACTGCTACACTCACACCTTATTATTGTTATAATTTAATGTCTTGTTGACAAATATTCACAATAAATGAAAATATATCAATAAGCTAGTCATTTTTACTTATTTCAAATAGAAACAAAGAGTATCAATTAAATTTATCATTTAAATATTTAATATGAATCTAAACTCAGGTCATCAATCTGTGCGTACAGAAATTTACATCTAACGACGAAGTAAACGAGACCGAAAACAAAACATGTGGTTACAATTTTATTGCTTCTAGACTTTCTAGTAGTTGTCATTCGTTGTATTTATATAAATCAGTCAAAATGTTTTGGTTTGAAATATGTGTTCGGACATGAATGGTATTGTAGATTTTTTTGCGTGACTTTGATCTCTCAAACTGTTAGAAATTCTACGTTCAAAAGATACGAGAATTCAATGGCCTTCATAAGAACAAGCCATCCATTTCATCGACGATATTTTTTTGGATATAAATATTATTAAGTGAGACGATGTAAAAAAATAAATCTCTATATATATCAATTTATCCTTGATAAATATAAAATAAATAATATTATTAATGTGATTGTACTTGAAATGTGGAACACAAATTGAAATAAAAAGTAAATTAATAAAATAAAAATGTTGCTGGCCCATGCTTAAATAGCTCGTGATAATTCATTCTATTGTAATATCATATTTAATTATAAATTATATTTCGTTGATATTTTATTATAAATTTTTAGTATGGGATATGATATTATAGTAAAATGAGATAATAACATCAAACTATTTATATTAAAAATATAGTAACTTATATTTTTTTCCCCTCATAATTATCACATAAAAGTCGTGCACCTGCACTGCGTCTATATGAATAGCGGCTGAAGCAGATCATTTTTTTAATTCCCCATCATCTCAAACAGACCCTTCCTTTTCATTTCTACAGAGAAATTTGCAGATTTATTTTTTTAAGAAAAACTTGTCAATATCTATCGAGTATTGACCGTAGTTTGTGATTGTTTACGTGCTTGCTCAAGGTGGCGAATAACAAAGACTCAAGCGATCACTATGGCGGCGACGATCAACATAAACAACAACATGAACGGCCAGTATCACAACAGTTACAGCGTATGGAGGAAGAGGTGCCGGCACCGGCACCGGTGTCACCTCTGTATTCCGTGCAAACAAGCGCAGAAGAGATGTCCGCAATGATCTCAGACCTCACAGATGTTGTGTCAGATCAGAGAAGTGGTTCTTGGGGTCTTGGTGATGTTCTTGGATCAACCACTTATTCGGGTCCTTCTGGTTCTGGCTCCACTTGGATAAGACAAAAGAGAAGGCGTGAAGAAGAAGAAGCAGAAGATGTTGCAACTTCTTATCGTCACCATCAATTGATTGAATCGGTGGTGCCGCCAGGGGTTTATGCTGGGTTTAGGGATTTTCAATCTTCTTCTACAACAGTAGAAGAAACTGGTACAACAACAGTTGTCCATCCGCCTCCTCCTCCTCCTCCGACAGCCAGTACAACACCAACACCAACACCGTCGACGCCATCAACGGTAGTCAACGAAGAATCCGGAGAGCGAAGGAGGAGGTACCGAGGGGTCCGACAGAGACCATGGGGGAAATGGGCAGCAGAAATCCGCGATCCACACAAAGCTGCGAGAGTTTGGTTAGGCACATTCGACACAGCAGAGGCAGCAGCCAGAGCTTACGACGAGGCCGCCTTACGATTCAGGGGGAACAGAGCAAAACTCAATTTCCCAGAAAACGTTAGCCAAATGCCACAACAACAAGCAGTCTCGAGCACTCAATCGCCACAAATTCCCCAACAATTTACATCGCCAAATGTGACATTTACTCCATTTTTTCAGTCGCAGCCGTTCCAGGTCGCGCCCGATACGATGAGAGACTACTGGGAGTACTCGCAGTTGCTGCAGAGTTCGGGGGATTTTCGTGTGCACCAGCCTTCAACGTTGCTTGACCAAATGTATTACAATTCACAGTTGGCTTCTATGCAATCCCCAATGCCTTCTTCTTCTTCTTCGTCCTCCTCTGCTTCACTTCCTATGTTTTTTTCTACTCAGCAGCAACAGGGTTTTCTCCTGCAGCCGTTGCCGCCGCTACCAGAACAACATCAGAGTGAGGATTTTCCGGTTCAGCCGTGGTCACATTCTGGTCATCATCCTTCCTCTACAAGTTAATTCTATTTTATACAAATTTTGAAAAATAATTAAAAATAAAACAAATTTGCAGATTTTATCTGCTAGCTACTAGTATAGTTTACGTTCATCCTTTTTGTTTGTAAGGAAAAGGACAATAATATCATAATATATTCTAAGTTAAAGAAGATAGAGACAATTTTAGTAGCTTCCTGTCTCTTAGTTTGCTCACAGTCATAGATTTTATTAAATTAATCAAGCTTTTGTTTAATTTATTGATAATATTTATGTTTTTGATAATTATTCATTTCGAGTGTGATGTTTAATTAGAATCTATCTTTAATAGCGTGTTTTGACCATAATACTCCTGTTTAATTATATGTTCTTCATTTTTGTACGATTATTCAAAATTACTGTTTCTTTTTTAGATTGTTTGAGTCAAATAGAAAGTTCCAAGGAGAACAATAATGCTCTCTTTGATTGTTTGAAATTTGAATAAGCACAAAAGGAGATTGAATTAAAAGCTAGCAAACTCTCTCTCTATAAGTATTCGTTGAACACCCAAAAGTATATTTCAACACAAACCAACGAAGACTATATATTTAAACCTTGTGTTGAGTTTTGGCTTATGCAATAAATTTATGTGCGTGTGAACCTAATGATCAGAGTTTAGGATTATATCTAATGTCTAAAATAAAATTTTATGTTATTCTCAATTATATAAAAAAATTAACACGATTTCAGGAGATGATACCACAAAATAGGGTTGCAATACTATGTTTGGTCTAGATGATTGAATTTATTTGATTTGAATTAAATTAAGTTTGAATATAAGTTATATATTTGAAAGTCGGGTTTAAATAGAAAGATTTTGTTAGATTTAAAACTAGATTCGAATTTGAACACAAAATTGTCTAATTTAGTTGTTTTGGATCCTAGTTCGGATTAAATTATTATCCGATTTAATTGTCTAGATTTTAATTAATTTATATATGATCAATCAAAAGCGTCTAAATTTATAAAAAAAATCATAGTCTAGAAATGTAATATTTTGAAACATTATATACGGTTTTTTTTTTAAAACCCTACCGCTATATTATGTAGGTCTTTTTTTTAATTAAATATTATGAGTGTGGAACCAGGGACTAGTACTTTATGTGGGGACCAATGCGCACGTGTAAACACGAGTGATGGCGACAAGGGATAAATTAAGATAGAGTTCAAGAAGTTTTGTGGGCCACGACTGATACGTGTCTTGTTGACGTAGTCAGCAATAAAGAAGAATAGATGAGAGCGGTACACATGGAAATGCGTGCAAAGTTGGCGAAGTAGACGTGTACATCTTTGATGCCGTCAACTGGTACCAATCCTTTTTGACACGTGCTATAAATTTTTCCCAATTCCTACCCCTTCCATCCCATTTTAATTATTCTCTATTTTTTTTTGGGATATCCCAAAATACATATCAATTTTAATTAATGAAAATTATTTTTTCTCATTTTACTCTTATTTATACCCTTAACTTAAAAAAATTAACAATTAACTCAATAATCATGCACATTATAAATAAGGATATAAATATCAAATTGAAAGAGAATTAAATATTTTTTTAAATTGTGTAAAAAAATAAAAGAGAATAATTAAAATGAGACAGATAAAATATTCTATACCTCTTCACTTCCCGAGTCAGGATTATTAAAAAATGTGTCACCGAACATAACTTTTCATATGTGCGAGTGAGTGATCGTTTACCTACCATTTTTAGGTATAGGAGGACTAAAAATATTTTAATATCAATTGTCACATTGAATATTCATGAATAAATTAATGTATATTTTTAAATTTCGTACCAAGAATGATCAAAATGGGAGAATAATTAATTCCTAATTCCGGTTCGAATGGTACACTATCCTCTGTAATTTGTGTACAAATTAAAATCACATATTAATCCACATCAGCAAAACATGTCTTTCAATACAGTCACATCTGTAAAACGCATATTTCAATGCTCATTTACTCGTCCATCAAAATTGCACCATTACAATTGCTTTTACCCAATAATTTGCGACCCACACTTGATAAGGTTACTTGATTGGCCATGGTCGTCAAGTAAATTTGGTAGGAATTATATTCACAAACCTTTTCCAAAAGTGAAGATTCTATACTAACCAGATTAGGTTAGCTAGGAGTTCAAATTTAATAATGAAGTTCAGTTGGGGGACTTGAACACATAATTAAAACTTAATTACTTCCCAAATAAGCACATAAGGGTTTTCTCATTTTGTGGTGAGGGTACACTAAGCGTGGAATAGATTTTTTAAAGCAAGAGAGATGGAATAATATTGGAATCGGGTTGGTTTGTCTCTTGTGGTCTACCAAAATATGAACTCACCACCTTGCAAAACAAATTGACATGACCTAAAAATAGGTTACCGAGAGTATAGTTTAAGAAACTGATGATGACGTCATCCCATGCAATATTCCTATTGACACGCGCTTCTCGGACTTTGGCTCAACTTAATCTATCATCAGGTGAGAAATGCATGCGAATTTGACGACCCGAATTTATATCCACATTAACCAAACTTATATGATATTGTTGGGCGTTTACTAAAAAAATTTGTTAATGGAAATGACCCAAACCAACATTGGCTTTGATTAAGAAAGGTTTCTAATGAAAATACAAGTGGATTGGAATCTAAACCTGCCTCCACAGAAATTAATTGTCTCAAATGGCTATACATTTTCATTTTTGTAGCTATCAAAAAAAATTAGTGTGGCTTATATTAGGGGATCAAGTAGAGGACAAGACGCATATGGCTCAAGGTCATTGCATATGTTAGGCCATAAAAAAATCTATTTTTTCTTTATTTTCCAACGTATTTTTGACTTGAGAAAAGATGAACTTATAATTAGGTATAATATGCTCGAGTTTATTATAGGTTTGGGTGTATTTAGTGCTACCCTATATAAAATTTAATTGTGATTGATTATTCAAATAAATGAATATATCCGTTGTAATATCAAGATCATTTGATCGATTGATTGAATTTAATTTGAAAACATTCGTTGAATGTGTTCTTCTCCTATAATTCTTGGGATCTTGTAATGAAATAACCTCAAGCAAATACAGAATGATTTTACACAATTACATGCACGGGAGCCCTATTAAGAAGATCCAAAAGACCCGGTCAATATATAGACCCATGAGATCCCTATCAACAAAGCTCAAGAGGCTCGGTCGACATATAAGCTCACGAGAATCCTATCAACAAGGCTCAAGAGACTCGATCGACATGTAGACCCAAGAAAGCTCTACTTACAAGGCTCAAGAGGCTTGATTGATACCTAAATCTCGTAGGTTCATCATTTGGTCCAAGCCCAAGACATGACAACTTATAGCTCACGTGAGCTCAATTACTATGAATGCAGGAGGCTGTTGCCTCATTAAATCATTCTCAATTACTTGGTATCTCCTCTATCTCTAAACTTTTGTTTCTCTCACAATAAATTCTCTTACCATCATCTGACTTGATGATCAGAGCATCAACGGCAAGCACCAGACCGGTGACCCATTGACAATCGACCTTCTAGTGTTCTCTAGCATGTCATCAAAGACTTCTCTGGACCTTACGAATTGATTGTAGATATTTGGGTCTACAATAAAATAGAGAACACAAAAAAACAAAGTACCTGAAAGGACTCAATACAAGAGCCTACGAGGGTATGAGGTGGGCTCGACTATAGTTCTCGACTTGAGTGAGCATGACCACAAGCTTTTATAGTGTCAAATTTGATGATACTAGATGAACTATCGAATAACAAGAGAACTCAATGCTCTAAATCATACATGGCCTAGGAAAAGAAGTGATGTATAAAATAAATTAGGCTAAACTTCTAATCTAACAACAAAGGCTCTCTTTTGTCTCAAATTAATATGGTATGGCGCCGATCATAGGAAGACAGAAAATATGGACAGAGCTGCCCAAAAGCAAACAAAAGAGTACTAGTGCGGAGGCTGGCTCTTACAAGTTGCGCTGCACATAAAAAGAAGGCTGAGATGATCATTGATCAAAGTAACTGAAAAACATATGTGAATCAAAATAATTAGGGGTTGACCTACAAAACAGCCCTCTTAAATAATTTTATAAAAATAGTCTTCATCTTTACCATTAGATTAAGTGTTTTAATTTTTACCATTAAAAAAAAAGCATAAAAGTCTACTTTGTCCTACTAATAATTTGATGTCATTTGTCTCACTACAAGAAATTTGCGAATTATCGACAATTTTTTGTCGATAATCCTAAAAATCTATCGGTAATATTGATTACCGATCGAAAATTTATGTTGTTAAAATCCCTGTGGATAATCTAAACACTGATGGGGAAAATTTCGTTAGTAATTATCGGCAAAAAATTTATCCGTAATCCGTTGGCAAAAAAAATAAAAAAATCATCGATAATATGTTGTCAAAAAATATAAAAAAATTAAATTTATTCTGTAATTCGTCGAAAAAAAAATATATTTTTTAATTCCATGGATAATCCATCGGCAAAAAAAAATCATCGCTCTGTCAAATTTTTCATTAAATAAGCTAAATTTTCATACCCATTTTTGTCATATATATTTCATAATATTTTTTTTAAAAAAAAAACATTTGTGAATGTTGACTAAGTCAGCATCCACGTTTCGTGCATTAAAATGGACTCTACGTCATCCGATTTTTTGGCCATACTGAACACTAGTAAAACCGAAGAACTAGTAGTATATATTACCATGCATATATATTAGCATGGGCTAGCAAGTAGCAACCATTCCTCTTAATGGGCCTAGGCTTCATGCTTGGCTCTTCGTAATTCAACAACTAGTTGAGGCCCATATCTAGGCTTTGTACTATTGGGCTTTTATGATCCCCATGGGCCTGCTAATGGAAAGCACAAAGTCCACACCATATGTCGTTCTCTTCCCCTCTCACACGAAAGAAGAGAGGGGCTTGGTACTGATTATGGTTTTGGAATCGATGGAGTCTGCGAAATCTAAAGCAGAAGCCATGAAAAGATAAACATAGTAAAAAGTGAAAGAGGGCAAAGTACCGGAGCCGAATCCCAGCCGCATTGGAACACCTTTTTTAAGCCGAATCCCGGAAGAATGTGGATTTTTAGGATATAGCCTGCAAATAATCGTTAAATCATTGCATGCTTGGAGGGTGTACTGAAGGAGGAAAGGGCTTAACATTAGACTATGTTTGGGATACTGAAAATGATTGAAAATAGGGTTTTTTTTAAGTGATTGGAAATGAGGGGTTATTCAAAAATACCCAAAATCAATGTGTTTTAAAAACATCACAAAAACGATCATAATCGTTACTTTAAAAATATTACAAAACCGTTAGTCCCATATTTTCGAAGTATAATATTAGTGTATGTAAACAAATTGCTGAGTATAGACCTACTCAATTAGCTTATTCCATCAATTAACGTGATCTGTTAGTCAACTCTGTCCTAAGTGGGCCCGATCTCATTGTTTAATGTTATAGCCGCATAGATTAGTTGGTCCTTTAACAGCCACATGGTTGAATTTGATTAGTTGATGCCAATTTAGTTTTTATTTTTTGAATTGGGACATGCGGCCGTTGTAAAAAAATTAGCAGCTCTTCGCCTTTTATTGGCGTTGTTGATCTTTTTTAAGTGTTTAAATAATTATAATTTTTAAAAAAAGTTATATTTATATTTTAATCAGTATTATGAACTAATGATAAGATTACATAATCTCTTTCAAATCTTTTGATTTTCGTACCAAAAATTGTGGATTTTTTTTATTTGGAATTATATCCTAAAATTATTTTTTCTTAATTTACTAAAAGAAACTATAAAATTGCCTGTACTCGTCAAGCCCGTTAAAGGCTACTTTTTTTCTTTAAAAAAATTACAGATAATTTTAAATTGGACATAAATGAATGGGATAAACCATAATTTTTTGTACAGAAACCCCATATACATATTAGCATGATTTTTAAGGCATATTTTGAATTTTAAAATTTTAAATGATAATTTAGCACAATTAAATTGATATAAATATTTTTAAGGCACATTTTTTTTTAATATTTCACATATATTTAAATTAAAATTTTAGGAATTTTTTATAATTTACATATATTTAAATCTAATTAAAAAAGGAATGCACAATTTTTTTTATACATTTACATGTGTCAATATACCTTTTTGCTGTTAATATAGAAAACTTGATTTGACAAACTTGACTGGACGCCTATCTATAGGTCTATAGAAAGCACAAGTACAACTGTATTTAGCAATTGCTAGGTAGAAAAAAGGATACATATAGCCCGACAGAGGTGTCAGACTTTCTACCTTGGGAAGGTGAACGTCTCTCCAGGGCATAGTGAAATGGCGAGCTCTATTCCTCTTTAGCTCCGAACTCTAATATCTACTAGGACTCAACATTGGTGAGCTCCTACGTTCCAGGTTTCGGCGACCATCTGTGCAACATCAATAGGCGAGCTTCAGCTAGCTGAAACTTTTAACCCCTGTTTGTGGGGCCGCAAGACAATAAGTTATAAAATTTATATAGTCAGGTCTATGTAGGGGTCTTTTCTATAATTTACTGTATACTTAGATTTATTTAAAAATAGATGATCTTTCTGTAATTTACTATATGCTTAAACCCGTTTAAAATTAACTCCGCTCACTAACAAGAGGCTTCTCCCTTGCGTGGAGGCCTTGGTTATGTGAGGGGTGCCAGTAGAAGCTAGACCCTCTTTGAGATTTTGGTTCATCATGTATACATCAGATTAATACTCTCAAGGTTTTGTTCTCGCTAGACCGCTTAAGCCCAAGGAGGCATGCATTGATTATATTTTTTTTTGATAAACAGGCTTAGCCTAGAGATAAAATAGAAATAAACCTCAATAAAAGAGACTAGATCCTTCAAGGAGAAGGATGAAAATACAAAAACAACATATAGAAAGAAGGCAAAAACATCATTTGCCAGCTGCATAATATACTGAAAAAAGACTACAAAGCTTTCGAGGAAATACCAAAAAACTATACCCCAAACTCAATGAAGTCAATTCACCCAAACTTTGCAGTCATAAAACCAAGCCAGGCCTTCTAATTTATAACCAAAGTGTGAAATCTGATGATCTCCTCGTTCCCTCCTTTGCAAGTAAATCTGCCATACCATTTGCACACCTACTGATGTGTTTGAGTGCTATATTATGCAATCTAAGTTGGCATGCATTGATTATATGAGACGGTGTGAGCCTTCTACATCACTTGAAGTTCTCTAGACGATAAAAGATTATAGTTATGACTGTCAAGAAAATGATTACATAACATTTGGGTTTTTTCCCCCCTCCTGCCTACAGTATATGGGCTTGAATAATTACAAAATGATTTCCTATTGAATGGGATTTGATTTTACTTGGTGAAGAGAAAATTGTTTAATTTAAATATATCTCTTCAAATCTTAGACTATAGATGTGTACTTGACAGGAAAATTCGTGGAGATTCGGAGAGGGGAGGATTCATGAGTTTTCTGATATAAAAATACATCAATCCCTCCGAATCTTCTGCCAAACTAGCATAGAGTTAATTAATTGCAAAATGTTAATTCATTTACAAAAATATATCATTAGATTCGTAAAACCGATCAAACATAAACATAATTTTTTCAAATTTTTTAAAAAATGTCTTGTACCCCAAAAGTTTAGGTCCTTATAAAAGAATTCTCCACCTATATATATATAAAATGTATCAGGCCCGAATAAAAAAATTCACAAAACTCAAAATATAATTTTTTAAAATAAAATCCGATATTGGCTCCTTTAGTATTCCCTAATTGATCCGCCTTTGAGCTATGATTCTCCAACCCTCACCTCCGCTACTGAGTTGTGCCTACAGTGAGTTCAGATATGAATCCGTCATGTCATGTGCTCCCACAAGAAACCCAACATCTTGGAACTTGTCTTGTTCTTTTCATTCCCTATAAATATGTTTGGAGGGAGGCAAATGGGTTAGCGGATAGTCTCTGAAAAAATGGGATTGACAAAGCGTACTTTGCTCGGCTAGTTCGATTGTTTTGTATTTGCTTTTGCTTCGTTAATTAATAAAATGAAAATGTTAAGTATCGCAACAACAAGTATCCTAAAAGTGTCTCAATAGAGACATATTACTTATGAATTTAAATTTTGAATCTCGAATTTGTCTTCAAATCCTATGATATATGTTAAATTATGGTGTGACTCATTATGTTAATGAACTGGACTTTAAACCTCAAAGGTAAAGTAGAAGAGTTGAGCTGAGATTTCTTTTATATATGCCCTAATTATGTCTTGTACTCACACGCCATTTTTCATAGTGAAAGAAATAAGGAGCTCATCTGTAGACGTAAGCACATTTTGGCTGAACCGCGTAAAAATCACTGTTCAATATTCTTTTTAGTTTTATTTTTTGTGCTCGTGTGTTCTTGTTGTGTGAGATCGGTTACAACAGTGTATGTATTGCTATATAAAATTATGAAATCTTCGAGATGTTTTTTGTTAGGATGACTGGCAACAACATCAATAAAATTTGCAATTTCTATAAAAAAAAGTAACCCAACAATATAGGTAGAGAAAGATCACGAGTCATGACATTGAAGTGAGGTAACGCGTTCAACATATATAACCCATTGCAAAAAAGTCTATAACCCTAATTATATTACCAAGCACTCACTCTTTCAAAACCAAACATATAATAATTAAGCCATTGCAAAAAAGTCTAAACCCTAATTATGTTATAAACCAATATTTTAATTTAATTATCCTCATATTGCCAAGGGATTGTCGTGGACTTTCTATGACTCGATCTGACCTAATGTTGAGCTCATTATCAGAAACCATCTCAAGAAGTCCTTCAAAAACAACATTGGCCTCGCCGCTGCCTTGCTTCGTCTCCATTTCCACTACTGCTTTGTTTTGATGATTAATTAATCCCATTAAACCAGATTTATATTTGCAGTAATGCTAGAGATCCCAGTAATTTTCATCCCAAAAGCATCCCAACTGTATGTGAAACTCATTCATTAGGTGTGGTGACATCATAGCAAGGGATCCATTGAAAATCACGTCCATTAAATGAATGAAACACACTGTTGGGATGCTTTTGTGATGAAAATCACTGAGATGTTTATCATTTTTGTTATATTTTTATTAGTTTATGTTTTAACGAAAGTATATATATGTAGGGTTGTGAAGGTTCAATACTACTTGATGGAACAGCCAGCGAACCTAGCGAGCAGGTAGCCACCCCGAACTTGAACGTGCGAAGAGAGGGAATCAAGCTCATCAACGACCTCCGCGAGCTCGTCCACTATCGCTGTGGAAGGGTTGTCTCTTGCGCGGATATCGTTGCACATGATTCTGTTTACTTGGTAAATACTTCTTTTTTCTTAGTCATGTGATTATAAATATTCTTTGTTCGATGTGTTTGATATGGATGTAATTATAAGCATAATTTAAAATATATGGATAAACAAATACTCATGTTCAGGCATGCAAATTATTTATCTAGGTAATTCTTTCAGATAATTTTCTTTGTATTTTAAGTGTAACGGTTATCTATGGAAGGAAATAGGTAATGATTATTCTAATAATTCATTACACTCTTATTTATTATGCTCTTATCAAACATACCAAAAGGTCTATTCATGATAAACTTGGCACGATATTTTTTTTTAGGGTGTGGGTGGATTCTAACCTTGTTCCTGATGGTCGCAGTCTAAGGGATCATATTACCACATTCCTTTGGGAAGGAGAGACGGGGTAAGAATCGCAACAATAGACCAATTATTGGCTAATCTTCCACAACCGAGCTCGAACACTAGTTTCCTTCTCATTAGTCTCGCAGCGAAAAACTTCATGATCACCGACCTGGTGGAGCTCTCCGATTCCCACACCATTGGCCTTAGTCATTGTGTCTCCATCCTAAATAGAATCTTCCCCAGCTTTGACCCAACCATGAAACCAAAATTAGCCAGAAAACTTCTCAAACTTTGTCCAAGTTTAGATTCCATCAATTCCTTTGTGATGGATCCAAGGTCCCCCAACAAGTTTGATAATAAGTACTACATTGGCTTGTTAGACTATCCAACATCGGGTATTTACCCAAGTAAAGTGCTGATTATAATAGCAAGCCCTTCCTAATCTTGTAGCTAAGTTTTGGAGCAAAACCCTGAGCTTGGTTACAGCATGCCCACGACTTCTGTGCGTGCTTGACGGTTTGACTTGGTTGTTGGTTGGGTTATTCGGGGTTCAAAATTATTACATGGTATCAGAGGAGGTATTGGGCTCTGCTTATGCTCTACTCCACGGGTTGGGCCTTAGACATAGATACCCTATCCACACGTGCGGGGAGTGTTAAACTATCCCACATCGGGTATTTACCCAAGTGCAGTGCTGCTTATAATAGCAAATCTTTCCTAACATTGTATCAAAGTTTTAGGGCAAAATCCTGGGCTTGGTTACAGTCGGCCCACAACTTCTGTGCGTGGATGACGGTTGGGCTTGATTGCGGGTTGAGTTCTTCGGGGCCCAAAATTATTACATGACCTTAAAAATCGCCAAGGTCTCTTCACATCAGACCAAGACTTGTACACCGATAACCGGACTCAAGATCTTGTCATCAAATTCGCTGCTAATCAAAAGCTCTTCTTTGAGAAGTTTGTGGAGTTCATCATCAAAATGGGGCAACTGACCGTGTTGATTGGGGATGTAAGTGAAATTCGCGTGAATTGTTCCGCGAGGAACTTAGAGAAAACATATTTGTCAATGTCTTTGGTAGAAGAAAAAAAAGTTCAGAATATTTGATATTTGATAAATGAAGCTTCCCCATTGTAAGGGTAACGAGTCAGGCATGCATAATCAAAAAAACTAATAAATAAAACTTGAAAATATCATCTATGAATCCATATGCATATATATATAGATACAGGTATTCTCAGGTGCATGATCACACACACATAAATACATATATGATCTCATTTGGATGTAGTAGGTTGCAATGCTTATGTAATTAGCTGATTATATGTACCTATAAGTATAAATGGCGTCATCTTCTTTTGCTTATTAAGGCTTGATTTGTTTAGGGTTCAAGATTGGATTAGGTCAACATTGGACTCTTAATATATGTAATGAAGTTGAATATTTTTTGAGATAAAGGTTTGATGATTATGAAGATGATGATTCTGAAATTCTTAATGATAATGATTGAGAAGTTCATTTTATAAACAAAAATCTATTAGTTTATTTATTTGCAATGAAAAATAATAATTTTTTACATATATAGCACTAAATAGATAAAAGAAAAATCTATTAGTTTATTTATTTGCAATGAAAAATAATAATTTTTTACATATATAGCACTAAATAGATAGTTTAATTTATAATAATTAAAAAATCGTTGAAACTATGTACCTTTTAACATATTAGAAAAAAAAATCTAATAATGTATTATTGTGATATATCTATAAAATAAGTTACATATATATATATGATATGACATATAATACCGATACCACTAAATATTTTTCCAAACATTATCAAAGAGGATCCTACATTCAAGAAATGTCATTTATGAACAAAATATCAGAGAGACCACTCCAGTTCTCTACACTGTCAATCCTGGAGAGAACAACAAACACAAAGGAATTCCATTTTAACAACAAATGGTCTGCCAAAAAGAATAATGGCAAATTAATTGCCATGAAACAATGGACATTGCAATCATGTGGTAGAAAAATTCATAATAAATTGAAGCTCAATTGACAGACCGAATTCTTCACCTTTCACAAGAAATCTATTTTACCTAGGTGAAACCAATGAGCGATGTTGGTAGTTATCTTTACCTACTAAATGCATCCTCATATGTAAAAAACCATTCAGCTACATGATGTATTGGCGAAGATCGGGTTACATGATTGCACATGAACAACTTCTTTCATTTCCATTCTCAAATTCATCGTCTGAATCCCCCGTTTCACTGCCATTGTCACAATATCCCATCTCAGCAAATACGATCGATAGAATCAGTTCGTATAAAACAAGAAAGTAAATATGCAAGGAAGACAGAAGTACTGGAAAGATTAACACAAATAACGTTCTCTCATGAGCCTTTTTCTTTAAATATGGTTACATAACATGCACTTTAAGACATACAAAACCTAGCTATACTTCAGCAAGGTGATTACGGAAGTGGAACACTGTATAATCCGTAGCATATTTGAGAGCGAAGTCAGCCAACCAAATTGACCAGTCCATGGCTAAGAAGAAGCTACACAACTTAACAAGAATAAAAGTTAAATTTCATTGGAGCATGTTGGTACTGTTGGTCGACTCCTAAACATATTTGATTTGAATGTCTCAACAAGTATCTTTGGATGAATATTTACTAAAGAAATGGCAAGTTAACAGGGTCCAAAGGGACATTTCAGAATTCATAAGGCCTAATAATGTAATAAAGATGAAGATGTCTGGTAGCCTGTCAATATCAAAATTTACAAATTTTCTTTCAAGGTTGACGCAAAAGAACTTTGACTCCTCTCTCTTTTCCCCCAAAAAACCAAGGAAGGAGGGAAAACAGTAAATTTTGATCGAGTCATATATCTAAATAGTTAGGTTAAAGAAATGGAAATAATTCTACAAGGCAATTGTACACCAATGTCACCAAAATCCAAGGCATCATTTAAGGTTTAACAAATCAAACAAGAAAAAGGTCCGAACATATAACACGGCGAACCAATTAACAAAAAATTATATTAAAATGCATGCAAATTTTACAAAGATTTGTAATTTCAAACAAAGTGGACACAAGTAATAAGGCAACAGAGTAAAAGCATACTAGTAGAAGTCAATACCCAGACTATGAATGAAAATTGCATTTTAAAGGACTCAAGCAAGATTCATCTCAACTTTCCACTTACAACACATCTATGTACTTGACTTAACTCCTCACCAAAATAACATCTTCCACACACCTCAATCGAAAATTTCGGGAAAATATTTGCATGGGAGCCCAAACAAACTGAAACTCAGACATGCTTGTTAATTTAGTAACCCAAAAAGTATCTTCTTAATCAAAAAATTTAGGTTCTCAATGCTTATTCTAAAGGAGTTATCCTAAGACAAGATCAGAAGCGCATATAATCACCATTTCAGTGGGAACTGGGAAATTTGGTAAGAGCAGAATTTTTCCCTCTCATACACTTAAAATTTATAAAATGAAAAGTCTACCATTCATGTGAAACAATGACAATAAATAAACCTGAATGCCAAAAAACTTCTAAAAGATATAAAAAAGAGAACCAGTGTAGATCTGTTCATAGGTCACAAAATGGCCATAGAGAAAAAGACCAGTTGAAGGTGTATGTCTGCATGATACAGATTTAAAAGAATTATATAGTAGCACATTGCATTGGAGAAAATTTTTGAACGAGTTTAATTGAAACGGAACATATAACAGATATGGGACCAGCAGAGACAAATTGAATCTTCAACTATCATTAATGCATACAATTTAGGCAAAGACAGTTTGTCAGTGTAAACCACAACTAAGTAGTGATATTTTCTTAGCAATCTAAGCAGTGCCCATATCTCTTTTAATTTTATTTTATTTTTAAATAGTTACCATGTCCTGAAAATTGATAGTGCTTCTGCAGCAGAATTGGAACCAACCACTGGAAATATGAAATATCCTCTTCTTGGAAGACTCAAATGCTCACTCTGGCTTTGCTTGGATTGGGGAGGGGGAGGGGAGAGGATGGAGTCATGGAGGGGGTTTTTCCCCCCACTACAACCCTCTTTGGGCCATTTTTGTAACCCCCCAAATAGAGAGGTTTATGAGTTGAGAGGAACTTTAAAAAATTTATTTCTTTTTTGTCCTTGTACAATTCTAACCCAATAACATCTTGATTTGTGTGCTTGAGGTCATTTTAGTAAATGACTCTTTTTTTATAATCCTCACCCCTCATTAACTCTACCTCTTATCCAAGCAAGGGAGAGTTAATATATTCCCCCTCACATAACCCCCTTACTTAACTCCACTTAACTCTATAAAACTTATCCAAGCAGAGTAAAAGATTGTACCTAACAGCTAAAACCATCAGCATATATAGATAAATTACATTTACAAACAAGAATGGATCCTAATCTAAAAAAAGGGATTAACACAGGATGAACATTGAGACTGAATACTGATTCCAAAATAGCAAGAAATGTATAAATTAAAAGTAAAATCTTAATCTTGCCCGGATGTAATTTAAGGGGAAAAAAGGTTCTACACACCTGGGCTCAAATTCCCTGATCTCAACAAGCTCACTACCACAAGCATCTGTCCACTGCACTTTCCTCCTTTCTGTGTGACCAGGGATATCACTACCCTTTTCACTCAATGCCTCACGTTGATCGGTGACCTGGACTGGACTTGGAATGCTCTTTGATTTCTTCTTCAAGCTACTCTTAAGGGAAATTTTTCTTGTATTGTTTTCATCAATAAGATCTGTTTCATGATCTTTGCCCTCGTCCGAAACAGGAGGCCCTGGGAATACATTCTGCTGTTGTGTAGGACCTACTTTAAGAGGGGATGGGACATCAATTCCCGCAGAAGTACGAGTAAAGCAGACAAAGGAAGCACACCCGCAGGAAAGCCGATTCTTCGTTGAAGCCAGCTGGAGGTCAAGGTCAGGTTCTTGGTCCACCAACTGGTAATGATTCCACGGACTAACTTTCATGGGTTTGTCTTCATGCTTTTGACCCAAGAAAAGAAGGGCTAAGCCCTTGCTATACCCTGAAGCTGATGAAGAGAAGAACCCACCTCCTTCTAATGCCAATAACATCAGGTCAGCTCATCTGGGGCCACAACACACTCAGTAAAGCTCCCTACTGAAGCCACCCGACCCTTTTTCACTCCTACCATAAAATCAGGCATATTTTCAAACATTGAAGATCACAAACAACTTAAGGCATAGCAGTGCAACTCTGAAATTCAATGACCATTACCAAATTCCAGTTCTTGGGTGTCTCCTTCCTCTATGCAGATTTCAGGTGGAGCTGTTAAGAACTAGTTACTTACTTACTTTAACAGCATACTTGTTTCAATTATCAAATAACTATCGGTAACATGATGTGCATCAATGTCAACATTTTCCCCAGGTTTCACAGAATTATTTAGCGTATCAAACTTGTTTAAAGCCATAAAATATGATCAGTCACATTTCAACAAACTAGATATGGATACAACAGTTCCATGGGCAGTAGAACTTACACATGCCATACGAAGAAATAAAAGAGACAGAAAAAAAAAACCAGCAGCTTGTATGCTACTTACATGAAAAAAGACCCAATAAATGGCAGCACGATATGGTAAATAGTGACGGAAACAAGTTCTGCCTATGAGAGATATGGAGAGCTAATTAATCTCAATGAAACAACAAAAATTCAGATGGAAACTGATCTAGTGATCAAAAAAGAATTTCTCTCTTTGGAGATTATTTCCATGAAATTGATGTATAGTTGTATACAAATAAATGATCAGACCTAAAAGGAGAAATATCACATTAATTAATTTCCTAGTTTCAACAAGTTCATAAAAACATAATCAAATAGATTTTTCACAAATCTAACACCCGCTTCCTTCGCACTAAAAGCAAAGCTAAATTTAAATAACAGCAAATAATAATTCCAAAAAAGAGAGTTTAAGATCCGCTTTACTTCACAGCAACAACAGCATAAAATAAATCAAAGCTGCAAACAGTAAAGCACGGAACCAGATTCACATTAATGCTCAAAAGAGAACAGAAAGAGAAAGCAACACCTTCACAGCTAAAATCCGGATTCTACCCTCGCTTACTTGAAACCAACACAATGAATTAAAGATTCACAACAACCTCAAATTTCTCGGGAACCAAACAGAAAAGTAGTCAAAGAAAGATAATAAAGAGTTGAATACCTGCAGATAGTTTCAGATTTGATAATGGTTCCCGGTAACTATATCGGCGGCAGGGGCACGTCAGATCGCGCCTTGTACGAATTAAATCGGCGAGTCATTGGCGACAGGGGTTGAAAAAGGAAAATAAAAAAGGGAGGAAAACTGTTTAAGTGTTAGAAAAGGTCCTCTACTTTCTAAAAAATATCAAACGAGTCTGTATAATATCTTTCGATTCAAACAAGCCCTTCTACTTTGCATTTCAAATTCGGTTAGCCCCAATAACATATTACCGTTGACATGACAAAAAAAAATTACATGGATTTTATAAAAAATAAGTGTAAAATTTAGGAGTGTCAACGGTAAGTTTAGATCTTTTGGCGAAATTGTTTCCTCAATTATTGATCGGTTATGTTAAATTTTTTTTTATTTTCGATCAGGTTTAACCTAAAATATGTAATATTTTAAAGATAAAGTACATATAACATCTCTCACGTTTGATGAAAAGATAAATGTCTCCCCTCACATTTGTAAAAAGACAAAGACCCCATTATGATAGCTAAAAATTAAGTTTATTTTATATTTATAATAGTTTATCTTAGATTATCGATATTTTAAAGTTATATCAAAAATTATTAATTCAATTATTCAAGGTATTTTAGATTTGAAAATCTTGATTTTTTTTTAAATGTGAGAGATATTTGTCTTTTTATCAAACGTGAGGGGCAATATATGTATTTTATCCTATAAAATAAAAGAGTGTTCGTTTTTTTACAAATGTGAGGGAGACGTTTGTCTTTTTCATTAAACGTAAAGCATACTCTATGTAATTCACCCTTTAAAAAAACTATCAAATGGTTGTTAGTTTTAAAATTCATTTCACATATGAGGATTCACAAAAACTAAAAACCCATTCAAAATCTAATTTTATTTTTTTCTCATACTCTTCTTCTTTCTCTTCTCCTATCGAATCCCAAAGCGAATCCAAAATTCAAGCACATCTCAATATTATTCTCATAGAAGTACATTTAATTGGAAATTTCGTATGAGATTTAGTTAAAATTTTTAATTTGCTATATTGTGCGCCTGAGATTCTCCATTGGAATTTGTGGTGTTTTTATGAACTGTACACCCCTAACAGGTGACTCATCACCGTACCTTGCCACCTTGGTAGCCTGTCAAATACGTTGGCCCTGTTCACTCAAGGTTGTTGGTCCTTCTAGTCCTGGGTACTACATTTTCTGAGTTTCATGTGTTTCTGAATTGTCTATTCTTCTTCATACAAGTTTGATTTCTAAAACTGCCTTCTTTGACTTTTTAAGACATAATTTTATGACGTTGAATTGGTCATAATTTTAGTGACCTCAGTTAGTCGGAAGAAATAGAAATTATATATAAAAATAAGCCACATGTCGTGATTTTATTGGTCCATGTCATGTATCATTCGTGTCAGCAACTATATAATAATAAAAATTTATGTCATGTATTTAACGACCACGTCAACGATGATATAACAGAATTTAGTATGAGGGGCTTGTTTAGCCCGAAATGCAAAATATAAGGGTTTGTTTGAGCAGAAACATATAAAAGGGCTCATTTGATCTTTTAGACAAAATAGAGGGACTTTTTCATTAGTTATGCCAAAAAATAAATAAAAATATTTGAGGGTTTTCTTATGGTTCGAATTATTCAAAGGATTATGGAGATAATGACTCAATGGCACATGATAATGATGGGTCAGGTTTTATTAAGTTGTGTTTTCCCTTTTAATCTCTGCTTTTATTTTATTATTATTAAGATAATATCATTGATGTCTTGGCATAGTGGTGAGATCGCACATTGAAGAAGTGTGAGAGATATTGCAATAGCCAATAGATCCTCCTAACACACTATAATCGATTTTCCGAGCCCAAGTGACTATGTGGGCTTGAAAAAGTAAATTCATACAGGCATGTTTCCAAAGCGAACAATATTATACTGTGTTGGGTTGTGGGTTATGTCAAATCCGGACTAGGTTTCTCTATCTTGTCAAATGATAAAGATCTTTATCATAGGTGCTTTCATTTAGAAGTCGTCAGCTATATAGTTGCGGGCAGCAAGTGAGCAAATAGTGGCTTAGTGAGCAAATAGTGGCTTAGTGTCTGAAATGTGGGAGTGCCGTAAAAGAAGACGTAAAGTCCAAAAAAAGAAGACTAACAGGCTATACAATACAAGTTTGCTACTTGCCTCTTGCCTGTGGACGTGTAGGCTCTTTTAATGGTGGACAGATAGTGGCTTTAGTGTGAAATGTAGGGGTGTTGTAAAAGAAGGCATAAAGCCAAAAAAAGAAGGCTAACGGGCTATACAAGTTTGCTACTTGGCTACTACCTCTACATGTGTAGGGCCTGTAGGCTCTTTTAAGGGGGTGGAATGATACATCTCACATAGTGGGAGAGGTTGTTGCAATAGATAAGGAAGAAATTCCTCCTAACACAACATCAACGGTTTTCCGATCCCAAGTAAGTACATGAATTAAGAAGGGCAAATTCATGCAGACTTGCGCCTAGAGTGAAACAATATCTTACTGCGTTTGGTCATGGGCTATGCCAAATCTGGGATGGACTTCTCCTCGTCATCGGAATGCTAAAGATCTTCATCACAGCGGTTTTGCTCTTCAAAAACTATTTAAGATCTGGATTTTCTGAAGATTTTTATTCTTTAATGTTGTCTTGTTGGCTAAATAAGATTGGAGAACCATTAAGTAATCTAATTCTTTTACAACGCGAATCTCAAAGCGAAATCCTTTCGAGACTGCTCTTTTATGTTAAGCTCCAAGAAGTACTAATTCTTTCTTTATTTGAAAAAAAATCCCCGCAGTAAGATATTTATTGCAAGATGAACTTCAATTGAAGATTCAAGATGACCATTCAGTTAATTTCTCAAAGGACAAATGGACAGCTAGATCTCTAAGCTATACTGGAAATCTCCAAGAGCTGAGAGCAGTTCCAATGGTACACTAATGATACTGAAAATTTTAAACTATGTAGAGAGATAATTGAAAAAATTGCATTGGAATATGTATAAAATGGTAGAAAAAAGTGAATGATAAAAAAAGTATGAGAGTTATGGTGTTGATATTTGATATTTGAAGTGTTTGTAAATGGAAAGTGAAAAAAGTTGTATTGAAATATGTGTTTTGTTGATATAACTGAGAGTGTGTTTTGCTGTAATAAAAGTGAGACTGCACTAAAAAATTTGGAGTGATTCCATTAGAATTGCTCTAAATTGATCGATCCAATTACTTTATGTTGGAAATATTATTTAATAAGGGAGAAGTTTTGTGAAGAAAGTTCTAATATGATTCTATGCATTCCTATATTTGTTTTGTAAAAAAGGTTTCAATATGATTCTACACATTTGAGAATGTTTTGACTTTATATTCAAAGATTCATAAGTTTCCTAATTTTTTTGCGGTTCATTTGATTTTTATTTGTGACAAAAAAATATCATTACAATCGTAATTTCTATCGAAATACATCTGATATATTTTAAAAATAAAATAATTTTTTTAATGATTAAAAAAATTATCACCGTAGAATTTAGTATAATTTTTTTTATAACAGACCCTAAGATTCCCAATTTTATCCAATGTTCTCAAAACGAGAATAAATCATCAAACTTAAAATGCACACTAATCACACTTGAAGAAACAAATTTTTAATTTTTGTTTTTTTAGAAAAAGAGAGGGAGAACTTGTCGAAATGTCTTGGATCAAATAAATCAGGAAAATAAAATGTGTTGATAAGTCAAAATTATAGTAGCCTGTGAGTAGTAAAATTAAGGATCCATGGGTGGTCTAGTGGTTCTAGTGGCCTAATTCGGGGCACTGTTTTAAAAAAAAATAAAAAAATGAAAAATGTGTAATGTATATTTCAATGGTATATTTTTTGTTCGATACAAAAATCAGAATAACTATAAAAAATGTGTGACAATTTCAGACTGTCGGATCTAAAATATAAATATTTAATTTTATATCACTATGATCCTGATTTTTGTTTTGAACAAAAAAATATACCGTTGAAATCATTACAATATACACTATTTGTTTATATTTTTTCAGATTTTTTCAAATTTTTTTGCCCGAATTGAGGGTCCAATAATTTTAAGCCAGTAAACCTATCCAATCCTAAAATTAATTAGTAGCATATGAATTATAAATTGACTACAGAGTTACGTGAAGATGACAGAGCATTGTCAGCTTAACAAAATGAGCTTAAAGCAACTTAACCGGATCCGAGTCGGTTGACCACGTGCAATCGCCCTCCCCTGCAACTTTTTGATCGATCCTTCGTAGGTGGTGATCGTCATCTAGTAAAATGAAGGAGAAGCTCTTAGTACGGTCCTTCATCTTCCTCTCTCTGTCTTTCTCCACTCTCCTTCCCTCCGCCGTCGCCAGGGGGGGCGAACGTACTTCTTTCGCTTCAGGTTTTTCTTCCCATTCTTTCATTGTTTATATATTTCTTTCTTTCTCATATGTTTCGCGCTAATTACATACGTACTTTCGTGAATTCTTTATTGTTCTGCCAAGACATCAAAACTAAGAAATTGGTAGTTGGCCAGTTGCGTGTTTGAGTAGGGTTTTCTTGAAGTTCCTAATATTATACTCCATTTTCATGCCTTTTAGGATTCGGAAATGGTATTAATCTGGCTTCTGGGAGGCATTTATTCGAGAACAAAAAGTCTCAGATTGGGTATTCACTGGGAAATTTCTTGGACCTACATGTTCAAAGATTTGATTTTATTTTTCAAAAAATCTTGATTCCAGACTTCAGTCATGAATAACCCTTCGAATTTGTAACAGTGTTGATAAAACTCAAGGGTACATGACCAATAATGATTTAGAGAAGGCTGTAAAAGAATTTGGGCGAAGATGCAGTAACATTTCTAGGGTATACAGGTGATTCCCGTTGTACTAGATTTTGTTTATTTGTTTTATTTGAACAGCATGATTTACTGTATGTGGATGGAATATCATTTAGCAGCGATGCTTCTAGGTATAAATATGCTAAATCTTAGAATAAACACGCTAGTGTTTATTCTTAGGCTTGTTCTGAAGGTTATGCTGACTTGTTCATTGTTTCTCTCTTTGAGGGGATACTCGAATGGTTGATCAGTATTGGGACAAGTGTGAATGGATTTCCGCTGGTAATTTTTTCAATTTCTCTCTGGATTATATTTATCTCTGTCCAAATTTGGCTGCATGCATGATGATCATGCCATATTGACTGCTAACTCTGAATGTCTAATTTATTCCCTATAGTGGGTGATAGAGATATCTGACAAGCCCGGGAAGGAAGAAGCTGAACCTGCATTCAAGGTGAATCGAGAATTTTCTTTTAAATGTGTGCCTGGACAAGCATATTTTAACTTATAGTGGTAATTTCTTTCCATAATTAGGACGGCTCTGAATTTTTGCTTCCAGTTTACCTGAGCGGTATCTATGTTACAAAATTGTTATACTTTAGCTTGACTCGACAGTTTATGGCGCCGGATCTCAAAACAATTAAAAATAGGTTAGCTCTGGTATTTGATAAAATATTGTTGATTGAATTGATGATAATGATGTTTTACTGGATGGAAAGAAATGCATTTATCTCCTGGGAGTGAGGATTAGTTGGCTGGGGTTAAACGACCGTTCAAGTCTTTGTAACAAGAAAAAACTTGAGTTTTTACTTGTGCTTGGATCGGGTCACTTCAAGTGTCTGAGTTTAATTGTGCAAAGCAAAGGATTTCCCTCAATTTTAACTGCTGAGATCTTCCTTTTGACCGTAATTTACTGTTTACGGCCAAGTGCAAGACCTTAAAATCTCAATTTTCTCGACCTTATTCTGCCCCCATTGTTTACATAATCTTTGCCCTAATAGAAACACGAAACTCCCGAACTGTTTCTCCTTGAGACCTCAGTTTTCAGGCCTCAAAAAGCCCCAGGAATCTCGCTTCTACTCTCTCCTGTCTACTTGTTTATGCACTGTTTGGTCAGAACATGGAATTTTAGTGCGCGGTTTATTGCTAAGAAAAGTGTAGAGATGTAGAGTAAGAAAGATAAGGCACTGCATAACAATCTTTGTACACATAATAAGTCTTTAAGATTTTGTTAACATTTTGATATAGTGCTGAAATCTTTTTGAGACACTACATTTTTGTTTTCTAGTAATTTGAAGATTCTAAACTGTTATTTGCAGTTCATAGGAAATGTCCATGGAGATGAACCTGTGGGCCGCGAGCTTCTTATAATCCTTGCAAATTGGATATGTGACAACTATCTGAAGGATCCTTTGGTATACACTATACTTCTTTTCTTTCTACTAAATGGAAGTTTATTTTTTATGATTTTTTGTGCAGGCAGATCATTTATTTCATTGTAGCATCCGTTTAAATAATATTATAAACTTTCTCACGATTTCTTGGTGATGTATATTTTCTTCAATTTTTTCTCCAAAAAAGAAAAGTGTCTTCATTTCTTCAGCAACTTTGATTGCAACAGGTGCTATTTTGAGAAAATTTTCTTCAATTATTAAATCTCGACTTTCTCCCAGCTGTCTACGTTTTTTTCTTTGAAAAAAGTAGCTCTATTTTATTTTCTCATAATTATCTCCCAGAGCTCTTGATTTGGTGTTTTTGAATGACTTCATTCCAATTTTTTTTATTTTTTTATTATATATATATATATATTTAATTACATTAACTTGACTGGAAACCCAACTTGCATATTATGATGTACTTCTTCAAGTTTGGGAAACTACTTTGAATGACTTTGCTAAATTAATTATGCCAGTTTATTTTTCTAATTTAAAGGGTCTAAGTTCTAGTTTAGTCTCCTTAATTTCACTTCATTTCATAAGATTTCTTTTCATCAATTCCTTGAAGTGAATTGAACCAACTTTAGGGTTGTTCTGAGTTCTGACCTTCAACTTACCTAAATTCACAATACTGATGCACTACTGTTTTCTTGAATATCAGAATAAGGTTTGTGATCACATTTTAAATTTCTTTTATATAGAAACTATTGAATTTATGTATATTCTCATTTGAATCTTATATTCTACTATTTTCTTTGTTTGCCTGTCTGCAGGCTCGATTAATTGTTGAGAATCTTCATCTTCACATTCTTCCATCAATGAACCCTGACGGTTATGCGCTAAGAAGGCGTGGTAATGCAAACAATATTGATCTAAATCGAGATTTTCCTGACCAGGTATCTTTCCAATGTATAAAAATTGAAATGAAAAATCTTGAATAGTTATAAGCCTTTTTCTTTCTTTTGCACTCAAAAGAAAATAAGAAAAGTAAAAGCCTTTTCTGTTTTGGAAATTCAAATCCAATTGTGTAGGAAGCACTAATAATAAGAAGTTATAGAATCCCGAGGTTGCCTGGAATTTTGAATTATTTAATTGCTAGGGATTTAGTCCTTACATTGTAATACGTGTTGCGGTATTACAGTATTGTAAATAACTAGATGACTTTTTGATGAGTTTTATACTGGTTAAGAATTATTCCTGCCATTCATTGCAGGAAAATTTAATTTGTTGGAATTCTGTATCAGGAGGTCCTATTTTTAAGTCCTAAATTTTAGGGTACTAGTTTAAGGAGAAGTTTTCGATTTGATGTTTTGGTGAAGAAAATATTGGTGTCCACCTTCCAGTCAGCTTTCCATTTGTTGTCTATTTCAATTTGCGTCATGTATTGTCTGTAGATTTGATGTGATTTAAATATCTTCTACCATTTTTTTGTCTTTCTGATGATAGAAGCCATTTACTAACTTGGAATGTCAGTTCTTTACTATGAATGAAGAAGCGGATGCACGACAACCTGAAACAAGGGCAATTATGAATTGGTTGAAACAGATACGCTTCACAGCATCTGCCAGTTTGCATGGGGTAATTTCTAGGGTTCTTTTCTGCCTTTCCTTCCCCATAAAAATATGGGTGAACCACTGATAAAAATATGTTGTGAATTGTGTGTTTTGGAGATTTACAAACAAAGGTGAGGATGTTTATAAACCTTTCGCTCTTTGTATCTGTAAAATGTATGAAATCCATTTGACAGAGAACCTGAGTACGTGTACCATAAGAATTGATGCTGTGCTGCAACAAATTTGTTTGTCCTAAGAGGCTATGATCCACTTTCTCAAGGCTCCATTGAGTGCGAACCACTGACATTAATATGTTAAAAAATGTATGTTTTGGAGTCTTACAAAAAGATGTTTTTTAAAACCTTTCAGGTCTTTGTATCTGTAAAGTGTATGAAATCCATTTGACTGAGAATGCCTGCACACCCACTATATTCCACCACCAGAGCCAAAAAGAAAAGAAAAAAACACTCAGTTCTTTTCTTTTATATGCTACTTCTCATTTTATTCATAAAACTTATAGTCAGATATTGAAACCTGAAATTGTTGCCCCATGGAATTTTTTTCTCTCCATAGAATAAGATAGCTGCTAATCACAGGTTGCACTGCTAAACTAAATGACTGATACATAGACAAGCACTGTAATCGGAACCTTATTCCTGTCTTTACAGGGTGCACTTGTTGCAAATTACCCATGGGATGGCACACATGATAAAAGGTAATTATCTACCTTCATGATGCATTCGCATCCAGTATGAGTATTTGTATCTCGAGTTTATTACCTTCCTTCATGGTTCTATTTTTTTTAGATTATTTTATTTATTTTTTGAATTCATACGTTTGCCTGTTAAGGAACAGCAAGTTGCTTAGTTAATCCTGTTAACTCATTCAATCTAATTGCTATACACATTCAAACTGGTTGCTTTGAATCATTTGGCTGCTGACCAGTACTGTATTGGATCACTCACTTGTCCATCTGTCATATTTGTAATCAGGTATCTAGCCCTGGTGTGCATTCTAAGGAATCTCTCTCTCTCTCTCTCTCTGTGTGATAGTTTTGTTTTCTGAATGTGAGAAATTATTGTAGGTTATTGAAATTCATGTCAGTAATTTTGTGATTTTTCTTGAGGGATGCTTATTCTGGTGTTCAAGAAGTCATGGCAGTCTAAAAGGCTGGTTTCACTTGTAGAGGATTGCTAGTCATATAAGATTTATTGTTTTCTTTTCGTTGCCTTGGAAACATATTCATTTGATGTCATCTCTTTCTAAAGTTGTTTCATATATAAACTCAGACCATATATTGTTTTTCTGTTGCTATTATAAATTTTCCCCTTATCAAATGCTGATAGCTTTCATTTCCCATGTTGACCAATATCAGGAGAAATTACTATAGATGTCCTGATGATGATACATTCCGGTTCATGGCAAGTTTGTACAGTCATTCTCACCGTAACATGTCTTTGAGCAAGGAATTTCCAGGAGGAATTACAAATGGAGCCTCCTGGTAAAGCCCAAATCCCTCTGTGTTATTATGGATTTACTACATTCCTGGTCATGAATGACTTTGCATGTATTGTAAAACTTGCTTTTATGTGGATTATTTGGCAGTGTATTTATGTAATTGTATAAATGCATTAGAGTCATTCATGTAAATTGCCCAAGGTTTTATTCATGTTGGATCTTTGAGTTGTTTTTACTGCTAAGCACTAACTTGCTAAGAATTTTTTCTTCTTGTTTATCTTAATTGTTTCTGTATTTCTGTTTAGCATTTATTTGACCAAGTTAGCCACAGGTACCCTATATACGGCGGCATGCAAGATTGGAATTATATACATGCTGGGTGTTTTGAATTGACCTTGGAGATTAGTGACAACAAATGGCCTAATGCCAGTGAGGTTTGATATCACTTCTCCGTTGCACTAATTTTTGTATCTTCTCTGAGCCTCTTAGAGTTGCAACTATTATATGTCTTTCATTTATATCGTGTACTGCATGTATGTGCAGCTTACAACTATTTGGGATTACAACAAAATGAGTTTGCTTAACTTAGTTGCCAGCCTTGCGAAGGTACACTATTGATTGGCTTTGGTTTTAATTGTAGTCTTCATAACTCATACGATAGTGCTATTCTCTAAGTTCAGAAACAGAAATCTTATTAACCGATTGCCATTCTGCTGTGTATAACAATGTTTTCTATGGCTAGTATCATCTTGTTTTCCATAACGACTTTGTTGTAGATTCAAGTTTTTTCAATCCATTAAAAAAAGCAACAATTACATGTCTCTTGATGATGCAACATTAAATATTTCTTCATTGTTTCTATGAAGTGTCAAACTATCTGTTAATATTATTTATTTTCGATTAAAGACAGGAATACATGGAAGAATCTTTTCATCTGATAATGGAAGGCCATTACTCGGGTCTATCATGATTAAGGGAATCAATTACACGGTATGTTCACAGCCAGCTGAAATTTTAATAATATTTTAATTTTTTGTACTGTACCAGTATAATATCGGTATTGAATTTCTTTTTAATGTGAAATATTTCCTAAATTATCGCTGCCTTGAAGGCTTGAACCATCTTAAAATAGTGGATCTCCAAATGAGATCATCCCTTTGAGCCTATGGATGGCTTGCAGGCTTTTGATATGCTGGCAACTCTTGTTCCTATTTAGGTTCTGAAAATAATTGGATGAGTTTTTTGTGACTTTGTTGGTGTGGTTAGGCCCTGGCGCCCTGCAATTCCAGCAGTCAACCCAAAATGTTTGGGATTAACGCCTTGATGATGATGGTATTATAATTTTCCATTTCAGAAAAAAAGCATCATTTTTTGATCATCGACCCTTTTTCTTTATCTTTTCTGGTTGGTTACTTTGATCTTTGTTTTCTTTTATTTCTTCATTTTTATATGATGGGACTGGAGATGGAGCATGGCTGCTTTTTTTGCAATCTTTCCATAGTACACTTAGTAAAATCATATCTAACTTTTATGAATGAGCATAAGCTGATTAATTAATGTGAAAATGCTGTAAAAGTTCCTTTTTCCCCCACATTATTGCTTTGAATTTCAGCTGTGCAAATAAAGGTTAATTTTTAGGAGCTGATTATAAATTTTTAAGTTCAAAGTTAAATGTTTCTTTTTTTCATGATACATATCTTGTTGAGCTAGGTTATTCCTCTATTATCCTTATTCGCGGTTGCTGCTTCCTTTTTCATGATATGTTCTTTACTGACTCCTTAAATCTATTGGCAGGTTCAAGCTGGTAGAACATTTGCAGACTACCATCGTCTGCTTGCACCTGGAGAAAGATACGAAGGTATTCAATCGACTCAAGGCCATTATGATATTTCTTCGTCCAATGATTTTTTATCTTTCAAAAAAAGATGGGGGACTGCCTAAAATTAAAATAATCAGCTGGAAGATGAAATGCATTGATGAATTCTTAAGTTGGAGGTTAAGCAATTTGTCTGTTCTAAATGCTAATATAGTCATATTTACAATAAGTAATTTACATACTCTTTGTTGCATCTGTAGAGTTCATGTTAGGTTTCTCATCATAGTTGTTGGTTCTCATTCCATCATTATTAAGCCCCGTACTAAAATCCTCTTTTGTTCAAAATCAAAATTTCAAAATTCACATTATTTGTATTGAACTGATTTATGTTTCTCATTTCCTGGTATTTGTGTGCAATAATAGTTCGTCCCTTAAACCATATGAATTCTCATGGCGGAGTGTTAATCTTGTGCTACATGAGCTGCTTGTTTCTTGGCCTTTTCTTGAAATTTAATTTCAATCTTTATTTTATTTTATGTTAGTAAAGGCCCAAAAAAAACAATTAAAGTTTTAAGACTGAATGCTACCTTCATAAAATGGAATACCACTGCGTATATATGTCCTTCAGCTGGGATGACCTAGAGTGCATGAAAAAAAGTGTTGCAAAGAGAAGTTGTAGATGGTGTGCATTTTCATTGATGGGACAGGAAGAAGGTAGGGTGATGAACCAAATGGTGGTATCAGGTTAAGGTCAGAATCACAACATACGATTTTAACTGTTGTCTTTCTAAACACAATGCCGTAATACATAATCAGTTGATCACATAATCCTAGCCTCTTCAAGTGGCAAACGTACCATTGATTTAAAAGTAGTTTGTATCAAAAAAAAAAAAGTGCTGGATTGCCCAACAGATGTCAGCTTTGTAACTGATTCTTCACTTGAGATGTATATAATATATGCATGCTTTTATTTGTTATACCAGTACTACTGCGACCATTGTCTGAAAGCTTATGCAACTGTCATAGTTATATTGCGATCGGGTTCCTGAGTTAATTTCTGGCTTTTGTAACACAAATTGCAGTTATGGTCAATGTGCCTGGATACAAATCGAAAGCCACGCATATTTGGTTGGGAGAAGAAGCTGCGACGGTGGATTTTATTCTTGATCCAGAAGTCATAACCAATGTTCCTGTAAGAGGTATTTGTGATTGCAGCTATTGCTATAAAAGTGGGGCAGAATACTTTTTGGGGCTTCACTTTGAAGTTTATTTCATTGTGATTGTTTTCTTAGCACTCATTTACCTGTTATTAAGCAGGAGAATGAAATTCAAGTTTTTTAGGCTTGGACAGTCGACAAAAAGGTTGGCTACAGTATGACACTTGCTGTAACATTCAATGCAACTCTATAAAATGATTTTTTTTTTGATGAAAGTAACAGATTTCATTAAAATGCAAACCACCAAGTACAAGCTGGAGAACAGATAATTGGGGTATTCAACTCGTTATAGAGGACACAACACACATCATAAAAACTTAAGAACAACCCAGAAGATAATCGGCACATTGGCCTATAAAGAGATAGGTGCTGGAAATAAAATCCAAGCAATCCAGAAACTTGTGTGCACCAAGTAAAATGTGTCATTGAGAGAAGGGGTGACCACTAGGTAAGCTAGGGCACTAGTAACACCGCACACAGCAAGCACTTGGCGGGAGAGCAGTACAGATCTGGAAACTGGTAGCCGACTAGAGGGTCGATAAAAGCCTGAGAACCCATATTAACTAGATCTGTGAAGAAATAAGCAAATCTGCAAACCAGATTTGTCATATCCACTCCATAGAATCCAGATCTACAAGTCCACCAGGCCTCGAAATCCCTGCAAAATAAAACAAAAAACACAAGAGAAAATAGCATAGGAAGATACTGGTTAAGCAAAAGGAAGAAAAAGTATGGTGGGTAGAAAGATGGAGACAAGAAAGAGAAAAAGTGTTGATAAAAGAACACAATGGAGTGGAATAGGGGTAGAAAAGAGAACGGAAAAGGGGGGAGGGAGGCGGAGGAGGAGGGGGAGAGAAAGGGAGAGGAGGAGAGAGAGAGAGGGTTAAAATGAAATATTTTTTAGTACTAAGGAAAGTGTCTTTGATTGTAGTTATTCTTTAGTCATTGCCTACATAATTTTTCACTGCTCTGTTTCACTAGGGCACAGATGAACATGTAGTCCAGTTTTGGATTTGATATTAATAGTTGTATATAAAAGTTTTTCATATATCGTTAAATTTGTAAAATCGGTCAAAGTATAAATGTTATTTCTCAATTTTTTAATACATTAAATAATGGAGTTTATCTTATTATACCATGTTATATTGTTGACCATAAAATCAAATGAAAATTCAGAAAACGGTTTGGTTCAATTCGATTTGGTTATGACCTATAACTAAAAGCACATACATGATCGGCTTAGCTTCTAATGTTCAAAGCTCTTGCTTAGTGAATTGGCTGTTGCTGACAAAGAGCTAAACCAAATTCACACTAAATCGATTTAGTACCCAAAACAATTGGTAGCTTTAGCTGCCGATGACTACACTGGAACAGAACAGTTTTTTGTGTGTGGTAGGTAAGCGGGAGTGGGGACTCGAATTTGGGTACCACCCAATTCTTGTATATGTCTTGACCACAGCGGCTGAGACGTTGGTGGTACACAGTTTGTTTTTTTAGGTAAACGAGGGTGGGGACTCGAACTTGGATCGCACCCAATTCAAGTATATGCCATAACCACATCGGCTGAGAGGTTGTCTGCCAATACACAGTTGCTACGCGCAGCTGCCCTAAAGTTACACCAAAATCAAAGTGCACTGGTAAGTGGTAACCCGAATGGACAGTTCTTCCATTCACGTTTTCAACATCCAATAAGTAAACTTGATGATCACAAGTCCAAGACACATTTCTTAGAATACTGTTGTATATTATTTTTTATCTGTTCCCAAGTCTCTTAGGCAGAGTTCCGGAAACCAGCATGAAATCTTTATTACAGGAAAGCAGGTCAGTAGAGATGACCTCTTCTATGCACGTTGAGATGTCCATTTACAGCTAGAAGTAGAGCAGGTCAATAGACATGACCTTGCAGAAAATTACTTGATCACATTATTCTCTACATAGTTTTGGAACCACCTTCCTCCAATACCAATTTGTTAAGATGGTGCAGCATTACGTCGAAATCATCTTGGCTTCTGAGGAGGCTGAGTCGTACATAACGATCTTCTGCACCGAAAATTTTACCTGCTCGACCTTTGATATTGCCTGCTTTCAGGACTCTGTAACAATTTTTATCTTCTTCCCTCTCACACTTCAACCATGCATAACCTGTAGGAAATTAAGTTCAACAGTATATCTATTGGTTCATAAAAGAGGAGAGTTCGAACAAGCAATAAGAATTAAATCAAGAACACACAAAATTTACGTAGAAAACTCTCGAAAGGGAAAAACCAAGAACAGAGCAGGAGAAATTCACTATGTCGAGAAAATAGAATACAAGAGAGTGTTTTGAGTGACGGTCTTGAGGCTCGATATCTTTGCTATCATCATAGACCTCTAAAAAATTTCTAAAAATTTACTATGTCAAGAAAATAGATACAAGAGAGTGTTTTGAGTGTTTTATCGCACCGCAAGCTTTTCAGGTCGGACCACAAACTTTAACAGTTCATACAGAAAAAAGCTTAATTATGCCTTGGAATTACCTGGTGAAGCTTCTCTGATTTTGTTGAAATAGGTGCAATTTTCAGGAGGGATTTCTTGAAGAGAGATACGTTTCGACATTGATATCGTCTTGCTTAGGCGTTCCCAGCGACTGCTCATTGTCTTGTAACCAAAATTGAACAAATCTCTTGCTTCCCTATCAAGTACTACTTTCAGAACTTTTAGTGCTCTCAATTGAGTATCACGAGAAACACCAATTGTATTTAATTCCATATACTGCATCATTCTTTCATATACTGCTTTGTCCTTCACCATTGCCCATCTATGTCATCACAGAGATAAAGTTAGAGCTTTGTCAAGACTTTTGTGGATTTAGAGAGTTGTGATGTGATTAAGGATGTTACCCGAACCGCGAGCCAGCATGACCGGTGAGTTTGGAAATGGTAAATATCATGAGATCATCATCTGCTGGAGCAGGAATTCCTGTAAAATGAGGCCAATAGTAGGCGCGATCATGGATCACCTTGGCGTATGGGCTACGAAGAACTGCCTCATTCAATTTTCCATCAGGATTGTTGGGTGCAGTTACAAATTCAATGAAACTCACATTAGCATCTGTATTCTTATTCATCCATAATGATGTATCTCCTTCAAACTTGAATTCGACAGAGTTGAAAACTTCTGTTTGCAACTGGTAAAGGTTATAGTAAGGGATTGAGACTACAACCTTTGCAGGTGAAGAGGAATTAAGAGGGGACAAGGCGTAGACGGCAGCGATAAGGAGTTGGGTGGAGCCAGCACCAAAAAGAATGTGTCTTCCTTCAGTGACTGCATTTCCAACAATGGCATGTAGTTTACGGATCTGCTTCTCGAGCTCGGCTGAGATGAAGGATGTATCAGGGTACTGGTATCCCATCCTGTGCCACCCTGCTACTACAAGTGCACTACTGGCTGCATTTTGCATCCAAAAGGGCTCCAAAAAATATGGATCCCCACTGCAAGCACAACATTATGCGTATGACTATTAACTACTGTCCTTACTGTTAGTTAATTACAAAATTAGGGATCGACACTCTAAATTTTAAATTCTAAATCCTAACTTCTGGATCAAGACTGAACATTTAGAGTTGTACCACTTTAAGTGCATTCTGATATGAACGTCTCACATCACTTGGATATGGGAGTTGTGGAATAAGAAGGCAAATGACTTCCTTGATCAGCCAATAAATTTTCTAGGCAAAATCCTATTAGGCTTGATGATTACAACCAACCAGCCCATATGTGGCTGCCTGTTCGATGATTGGACATGCTAAGTGCGTTTATTGACCCACGCTTCTTTTACATTCTTTTAGCCAATTGAGAGCTACTTTTATGTTAATAAAGAAACTGTAGAACTACGTCACTACATAATCCACATTGAGAGAGATGAGATTTTTCTGGCTTTTGGCACTAGAGGCGATGAACTTCGCATCCAAGTATTCAACTATTAATTTCTCCCTCGTAAATTTTGTTTGACAGGATGCTTCATGTAAAACAACTATGAATTTCTATGTTCTTCATTCACCAGATTCCGATTCAAACCATGTTCATTAATTTTCCTGGGTATGCCTGTTTTGTGTTTGTGAAAAAGACAGACACAGAGAAAGAGAGAGAGAACCTGTCAGCATCCGCAATACAAGTAGAGTTGAATTGAGAGCAATCAGAACCTCCATAGCAAGAGTTGCACTCACAAACAGGAAGATTTCCATCAAGAACCAAGCCATCCAAGTAGGCTCTTCCATGGCCTGAGCAATACACAGCTGCCACAGCCTCTGCTTCAGTTGCAGCTCTTTTGGTCCATGACAGATGCCAACCACCACCCACATACAGATTAATAATCGTCAAAATGTTCAGAACTATGGAAGTCACCAGGCATACCATATACTTGGAGCTTAATTTTTTAGCCATTTTTGCTTTTCTTTGGAAGATTCTTCCTTTTCTTCTTGTTCAACAAAAATGGTGTTTTTCCCTTCCACAGTAACACCCCCCGGCACAAGAAGAACAAGAATAATAGTTGGTGATGTTACATTTCTTGATGATTTTTTTTTAAAATGAGTAGGAGAATCATATATTTGACCTCTTTTTTTGGGCCTTAACTAAAAAAGAAAAAGAAATCCTTTTTCGCTCATTAAAAAATAGAGACTTCACCGACCAGTAGCTATTCGAGAACGATGAGATAGACGACCAAAAACTTCTGATAAGTCGAACTGGTAAAAGGTAGAGTACAATTAACCCTAATCTCTTTTAAATCATGAATATGATCACGTGTATACGAATCTAACGATATAATTTTTATCTTAAGTAATGATTAATTTCATACCAAAAGAGAAATATATTGTTTTATATTTATATTTAATAGTCCAAAATTTTAATATCTTTTTCATGTTCAATTTGATTTTTTTTTGGGAGTCCATATTAAAAAGACTCGTAAACCTAATCAAAACCCGTTCATACATTTTTTTTTTAATTTATAGTGGCTTTCCAACAATATCTGTTCTCCAAAATTAGAGCAGATATTTTAGAGCCATTATACATTAGAGCAGAGCCACTCCTTGGATATGTGATGGATATATGTTTGGCAATAAGTTACAGAATCTTTTTACGTCCCCATCATTTTTGATTGCCAAACTGGATTTATAATATTGTTGGTAAAAAATTTAGAGTTGAATTTAATTTTAAATGGGGACTGAATTGTACGGTTCTAGGATTACTGTTGATTTTGAAAGCTAAATTTTACTTCTCAAAAAAGAAAAAAAAACTAAATATTACATTTGATTTTTTTTAATACTTACAACACACACATGTAGTACAGAGATGAAACACATCTCTATATAAAACCGGTAATACTATATATACATGAAATCTCATATATACTACACACATCGCAATACCGATGTGGTATTCCTACTTAAGCTACCCAGCACGAATGCCGACCAATTTTTTGGGACCTAACCATACTTTAATTCAAAGTTTAAGTTATATTAAAAAAAATTACTTTTTTTTAATTATTCCTAACTGAATTTAGAGTTAAGTTCTATTGATATTTTTTTAATATTTGATTATTAAATTTCTCATATTTGTATTAACTTAAGTTTTTTAATTAAGTTTATTGCTTGTATAGTTGTGTATGACTGTAGTCTCATACACACACATATACATGCGTAGGTAGGTGCGACCAGTATAAATTATTTTGTTGTTTGCAACCATGAGAGTACTCATCACTCGCTGTGGATAGGGTTGGGTCAGGTGGCAAAACTTTTTATGGTTTGGTTGAACAAATTTGTTTGACAGATATTGGACAAACTTTTGATATAAGTTATATATCCGAAATTCGAGTCTAAACACAAAAGAAAAAAAAATCAGTGTCAGATTTATGTATTCAAATTCAAATTAATCAGGATATGATTAATTAAATACGTCTAAAAATTGAAACAAATCTCAATACAACATGCAAATATTTCGTAAACACATTTGTTATCCATTGTCACGCCTAACTGAAAAATGTCCAATTGAAGTCATAGCTACTATCTTTAGGGCAAGCTCATCACCAAAGCCTCAACAAAACGCATAGTGAGAGACCGAGGGAAACCCTTGGTCCGGCAGCATCTAATTCACAAATTTCAACCCCACCGTCAACTTTATAGAAATTATCATACAGAGATCACAACATAAAGGATTTGAATCTGTGACCAAATATTGAAGAGTCTCATCCTAGTTGGATTAACCATCCCTCCTTGGTATGTAAAATTGTAATCAATATTCTCATTCTTGGCTCGTTGTCATAATTTTTTTAACTTGGCCTTGCAAGTACTTTTCATGATTTTAATGACTGGAGTGCTGGACCCACCAAATGTCTGCTTCCAAATAATACTAACGATATCGCTTTGCGAAAATGCTGGAGGTCCCGAAACTGTAGCATACATAAGCTACATAATCTATGTGGCATGATACATCATCATGCCACATAGATTATTACATGTTTTTTTATAGACCTCTTCCCGAGACAAGAAAGGTAAGCCCGCCTAAAAGATTGTGCTTTCCCGCTTCTCTCTCTGAGTTAATGTGTTGCATTGTTGACTAGGGTTAATTCTTGTCTTGGTGGGAGTGGCAGCTAGGGTGGACTCAATAAATTTTTCTCGCTCATATTTCGTTGGAGTTCGATGGAAGAATCAGGAGAAAAGACAATCAATTCTTCATCGTTGAGGTATTTTTTTGCCGATTGCAGCTGGATCGTAGTTGTTCAGCTATAGATCTGATTGTGTTTTCGTGTTTTTTTTAAAAAGTAAATCACCTTCTTCATTCTTTGAAGTTGGGTTTTTCATGTTAATGAGACGATTTTGTCATTGTAGCTTTAAAATTGTTTGACATGTTTTTTGTATGAGTTGTTAATTTGCTGGCAGTTGAAGGTGCAGTGGAAGTTTACATTGTGTCCTCATTATTACATTGTATTCTTATTTTATTTTGTCATTGTAGCTTTAAAATTGTTTGACATGTTTTTTGTGTGAGTTGTTAAGTTGCTGACAGTTGAAGGTGCAGTGCAATTTTACATTGTGTTCTCATTATTACATTCTCTTCTTATTTTATTTTGTCATTGTAGCTTTAAAATTGTTTGACATGTTTTTTGTGTGAGTTGTTAAGTTGCTGGCAGTTGAAGGTGCAGTGGAAGTTTACATTGTGTTCTCATTATTACATTGTATTCTTATTTTATTTTGTCATTGTAGCTTTAAAATTGTTTGACATGTTTTTTGTGTGAGTTGTTAAGTTGTTGGCAGTTGAAGGTGCAGTGCAATTTTACATTGTGTTCTCATTATTACATTGCATTCTTATTATATTTAAATCATCCTGGTCATTTTAGAAGAATAACACATGTGATTTTGGATATTCTGTAGTCTAGTAATGCATTGTGCTATTACATATGTTGTGTTATTTATTTTTAATGTTCTTATTTATGTTGGAATACGCTAATGCAACAAAAGTTTATTTATGCAGTGAGACAATGCTCAACCAAATAGAGCCAGTTGAGAATGTTTATGATGTCGTTGAGCCGATTGGATCGAATGTCCCGACTCCGGGGATGTTATTTGAGTCTGTTGATGACATGTTTAATTTTTATAGAGAATATGGATTTGCAAATGGTTTCTCTGTGAAGAAGAGGTCAATAACTAAGGATGCGAATGGGATTCATAAATATCTGACTTTTAGTTGTGGGAGGTCCGATAAATTTTACAGTCGTTCTAAGATTCCTTTAAACCATCGTGCACACTCGAAGAATGAATGCAAGGCTAGATTGGCTGCCAGGCTTTCATCAGATTCGATGTGGGAGATTACGATGTTTGATGACGAGCATAATCACAATTTGAGTCCTAGTCAATCAAGGTTCTTCAGGTCCAAAAGAGAAATAAGCCCTCATGTTAAGAGGCAATTAGAAATCAATGACATTGCAGGTATTCGGCCAAACAAGAGCCACAATTCCTTTGTGATTGGAGCTGGTGGGCATGAGGAGTTGCCATTTTTAGAGAGGGATAGTCGGAATGTGGTTGCGAGAGCTAGAGGGATTCGGCTTGGCATTGGGGATGCAGATGCTATGCAGAGTTACTTCTTGAGAATGCAATCTAACAATGATGGTTTTTTTTCACTTATTGATTGCGACGACGAGGGTCGTTTGCGAAACGTGTTTTGGGCAGATCCGCGGAGTAGGGCATCATATCAAGAGTTTGGTGATGTAATTACATTTGACACGACTTATCTAACTAACAAATATGACATGCCATTTGCTCCTTTTGTGGGGGTCAACCATCATGGTCATTCTATCCTACTTGGTTGCGGCCTGATTTCGAGGGAGGACACCAACACTTTTGTGTGGCTATTTAGTACTTGGTTGGCTTGCATGGGTGGAGTTCCCCCGCAGGGTATTATTACTGATCAAGACGGGGCAATGAAGAATGCCATTGAGATTGTGTTCCCAAACACTAGACACAGGTGGTGTTTGTGGCATATAATGAAGAAAGTACCTGAGAAATTGGGGTCTCACAGAGATTATTCAGCCATTACACAATTGTTGGGTGCAGCTGTATATGATTCCCAAAGTATAGAAGATTTCGAAGGTAATTTTCACTGTTGGGTGTGATTGTTATTGGTAATTTTGATTATATTGGTAGCTGGACATATAGCTATTACATTGCCAATCAATGTTTTACATTGGGAGTTTACACCAGATTTGCAATACGTTTAAGATCAATGCAATAGCTTTTTATCCGAATGTGTTATTGATTCGAAATGATTTGTTACTTTATTTTTTTTGTTATGATTCCCAAAGTATAAAAGATTTCGAAGGTAATTTTCACTGTTGGGTGTGATTGTTATTGGTAATTTTGATTATATTGGTAGCTGGACATATAGCTATTACATTGCCAATCAATGTTTTACATTGAGAGTTTACACCAGATTTGCAATACGTTTAAGATCAATGCAATAGCTTTTTATCCGAATGTGTTATTGATTTGAAATGATTTGTTACTTTATTGGTTTTGTTATCATGTTTTAAAATCTTATTACCTTTGCAGAAACATGGAGGATGTTAATCTATCTACATGGATTGGAAGGGAATGTTTGGCTTTCTCATTTGTATTCAAAGAAGGAGATGTGGGTTCCAATATTTGTGAAACGTCATTTTTGGGCTGGTATGTCGACAACTGGGCGTAGTGAAAGTATGAATGCGTTCTTTGATGGTTATGTCAATTCGAAGACTACTTTGAAACAGTTTGTGGAGCAGTACGAAAATGCACTCCGCAAAAAATAGAGAAAGAGAAGATGGCTGATTTTGAATCGATCAACAAACAAATATCTTGTGCAACAATTTATGAAATGGAGAAACAACTGCAAAATTTATACACGGCACGAAAATTTCTTGAGTTTCAGAAGGAGTTGATTGGAATGATGTATTGTGGAATTAAATCCACTGAGAAGTTACCTTATCATGTACGGTATTATGTTAACGAAGATGTGGTGTATGGAGAAGATGGGAGGAAGAAAGTAATGTTCCAAGTCTTGTATGATGGTCTTGAAGTGAGTTGTAGTTGTTTAGGTTTCGAATTCAGAGCTATATTGTGCCGGCATGCTTTGACTGTGCTTATTGCTAATGATGAGTACTCTCTGCCATTAATGTACGTTTGTAGGCGATGGAGGAAGGACGTGAAAAGATGCCACTCGCGGGTGAAGGTGAATTATTTTAGTTGGTCATCAACGATTGAGCAACGACGTTATGATGATATGGTGAAGTCATTTCGTAGTTTGGCTGATTTGGTTGCTGAAAATGAAGCACACTACGTGGCTGTAATGAAATGGGTTGATGATTATGCAAATCGGTTGTCATTCTCTGTTGTCACTTCTTCGACACAAGGGACGACAAACTCAAATGATCCGATACCTAAGAGAGGAAAGGGACGTCCGCCAAGTGTTAGGAAGGAAAAGATATGGGGGAGGAAACGACGCAGGGGCAGTAGTAGTGCGGCTCGTGTTTCGTCTAACAGGAATGAGGATGTGGAGATCTCTTGAGTTATGTTTTGATTATTTTTTGTGTTTTGGTTTGTTGTATTAATTTTTATGTTCATCGAATTGTCTGGGTCGTTTTCATTTTCAGGATATGAATGGTTGTTTGGGTTGATGGTGTTTTATAATTAATGTGTATTTTCGGAACATGTGGTGTCTTTGACAATTGTTTGTTGTATGTCATTTATTTGGACAATGTTTTAGTATTTTTTTTTTCGTATAGCAGTTTATTGGTAGTTGAACATGTTTTTATCATGTGATTACCTGTCAATGTTATAGGCCATTCAATAGTGTTACATGTTTTTTGTGAAACCAAATGTTAATGTAAAAGTTCTCGTGTAGCTCATTGTAATTAAACATGTTTTTATCATGCGATTTGTCAATGCGAATGTATTTACTAAGCACATTGTCAATGGGCCATTTTTCTAATAACGACATTGTCATTTTCACTGTTTTTAAAATCCATTGTCATTGTCACGTGTGCCAATGTTTTAAGCCTCTGTGTGATTTCGGAACATGTGCTGTGTTTGACAATTGTTTGTTTGATGGCATTTATTTGTACAATGTATTAGTAGTCTTCTATTTTACATTGATTGTTAGTGTCAATGTCACGATTACCAATGTTTTAAGGCCCTGTGACACTACTAACATGCTAAATCCACTAGGAATGAAATTACCCCATCTTAGTTGATCAATGTTTTAGGGTCTTGAACAGTTTAAATTTATTATGGCTTCCACAACCATAATGTCATATTTTGTCCATCGGGCATAATTTGTTTACCTATTACATTGTAATATACTAATCAAAATTTAATAAAACTAATATATCACTTGCATTGTCCCAATCCTTCAACTGTCTGGGAATTAAGATATACATATAACCACTGTCCTCTTAACATGTACATAAGACCAACCAAAATATTGCAACCGCAGCAATATACTCATTGAGCTAATATAAAAGTTGCAATACCCAAAATTTTAAGATAAACAAAAGGAGAACCAGTAACATGTCAACTACGGCCCCTCCATCCATGCTTTCGGTCGTTCAGGAAAGTTTGAATCAACCTGGCTCGAAACTGATGAAGATCAGATTGACTGAGTTTCTTAGGGATAGCCTTATGGGTGAAAATAGCATGCATACGGTACATGCATATTATCCCACAGTCCACACTATATCCAATAGCAAAATGTCAGTGTATTTAAATAACATGATTAGTGATAGTAATAATTCATTGGTTACGTATGAACTTACGAGGCATGTGCTTGTTGCGGCGTCTCCCAAACTGTCATTAATTTCCGCTTCGAATCTTGACAGAGGTCCTCAGCATCAAATATACTTTCGTAAAAATTCACCTACAACAAAAATTAATCTCAAATTGTAGTTCATGTGTAACTAATTATGGGGAGCTGGGGAGTGTGAGCTTGATGATTACTAAACTTACCATTTTCTCGGCATCCTTTAGGTATGGGTCTCTTGATTTCTTGCTCCTTGGTAATATGGAGTTGTAGAGTAGCCATTTTTCATCCTCAATGTCTAGCACCAGTAGCGTCCAATGGTTGGCAGTGGCATGGTTACCTGCAGATAGGAGTGGGAATATTGTATACCTGAATATACCCGCATTGGGTCGTATCTTGTTCGTTAGTTGTTTCTTCACCAATTCTGGTCTATTCATTTGCAGGTATGCCATGCACGAACTGTTGACGACAAAAGATTTTGCAGTTTGAGTGCACTCAACTATGTCTACATTCACAGTGCCTTGCATTTCAGTGAGGTGCTCAGCGTAGGTGTTGATTAGCTGCAGGAAGGGGTCAAATAAAATGATGACGCAAATTATCTAAAATATTGCAAACAAAAGCACAATGTAATTCTGGAAATATGTTGATTTGTGTACTTACATTGTTTGACACCATGTTGCAATTGACCAATGCTACCATGTCACTCCACATTAAGATTTCATTCCCAAACCATACGATTGTGCTGGACAATACATGGGGAGAGTTGTGGTGGTTAAATAAATTTAAATAACTAAAAATTAAAATTTAAAAATACATAATGTCATAAATATTAGCATTCGATTCGCAACCTAGTATTTAAGAAAAAACAATGTAATTCTAATTGCGTAAAAGATAAAATTTAACAGCCAAACTTACTTATTATTTCCTTGACCTTCGATTTCCAGTAGTTTTGCCTTGTCCTCCGTTGTCAAATACTTGTAAATTGCTGACCTTTTCTCAATAGTCAGTGCTTTTGTTCTGTGTTCCACAATTTTGTAGGACTCCACATCACAAACTTCAAAGTCCGCGTCCTCTATGACATTCTTCCCTTTTACATTTGGTTTATGTTTTTTCATATCTATATACTCAAAATCTGAGTCAACTTTAGGGACGCGGGGTTTATGCTTGATTCGCCTGATCATTGAAGGCGTTTCCTTCTTCCTCTTCGATGACTCATCTACATTGACCTCGTGCACAGAATGGCGAAGGCCTTCATTGCCTTTGTTTGGTTGATGTCCATCGTCTATTCCATCATTGTCCACTGGTAGTCTCACATCTAGAGGAACAATGTCAGTAATTGGAAGCACATTGCTGTTTGTCTGGAACACTGCAATTATGTCATCAGTTTCTGCTTTTAACTTGTCAAACTCGCACTTTAATCGATGATTTTCCTTCTCCATTTCTTCGCGTACGACATTCATTCTAAGCAGGTTCACTTTGAGTTCCTCTATTTGCTGATTTTTGGATGTCAAATGGGATGTCAACTCCTTCATATCCGCCTGGAATTTTTCCTTTTCTTTTGCTAGAACTGCATTCTCAATGTACAGTTGCTCATTTTCTTTGTCAGTTAATTCTTTCTCCTCCTCTAGCGCTTGCATTTTAGCCACTGGATCAAAATCTGCACACAGTTTTGGAGAGATTACGTCATCGAATTCAGTTTCCAAACGGCGACGAGGACTAGCAGACTTCGTCGTGGATGTGCTATGGATACTTTTGTCCGAACTCTCGCTCTCGGAATCCAGCAGGGTATTTTGATGATTAAAGTTTAATGCTTCCATCTCATCATCCGTCATCCGTAAAACTCCTTCAATCACAGCATCAGCCTACAATGACTCATATTGTTATGGTGTCTATGTCACATACTTGGGAAAATTGCAAGCTTACATAATTTTAAAAAAAACGAATGGTATGTCAATGTGTGATGACAATGTTTAATGACACTGTTTAATCATCATAATGTTATGACAATGACAATGTGTGATGACAATGTTTAATCATCATACTGTTATGGTGTCTATGTAACATACTTGGGAAAATTGCAAACTTACATAATTTAAAAAAAAACGAATGGTATGACAATGTTTAATATCTCAACCGCAACATTTACATTGTCTAACTATTACTGCTCATCTACGTGGGTGTCATAATACAATGTGCTTAAATAACATTTATAATTATACAATATCTCAATTAATAAATGTTATTGTCGTCAATGTAATATGTCACCATGTCAGCGTCATTTTTTTTTGCGTACCTTTTTCCCTTTAAGTGTGTCCATGTATCTTGTCTTGAAGTTACATGGCCATCCACTAATATCGCACTTTAAGAATCGAGGGAAGAGTCCAGCATTTATGGGGGCGAAAATCTTGCTCCGTTCACAAAACCAGTACTAGAAAAAAAAAATTAACTACATTATATGAGGTTCGAAAGGATAAAAAATTTATACGTCTCTACAATGATTAAGCTTACCGAGAAAAGGGTCACACATCCAATCACTTTTCTTGGGTCAGTGTGATTCTTGTTGATTGATTCCATAAGGTGGTCAGCTATGGCTTTTGACCAATTGTAGCATTTTACTGAATCTAGGTCATAAATGTAGTCCACAAATGCCCATGGAATTTGATCCGCTCTTGTGCAGAAAAATAGGGTCAAACAGGTATACAAAATCAACAATCGTGCTAGATCACATGCGTGCTCTTCTGTTTTTCCCAAAGCAGCTTTCTGAATTGCAGATTTTATGTTCTTGCCTTTCATGTGAGCTACATCACTTTCGAAGCTCCGTTTCACAAAGTCATTCTCGGCTGGCTTTGAATTCCTCTCAATCTTGATATGGACATCTCCGGACTCCACACCAAATATCAAGCAAATATCATTCTTGTCAAGGACCAACTTCTTAGAACCAATTGCAAATCTGCCAATGCTTTCATCATAGCTACGGATAATCTCACAAATAAAATTCTCATTCTTTTTAATCTTAAAAGTTTTGTTGTCCTCATGCCTTAAGCTTGACCACAAGTAGTAGAATGGGCTCTTCCGGAGTATTGTTTCTTGCTGCTTATTCAGTTTCAAGTTCTCTAGAATTGTCTTGAGAGCACCAAGATTAGATTTGAACTGCATTTCAGTCCGTGGTTTACGCGCCTTTCTCTTAGGAGTAGAAGCTTTTCTTTTCACAGATTTATTTGAGCTACGTTTGGATCGGACTGAACTCCCCTTCGCCATCTACCAAAAAACAATCGAAACATAAATTAAACTTTAAGATCGTTACATTTGCCACGTCAATCTTGTTATAAATAAACGATAGAATCGCAATGTAAATACAGTTCGAATCACATCAAGTAACAATGTAAATACAGCATATACACCATATCACATCAATGCAATTGTACAAGGTGAAGCATATTCTTTCATTTGTGCCCCTCTTCTATATGTAATTCCCAATTAATAACATGTACTATCCAGCAAAATGTCATAACAAAAAGATATATGATCCACATTATACAACTACTATCATACCAAAGTATACGATTCAAAAGTTGAATGAAATTCATATTAAAACAAAACCCAATGTAAAAACCCAATGGGAAATATAACCTGCACAATAATAGCAGTTAAAAAATACAATGTAACCAACTAACTATCACAAACAATTAAACAACACTATAACCAAAGAACTATAATTACCCAATGTTATAAATTTAATCATATGGCAATGTAACAATGCCGTGTCAAAATACCCATTTCACCAATATATTACCACAGATATTTACACTGCCATCAAATGAGACCATGTAAAATTCTGCACCCACAATGTAAACAATCGAAAGACTACCAAAATTTCAAAAAACAATGCATTTACATATCCCACAAGCTCGAGGACTCAATGGAATTTATATTAATTGCAACTCAATGTTTTTACGTGCTTACAACAATGATCTTTAACAATCCCATGTGATAAATGGCTGCATTTATACATTATCCAGCAAAATTTCATAACAAAAATATATATGATACCCATTCTTAAGAAACATGTAATTAGACGAATGTTCAACACATTAGCACAAGGTTCATGCCAATGTAAGAAAATAATGTTTACACTCTATTAACACAGTTAATGCCACAGATAAATAAATGACTAAAAACATGTAATAATTTCTGAAAATATCACATAAAACATTGTAATACTGCACTAATTTCTGAAAATAGCACATAAAAAAACTTTTTGTCAACTGAATCCATTAAAAAAGACAGACACATACCCCAGTTCAGTGAAACAAAACCCATAACTTTGTAAAAAAATCGAACCTTTAACAGCTTTAAGCGATATATTAGCTGTTGTCGGTTTCCGAAAAGTAACACACGAGCCGTGAGCAGCACCGTCAGCGGAAGTACGATCTCACCAGAAAGTAACAGGTTTCGTTTCCGAAAGATCAGAGAGAGACGAACAGAGTGAAGAAAATGGGTGAAATGTGGGAAAACAAAAGTTACTGTACTTGTTACCCTTTTTTGTGCAATGTAACCATGGTTAACTTACCCTCGGTAAATGTGTCGCCCAGTTTTTAAAATGTGTCCGAAAGTTTTTGAAAAGTGAGTAATTGTTTTTCAAAAATTAGGATTTGAAATTGCTGAGTCATACATGCCATGTAGATTAGGGACCTCTATGTATACTAACCTTATGTACCTGTAGTACTACCGATGTCTTTGTCCAATTTGTGTCAGGATTGTTTGGATTCCTAAAAAATCTACAATTTGTGAGGCAGAATCTTGGGCAATCCTTTTTACGTAGGGGATGGTGATTGAAAGAAAATGCATGATCACAATAATATTACTTATATGAAGACTAATGAGAGGAAAACGTTTGAATTGGCAGCAGTTATATATAGGAAGCAATCACCATGAAAAATCTATGCAGTGATTATTAAAGAAATGCCAGCAAATTGAAGCCCAAGGCAACAGTGGTCTAGTGGTAGAATAGTACCCTGCCACAATACAGACACGGGATCAAGTCCCTGCTGGTGTACATATGATAAGTTTTCCTAGGGTTTTTTTGACAGCAATTTCTTTAATTTAAAATAAATGCTCAACATTTCACAGACGTGATGAAGCATTTTACTGTACTTGTAGTCATGAAGCAAGAGCAGCCACAGAAGCAAGCCTTTCAACAATGGAAGTGTGACACAAGCTATTCTTCATCTTCAAGAATGGCAAGGTGCTTCTTCTCGAGGTGCTCTTTCTCTCTCTCGAAAGGCTTATGATTATTTCAGAATTAGAAGAGATAAAGTGGCCTGGCATAGGGTAGTTTGGGAAGCTTGGTCTCTACCAAAGTTTTCCTTTATTCTATGGCTGGCAGTTAAGGGTCGGCTAAGAACCAAGGATAGGCTAAGGTTTATACCAACTAATACCTTCTGTTGTTTTTGCAATAGTGAAGAGGAGACACACAAGCATTTGTTTTTTACCTGCTCTTGGGTAGCTTCTTTGTGGAGCAAAGTTAAGAATTGGCTAAAAATTCAGAGGGTGCTAAAAACCCTTCCTAGTGCTTTGAGGGGGTTGCATGGTAGTACAAAGAATATTACCACAAGAATGCAGAGGGTTTCCTTAGGTGTGGTTGTTTATCTTATTTGGCAAGAAAGAAATAAGCGGGTTTTTCAGAAAGCCTCCAAGTCTATTGAGGTTATAGTGCGTAGATTCCAGATAATCTTTTGCTCTATTCTCTATTTTAATATCAAGGATCACAATGTTGCCTCTAATTGGATTCATAAGTTCACTGCTCAATGATTTATTTTCCTTACATATCATCCCGTGCAAATGGATGGCTATGTTCTGGTGATTGAGGTGCTGTTTGAGGATGAAGCTACTAGTTTATTTTGGCTAGTTAGTTTGCTTTGGTTTGGCCCTGGTTTGACAGGGCTGTCCTTGTTCTAAACTCTTCTGGCTATGCCAGTTTTTGTCTCTTTTTTGTTCAGTTTATAACACTTACATTTCTGATCCAAAAAAAACAATGGAGTCAATTACTGCATGGGAGTGTTCAGTAGCTGCAAACATCAGGTGTTTAGGCGCTTCAGCCCTATCAAAATAGAAAGCACCGGGCACTAATTTTTCTTTCGGCTGTAAAGCCAGCCAGAGAACTGTATCCGCACCTTCTTCTTTTGTCCTAAGCTTCCCTGAAACCTGGACCAAATCAATGAGGAAAAGAAAACATGTTTAAGCAACCTGGGCCTTTGAGACTAGTAGATAACATAAATGATTAAATACTTCCTAAGTAATTGGGGAAAAAGCATGTTTACCTTTCATTGAAACTAGGCAAACTCTTAGCCACTCCAGGTGTCTCAGCCCAGCCTGGGTGCATTGAGTAAAATGAGATCCCTTTATTCTCGTACGACTTGGCCCATTTTTCTGTTAGAGCAACCTAACAAAGAACAATAATTAGGAGTAATCAGCTAGAAGTATATTAACAGAATATCTAAATCGACATGTTTTCCTCCTTATGTGTTTTCACTAATCCAAAGAAATCCAGAAACTTGTCTTTTGAACTGGATAGAAAGAAGTTTGATTATGAAGCAGAATCATAGGTAAACATTGTAAATAACCCCAGTTGGGGGAGAGAGGGTGGAGAGATAAGATTAGCTTCTGATTTAGCATCAAGAATCAGGATCAAAGGTCCATACAACTGAAAAATGCAGCGTCTCAATAAATCTGCAGAAAGCAGACATTATAACTTTGGCTCACCTGAACTCGTTTATTGCGAGCATACCGTTCAACCCCATCAAATTTCCCATCTGTAAACTGCATACAGCAAATTAGATATAAGAACTTGCAAGTAAAATGCATGAAACTAAGCGAGCTCGAGAAATTTATTACCTCTAAATCCGTGGTCAAGGGAGATGTGTACATTCCACCAGAGGAGACTGTGATGACTCGAGCATCAGGTGCAGCTCTTTCCAGCAAAGGAACCGTTAATTCCGTCAACGCATATGTTCCCAATACACTAACAGCGAAATCTTAAACAAACATAATAAATTTTCTGCAAGATGGAGAATAATAAAATGAGTAAGATCGGATTTTGATGTAATCGTTCAAGAAATGGCTAAGCAGAAGCACACCCTTCTGACGTTGCAATTCTTTTATGCTCAAGCAAGCCAACATTGTTAACCTAAAACAACAGAGTATGCCCTTTTTAGAATTTCACTCAGTTGACAAACATAGTGTTGGTTTTTAATTTAAGATAAAAACTAATTGATAATTGTGAGATATATTTAAGCAATTGAATTTTGATAATTGGGTAATGATGTGCAGTGATGTAAGTTACTTCAGTAGGCGTAGTAAGTTACTTCAGCTGTTTGTGTGGGCTTTAATGTATGGGCTTTCAATCCTTATTTTATGATGGGCTTGGTGTAACGTCATGCACGTGTTTTTGTTTAATGGAATCTCTTTTACAATTGTGATAGGAAGTCTAGCCTTATATGACTATCCACATGAGAGCATGCTAGAGTTAGTGTTCCATTAGGAAATAGAACTATTGTGAATGCCGTGGATAACAAATATAGTGGAGATGTACTCATCATTGATTATGCTGATGTTATCACTTCCAGTATTGGATGGTTAATCTATCTTTTCAGGTGATAAGGTGATAAGCTTCCTTGTGAGAAAAGAAGTCTATTTATCCAAGACACACGTTGGGCTTAAATACTCCATGCAAGCTAGTTTTGTGTGGTTGACCGAAATTATCTTTGAGAGAGTCTTGAGCGTGTGTTGGGTTTTTGGAAAAACAAATCACTTCTTATTTTATGTGTGATCTTGAGTGTTTGAATGAGTGATTTGTAGTGAGGATATTTGTATTGAAAATTATTCTTTGTGAATTGCTTGTGTGTGAGGACTCTTGAGGGATTCAAGAGTGGACTCTACCTTGTTGAGATTGAGAAGAGGTTGAAGCAATACACTGAATGGGAGGGATGAGCGATGTCTTTAGTTCTAAGATAGGGTTGTAACTCCTGATTCGTTTTAGTGGATTGTTCCTCAAGGTTAGTCGCTCATAGACTCGAGGTTTTTCCCAGGTTGGGTTTCCTCATTAAAATCGTGGTGTTTTGGTTTGTTTTTATTTTTCGCATTTTTCATATTTTGTTGACTAACGATCTTGGTGAGAAACCGAACTCTCACATAGCAAGCTACATTTATTTAGATTTTGAAAGGATATTTTTCAATATTGTCGCCAAAAGATTTTTTTTATTCAAAAAAAAAAAATACATCGATTACCAGGTGTGAAACAAAAGAGGAAAAAATGTAGACTTTAGAAACAGCAGATTAATATATCTCTACGGAAGGTTATAAAATAAACGTCACTAAGCAAAAAAAATCAGCCAGTGTGCACCTGGTAGACATTACTGGTAATAGTTTAATGCAGAAGTTGTCTTATAGAGAAACTACATAGTTGATAGCCATCATAATTTGCAGCTGCTGCTTCCTTTTTCATAATATGTTCTTTACTGACTCCTTAAATCTATTGGCAGGTTCATGCTGGTAGAACATTTGCTGACTACCATCGTCTGCTTGCACCTGGAGAAAGATACGAAGGTATTCATATGACTAAAGGCCATATAATATTGCTTAGTCCAATGATTTTTTCTCTTTCAAAAAAGGAGGGGGGTTGGGGACTTCCTAAAATTAAAATAATCAGCTCGAAGATGAAACGCATTGACGAATCCTTAAGTTGGAGGTTAAGCAATCTGTTTGTTCTGTCACAATCTGGAACTTGAATCAAAAATAACTGATAATTAGGAAGAAGAAGAAGTCAGGAAAGCTTGAACCCCTTACTTTTGTTTTCACCACTTCAACTTGAATAATAACACAGCAACATCCAAAATACAGCTTTTGACACACGTGCACTAGCATGCATACGTGGCACCATGGCTACCAAGCATAATAAACCAAACAGAAATACATGGACTAAGTTACTAACTAGTCCTTACAAAATATTAACCAACATGTAATAAGAGAACCCTACAAAACATTTACTGCTAACACTCCTCCTTAGGGTTCTTCTTGATCAAGCCAAGCTGTGTTCTGAGAATCTCAAATCGTGCAGTAGGCAAAGCCTTTGTGAATATATCAGCAAGTTGATCTTCTGTTCTGCAGTAGACCAGCTTGACTTCACCTTCCCTTCCAGCTAATCTGACAACATGATATTTGATCTTTATGTGCTTGGTTTTCCCATGTTGAACTGGATTCTCAGCTATTGCAATGGCAGACTTGTTATCACAAAACAACACAGTAGGCTCCATTTGATGCTGCCCCAAATCAGCCAATACACTTCTCAGCCAAACAGCCTGATTTGTGGCTCCTGCAGCAGAAATATATTCTGCTTCAGCAGTTGACTGAGCAACAACCTCCTGCTTCCTTGAACACCATGAAAAACCTGCTGAGCCCAGAGAAAAAATGTAGCCAGAAGTACTCTTGCAGTCATCCACACTGCCAGCCCAATCACTATCTGAATACCCAACTAGTTCTCCTCCTTTACCCTTCTCAAACCATAAACCATAATCAGAGGTACCTTTCAAGTACCTTAAAACTCTCTTAGCTGCACCATAATGATCAGAACTAGGTGCCTGCATGAAACGTGAAAGCAGACTAGCAGAAAACATCAAATCAGGTCTTGTAGCTGTTAAATACAGCAAACTACCTACAAGACTCCTGTAAGAGGTTACATCTGCAGCCTTAGCTCCATCTTCCTGTGACAATTTAGTCTTCAGGACAAGAGGTGTAGTAACCTCTTTGCACTTATCCATCTTGAATTTTTTAAGAACATCAGTAGCATACTTTCTTTGTGTAAGAAAGATGCCCTCACTGCTTTGACAGATCTCCATTCCCAAAAAATAAGACATCTGACCTAGATCAGACATTTCAAATTCTGACTTCATCTCAGACTTAAACAACTCTACTGCATTAGGATTACTACCAGTTATAAAAAAATCATCAACATACAAGGATATGATCATCTCTTGCTCACCATCTTGAACATACAAGGTAGCTTCATTTTCACTCCTCCTAAAACCATGATCTAGTAGATAGGAATCAATTCTACTATACCATGCTCTAGGAGCCTGCTTGAGCCCATAAAGAGCTTTCTTCAATTTGTATACCATATCTTCCCTTCCTTCAGCAGTAAAGCCTTGAGGCTGAGCCACATATATTTCCTCCTCCAGCAAGCCATTCAAAAAAGCTGACTTTATATCAAGATGATATATAGTCCAACCTTTTTGTGCAGCAAGTGCAATAAGCAATTTAACAGTGTCATGTCTGGCCACTGGTGAGAATGTGTCACCATAGTCTACTCCAGGTAACTGAGCATACCCTTTAACCACAAGTCTGGCTTTTAATCTATTCACAGTCCCATCTGGATTCAACTTTGTTCTATACACCCATTTAACTCCAATCACATTGTGATCTGGTGGCCTTTCTGTTAGTTCCCAGGTAGCATTCTTCTCAATCATACTAATTTCATCCTGCATTGCTTTCTGCCACTCCACAGACTTACATGCCTCTTCATAACAATTTGGCTCTGTGAGAACAGCATTGCAACTCTCATACACTTCAGTCAAAGACTTAGTTTTTCTTGCTGAATCATCATCTGTAGTCTCATCAACCAACCTGTCACTGGAACTTGAAGCTGCATCAAGTAATGACTGCTGATTCAACACTGAACCTACAATTTTTCCAGTTTCCCAGTCCCAGTAGGCTGCTTCATCAACAATGACATCTCTACTAACCACAATTTTCTCAGTTTTAAGACTATAAATTCTATAGCCTTTAGCCTGAGCTGAATAACCCAAGAAAATTCCTTTTTCTGCCTTTTCATCCAACTTTGTTCTTTTTACAGAAGGAACATGCATATAACAAACTGAACCAAATACCTTTAAATGCTTAGCAGATGGTTTAGTGCCAAACCATGCCTCAATTGGAGTTTTACTTTCAACAGATTTAGTGGGCAATCTGTTCAGAAGATAAACTGCAGTATACACTGCTTCTGCCCAGAACATCTTGGGCAACTTTTTCTCCATGATCATACACCTAGCCATTTCCATCACTGTCCTGTTTTTCCTCTCAGAGACACCATTTTGCTCAGGTGAATAACTGACAGTTAACTGATGGAAAATGCCTGCATCATCACAAAACTCCTTGAAACTAGCAGAATTATACTCCTTGCCATTGTCAGACCTCAAAGTCTTAATCTTCAATCCTGTTTGAGACTCAACCAGAGCTCTAAATTTTTTGAAAACATTGAAGACTTGAGACTTATTACTCAAAAAATACACCCATGCCATTCTGGTAAAATCATCTATGAATAAGATGAAATACCTGTTTTGACTAAGAGAATTTGTACTCATAGGTCCACACACATCTGTATGGATTAATTCCAGCTTCTCTGTAGCTCTCCAAGTTGAACTTCCTGGAAATGACTTCCTGTGTAGCTTGCCTAGCTGACAGGCTTCACATACACCCATACCTTCTGCAACATCTGCCATATCTCTCACCATGTCTTTCTCTACTGCAGACTTTAAAGCACTGACATTAAAATGACCATACCTCTTGTGCCAAAGCCAAGAATCATCCACTTTTGCAACACACGAAGTATGCATTTCAGAAGAACAATTTAATGAAAAACTATTTTCCTTCATAGGAACCACAGCAACTTCAGCATTCTGTGAATTAAAAATGGTGCAACATTGATCTTTGAAGGACAAGGAATAACCTTTCCTAACCATCTGAGGCACACTAAGCAAATTATTGAATAACCTTGGTATGTACAAAACATCTGAGATATATCTCATACCATGCTTTGTACTCACAGCCACAGTTCCTTTCCCTTCTGCCTGCATAACATCCCCATTTCCAATTTTCACTTTAGTCTTCACAGACTTATCAAGTGAAGTAAACATCTCAATGTCCTTGGCCATATGACTTGTACATCCACTATCAATGAGCCAAGACTTTGATGTAGTAGCCAAAGCCATATGTTGAGCTACAAACAAATGATCCTCAGTTTGCTGTTTCTGATCTTCAGTCACAGCTGCTTGCTGGTTAGATTGCTGGCCAGTAGAGTTTGGCTTCTGCCTGCAATTCTTCTCTATATGGCCAACCTTTTTACAATGCCAACACTGAACTTGCTTCTTCCCTTTATATCTACAATCTTTTTCCAGATGGTTTGTTCTTGAACAAGTACCACATGGAGGAAACTCACCCTTCTTCTGGTTTTGATTTGAACTCTCAGTTGTCTTTCCCTTGCCAGCTTTATCCTGACCCTTCTTACCACCTTTCCCTTGCTTCCATCCCTTTTGTCTTGCTTCAAATGCACCTTCAGACACCTCCTCACTTCTCATAGAAGTCCTTTGCTCCTGAGCTTGTAACTTACTACACAACTCAGAAACTGTGAGCTTAGTTAGATCACAGGACTCTTCAATAGCAGATATTTTAGCTTCAAATTTTTCTGGTAAGCTGATAAGCATCTTCTCGACCACCCTCTGGTCTGAGATATTTTCACCAAATAATCTCATCCTGTTAACCAACCCTATCAGCTTGTCAGAATACTCCATCACAGAATCACTCTCCTTCATCCTTTGCAGCTCAAACTCCCTTTTAAGAGTGAGAAGTTTGACAGATCGTACCCTCTCACTGCCCTTATATTCCTCCTTCAACCTCTCCCAGGCCTCCTTAGCTGTTTTCAGACCAACTATCCTGGAGAAAATATCCTCAGAAACTGCAGCATGGATAAAAGACAGAGCCTTGAAATTCTGTGTTTGCAAAGCTTTGTGAGCTTTGACATCAGCCACTGTAGAAGCATCCGAAAGAGCATTTGGATCAAAACCCTTTTCAATAGAACTCCAAAGATCATAAGCATTCAACAAAGACTCCATTCGGACAGACCAGAAGTCATATCCTTCACCCTTGAACACCGGTGGTGCTGGTAACCCAGTCGAGCTTGCCATGACTTTACAAACAATAAACCACAGATCCTGTAAGAACCTCGGAGCTCCGATACCACTGTCACAATCTGGAACTTGAATCAAAAATAACTGATAATTAGGAAGAAGAAGAAGTCAGGAAAGCTTGAACCCCTTACTTTTGTTTTCACCACTTCAACTTGAATAATAACACAGCAACATCCAAAATACAGCTTTTGACACACGTGCACTAGCATGCATACGTGGCACCATGGCTACCAAGCATAATAAACCAAACAGAAATACATGGACTAAGTTACTAACTAGTCCTTACAAAATATTAACCAACATGTAATAAGAGAACCCTACAAAACATTTACTGCTAACAGTTCTAAATGCTAATATAGTCATATGTACAATAAATATAATTTACGTTCTCTGTTGCATCCGTAGAGTTCATGTTTACTGTTTTCTTTCTAAACATGATGCCGTAATACATAATCAGTAGATCACATAATCCGAGCCTCTTGTAGTGGCAAACGTACCACTGATTTAAAAGAAGTGCTTTGTATAAAAAAAAAAAAAAAAAAACTAGTGCTGGATTTCCCAACTGATGTCAATTTTGTGACTGATTCTTCACTTGAGATGTATATAATATACGTATGCTTTTATTTGTCATACCTGTACTGCTGCGACCATTGTCTGAAAGCATATGCAACTGTCATAGTTATATTGCTATCTGGTTCCTGAGTTAATTTCTAGCTTTTGTAACACAAATTGCAGTTATGGTCAATGTGCCTGGATACAAATCGAAAGCCACGCATATTTGGTTGGGAGAAGAAGCTGCGACGGTAGATTTTATTCTTGATCCAGAAGTCATGACCAATGTTCCTGTAAGAAGTATTTGTGATTGCAGCTATTGCTATAAAAGTGGGGCAGAATACTTTTTGGGCTTCACTTTGAAGTTTATTTCATTGTGATTGTTTTCTTAGCACTCATTTACCTGTTGTTAAGCAGGAGAATGAAATTCGAGCTTTTTAGGCATGGACAGTCGACAAAAAGGTTGGCTACAGTCTGACCCTCCCACTGTAACATTCAATGTAACTCTATACCAAAAAACAATAAAATGAAACATTTTTTAGGACTAAGGAAAGTGCCTTTGATTGTAGTTGTTCATTAATCATTGCCTACATAATTTTTCACTGCTTTAGTTTATCATTACGCTTACGCCACAGGCAAACATGTGGTCCGGGCTTAGATTTGATGTCAAATGGTCCAGGGTTGGATTTGATGTCAAATAGTTGGTAGAAAGGTCTTGTTTATGCAAATGTGTATAAAACTATTTATATATCATTAAATTCATAAAATGGATGAAAGTATAAATATTATTTCTCAGATTTTGTGTGTGGTGGGTAAGTTTGTGTACCACCCAATTCTTGTATATGGCTTGACCACCGCGGCTGTGACGTTGGCCAATACACAGTTTGTTTTTGAGGTAAGCGGGGGTGGAGACTCGAATCTGGATAGCACCCATTCAAGTATATGCCATAACCACATTGGCTGAGAGGTTGTTAGCCAATACACTTTTTTTTTTAGACAAGTAGGGGTGGGGAATCAAACTTGGGTACCACCCAATTCAACTATAAGCCTTGACCACCTCGGCTGAGAGGTTGTTGGCCAATACACAATTGCTAAGCGCAGCTGCCCTAAAGTTGCACCAAAATCACATTGGACTGGCAATCCGAATAGACAGGATCACAAGTCCAAAACACATTTCTTAGAATACTGTTGTATATTATTTTTTATCTGTTCCCAAGTCTCTTAGGCAGAGTTCCGGAAACCAGCATGAAATCTTTATTACAGGAAAGCAGGTCAGTAGAGATGACCTCTTCTATGCACGTTGAGATGTCCATTTACAGCTAGAAGTAGAGCAGGTCAATAGACATGACCTTGCAGAAAATTACTTGATCACATTATTCTCCACATAGTTTGGAACCACCTTCCTCCAATACCAATTTGTTAAGATGGTGCAGCATTACTTCGAAATCATCTTGGCTTCTGAGGAGGCTGAGTCGTACATAGCGATCTTCTGCACCGAAAATTTTACCTGCTCGACCTGTGATATTGCCTGCTTTCAGGACTCTGTAACAATTTTTATCTTTTTCCCTCTCACACTTCAACCATGCATAACCTGTAGGAAATTAAGTTCCAACATTATATCTATTGGTGCATGAAAGAGAACAGTTCGAACAAGCAACAAGAAATAAATTAAGAACACACATAATTTACGTAGAAAACTCTCGAAAGGGAAAAACCACGAAGAGAGCCAGATAAATTCACTATGTCGAGAAAACATGTATAAGAGAGTGTTTTGAGTGACGGTCTCGGGGTCCGATATCTTTGCTACCATCTTATACCTCTAAAAAATTTCTACAAAATTGTTCACCAATTTTTATCGCACCACGAGCTTTTAAGGTCGGACCACAAAAAAATTCAGGTCACAAACTTGAACAGTTCATACAGAAAAAAGCTTAATTATGTCTCGGAATTACCCGGTGAAGCTTCTCTGATTTTGTTGAAATAGGTGCAATTTTCAGGAGGGATTTCTTGAAGAGAGAAACGTTTCGACATTGATATCGTCTTGCTTAGGCGTTCCCAGCGACTGCTCATTGTCTTGTAACCAAAATTGAACAAATCTCTTGCTTCCCTATCAAGTACTACTTTCAGAAGCTTTAGTGCTCTCAATTGAGTATCACGAGAAACACCCATTGTATTTAATTGCATATACTGCATCATTCTTTCATATACTGCTTTGTCCTTCACCATTGCCCATCTATGTCATCACAGAGATAAAGTTAGAGCTTTGTCAAGACTTTTGTGGATTTAGAGAGTTGTGATGTGATAAGGGTGTTACCCGAACCGCGAGCCAGCATGACCGGTGAGTTTGGAAATGGTAAATATCATGAGATCATCATCTGCTGGAGCTGGAATTCCTGTAAAATGAGGCCAATAGTAGGCGCGATCATGGATTGCCTTGACGTATGGGCTACGAAGAACTGCCTCATTCAATTTTCCATCAGGATTGTTGGGTGCAGTTACAAATTCAATGAAACTCACATTAGCATCTGCATTCTTATTCATCCATAATGATGTATCTCCTTCAAACTTGAATTCGACAGAGTTGAAAACTTCTGTTTGCAACTGGTAAAGTTGATAGTAAGGGATTGAGACTACAACCTTTGCAGGTGACGAGGAATTAAGAGGGGACAAGGCGTAGACTGCAGTGATAAGGAGTTGGGTGGAGCCAGCACCAAAAAGAATGTGTCTTCCTTCAGTGACTGCATTTCCAACAATGGCATGTAGTTTACGGATCTGCTTCTCGAGCTCGGCTGAGATGAAGGATGTATCATGGTACTGGTATCCCATCCTGTGCCACCCTGCTACTACAAGTGCACTACTGGCTGCATTTTGCATCCAAAAGGGCTCCAAAAAATATGGATCCCCACTGCAAGCACAACATTATGCGTATGACTATTAACTACTGTCCTTACTGTTAGTTAATTACAAAATTAGGGATCGACACTCTAAACTTTAAATTCTAAATCCTAACTTCTGGATCAAGACCGAACATTTAGAGTTGTACCAATTTAAGTGCATTCTGATATGAACGTCTCACATCACTTAGATATGGAAGTTGTGGTATAAGAAGGACAAATGACTTCCTTGATCAGCGAACAAATTTTCTACACAAAATCCCATTAGGCTTTGTTGATTACAACCAATCAGCCCATATGTGGCTGCCTGTTCGATGATTGGACATGATAAGTGCGTTTATTGACCCACGCTTCTTTTACATTCTTTTAGCCAATTGAGAGCTACTTTTATGTTAATAAAGAAACTGTAGAACTATGTCACTACATAATCCACATTGAGAGAGATGAGATTTTTCTGGCTTTTGGCACTAGAGGCGATGAACTTCACATCCAAGTATTCAACTATTAATTTCTCCCTCGTAAATTTTGTTTGACAGGATGCTTCATGTAAAACAACTATGAATTTCTATGTTCTTCATTCACCAGATTCCAATTCAAACCATGTTCATTAATTTTCCTGGGTATGCCTGTTTTGTGTTTGTGAAAAAGACAGGAACAGAGAGAGAGAGAGAGAGAGAGAGAGAGAGAGAGAGAGAGAGAGAGAGAGAGAGAGTACCCGTCAGCATCTGCAATACAAGTAGAGTTGAATTGAGAGCAATCAGAACCTCCATAGCAAGAGTTGCACTCACAAACAGGAAGATTTCCATCAAGAACCAAGCCATCCAAGTAGGCTCTTCCATGGCCTGAGCAATACACAGCTGCCACAGCCTCTGCTTCAGTTGCAGCTCTTTTGGTCCATGACAGATCCCAACCACCACCCACATACAGATTAATAATCGTCAAAATGTTCAGAACTATGGAAGTCACCAGGCATACCATATACTTGGAGCTTAATTTTTTATCCATTTTTGCTTTTCTTTGGAAGATCCTTCCTTTTCTTCTTGTTAAAATGGTTTTTTTTTCACAAGAAGAACAAGAACAATAGTTGGTGATGTTACATTTCTTGATGATTTTTTTAAAAATGATTAGGAGAATCATATATTGACCTCTTTTTTTGGGCCTTAACTAAAAAAGAAAAAGAATCCTTTTTTTGCTCATTTAAAATATATATATATATATATATATATATAGTCTTTCACTATCTGCCATTTTGGCATGGTCAGGCCTGCTTGGGGTCTGCTATACTAAAAAAGAAAGGTGTTTATAATTTTTTACTCGGTGGGGCTAATTCCACTCCATTTGTCATCGGCCACACCATCAACAACCCTTTAAAACTCAATTATCTAAATACATCTATCTGTCAATATCATCTCCCGATAATCTATTCCCTCATTTTCTTCCACTGTGCTATGTTTTTGCCCTCATTTGTTGTCATGGACGACTACGATTACAAGGTCGATTCCAACTATGGAGACTTAACCGACGAGGCTATTCGACAACGATGAGATAGACGACCAAAAACTTCTGATAAGTCAAACCGGTAAAGGGTAGAGTACAATTAACTCTACCATTTTTTAAATCATGAATATCATCACGCATATACGAATCTTATGATATAATTTTTATCTTAAATAATGATTAAATTCATATCAAAAGAGAAATATATTGTTTTATATTTATATTTAACAGTCCAAAATTTTAATGTCTTTTTCATGTTCAATTTAATTTGATTTTTTGTTGACACCATATTTAGACTCGTAAACCTGATCAAAACACATTCATACATTTTTTATTTTTTAATTTATAGCGGCTCTACAAAATTATAGCAGGGCCATTCCTTGGATATATGATGGAGATATATATATATATGTTTGGCATTAAGTTACAGAATCTTTTTACATCCCCATCATTGTTACGTGCTAAACTGATTTTACATATGAATTTTTTGGGACCTTACCATACTTTTATTCAAAGTTTAAGTTGTATTAAAAAAATTTACTTTTTTTTCTTTTTCCTGGTGTCAGATTTAAGTATTTTAATTTAAATTAATCTGGATATGATTAATTAAATGCGTTCAAAAATTAAAACAATTCGAATATAACATGCAAATATTTCATTAACACATTTGTTATCCATTGTCACGCCTAGCTGCAAAATGTCCGATTGGAGTCAAAGCTATTATCTTTAGGGCAAGCTCGTCAGTCGTCACCAAACCACCAACAAAATGCATAGTGAGAGACCAAGAGAAAACTCTTGGTACTGTAGCATCTAATTCACAAATTTCAACCCGACCATCAACTTTATATAATTTATTATGCAGATATCACAACATAAAGGATTTGAATCTGTGACCAAATATTGAAGAGTCTCATCCTAGTTGGATTAACCATCCCTCCTTGGTGTGTAAAAATGTAGTCAATATTCTCATTCTTGGTTCGTTGTCATAATTTTTTCAACTTGGCCTTGCAAGTATTTTTCAAGATTTTAATGACTGGAGTGCTTGGCCCACCAAATGTCTGTGTTCAAATAATAACAATAATAATGTCTTTGTCCAAATTTGTGAATATTAGGATTGTTTGGATCCTAAAGAATCTACAATTTGTGAGGGGGAATCTTAGGAGAAAAATGCCCCCTATACAGATCGTTTTTACATACGGGATGGTGATTAAAAGAAACAAAGAAAGAAGACAAGATTTGGATGCATCAAAGTACAACACGTGAGCACAATAATATTACTTATATAGCGAGAATCAAACCCGGAACTTCTATTAAATCTTAAAATGTGCTGAGAAACATTTCAAGGACATGTTCATATGAAGACTAACGAGGGGAACCCGAAACTTCTATTAAATCTTAAAAGTGCTGAGAACATTTCGAGGAAATGTTGATATGAAGACTAATGAGGGGGAAGAGTTTGAATTTGCAGCAGTTATACTGGAAGTAATCACCATGAAAAATCTATATGATGATTATTAAAGAGATTCCAGATAAACTCAAACACAAGGCACCAGTGGTCTAGTGGTAGAATAGTACCCTGCCACGGTACAGACCCGGGTTCGATTCCCGGCTGGTGCACATTTGATAAATTGTTTTGACAGAAAATTGTTTTTATTTAAAATAAATGCTCAACATTTCACAGACGTGACGAAGCAATTTGCTACTTTACTATACTTGTAGTCATGAAGCAAGAGCAGCCATAGAAGCAAGCCTATCAACAATGGAGTCAATTACAGCATGAGAGTGTTCAGTAGCTGCGAACATCAGGTGTTTAGGGGCTTCAGCCCTATCAAAATAGAAGGCACCGGGCACTAATTTTTCTTTCGGCTGTAAAGCCAACCAGAGAACTGTATCCGCCCCTTCTTCTTTTGTCCTAAGCTTCCCTGAAAACCTGGAGCAAATCAATGAGGAAAAGAAAACATGTTTAAGCAACCTGGGCCTTTGAGACTAGTAGCTAACATAAATGATTAAATACTTCCTAAGTAATTGGGGAAAAAGCATGTTTACCTTTCATTGAAACTAGGCAAACTCTTAGCCACTCCAGGTGTCTCAGCCCAGCCTGGGTGCATTGAGTAAAATGAGATCCCTTTATTCTCGTACGACTTGGCCCATTTTTCTGTTAGAGCAACCTAACAAAGAACAATAATTAGGAGTAATCATCTACAAAAATATATTAACAGGATATCTAAATCGACATGTTTTCCTCCGTTTGTGTTTTCACTAATCCAAAGAAATCCAGAAACTTGTATTCTTAACTGGATAGAAAGAAGTTTGATTATGAAGCAGAATCATAGGTAAACATTGTAAATAACCCCAGTTGGGGGAGAGAGGGTGGAGAGATAAGATCAGCTTCTGATTTAGCATCAAGAATCAGGATCAAAGGTTCATACAACTGAAAAATGCAGCGTCTCAATAAATCTGCAGAAAGCAAACATTATAAATTTGGCTCACCTGAACTCGTTTATTGCGAGCATACTGTTCAACCCCATCAAATTTCCCATCTGTAAACTGCATACAGCAAATTAGATATAAGAACTTGCAAGTAAAATGCATGAAACTAAGCGAGCTCGAGAAATTTATTACCTCTAAATCCGTGGTCAAGGGAGACGTGTACATTCCACCAGAGGAGACTGTGATGACTCGAGCATCAGGTGCAGCTCTTTCCAGCAAAGGAACCATTAATTCCGTCAGCGCATATGTTCCCAATACACTAACAGCGAAATTCATCTCAAATCTGGAGTTACAGAAATTTTAAACAAACATAATAAATTTTCTGCAAGATGGAGAATAATAAAATGAGTAAGATCGGATTTTGATGTAATCGTTCAAGAAATGGCTAAGCAGAAGCACACCCTTCTGACGTTGCAATTCTTTTATGCTCAAGCAAGCCAGCATTGTTAACCTAAAACAACAGAGCATGCCCTTTTTAGAATTTCACTCAGTCGACAAACATACCAAGCTACATTTATTTAGATTTTGAAAGGATATTTTTCAATAATGTTGCCAAAAGAATTTTTTTATTCAAAAAAAAAACTACATCTATTACCAGGTGCGAAACAAAAGAGGAAAAAATGTAAACTTTAGATACAGCAGATTAATATATCTTTACGGAAGGTTATAAAATAAACTTCACTATGCAAAAAAAATCAGCCAGTGTGCACCTGGTAGACATTACTGGTTATAGTTCGATGCACAAGTTGTCTTATAGAGAAACTACGTAGTTGATAGTGAAGGAAAAACCTTACCAAAACATGAAGAGGAACATCCTTTGACAAAAATCTGGATGCAAAAGACTTTATGTCACCAACAGATGAAAGATCACATACCTGCAAGCTAAATTTGATAGGTAAAAACAAAACGAAGTATAATTTGTCACTCAATAAAAGATTTAGCTGCAATCGCGACTTAACCGTCACAAAAAATAAATTTCAAGCAGTCTAATATAGAGAGCTTCATCCACACACATCACATTAATAGCCATCATAGGGAACCATAAAAAATTATGTTGCCAGGAATAACAGGCATGTCGAGACATAGCCTTAGGAAAAATGCATCAAACACAGAGACTTTGATAAACTAACGCCCAAAAAACACGGATGAATTAAGAAAGGTATTGTATTTTGCTAACACAAATATGTAAAATAAAAAAAAAGTAAAAAACTACTGCAAGTACGCCTACCAACAGGACATTCGCAAAAAAACACATATGATTACCCCATTCCACTACAATTGACATATCACTAAGGGAAAAATATATCAAGTAACTGGAGGTTCACTTCGTCAAACAGAAAGAGAGAAGAAAAGTACCTCTAGATGAACCTCTTTGTTGCCAGTTGTAGAACGAATCTTGGCAGCAGCAGCTTCTCCTCTTTCCTTGCTACGACACACCATAAAAACAGTTGCCCCTCTAATGAAACAAAATTAAATAAACATTAGCTAATGAAATAAAATCATTCAGTTTTTCATCTAAAACTAGATTCCAGAAGTTGAAACAAGGAGAACTTGGAACAAAATCAATACCGTGAAGCAAGGCCCTCAGAAGTAGCATAACCGATTCCTGAATTTGCTCCTGTTACAATGCAATTCTTTCCTTCAATCCGTGTCTGCATATCTTCAGCCTTAAACTTCTTAGAATGTTCCCTGGAAATGAAAGATAATCAAACGTTTTGCTTAGAAGAAAATCATTTTCCCCGCAAAATTCAACAAAAACGAGAGAGCCAACTACAATTGCTAATCAAGGGCGAGAGTCAATGTCATATACTCCCAAAACAAACTGCAAGTAAATACTTTTCTCCAAGATGCATCGTTCAAACTTTACTAACCACAACCTAGAGGGTCGGCCGAATATTCCAAACCAATGTAAACCTTCTCCCCAGAACATTAGCATCACTCATCGCATAAACACAAAGTATCTAATATGAATAAATATTTTGGAGCTCAAAGCTATAGGGTTTTACATGAGCCAATAACCCCAATAGCGATTAATTTTACTATCCAAACTCACAACTCAAATTCACCTGCTTCTGCTTCTGCTTCTGTATTTGTATGTTCATAAACAAAATCTACACAGGAAAGGCGTATATATACATCTTTACATCTGTATACATAAATGTATCACTGACCAAACAGAGGGAAAATATACGGAATTGCTTACACAAAGCCAGATTTCGTGAAATTCAGGTACCCGTACAGCCCAAAAGCTGTTGATCTCCACGCCTGTTGCAATCATCCAAACAAAAAAAAAGAACAAAGAAATTGAATAAATCAGCCGATGAGTGGAAAATCAAAAGAATGAAGAGATCGATTGTCGAAGGGAATCCCCGAAGCGATACCTTGAGAAGAAACATTTTTGAGTGCTCTAATGGTGTTGGCAGCGTTACGTTTTGATATATTTCTGAATTGAGAAATCAGAAGGATTCATATACTCGGAATTTATAATAAACCAAAATCCAATATTTTTCTGTGATAAAATAATAGCCACGTAGGGCTGTAATAAAAAGAGTGACCGGCAAGCAGCTGATGGATTGGAGCTAAAACTGGTCGTGAAACAGTTTGGTAAAATTAATGATTATTTTGTAATGTTTGATGATCCAAAGATTGAGTTGTAATCATTCCTCTATTCTAAAAGAGAGTTTTTTGGGCGATATTGTGGCGAGTTCCGATCTTATTTTCATACCTGTGCCACTGGCTCTGCTTTTGGTCGTCCTCCGCACGTTTGTCGACCTGATGTTGGGGGCCAAAACGAAGCTTCCTCTGCATGTTCAATACATATCTCTAGCCGAAATCTGCACGTTCGTCAACTTCTTCTTTCGATGACGGTAAGTGATAAGTGTCAGAATATACATTCTTAAAGTGATAAAATACTACCATAGCAATGCCAAGAAATTGTGCTTAAAAGCTCAATTTTCAAGATTATTGTACTTAAAATCTTCTTGGATGTTTTGCAGGTTAAGAGATAGTAAGAGTTGTCAGAATGAGATTTGATCTTCAGAAAATTTCTAGAGGACACTTCAAGCTTTGTAGGAAGTATTGGTTCACAAAAATCGGAGTTCATTTGGGCCTCTAAAGGTTGCCTCGAAGTCAAGCTTGGAAGTTGCAGAATTTCTGTTTGCAGACCAGATCTTTAGAAGCCCATAACTTGAGCTTCTGATGTCCAAATTGAGTGGTTCAAAAGCCCATAATTATCTACACATTTGTATCTAGAATATTGATGAAGGGTTCGAGTTCATAATAGGCTTCGTTTAGGCCCAGAATGCAGTTGCAAGATTAGTGTGTAATTGGAAGTTGATATCATTGATGATGCCATTTCCATTCAAAGAGTGGACAATCCACCACACGAATTTGATGGACAATCCACCACCAAAAGATGGCACTAACTCCTCCACTATGTGCTCATTTTCTCTATAAATAGAGAGGAGTAGGAGAAGAAAAAAAGAGGAGAAGGATTGGAGGCAAAAAGAGGAGAAGGAAAAGAAGAAAACAAGACTTGTGTTTGTACTTGTTTTTGTAATTATGTTTTTATGTTTCATATTTTATTTGGTTATGTATAACTAAACTCTTGTTAGTTTTGGCTTGTCTTGAAGCCCTAAGCATGCTTTCAATTTTATAAGTTGTGTGGATTTCAATTTCTACAAGCATGATGATTTTGATTTTTCCATGTTATGTGAGTTATAGTATTGTGTTTTTTTGAGTAGCTAACTTTGAAACATGTATTAGAATTAATTGTTGTAGAACATGGTCAATTGGCTTGTTGAATATGTTCTTTCTTGCAACATATAATTCAGTTGAAAATGAATTATGAAAAATCAATTCTTGAATACTTAAGTACAAATACCATGTATTAGAATTCTTGTGACATTCATATTCTCTTTGCTCTTATTGGATTCTTGATTGTTGATTGATGCAGACGACATGCTAGATTTCGATTAAGAATACACATAATGAGGTAGACGTCATACACTTTACATGCAATTAAGAGAATCATACAACTTGAGTTTGACCATGACCTTGTTGTGAATGTTGTCATTATATGCATGTTAAAATTGTTAGTCTATTATTTCTTATAAATTGTTTGAATGTTTTGTGGTGGATAGTGAGTCTTAGCTATTGTTTTCATTAATATCAATTATCATTCTTGTTCTCAATGTCAATTTCTTTGTCTTAATTTTTATCTATTACAAGATTTAACCCCCCTTCCCCCCTTATAATTGTATCAATTATATTCAAGTGTTAGATTGTATATCTATTAGCATCACTCCTTGTGGGATCGACTCTTACTTATTCACTATATATTAATTGTACATTTGTAAGGTTATTTTAAATTGTTACTAACGACATAACAGTAAGTACCTCCTTTTCTTCTACCTGTTCTTCAACTCTTAGCATCCTCTCAATTCTCATCTGACAAATTGGACAAATCTCAAGCTGAAACTAAATGCGTATATACTCTGCTCTAACCTTTTCTTCTTACCATAGGTCATTATTTACAAGTTCATCTACCAGATCTTGCGATTTTTGCTGCCGCGTGACAGTCTTTTGTTCTAACCCTATTTGTAGATTCTATTTGTAGATTCTATTTTTCAGTGGTCAAATGTCACATTTATTAGAATATTTTGTCTCTATCATATTTGAATAATATAAAATGGAATAAATAAATTTGTTATTTCTCTTGTTCTGATAGATATCCGCTCTAACTGTCATTAGTACAATACCTTACAAAAATGAGGCTCCAACCGGGGTGATAAATGAGTTTTTATTATAGCACTCCACACGTTTGAAGTGCTATTTTTAGCAGTTCTTTAGAGAGAGAAGATTCTGAAAAAATGAAAGGAATACTAACAGGATAATTATGAGTTCAAATTAGAGAGAATTCTATGAGCTTGTCCCAAAATATATATATATATATATATATATATATATATATATATATATATATATATATATATATATATATATATAACACTCCATTATAACACTAAAGGTTGGAATCAACAAAAATATTAGTACTCCAAATGATCCCACTTTGGATAGGAATTATTTTGACAAAAAATTGGTGGATTCTTTCTTCAATTCTCTTTCAAATCCTTCTCTTTTTTTTCTTTTTCAAACTATCCAAACAAAGAAATTGGAAGAAAATTTATTTCTCTTCTCGTCCCCAAATACCTCAATTCAAACACACTCTTATAGATTACTTTGCGAATATCCAAAGTTTATGGGAAGAATTGCAATACTGAAGAACTTCCAGCTTGTAAGTGAAAATTTCTCATTTGATGCAGTGAAAACTCTTTTAGCTAAAAGAGAGCAAGAAAGACTAAAGCACTTCTTGATGGTCTGAATGACACATTCAGCTACCAAAGCAGCCAGATTTTTATAATGAATCACTTTCCTGTTCTTAATAAAGGATTTAACATTATACTTCAGGAAAAGAGGAAACAAAGGACAAAGGTTACTCAAGCTGAAGACAAACATATCAGAGGATCCAGTTGCAATGGCAGTGAGAAGGAGATCAAATTTTCTATAATGTGTCTCCTACGTAGGAAAACTGGGGGACAAACATAGGGTGCTGGGTATCCAAATTGTTAATATTGTTCAAGAGTTCAAGTTACCTGAAGGGAATGGAATGAATAAGCAAGAAATGGAAGAATCCAATCCTATAGTTATCCACCTACAGAAAAGAACCACCCAACAGAAACTCCATAATTGTTAATGAATTCAATATATGTTTTAGTTGGGATGGTGAAGTTGACTTTGATAACTCCTTGCAAAGACGAGGGTCACCAGGTCAACTCCCATGTCCAACAGTTTCGACGTTATTTCCTTTCATGGGACAAAGGCCCATGAGAGACGTTTTCTCCACCTGGGCTTCGGTCCAATCTCAACTGCATGCCAAGGTAGTGCAAGCCGCTTTAGCAAGCTCATTACAATATCATATCATATAATAACTTCAACCTCATTACAATCTCTTCAGACACAGACGTCTACATATGCAATACGTGAGATAAATATGCTACACTATTAACAGTCGAGAACATCACAATTACAACCGATATGGCAGGTGAATGACTCTAAACAACTATGTGGAATACTCTGTCAAGCAACTACAAAAGAATGAACAGCCAAATGAATTCCTGCTCAGTCCTAGGATTGAAAGCCTGAAAAGCAAAATAAATTTAATTAAACTTCCCTAGTATGGGTCAATCTTGTCCGAAAAAGCATTCAAGTGTAATGGTGTGAGCTCCAGATAACACACAGACATTACATATGATGCGCTAATCTTTCTTTATCCTTGCCTCGTAACCCCCTTCAGGTCTCTTTACAAGATTGTAGGGCATGTGCGTTCCAAGAAGTCTGTCCCATATGGAGAAGAAAGGCTGAGAATAGTTATACTTTGTCCCTTGTAGTTGATGATGGATGTCATGATAAGCAGTGTTGTTCTTGAAGAATATGTGGAAAATATTCCCAGGCAACCAAAGTCCACAGTGGTCATCGACAGTTTTGACGACAGCAAAGCAGAAGAAAACAACTGCTGTTCTTGCAGTCATACCTGAGACGAGAAAAGAGATTGCACCGCCAAGAGTGTCAAGCAAGAGACCCTCAAGCGGGTGATTGTAAAGGGCACCGATTGCATAAGGGACCACCAGCCGATGATGCTGGGAATGAATATGGCGATATAAGAACTTGTTCTGATGCATATAGCGGTGCACAAAGTACTGCCATGTGTCCATGACAAGCATTCCAATAATGATCTGCACAATTTGGAAGGGGATGGACGGCTGGAATGTCACCCCTGAAGCATCTGCTGTTGAGGTCAACTGTAGCAATAGCACCAAGATAAGGAACCAAAAGTCTGGCCACTAACTACACAACAAACTGCCAAAGACACAATAACTATATGCACAGAAAATTAGCAGTGGATTTAAGTTCTTGCTTTGAGTAATGATTGGCAAGCGGAAGGAACACAAAACAAAACCTAGACATATTTTTATATTATCTTTTTTCTGCAATTTGCAAAAAGAAAACCACCATTGTTGCCATGGCTTACAACTTACAAAACTTTCAAATATATCATGTTGCACCCATACAAAACTGGGTTGCTTGTATATTTTTGTATCAGAAGACTTAAGGTTCATATAATGGTGGTTTTTGAGAATATGGAAAAAAAAGTGGCCCTCCCTCCAATATATCTAGATAATGATGCCAATGACTACTGCTATTGATCCTAACAAAGAAAAAAAAATATCAGGCATGTATCATACGAGAGCACAACTGCACACGAGCCCAACATTGAGACTGATACGTACAAGAAATGAAAAGGAACAAGAAGCAAGCGTATCTCTTTTTTTTTCTTCTTTTTGTTTACATTCTCATCCCTCGAAAATTAAATTGAATTCAATCGCGCACAAGAGATAAATGGGCAGGCCTGAATTATTATTATATTTTTGCTCAGCAGAACCTGACTTGTATTTTATGAACAACTTAAAGTTGAAGGCATTTTATTTTAACTTTCAAAGTGGAAAATGCTTCAACATAATGAAGTTGGAGAAGCGAAGTGTTGATCCGAATGTTGGCTTCAGGGTCCGGGCCATATTTCAATATTTTTATAATCACAGTGTCACTCCCATACCATTTTTATGCAGTTGTATTAACATGTCAACACAAGTCTCTCCTAGATAGTGTGTAAATCTATTTTAACTTTTAAGCCATATTAAAACACAAGTGAATTGACATCTGCACCATGAAATTTGAGTTTGACACTCCTCATAACACCATGAATCACAACACAATAATAAATCAAATAAAAAAGAAACAAGCAATTACTATGGATTCAAACAAACTAACCCAGAAAAGCACTAGAGCAATTGTGGCCTGAACAAGCTGTTGAAGCAAAACACCCCTAACCACCATGGCAAGCGGCACTACATTCTTCTCTTCCTCCTCTTTTCTAGTATGCAATCGGTACTTATCCAAAGGGGGCAGCGACTGATAAAATCCGGCATACAACCAGTATACCACAATCGGGAAAAAAGTACCCATAGCTTCATCGCTCACATATCCTTCCCAAAAAACCATTTTTTTTGTTATCCCAATTAAAAGACCAAATAATTCAATTTAGCTCAAAAGTGGGATTTCATCGAGCAACTGAATTTTCAACCTGAAACAGATTTTAAAAAATGGAAGGAAAAAAAGAGGAATCAGAAGCAAAAAATCCTAATCGGGCAGGTGCTCGAAACGGGAAAATTATATGTCACAGGAAAAGCCTATCTTCGATGGAGAAATTGAAGCGTAACAAATAAGCAAAAGGAACAAGGTTCAAAGACTCACTGGATCACGAGGCCATGAAAAGGAGATATGATTCCTCGTCTTCCAGATCTGCTCCTACCAGTGGCGTGAGTTGGAACACATTCACAGATTGTTCATTACTGATTATATCGTCTTATATTAATTTAAGGGTTTTTTGGAAAAATGACCCCCCTTTTCATAATATTTGGAGATCTAACCCCACCTCTCATTCTATCTAAAGTTTAACCCTTTTGTCAAAGGAAAAGACGCTGCTGCCCTTAAACATTAAAAAACTGTAAATATGAATAGTAACTGCCTTGGGATGCGGTTTTACGTCATTTCAACAGTTTTTTGTTTTTCATTTCGACAACTCTTCTTCTTCCTTCTTCTTCCTTCCTTCTTCTTCTTCCTCTGGTTACATCATTTCGACGAACTTCGGTGGGTATACTTGTTTCGCGACGAACAAGAGAGACTACGAAGCAAGGTTAGTTTCATCTCCTTTATTTCTGTACTGTCATTTATCTTCTGTATGTTATGGTGTCACTGTTGGTTCATTTTGCCCTAAATTATTGGCTTATGTTGATGGTTTATCTGTTACATTTGTTTTATCTGTTACATTTCGTTTGGAAAATCGACAGTTCTCGTGTGTGTGTTAGATGCTTTTATGATGAAAGATTTCAACTGATGTTTCATACACACTCATACAACTCTCCTTTATTTGATTATATGAGAGTGTTTTCTGAGTTACTGAGTGAAAGTTTTATACTTTTGGTGGATAAGTGTATTATTTTTCGGGAATAGAAAGAAACATATTAACGTTGATAACTCATACTTTTCGTTGATTAAAGTATTAAATTTTCGTTGATAACAATATTAAGTTTTCGTTGATAACTTTATTTATACATGATGGTAATTCATTGTTTTCGTTGATAACCGTATAATTTTCTCGTTTAGAAAATTGTTTTTGTACGTTGGTAAAGATTTGTTTAGGTTGATAACTTTTGTAATATTTGTTTTCGTTGATAAATTTTGCAATCTCCAAGTGCATGTATTTATGTAATAACTAACCCAAAGTTTCAGTTGATAACTGTATTAATTTTTTGTGTATTATTTGTTTATTCTTGTCACTTAGGTCGACAACACAGATTTTTATGTTGATAAAATGTCTTATTTTTAGGTTTATAGATTTTCTTACTTAGGTTGATAACTTAATTTTTGGCCTCATAACCACATGAGTTTGTATGCAGAGTTCATAAATGGAATTCAAAATTCCTCCAACTAAGAGATTCGGTGCTAAGGTTTTGTCTTTCGCAAGGGTTTTTGAAACCCTTAGCGACATCAAAAGTAAGTTGAACGATGATCAACTTACAACGTTTAAGGGATCATGCTTCGGCCAGTTCATCCATTTGAAAAACATCAAATGGGCTGCTCAGATTGTTCACCAAATACTTTTACGACAGGTGCAATCAGATGAGGATGAACAGGCTGGGAGGATGATATTTAATATTGGTGGACATAAGACTATTTTTTCCATACGGGAATTCAACATGATAACAGGCCTGAATTGTCATGCCATTCCAGAGATGTCTGAATTCCTAGAAATGGTAGAGAAAGAGTATGGTGGGCAACCTGAGGTTGGGTTGCAAGAAAAATATTTTGGAGGAAGATTTTCTATATCTTGTGCGGAGTTACAAAAAGTTTTCATGAAATGCGATGACCCAGACGATGTGGTCAAACTCTAGCACTAGTCTACTTTCTTGAGACTGTGCTTCTGGGTAGAGATTCGAAGCTGCTTGTTGATGTTGATTTTTTCAGGCTGGTTGAGCATTTTGACTCTTTCAACAAGTATCCTTGGGGTACTTTGTGCTACAAGAAAACAGTGGAACAGCTTAGTAATTCACTTGTTGGACGCGCCGACAAGCTGAAGAAATCAAGAACGGAATTCGAGTGGTACAATCTTCAAGGATTTCCTCTAGCCTTCCAGATATGGGCATACGAGGTTGTTCCTTCCATTGCTGAAAATCTAGCAAACTGTGTTGATGTCACATTGATTCCGAGGATGTTAAAGTGGACATCTACAAAAGCACCAAAATCGAAGACTGTTATTGAGTTGCTTGAAGGATTAGAGGTAAAAAAAAATTCGTTGGTAACTTAATGGTTTTCGTTGATTCGTTAGTATTTTTTGTTGATAACTTAGTAGTTCTCGTTGATAACATAGTTGTTCTCGTTGATAATGCAGTATTTTTCGTTTATAGTATAATATTTTCCGTAGATAATATACATGATTTTTGTTGATAACTTAAGGTCTTCTTACTCAGGTGGAAGTGATTGATATGGTTCCTACAGAGGCGGAGGCCTCTCTTGAGTACACAAGTAATTTGATGGTTGACACTGAAGTTGTAGTGAAGAGGTCGAGTAAAGAAAAAATGTTGAAGAATAAGGCAAAAAGACTGAACAGGTCAGAACCTAATGAAGATCCAGCCAAAATTGTGGATGATTTGAAGTCTACGGAGCTGGGACTGAGGGTGAGTGCCTTGATCAATGGAATGGTAAGGGAAAATCTTTCCATTTTCGAAAATAAGATTGATGATATCTCCGTAAGACTCGAAAAGGTTGAGCAGGAAATTTTAGAGTTGAAAAATTCACAGATGAAAGAAAAGATGGTTGTGAGGGATATTTCTGTCTCAAAATCTGCTCACATGGGGTCATCATCCAAGAAGGACAGCGGAAAAGTAGATGAGACAAAGATAATGGAGAAGAGGAAGACTGTAAGAAAGGTTGTAAGGAAACCAAGGGGGGAGGGTATTCAGACAGAACAACTTAGGAGGAGCACACGATTGATGCAGGATAAGGGGAGTCCGCTAAAAGAGGCAGCGGATCTAGAGAGCAAGAAACGCATAGCACTACAAAATTTGCGCCAAAACATTGAGAAAAAGCGAAGGACTGGATATAGTAAAAATACAGATTTCAAACAGGGGGATGAGAAAAATAGAGGAGGGGAGAAAGAAGAGCTGGATGAGAACTCCAAAAGAGAGTTAGATAAGGTAGTTTCGAATATTGCTGGGCAAGTAAAAGATGGATCATCTGAATCTACTGACGATGATTCTGGAAAATTTTACATTGCCCCACATGATAAGAATAAGGATGCCATGTACGAGACGGAAAAAACATCTGATAAGTTTCATCAGGATGATAATGTGAATGTTGAGGTTGACACCACTTCTGTTAAGGTTGATAACTCCACTATCGAGGTTGATAGTTTGAAGTCTGAGGTTGATAAAGACGCCGATGCTACGGTTGATAAAGAATCTGGTGATTTGATTGATAAATCTGTTATGGGTGAGCGATTTGAAGAAGATATCAATGACGTGGTTGAAAACTCTGTTGTGGATGAGGTTGAGAAGTCTGATGCAAAAGAAGTTGTTAACGTTGTGGGTGTGGTTGATAACACAGCTGTGGAGTTTGAAAAAACTGTTGTGGGTGAGGTTGATGAAGGAAATTTTGAGGTTGATAACACAGGTGTGAAGGTTGATAAAGCCGCTGTTGGTGAGGTTGCTGAAGGAAAGATTGAGGTTGATAACACTACTGTGAATGTTGATAAAGCAGCTGTAGGTGAGGTTGATGAATCTAATATTGAGGTTGATAACACAGGTGTGAAGGTTGATAAAGCCGCTGTTGGTGAGGTTGCTGAAGGAAAGATTGAGGTTGATAACACTACTGTGAATGTTGATAAAGCAGCTGTAGGTGAGGTTGATGAATCTAATATTGAGGTTGATAACACAGGTGTGGAGGTTGATAAAGACGCTCATGGTGAGGCTGCTGAAGGTATTGAGGTTGATAAGGTCCAAAAATCATCTGCTGATGAGGTCGATAAATCTGCAGTGGATAAGGTTGAGGAATCTGTTGCTGAAGTTCAGAAGACAGAGGATCAGGTTGGTGAAGCAGTTGATGATGAAGAAACATATGACGAGAAATTGCAGTTGTTGGCAAACTTGGCAACTGAAAACACTGGTGTTCATGGTAAACGGATAAAAAAGAGAGGCCCCTATCAGGTGTCACCGTACGTTGATCCCACAAAGAAGAAGAGAAAGCCGCAACAATTTCTAGAATTTAACCCACTTTCAGAATACCCAAAAGAATGGGAAATAGAAATGGATGAATTCTACATGAATCCCGTGAACAAGGATAAGACCATAGATGTCAATGTATGTGATGCAACGAAAGAATGGTTCGATACTGTGATGGACCAAAGCAAATGGTTATTGGATACGGTACGTATTGTTCTTCATTTTGTCATACTATTTTTAATTACAAATGTCTGATGATTTACATCTTTCTTCAGCATCTTGATGTGGCTATGGATATAATACGTAAGAGATTAGCTGGAAATGCAGATATTTTCACACAAAAATGTGCGATTATGGATACCACGTTCTTTGTAAGTCATTATTCTCATTTATATAGGTTGAAAAACTACTTTATTCTGGTTGAAAAACTACTTTATTCTCGTTGATAAACTACTTTATTCTCGTTGATAAACTACTTTATTCTCGTTTATTCTGGTTGATAAAATACTTCATTCTCGTTTATTCTGGTTGATAAAATACTTCATTCTCGTTTATTCTGGTTGACAAATTTCTATTACTTCCAGTCATATGTCCAGATCAGACATAAACTATATCTAGAAGACACAAATCCATTAAAATGGGACAATGACAATCGTCTTCTATCTTTTGTCAACGGATCAAAGAGGGGAACTGAATCCTGGTCGAAGTTGGAAAAGATTTATTTTCCAATAAATATTACTTCTGATCATTGGGCTGCTGGTTGCATCGATATGGCTGAGAAGAAGATTGTTTGCTATGACTCTCTTGTAAAACACACAAGACAAGAGAAGTTCAACACCGAGATGAAGCCATTATCTGAATTAATTCCTATAATTCTAGTGCGTGCAAGTATTATCGTTGACGGCTCTCCATGGCCAGTTGAGCGTCCCTCTGATCTTCCGCAGCAAGATAATGGGTAAGTGTTGCGTAACTTTATTTGAAATACAATAAAAATCCAACGTCATAACTAACATCCACTATTTTTCTTTTAATTTTTCCAGTTCCGACTGTGGTATTTTCTGCATTAAAATCATTGAAATTCTAAGTGCTGGTAAGGACATTACGATGTTGAAGGCTCAGGACATGCAGTTTCTCAGGAAAAAATTCGCTGTGGAGACATGGAAAAATGTGATGTTGGGTAGTTAGTTTTGATTATGCTTATGTACATTTGAAGCAAAATATTTGACAGTGATTTGTTAATCTGTTATGTTATGTGTTGATTGTGGACAGTTTTAGAAAAATATCAACGAGAAATAAATGTGCTTAACGACACATCTCAACCCACACATCTATTTTTATCAACGAAAATACATATAACAAATTCGAGAAAGTAGTTATCAACTACATATATATAACATTAGTTATCAACCAGGGAGAAATATCCTTTAAAATAATTACCTACGAATACGAATACAGATTATGACGTGCCAGATTGCAGATTAATGGGCTCACTGCATGTTTGACGGTTGTGACCATCTCGATTGCAGCGACTGCATTTTCTTTTAGGCTTTCGCTCTCCGGACGACGGTATTCGATTCTTCTTCGGCCTTCCGCTTTTTCTCTTAGTTTCCGGTGGGAGCAACTCTCTGACGTCATCAACCGATACACTATTTTCTGAACTCAAAACAGGGTTTACTGGTTCTGCATACGCAAGGACAAGCATGTCTGTACGGTAGTAAGGCGAACACAAGGGAACTGTTGGTATCTTTCTAGCTCTACATGCTGCAAAAGCGTGGACGCATGGCATATGATCGAGATCGAAAACTCTGCAAGTGCACGATTTACTGGACAAATCTACTTGTCCTCCAACATCACCGTCTTTCACAAGAAAAGAATGTATAGTAATAGGCTCTACAGTCATTACTCTGGCTCTGTAAATTTATTATAACAACATAACAGTAGAAGAGCACTTAGTTATATAAATTATAACATTCGGATATCAACCATAATTACGAACTTATCAACCAAAATTTGACCCATTTATCAACGATAAGTACTTTCAACGAGAGTTTATCAACCTTACGACTTGGTCGTTTCAGACATGTCCGGCATGTGACTCGGATATCAGCCATAATTACGAACTTATCAACCAAAAATTGACCCATTTATCAACGATAAGTACTTTCAACGAGAGTTTATCAACCTTATGACTTGGTCGTTTCAGACATGTCCGGCATGTGACTCGGATATCAACCATAATTACGAACTTATCAACCAAAAATTGACCCATTTATCAACGATAAGTACATTCAACGAGAGTTTGTCAACGATAAAATATGAAATAATGATCTGAAAATTACATACCTGTCCCTTCTTTCTTCAGATACTTTATCATAATAGTCCGTCAACTCGCTTTTCATCTCAACAGCTACTAAGCGTCTATCATGAAACCATCGCTGTAATAAAGATTGCAAATGATCCATCAACCTTGTAATAGGTAAGCTGCGAGCATCCCTTAATATTCCATTCAGGCATTCAGCAATGTTGGTAGTCATGATATTATACCGTTCTCCGGGAAAATAAGCGCGAGACCATTTGTGAACACCTGCTTCCGTCAAATAATTGAAAACATTACCTGAATCAAATCTACGTATCTGGTTCATAATCTGGTGGAACTCCATCTGATTGTATGTCTTGGCTGCCTTGTAGAATACAGGGATGACGGAGTCACTAAATTTTCTTGCCTTCAAATTCTGACCAAGGTGATACATGCAAATACCATGTTTGGCATCATGAAACACTCTACGAATTCCTTTTTCAATACTACCATTTCTATCCGAAATGAAAACAAGTGATTCAATGCATCCAATAGCTGCATTCAATTTTTCAAAAAACCATTGCCACGCATCATCATTTTCTGAATCACCAACCCCGAAAGCCAAAGGATATACCTGGTTGTTTCCATCTAAACATGTGGCAACGAATAATGTTCCACGATATTTACCCTTCAAATGAGTTCCATCGACGCAAATTACAGGTCTTATACAAGTACGAAAACCTCTTAACGATGGACCAAGTGCCATAAAGCAATATTTGAAACGATTGCTAGAGTCAGACTTAATATGTGTTACTGTACCTGGATTTTTTGATTCCAATTTTGCAAAAAATGATGATAATTCAGCAAAAGATTGTTCCGGCGTACCATGCAGTGAATGTAGTGCACTTTCCCTTGCCCGCCAAGCTTTATCATAACTGATGGCAACTCCATGCACTCTCTCGAAATCCTTCACAATGTCCTTTGGCCTGTAAATACAGCTAACTCCCTCATATTTAGATTTGATGCATTCTCCCACAACCCATCCTGTCGCTTGTCGAGCATTATTATATTCAAAACAAGAGGAAGACAAATGGCTATCCCGAAATACCTTGATCATGAAAAAAGATGTATCCTTAACTCTGGTTGCTCGAAGCCACCACTTGCAGTCATCTACTTTGCATTTAACAACAAAAAGAATTTTTGTCGATTTATGCACTTTGAATTCAAAGTGCAAATGAAGAGCATGAATGCATAACTTTTTTAACAGACTCTTTTTGTCTGGAAATATTTCTCCGACTTTCAAAATGGTAGATGCATCATCAAGTACAAGATGTTGGTTGGAGGATATCGCATTACCACAACTTTGTGACTTACTAATAGAATTAGAAGCGTCGATTCCACCAGCTGAATGATAATTTGCGTTAAATTCTGATCCATGTATTTGAGGATCATTAAGATCCTCCATGTTCCTGCTGCATCCAACTTCGGCCGGATCATCCACCAAATCTGTAAACCCAATATCATATCGGTAGTCATTCAAATCAAATTCCAGATCATTAGCATCGTCAGATACGTCTCTATCAGTGACTGTAACACATAGAGATGTTCCAGGTATGCTCCTGTCGCTATTGCATCGAACGAAGAAGCGGACGTCCTTATTACTCTCAATCTCAACGGGCTCAGTTGGACCATGGACATTGTAAATGTACTTCAATTGAACATTGTATGTTTCACGATCTTTTCCCGTCAATTCATACACCATATCCAATAATTGGTCATACGAAATATCATTTGGAATGATCAAACCCTTACTCTTCCCACCTTTATACGCATAACTGACTCCAACCCGTTCCCAAGAGCCACAATAGCGTACCAATATGCTAACCTCCTCCATTTCTGAATCACAAAGATAACAAGTAGTCAACGAAAAATTTATACACAGTCCTTAACATAACACTTACATGAACATAATTATAAACCAAAAATACATACAGTTCTAAACAAAAAGTATATATATATTTATCAACCAAATGGTTATCTGGGATAAACGAAAATAATTTCAAACATATTTCCCAACGAAAAAATTGACATATATAAACGAAAATAAAACTATTTATCAACGAAAAAAAAAGACAGATAAACAAGCTTAAACATATTTCTCAACGAAAACATTAACCCATTTCAACGAGAATAAAACAACTTGTCAACGATTGTTAAAGCTACTTGTCAACGAAAAAATTTTCTGAACGAAACTACTTCTAGATGAACAATACATGCATTTATCAAATAAATATTTCACTTTGTATCGTTCGGTTGTAATATATGACAGTTCTCAAAACCAAATGCACCAGACTAACCTTAGTTTAGTGATATTCCTCCTCAAAACAAAATTAGAAGGCAAACAAAAACTGAGGACAAGATGTCCAACGACAGATGAAGCTTCGGAGCTTTGGATAAGTAGTCCGAGAAAGGATGGAGTGCTGGACACATAGAAATGACGTTGAGCACTGGTATGTTAGTCCAATCGAACACGGAGCTTGCGTTCGGTCCTTGTTCCAGAGGTTATGATCCTTTCTGGGAGACAGATGCTGAACGAGGTGAGAGATCTACCTCACTTCGAAGCTTGAGAGGTGCGAGACATGGAGGAAGAGAGAGGAAGAGGCGAGCAAGCTGCAGGCTGGTTTTCATGGGTTCTAGGGTTTTCTTGGAGGGAACGTGCATCAAAAGACGTGTAAGGGCAGCAGCGTCTTTTCCTTTGACAAAAGGGTTAAACTTTAGATAGAATGAGAGGTGGGGTTAGATCTCCAAATATTATGAAAAGGGGGGTCATTTTTCCAAAAAACCCTTAATTTAATCGAGGCGTAAGGCCCGATTAAAAAATAAAGAGTTAAACGAGGTTAAAACTTAAAAGGAATTCCGGGTGTAAAGATTTTACTGACTTTTACAGCATATAAAAATCGGTAATTATTGAAAAAGGATACAGAACCCCTTAATTATATCATAATTTGAAAAGAACCCTAAATTATGAAAAAATATATAAAGTGAGACGTTTGTTGAGTGTTGACCATCTAAAATCAGTTTGGTCGATTTTTGGTTTTGGGCAAGGCTAAGCAGAAAGAATTTTGTTGAGCCATTGGGCCTAATTTTGCAGGCCTTTTGGATCTATTTTTTAATTTATCCACTTTTTGGACATTTCATTGTTGGGCCAGCCGTGTATTTGTGTGCGTGTAGCGAGTGTAAGGATTACTGCCTACTGGACTAAGCCACATGATATCACAACATAAATGGACAAATCATTTAATTTTTATTTATCTTAAATCTGGATCATTGATTCATAAGATCAATGGTCCAGATAAAATAATAAAATATCATACTTAATTTAGTATTTATGTTTAAATAAATATATATATATAAAATATATATTTAATAATATATTAAAAGTTTCAGTGGTTCGGTTTAAACCAAAACCTATATAATAAGAAACCAAAACCGACCAAATTTTTTTAAATCATATTTAAAAAATTGATCGGTTCGATTTTATTATTTTAAAAAAGAAAAAATCGATCAAACAGTTGGTTCAGCCGATTGGTTCGGTTATCTCAGTTTATCTTACAGGCCTATTTGTAGGTTACAAAACAGTGGATCCCACAAGCAAAACACTTTTGTTAATGGCAAAAAACCAAAAGGAAATGCTCACATACGAACGTATGGGAGCATTTTCCATTACATAATGGGAAATATGCCTAGATCCTCCCAAACTATGGTGTATGTGTAAATGTCTTTCTGAACTAAAGTAAATGGTAAACATAAAGAAAACGGTCATCTCTACTAAACCTGATTAAAAACATAAATAACTGGCAACACATGGGGGGCCTTATTCGCACAAAACAGAAACTATAGGGAGCTATTTGCACAAAACATAAAATGACCAAATTCAGAACAACAACAATAATCCTGTCTAGAAATATACTGTCACAGTCCTGAAAATCAAAACATAAGAACAATCTCATGTCCAAAAACAAACAGTCACATACATAGCAATGAAGTTATCAAATCCTACCCAACTATCAAGACAAAAGGGTGATGTTGTCTTCAAAATCAGTTTGATCTCTAGTTCAGTCTCATTTAGAAGGTCTGACAATAGGGATCTTAGGGCGAGGAGGTCATTTTCTAAGATTTTTTTTTGAGAGATTTTTATTGGAGATTTTGTTCTTGACATTGGTGGAACAAAAGGCTTCAAACATGAAGCACCAGTTGGTGGTGGTGCTACTCTGACAGTAGGGGCTGGAGCTTGCATTTCTGGAGGGGTGCTCGACTGGCCAACTTGTGACTGGGCAGGGGTAGAGGTGCTTGACTGGCCAACTTGTGACTGAGCAGGAGTAGGGGTGCTTGTCTTGCTGCAGCCAGAGCAAGACATGTTTTGACATTGTGTCTTGTTTTGGAACATTTTCTACGTCTTAGTTGCTATTTAAATTGCGAAAATGTCATGTAGCCCATCTTTAAGTAGCCCATGGTAGCCCATATTGATTGAATTTGAGCTGGCAGTGACACATCACGGCTCAGCTGGAATTGTTGACTTATATGACTTTTTTTAGGTTTGTTTTTGAATTTTGAAAAACCCAGCATTTATGTCTCCTATTACTCATCTCTTTGTCCGGCATTTATGAAATGCGAGCTCCAGGTCCGCCTCCTTATCTTTGTCTGAAATTGATATTAACTCCAAAAGTTATACAGATCCGTCATCTAGCATTTACGACATTCAAGCTTCGTACACTATCGGTGACTCTGTCTGAAATCGTGTTTGATAGCTTCGTTGTCAGATCCAGATCCGGCATCTCGACAATGGCAGATGGGTATTCATGTTGTTTTAAAGATTTTATGTTTATGTTTAACGATTTTTGGTTCGAATGATGTGTAAAGAGTTTTCTGTGTGTTATCTTTGTCTATGAACTCACACGGTCATAATGATCTTGTTTTTTTTTTATTATTTATTTCCAGGATAGACATAATCGATTGTTGTCATGGTTTGGATTACCATAGTCCTCCTCTGGTTGTGAACTATACCGATGATGTTGTCGATGAATTTGAAGATATTACTATTGCTGTTGGAATGGTTTTTGAGAGTGAAGTTGAAATTTTTGAGTTGTACAAGAAACATGGTGAGCTCAATGATTTTCCGGTGAAGCGCAGAACATCAAATAAGGATAAGGATGGGAACTGCAAGTTTGTGACATTTACTTGCGCAAGAGCAGGTCGGTGGAATTTTCATTTTAGAATATAATGCTAAATTCTTCTGAAAGTGTAATCCATTAGTTTTAATAAATGCGGTTAATTATTCAACTGAATATCCCAATGTAGTAAGTCATCTGTTTGAGTAGGCACCTAAAACTATAAATTCTTTTGGGATGTTTGATGTACTGTTTTTTGATTTCAGGCAAACTAATTAGCCGGTCGAAGAATGTTAGAAACCATCGTTCGTCTCAGAAAATTGGATGTTATGCTAGGGTAAGATGTCGTGCAGTTATGGGGGATAAATGGGAGATTACTATATTTGAGGACGAACACAATCATCCTTTAAGCCCTAGCAAATCTAGGTTTTTCGTTTGTAATAGGAAGATTAATGCTCATGTGCAGAGGCAGTTACTTATAAATGACATTGCTGGGATTAGGCCAAATAAGAGTCATAGTGCACAGGTTATTGCTGCAGGAGGTCATGAAAAATTAACTTTCTTGCAGAAGGACACTCGTAATCTCGTTGCCAAAGTCAGACAGATGAGGATGGGTGTGGGTGACGCTAGTGCAATACAAAATTATTTTGCTAAAATGCAGTCTAAGAATGAGGGTTTTTTTTCTTTGATAGTTTGGGATGAGGAGGGGAGGTTAAGGAGTGTTTTTTAGGCTAATCTCGTTGCCAAAGTCAGACAGATGAGGATGGGTGTGGGTGACGCTAGTGCAATACAAAATTATTTTGCTAAAATGCAGTCTAAGAATGAGGGTTTTTTTTCTTTGATAGTTTGGGATGAGGAGGGGAGGTTAAGGAGTGTTTTTTAGGCTGATCCTCGTAGCAGAGTTGCTACCCGTGAGTTTGGTGATGTTATTACTTTTGATACTACTTATTTGACAAATAAGTATGACATGCCTTTCGCTCCTTTTGTCGGAGTAAATCATCACGGCCATTCCATATTACTTGGGTGTGGCTTGGTGTCTAATGAAACTACAGAGACATTTACTTGGTTGTTTACAACATGGCTTACGTGTATGTATGGGGTTGCTCCACATGGAATAATAACGGATCAAGATAGAGCTATGCAGAATGCAATTCAAATAGTTTTCCCTAATGCTAGACATAGGTGATGTTTATGGCATATTTTGAAGAAGGTTCCTGAGAAGCTTGGTTCATTCAAGGAGTACAATCAAATAACTGCTGCAATGGGGAATGTTGTTTTCGATTCCCATACTATTGATGAGTTTGAAGGCGGATGGAATTTGATGGTTTCAACATATAAGCTAGAAAACAATAGTTGGTTGAACAATTTGTATTCTGATAGGGTCAAGTGGGTTCCTATATACCTGAAGAAAACTTTTTGGGCAGGTATGTTATGTCATTACATAGTTTTTTTGTATCTGAAGATTCCATTAATTTTAATCAGTGGGATTACCAATTCCGTTGGTTAAAATCAATGGAATTGTTTATTCCATTGTTTAAAACCAATGGAACTTGACTGTATACAATGTATGATCATTCATCCGGTTATGATGTTTTCAGGGATGTCAACAACTCAGAGGAGCGAGAGTATTAATGCATTTTTTGACGGGCATGTGCACTCGAAGACAACACTAAAACAATTTGTTGAGCAATACAACAACGCATTGAGAGATAAGGTTGAGAAAGAAACTCTTGTTGATTTTAATTCTTTTAACAAGCAGCTGCAATGGGTGACATCTTTCGAGATGGAAAAACAAATTCAGAAATTATATACTGAATCGAAGTTCAAGGAGTTTCAGAAAGAGTTGTGTGGGATGGTTTATTGTCGGATTTTGTCTGTTGAGCCCATTGCTCATTTTAGAGTTTTCAATGTTGAGAAAGACATTGCATATGGGGAGAATTGTAGGAAGAAAGTTGTATTTAAGATTTTGTTTGAGGAATCTATTTTGTCAGTCAATTGTGTGTGCTGCAATTTTGAATTCAGAGGAATGATATGTAGGCATGCCATTGTTGTGCTGGTTCGCATGGGTCATTATTTGCTTCCAGAGAAGTACGTGTTTGATAGGTGGAGGAAAGATTTGAGGAGATGTCATTCTCGAGTGAAGATTAATTACGATGGATGGATTGCGACAATGGAGCAGCGTCGATATGACGAGCTTTGTACATTATTTAGCAAGGTTGCGGACTTGGCTGCAACAACCGAATCGAAGTACAAATCAGTGAAAGCTTGGCTGGAGAGTGAATCTAAGACAGTTGCACAAGTAACAGTCGATTGCTTACTGTCAGGTTCAAATGAGAAGGATCCACTAATCAAACGTTCAAAGAGGCGTCCTCGTTGTGTTAGGAAGGAAAAAAAATTTAAGCGGAAACGAGGTGGCAAAGGTCATGTAGAGGATAGCACATCAATGACAGATCAATCTATAGGCCTTGACGATATATCAGTATATATTAAATCTTATATATGTTTACGGATTAATACAATGTAATTTCATTCAACTGTATTAATTTCATTTAATTATTGATCCTTTTTTTTACAGGAAGGATGATGATATGACAATCATGTGGATGACGGACGAATTAATTCTGAACATTTCCAGAACTTTAATCGGATTATGTTATGAATTTTTATTTCCTATGGCTTATGATGTATAACAATTGATATATTTTAATCTTTTGGACAATGTGATGTTTTATATTGTTTTTATGCTTCATTGATTGATATGTAATGACTTTGATGAACGAGAGTATTGCATGATCCGTTAAATGGAATTCATGTACAACATTGGAATTCATTTGGTCCAGTGATTATAAACAATGGAATTAGACTATTCCACTATTTAAAATCAATGGAATCTGGAAACCCATATGCTTATGTTATTTTATTTGAAGGATTATTAATAGGATTCGTCTATTCCACTAATTAAAATCAATGGAACCTGTAATCGAAAAATCATTAAGCCATTAATCCTAAAAGCAAATGAATGGTGCAATGGAATTCGACTATACCATTGTTTAAAATCAATGGAACCAGTGATTTTCACAGTCCTCAAGTGTTTTCCTTAAACAAAAATATATATTACGTGTTCCCCACGGATATCTCATGCCAAAATACATTTGTTTGTACTAACAAACATTACAAAATAAAGGTTTTCAAATCCAACAGTCATTTGGAACTACTTGCTAACATTGTTCTCGCCATCGAAACATTCTCGTCCCACGAACGACGCCTGTCACTCAGAAAGTCATGCAGTACATCAGATCTGAAGCTTGCAATGTCATCTGCTGATATATTCCTTGGGATAGGGAGTCTGCTGAATATGTGGTCCATGATGAACATGACAATTATCCCGCAATCCAAACTGTTCATTGATAATGAGCTACATTACACATTTATATTGGTAATTATAGTTTCGTTTAATTATGCTCAGTATATTACCTTCCAGGAGCCTGTTGTGGTGACTCAAGGAATGTGATATTGCCTTTTGGTTCGCATCTGAGGTGTTCTGGCATCATGCTGTTGTAGCACTTTATCTGTAGGGAGAAGATAATTTATTAAGAGAATTGAACTCTATGAAATTTTGGCAATAACATATGGGATAGTGTTCTTACAAATTCATTGGCATCTTTTGAGTAAGGATCTCTTGCAGTTTTAATCCTTGGCAGCAATGAATTGTAATGTGTCCACAATCCATCCCATGTGTCATGTACTAGCAATGTCCAATGATCCGCAACAAGTTTGTCACCTTTTGCATGTATGGGGAATAAGAGGTACCTGTACGTATCACGAACCTCCATCACTTTGCCTGTCACATGCTTTTTGAAAAGCTCGATTTTGCCTATTCGTATGAATGCCTGCAACAAAACATATATTTCATTTGGTGTTTTTGTTATTTAATTTATTAAACCAGTGTCATGTATACCAGACTAGAACTCGTAAAAGCAATCGCTTTGCCCATTTGAAGTTCTTGGGTGTCTTGCTCTGTCTCTGCTTTGCTCATAGTCAATATCTCCGAATATGAATCGATGACCTAGATGTTGTAGCATAATAGTGTCAATAACCTATTCAAATAGTGCATAAGAATTAGTTTTCATTTAAATTAGTCACTTACATTATTCGAAATCATCTCTGTGGTACATAAGGCAACAGCTTCTGCGTACGAGACTGCGTTTGCACCGGACCAAATAACAGTGCTGCCATAAATTACCAGTTAGTATTCTATTAATTAATATCAATGGATTTATCAATGCCATTGTTTTAAAACAAAATCCACTGTTTTAAAACAATGGAATTATCAAAATCCACTGTTTTAAACAATGGAATTATCAATGCCATTGTTTTAAAACAGTACTACTGTGGAAAATATTGGGAGTATACTTACTCATTCGTGCCAATGTTACATATCTTGTCCATCTTCTCCCTGTCTTTTGCCAACATGAACTTGTTTCCCTTTGATTTTGATGGCAATGGTCTTGCCTTCTTGTTTGATATAGGGTCTTCCATGTTGTCGACACAGATTGCATCATCAAGCTTCGTTTCTGGACGTCTTTTCCTACAAAGTGTTTTACCATTATCCCCAGTGCTGTCTTTGTAGCCCCATTCATAATCAAAATCAGAATCTTCAGTCTTTCTTTCAGTCATTTCCTTATTCTTCAAACGTCCTATCATAGATGGTGGGGTTTTCGCTACTACAACTTTTTGTACTGCTTTCCCCCTTTTCCTGGCTCTCATTTTTTGAATTCTTCTTCCAATGCCTCTGCCACTGCAAAAACTTGTTTCTCCTTCATTCCTTGTTTCACTATCTGGTCCTAATTTGGCAGCAGCGGCAGTTGTTATGGGTCGTATGTCTCGCAATTCTTTTACAAGTCCATTCTTTTCAGTCTCCACCTTTAGCTTATCTTCATTCAATTTTTGTATTTGAAGATTTAGAGTACAATTGCTCTCCTCGAGTTCACGGACTAGGCCTTTGTGCCTATCTAGTTCACCCTTCAACTCTTGCACATCAGATTTCAGCAAATCAATTTCCATGGTTAGCTCTGCTCGGTCAATCTCCTTCGCAATGTCTAACACAGAGTTGTCTTTTTTATGCATTTCATCTCGTGCTCTTTGTAATTCGGTACAAAGATTAGAATTTCGTTTTTCTGCTGCAAGTTTTGCTTGTTCTAGGGCTCGAACATGATCTTTTAACTCTTGTTTCTCATTCTGTTCTATATTCAATGCTTCTTTCATTTTCTCGAACTTCACTTCTTCTAAGCTTCTTTCATGCTCGATATCACTAATTCGCATCAAAAGATCTTCAACCTGCTTTCGTGTTTTACAAAGTTCTTCACTGTCTTCGACATTCTCATTTATATGTGCATCAATAACTCCTGCTGTATTGTCGTTTGCCACATTGACATAATGTGGTTCATGAAGCAGTTGATGCGCGTGACCAATTATATGTGGTTCATGAAGCAGTTGATGCGCGTGACCAATTATATTTCCTCATTTCATCCACATTGTACACATACTGGATTAAAGCCCAAGGCAATGTATCACCTCTCGTCGAGAAGAACAATGTCAAACAGATATATAGTGTCAGCAGCCTTGCCACATCAATTGCATCTGTCGTTGTTCTCCCTGCCATCGCTTCACGCAAAGCAGCTTTTATGTTCCTTGATCTGATGATTTTCTCCTTCTCAAATCTTTTATTAACAAAGTCCAGCTGCTCTGGTTTAGGTTGCCGTGCCAAATTCATCAATTCATTGCCAGATGATACCCCAAAAACAAGTGCGACATCATGCTCAGATACTCGAACCTTCTTCTTTCCCAAAATAAAAGCTTCATCACGCACGTCGTACTTCTTTATGATTGCACACAGGTTGTCATCAGTTTTCCTAAGCTTCACATCTGGCACTTTTCCAATCCATTGTTTGAAGATGTGCCAGAAAGGTGTTTTCATTAGCATTTGCAAATGCTCTTTTGTAAATTCTAAGCTTGTCATCAATTTCCCAATAGCCTCTAGATTTGACTTGTACTGGAGAGGGTACACTTGCTTGACCTCCACCTTCTTCTCGCCTTCGTTTGCTTTCTCATGTTAAGAAGCTGTGATGTTCCATAGGATAAAAAACAGTTATTCCATTACTTTTCAACAATGGAATATCAAATCCATTAATAATAATCAATGCCATACCATATGCATCAGTCTTAACTCGCTGTCATAACTCATAAGCAACTCCTTCCTATTCTAACTAAATTTCATATTGACTTACCTGGTTCAACCTAATTTCCATGCTCACTTTATTTCAACAAAAACAGTGGATTCAAAAAACGCTAAACAACCAAAGTTTAATAGTGACAGACACTATGATATGCAACAACTATATCAATCACAGACGGAAAAAACATCTAAAGCCTTAACGAGTTTGATCAGATGCCTACATTTTGATTTCATTATTCCACTGTCACAAACGACTTGTAAACTATCACAGTGCTTAAATCATAAATTATTTCATGTAGTATTATAAACAATGGAATACCTTTTGTGCAGAAGTGCTTGATTTAGCCACGAATTGACAGCACTGTGAAAGGGTGAAGAACGAGCTAGGGTTCCCAGTATCCGGAATCGCCTGACGGATGATGCTCTTCTTGTGATTTCTTGTCTCGTTTCGGCCACGAAAACTTGATTTAGCCTATCGCCAAACAAAGATTCTATCCGCCGTAGCTTCCGTCACAATGTAGAGGTGCAAATGAGGTGGTCTCGCTGTGTACAGTTCCAGAAGGTCGAATCCTGAGTTAGAAGAGAAAGTGAGGTCACGTTTTCCCTCCTTTCAGCTCGGTCTTGATTTACGAGCCGTTATTTTATTTTCAAAAATGCACAGTCATCAGCTGAGTCAACCGCCACTCAGCTGCCACATATACGTGGGCTACCATGACTGTGGGCTACCTAGCGCTCCCGTTTAAATAGTGCAACGAATCCATTAGCCGAAGTCGGCCAAAACAGATCGTTGACAGAGATGTCGATACGGGGGAGAAGAGCTTCCGGTAGGGCTGAAACGGTGGCAGCGAACTACGCATTTGGACCCCTTGACGATGACGTAATCATAAAGCAGAGGCTTCTTACTCGCACCACTACCACCAGAGGCGAACCGCCATTCAAGAAGCTTCAAAAGAAGTTCACGTCCTTTGCAGTTGAGACGAACAAGGAAGAGGACAACTACTCCGACTGCGCAAAACTGGCGAAGGCGTTCTTGCAGGAGGTGTCCACTTTCGAGATCCCGCTTCTCAAGAGTAGAGCCGTGATTGATGCTAATGTTAGGGAGAAAGAAAACTTCGACGAGCTCAAGGACGAGATTGATAAACAGATTTTTCAGGCGCAGGTGGACATTCAAGACCTGAAGAAGCAGCTGGAGGAGAGTAAGATTGAGAGGCAGCACAAGGAGGAGTGCGAGGCTATCAGGAGATTGGTTTCGATGCAGCCACCGAGGTCAGAGACACACAAGTCTATAACAGAGCTAGAGAAAGAAATTACCGAATTAGAGGCTGAGAATACTGCCACTTCGAGGTTGCTCGAGCTTCGGAAGAAGCAATTCGCTCTCTTGCTTCATGTGGTATGTTCATTATAATTAGATTACATACTTGCTTACTCTTGTTTCACATGTTATTCAATTTAGTCAATAGAATGTTTTAGTCACTGATGCAAATGTTATCCGCCTTTGCGAGCTGATGAGATTGTGTAGCCTGTTATTTGATTAAACCTCTGTTTCACGCGGATCCAACTGTTATATGGGGTAGCCCGAATTGAATAAGGGGATTGCATTTTTGGTAACTGTTGCATCCCTTTTTTCTTTTTCTTTTTTTTCGCCTTTGAGCATAGTGAAATCTGGCAATCCGTGCACGTAGCCCTGTTCTTGGGTGAACCACCTGATATTTGTTTGATGCTTATGATAGTTGATACTGCTTCTGCTTTATTGATTTATTCCTAAGAATAGCCAGGAACATGCCATTTGGTACCGTATTTCATTCCACTTCCAGTATCTGAGTGGTGAAGCTGAACGTTGGAAGTTCCTTTTTATGAAAAGGGACAGTAGTTAAAGTAATGCATAATAAATCAAGGTTCTCATCAATTAACATGGCTCTTAATTGATGTTGCAATAACACTATTCTAATCGTCTAGAAAGTTGGTTATGCTTTAATGACGGCAGCTCTAAGGGAATAGGAGGAGGTCAAAAAGGAGGAAAGTTGGCCATCTAATCAATCAAAAGAAACTAGCCATCATATTCTTTCTAGTGTTGGAAGGGTTGAGAAATTGAGAATAATTGTATGGCTCTCATTTGGTGACACTTAAAGGACTTGAGATGAAGATAGAGGTTGATAGGCAATCCTTTATAATTCCTGATCAAGATTAAGCCCGTTGGCAAATTGTTTCAATTGATGGTCTGATTACTAGTAGATGGGGAAAAGAAAATACTGATACAACTTTGACACTATACTTGAGGTTATGTTTTCAAAGCTGGTGGATAAAGGAATAGGCTAAGGATTTCATTATAAGTATTTTATGATTATCAAGTCAACATGGGTTTGTAATTTTCGTGATAGAACTAGTCATTATTATGGTTAGCACTTGGTGTTTCAGATTTGGAAGGTCAAGATACCACCGTAGTTCTTTTTTTTTTTTTTAGTTTTGTGGAGCAAAATCCTCACTATAGACTATTTGCAAAAGAGAGAATTAAGTCTCACCAACAGATGTGTTACTTATGAGGAAGAAGAAGAATCTGAATCTATCAGTATACCTTCTTTCTCTGCACCTGCACAAAATAAATACAAACTACAATATGTATCGTCATCGGCATGATGGGTTGATCAACGGTAGTATGGCTTTGCAGTTCAGTACTTGGGGACTACTATCCAAAGACAATGCAAAAAGAGAGATCCTGCAAGACATTCTGATGATCATTTGTTGGCTTATATGGCCAGAGAGAAATAGAAGTTTTTTTTTTTTAGAGTGGAGACTGACTTAGACATTGTCATTGCGTATAATTGGCGTAGAACTACAAAAATCTGGCTTTCTAGGCATTGCTACACCTTCCCACGAACAATTAACCATAATGTAAATTAGTTGCTGCACTTTGTTTTTGTTTGGCTTTTCACCTAATTGGTTCCCTTTAACAAAGTTTATTTTGTATTTGGTAAACAACACCTGTGCATAAGCTCCTGCAGTGGGTGGGGTCGGGAACTTACACATAATTTTTCCCACTTAATATGTGGGGAGATTGTTTCCGTAAATTGTACATGTGAACTTAGGTTGTACCCTTGCAACTCTACCACTAGGTCACAAGATATTAGATGCTTGTTTGGATGGAGAAACACTTTTTTATACTAAAGTTTATTTTGCTAATTGCATTGTGCCTGTCGTATTGTTTTAATTATGGTAGTGTCTTGGTCTTGATGTGATTTTTTTGAAAACTAGTTTTGTCTAGTGTTGATATTACACTTATTGCTAGGTAATCTAGTACCCAGTTTAGTCTTAATTTCTTATGAATTGCAAGGGTAAGTTGTAATAGGATCTTTCCGGCATCCAGTTTTGGTTTTCATGATGCATAATCGCTTCTCTCTCTCTAGTGGTAGTAAGCACTCCTCCCATTGACAATTTAAAAAGACTACAATTTTCATTGGCCTACGTTATGGTGGTTACATCCACAAGCATCTAAGGTCTTCATATGCTATTTTACCTAGGCTTGTGGTTTGGTTATTTCAAATCCTCAAGATTCACCTGTGCAAAACATAAGGTTTCCTTTTTTCAAACTAAATGAGTAAATTTAGTTTCTGATCTTCATTGTGAAAGTGACTGAGCCCTTTGCAATTGTTTTGGTGACAATAGTATCATCATTCAAAACATGTTGCACGTAATAGATGCTGCTTTGCGGATACTTGTAATTAGAGCATTACCTTCTTGTATCCACTCATCATCAGTATACTTCTATGTTCATCATAAAAAGTGCTGAGACTTGTTTTTCCATTTTTTCCCTTTCATTTTGATTTCGTTAATTAAGTTTGTTACCAGTCTGTAGGAAATCCTGACAAACATCCTTTAAGAACAACTAATATCTATGTCATTGAGAAAACAAGAAAAAATAATCAATGACCAGAAACAGGGCGTTGGGTACTTTTCATGGTATATTTTACCATAGAACAAGCCCAGTTTCAATGTAATTCACACTTGTTCTCTCTCACAAGGCCCCCTTTATTTAAGTCACAAATAGTTTACAAGCCATAGATAGGAACCCAAAAGCTCCTCTTTTCTTTGTTATTTTTACGTACTTTTCTGCAGGTATTTTCTTTGTTATTTTACAGATAAACCATTACTAGGCCTCCATAACTGATTTTCTAAATATAGGGCTGACCTACATCAAAGAACTTCCCGTTATGCACTCATGCATCTAACTGCAGTACTGTCTTCATACACCGAACACATCTGAGCTAGCCATTCCAAATGACTGCATTTTTCAGGGACTTTTTTTATTTTTTTTTGCTTTGGTGGTTCTTGTGAAGTTTTTGAATTTTCGTTGTTTTCCAATTATATAGGCGAACACTCTTCTCCTTTTGTCGCTCGTCATGACTGGTGTCTAGCTGTAAAAAATATCTAATGATTATATTTTTCTCAGTGTTCTAGATGTAGATGGCAACGGCAATTTTCTAACAGTTACTGATGCCCTCAAATTACAGCTCACTATTTTAAATGATAGTGGTTATTTTTCTGTTTGACAAGCAACTGAAAATTAGACTGCCTTATATGACGACTTACTACTTTTTAGATCAGTTATCTCAAAATTTTCTAATCTTGGTTTTTGCAACTTGGCTGCAGGTGGATGAGTTGCAAAATACTATAGAGGAAGATCAGAAGAATTTGATTGAGGAAATAAGAATGGCAGCCGAAGAGTTGAAGAATGGAATGGAGGATGCTAGTGGTGGCTCAGAGGCGATGGTTGTTGATTAGTGGTATGTATGTGGTCCATCCCAGTCTTGTAGTTGCAGTATGGTTGTATTTTCAAGCTTTCAATTTCCTTTTCTTCTTATTCTGTTAGGGATTTTTTTAGACTCTCAATGTCGATACGAATTTCACTATTGCTGTGCAGTGCTTGTACGTCTGAAGGATTGTTTTGCAAATGTGATCTTAATTGTCAAAGTAAGAAAGGATGTTGTTATTAATTACTAGTTAGTAGGTGTTCAGATAATCTTGACAAAAACATTAATGAGAAGTCGTAAGAAGCTATATTTTATCATGGCAATTAGATGCACAAGTTCGAGTTGGATTATATATGATTTACTCCTGTTCTTTCTACTGGAAACTCAACGTTTCCACAGAGCGGGAAAATGGTGGAAATTCTGGGTGACCAAACACGAGAGGGATTTGAGAAGTCTGAAAATGTCCGAATCCTATGAGTAAAGAATCAATATGAGATTCACCCTTTCGAAATTCCTCCTAAAATTCGAAAGGAAGAGATTTTCTTCTACTAAAATTAGATCTCTTCAATTCATATATAAAAGGAGACCTCAAGTGCTAGGTAACAATCTAAAAAATGATGCATTCTTGATTGCTAGTCTTGAGAGAGCTATGAGCACTCCCAGTTAATAGCATTCCGAACTCACTTGAGCGTTGAAGATGTCCTTCAATAATAAACTCGGATCACTACGAACTCTTGATTGCTAGCTTTAAGAGAGAGCTACGAGCACCCCTAGTTAATAACATCCCGAACTCACTTGAGCGTCGGAGAGGTCTCTTGAGAACAAACTCGGAGCTTCTTATAGCTCACTTTTTTGACTGTGCAGGTCACTTCAACAGATCCGAGGACATTTCCTGACGATATTCCTCCCCCTGATGCGACTCCAAAACTGAGCCACCGGACAACCAAGCTGCCGGTCTGATATTGGACATCATCACTTATATTTAAGAGTGTCGATTAACAAAAATGAAGCTCAATGTAACCCTGTTTGAAAAATATGTTTTTTTTTCAACATTAATTTTTCCTTATCGTGATTAGTGATTTCCAATGTACAAGAACATTTTAGGGAATTAATTTGGGATTGTACACCCTCCAGTCTAAAATTATCAATCATAGTCCTATTTGGATAGTTTTCACTTTTCACTGTAGATTGAGATTATTTTTAAATATAAAACACTAATTAATTAAAACAATGCACTCATTGATGATCTTTAAAAAAATACTATAAGGATCCATTTGTTTTTTGTTTTCTTTATTTCCTTTTTTTATTTTTTATGAAACATATTTGTTTCGTTTTCTGTTTTCAAGTTATTTTCATTGATTTCATAATTTTTCGTGTTTTATAAAATGGACAATCAAACGTGTTTTATAGGGTTATTTTTTATTCGTCAGAAAATGAAAACAAAAAATACATGAAAAAATAAGCATATCAAACGGATCCTTACATTTTTGTTGTCAGCAATTTTGGTAATCTCAGGGGCTATGCTGTTACAATGAGACGCAGAGATGAGAGAGAGATTTGGTCCCCACGTTTGGGCCTTAAGGTCCATACGTTTTTGTGGTTCAAAGAATCCTCTATAAGAGAGGAGTACTTTGACTCAAATTTATAAATCAAATACAGTTAATTCTCATCTAAATGATACGAGATATTTTGTATTTCTAACAATTAATTTGCATAAAGAATAAGTTTTACATTATAAGATAACCAAACAAAAAAAAATAGTGCCCACCAGTCTTTTATAGACGATTCGTATTTTGAAATGATCGTATCAATGTGTGAGTGATTATAAGAATCTCTGATTAATTTTTGCTCCACAACATAATAGAGTTGTGCTCGAAACTGAATCCTGAGATTTGTAAGTCCATCACCAATAGCTAATCCCTGTAAAACCGTATAATTAAGAAAAATCAGTGAAGCAACTTCGTCGGAAGTTATGGATGGAGGGGGAAAAAAATACCTCTAACTCATAGGAATTCCCGAATTCACATTGTTTCATTTTTTGATGTAATAATTCCCGGCCGGACTTCGATTTGGGAGCTTAAATTTATTAATGATTTTAAACGCACATAGGCATGTGACAATTAACGTTTGTATAAATTGAGAAGGATTGAAATTTTACTTATAAATTATATCGGTGACTCGCAATTAACCGAATATAGAATATTCATTTTCTTGACTTTTCAAATGAATAGAGTATATTCATACTTGTTATCAACAACGTCACTTCACTTGCTATTTGTCACTTTTCAAGGAACGAGGTACGTTTTATGTCTTTTGACTCTAATTGGGAGATTCAAACTGTAAACAAATCCCTCCCCTTAATCAAGAGATTTAAGAAGGAGACTCACTTTCATTAGCAAACCCTCTTATTCATTGACATTACCATACCACTGAAAAATGTAAAAACTGTCAAAAGTTTTACTTACATGCAAGATTTAACGACGAAGAAAGAGTTACATCAGTCCTCGTCGTCATACGAGATATGAAAACCAGTAGTGCAACCAGATGCCTCGGGGTCTTCTGCCCCGCAACAGTCGTAGAACTTGGCAGCATACGGCGGATCATTTGGACCCAATTCATAGTACCTTCAAAAAATTGCAGAAGAAATCTCATTACCGACCAATTCATGTAAATTGAAAAAACTGACTCTCAACAAGAATACATCAACAAAAACCACTGTACACGTCTCAAATATGATTCAGACTACTTCGCATCCCCCAGATGCTATTTAAGTCGGTCCATCCACGCACACACGCATAGAGAGATTGATCATTCCCTCCCCAACAGCATATCAATTTCCCATGGAGAGATCAAGATGGTCAAAATGGTCAGGACGTGATATGAAACTATGCAGTCTGCTGCAATTCAGAGATTAGAAAAATATATCCCATCTCAAGAGACCGGACAAAAGCAAAAATGTCATAGTAATCACATAGCAAAGATACAGGTTCCATTTTCAAAAATAAAGACATTCAAAAATTCCATTTTAGACTGGAAAAAAAAAAGTATTAGAAGTTTTCTTTCCCACAAGGTACCACTTCTATCAAACTAAACAACCACCACTAACATCTTGCCCATGAGTAGATATCTCATTGAGCATTTGTTTACCTTTTTTTTTCTTCTCAATAGCAACTCCGCCAACATCTCCATTTATGTTGACATCAACAGTATATGTAATACAACCTTGATCCATCATCTGAAACAAAAAACCTAGCAGTAGTACCCCTGCTATGTCTCTGCACTAATGATTACGGATAAAAATGAACTTGCAAGAAAGTGACTGAGATCATACATTGTTTCTTGCATGGTATAACAGAGATGAAAATTACTCTCACAAAGCTGACCAGTTATATGCTTTCAATTTTGTCTTCCATTTTCTTGGACAAGAACATAAAGTCCTCAACACTCATTACAAGCAAGGTGCTTAACAGAAAAAAAATAAAAAATGTCAAACAGAGCATTTCTTTCAGAAGCCATAAGAATTCCATGGTAATATACATAATGTAGATTTAACACCTAACTAATACAAGATTGATTGAAAACCATGAGAACACATTTTTTCAAACTACATAATAATCTCATCTAAGGAGCTCCATTAAAAGTCAAAAGCTTGAATCTCTCACCCTTCAGAAACACAACATCGAGTAGATTACAATTTGCCCTTCACGCCTCTCAGCTCTCTCCTTATTACCATTTACTAATCCAAGGCAACAGTGGGAGAAAGGCAAATTCCTTATGTAGGAGTTCAAGTGACTACCGATGTAATTCTCTTCATTCAATAGAATAGCAAAGTGATAGATAATTTCTCCCTCATTTACACCATTTTGTCCTAATCGCTTCTCCAGACCATAAATAAAAAAATCAAACCATCCATGTCTATGAAGATTAAATATAAACTGAAAGAAAAAAAAGTCATTCAATCAACCAGTATTTATTTGCAAGATTAGAATCTTGAGTAAGAATGCATATATTTTTTATAAAAATTTTAATAGAAAATGAAATTTCTTTTACCATGGAAATAGAAAGTAGATCAGACTGATCAGTTATCAATCTATGAGACTAAAGAACTGAACCCACAAGAAATAGGCCAACCACCATCTTCAAGTTAGCCTGCCTAGGTTTAAGTTACATCCACAAAACATGACAATCAGGGACTACCCCCAGCCCCAGATTTTGTCACCAACAAGACAATAGGCCTTCATTGTTTGCATCATTGAAAGAGAATTAATAAGATATAGCAGAGTTATTACAAGCCCTAAGCACTGCAAAGCAACAGAGGAGCTTAAGCGCGCTTTTGGAGGCAGCTCACCAAATTGATGATTTCCTGCATTTTCATCGCAAATAACACTCAAAGAAGAGTCCAGTAGCAGCAAAGAAGTTTCCAGTAGCAGCAACAAGAGGAGTTGAAGAGCAGAGCAGAAAAGAGGAGTGGAAGATCAGAGGAGCAAACAAGAGTGACAAGAGGCAGAGTGCCAGAGGCATGCTGAAAGAAGAGGCGCAAAGAAAAGAAAAGAAGTAGCAGACTCTAGGGTTTCTATTTAGACTCGTTTTAGGCCTTTTTTTATTAAAATAAATCTGAGGCACCTCTAAGTGCCTTACTTTCAGGGCGCCATGGCTTTTGATCTTTTCGCTTTAGCGCTTAAGCTCACTTTTGACAACTCTGAGATATAGTTGATTTGTTTCTTCACTCCCATTAAGCAGATTTTTCTCAACCAACAAAATAGGGAGGATGATACGCTATTTCTCTCTTATCTGTGGTTCAAGGAATGATACATTATTTCTTTCTTATTAGCAGTTCTACTTACAATTGAAATAATATTTGCCTTCCAAGATAGAGGGCCGAGTTATCGATTCTCTTTAAAGAATGTATAAAATTATCCAATAAGGGGCCCAAGGAAAAAAAAATACTTGAAAGGCGAAAGGAACCATCATCCCATATAATGCTCTCCGGTCTTGCCACAAGTTTGTCACTCCTATCGTGTTCCCAGTTCCAACCATCTTCATCTTCATCTTCGTACGCCTAAACACCATAAAGACATTCCAAAACACCACTATTGTTTGCAACTTCCAATCTTTCGTAGGCTTAGTAGGAAGTTGACGTCAGGTCTAGCTTCTAGGAAGTCATTTATCCAACTTCTATTGCAAGCAGAATTTGAATCATTTACAAACTGAAGTAGTATCTAGAAACACAAACATTTGTTCTTCTTCAAACCATTCACACACAAAACAGCTTCCTACAGTAACATCATTATTACCATTGTCTTTACAAGCAGAAAATCAACCAAGCCATTTGCTCAGAAACTTAGAACCGTAACCACCTAATTTGATCACACTACCCTAAAGCAGTACTTTTCCACTCAAAGCCCCATATCAACCCCCACATTAATGGTTGATAAAAACTTCTAAAACTCTTTATTCTCCCAAGTCAAACCATGTCATATTAAAATTCATCATCCACTCTAGTCCACGAGAGTTTTCTGCAAAACTTTCTAACCCAGCTAATTGTAAATTTGTAATGAATGGAAAGTGCAAGAAAGACAATTTACTTTTGCAAGTTAGTGCAAGGAGGACATCAAAATAGTTCTTAAAGGAAAGCCTCTTTGAATCAGTATTGGCAGTTCCAACTTCCAAGTAGCATGTCTCCTCTGTTACTAGTATATAGGATAAGCCTAAAGAAATACCAAAAAGGAGAGAGGGAAATTATATGCACTCGGCCTTTTATTTTATAATTTTATATTGTAATATTAAGACGTTCAAAGGACAATATTGGATATAAAGTCCACAATGCATATGCCCAATATTAAAAACAGTGACACAACATCTGCAAAAGTTCAACAATGTATGCAAACTTTATTAACCCTTAATTTGTTTCAAATGCTTAAACTTCTAAACTTTACATAAATACATAGTCAAATAAACAAAGATGTAGACATTCAAATTTTTCAAGAGTTCACTGTCTATACAGCAGCAACAATGCCATAAGTTATATAACACCATAACAATAAGAACGTAAAACAACAAATAACAAGAAGGAATTGCAAGCCAGGGTTTTTTTTTGTTTATTTGACCATTAGCTATTAGGTTAAAGTCCTCAGTCCTCTCCCTTAATTTGAGAATGACATAAGCAACCAAAGCTGGAAACTGGGTTGGTCTCCGACTATCAGCTAACTATATCACTTTTAAGCGAAGTGATACACACTGCATTACAGAAAATTGGGAACAAAATCCATCAACCATGATTTGATTGGGCTCTATAAAACAAAAATTAAAAAGGAACTCCAGTGATTGCAAACTAATATGAGGAAAATCAACATGTGCGAAAATCTCTGCTTCTTCTCCAACCAGTGAAGATCCTTTCTGTTCATGATTAACTAAACCAAAGAATGATCGGAATTTTATCATGGCACAAAGAAGTTCGCAAGAGGGAAACAAAAATAATCAAAATCCATTATAGAAAGAGAGAGATACCTCTTTTGGTCGTCATGACGACGACAGACGAAGAATGAAGGATGGAAGCGGCAAGATGAAGAGGTATTAGAGGAAGGACTGTAGCTTTGCTTGCATCTCTTGCATACCTTCTCTTTCTCCATCTTCGTCTTCCTACGGAAGTATGGCTGTAAGAGTAGTCGACGGAATGAATTTTAGTGGTAGTCGTTGGTTAGTAGTCACCGTTCGGCCCGCGAGCCTAGGCTCGGCCCGAGTTCAAAGTTACAACGGGCCCAGTTAGCCTGATGTTATATACGAATGGATCTGAGCTTGATTTTTGGGGCCGGGAAAGGCCCGAAGCTCGACTCCCTGGGCCAGATTCAGGCTGGCCCATGGAAAAACTTAATAAACCGTGAAAGTTTTCGTCCACCTTAGCCATCAAAGTCACAAAGAGAAGTTTGTGGTCACTCAAACTTCTCTTCTTCAATACGGTCAACTTCGATCACTGTTTTGGAAATTGAAGACATCGTTCAGCTCACAATAGCAAGGGCTATGATTTTCAACCAATTTTCAACCGTATTGGTTAGTTTTGTTAAAATCTTCTGAATTATGGGTAAAAAATCCTCTAATTTTTTTTGCTTAATTTCGAAAACTCTTCTGAGTTGTTTTGGTGAGTTTTGCGAAATCTTTTAAATTCTTGGTAAGTTTGAGAAATCCTCTGATCATATGAAATATTATTTTTTTTAATTTTGAGAAATCCTTTAATTTTTTGATAAGAAATTCAGAGAATTTCTGGTAATAGTGTTTAAAGTTTAGGAGTATAGACTTTTGGGGTTTAGAAGATTAGAGTTTAGTGTTTAGAGTTTAAGGTTTGGAGTTTAGGAGATTATATTTAGTGTTTATGATTTTGGGGTTTAGGACTTGAGGTTTAAGGTCTTGGGGTTTAGGAATAATGGTTAGTAACTTAGATTTTATGATCTTCTTCATATTTTTGTAAATTCTTCTTAAATATTCATAAGATTTTTTATTCAAAATTTAAACTGTAATTGTTAACATTCAGAGGATTTTTGAGAAATTTAAAGAATTTATGGTTATAGGGTTTAAAGTTTAGGGTTTAGGAGATTAGAATTTACGATATTGGGGTTTAGGAGATTAGGATTTAGTGTTTAGGATCTTGAGATTTAAGGTGTTGGGTTTTTGAGTTTAGGGTTTAGTTTTGGGTTGTTTTGTTTGATTTTCAAAAAATTTATGGTTTTTTTATATATATTTTATTACATTCTCTGAATTTTTTGGCTTAATTTCAAAAACTTATCTTATTTGTTTTGGTGAATTTTGTGAAATTATCTAAATTCTGGGAAAGTTTGAGAAATTCTCTGAATTTTTGGTTGTTTTGTTTAATTTTCAAAAATTCTATAATTTTTTGATATATTTTATAAATTTTCTGATTTTTTTTGCTTAATTTTGAAAGCTTATCTGATTTATTTTTGTGAGTTTTGAGAAATTATTTGAATTATAGATATGTTTGAGAAATTCTCTAAATTCATTCAGATGTTTTGACTTGTGAACATTTCAACATATCGACTATGGGTCTTATTGGGAAGTGTATTTCGTGCTGATTTTTCATCTATATTTTTTTAAAAAAAATTTAACTCTTATTTTGAGAGATAAAAATATTTTAAAGTTTTTAAAAGAAAAAAATAAATCGAATCTGAAGATGTCAGTATATGTCATGTGCATGAGGATTTATTAACATAAGGATAATTTTGTCTATAATTATTTTAAGAATGTATTGGAATATTGAAAAGTTGAAGCCAGTCAAAGAAATAGACATTTTCATTAAAAAACTTATTAGTGAATCTTTCTATTTTTTAAACTTGTTGGACTTTATGAAACAAAACTTAATGAAATGTCGTTACTAAAATAAAACATTCAAATGAGAGACGTATCTCTAATTAGACGTATCTCTAATTTTCCTTATAATTTTTTTAAAAAATTGTGTTCTTAAGCGGGTCTACCGCCATCCCCAAGCCAGCATCTCGTGAGCAAATTTTTTTGTTTGTTTGGTGGGTCTCATTAATCAAGGTCTTTTTCTTAGTTACAGTTACACTACATATAGAACAAACACGATGATGCGCGATGTACTAGTTAATTAGATATATGGTCAAAAATTGCTGTTACGTGAACCCTATTTTGGACTTAACAATGGTGATGATTAGTTGGAAATATCAGTGTTGTTGGGATATGTATTTTTATTAATGTAATTGTATCGAAAATATATTTTATTGATATGACTGTATTAGGAGATGCCTTAGGTGAGCTTTGATTTCAAGAGTACGAGTCTATAGTTAGTTATGCTTAACACTACTACATATAAAACAAAGATTTGGTGATGTACTAATTAATTAACTATGTGGTCAAAAATGGCTGGCAAGTGAACCCTACTTATCATTAATTCATGATTATGAACTAATTTGACAATCATGGAGAAGGCAAGTTTACAACAAAAGGTTGGATCCCACCCTATCCTTAACTTGTGAATTTCACAGTGAAGATAGTGGAACCAGAAACAGATGGCAACAAAAAACAATGAAAGTGAAGACATCAAAATCTAAGATATTTAAGATATTTATGAGCACATATTAAAGAATTATTCTTGTGACTTTTAAGATATTTATGAGAACCAATTAAAGAATGACATTTGTGATTTTTAAAGATATTTATGAGAACATATTAAAGAATGACGCTCGCGACTTTTAAGACATTTATTAAATTTATAGGAACTCATAGGAATGAAACTCTTCAAGTTATTAAAAGAAAATTGAAATTTTTATAAATGTATAGTACGAATTTAACAATCAAATTCATTGCAATATAAAATCAAATGTTATGACGGTCTAAAATTAATAAATTATAGTATATTTTTTATGATAAATGTGATTTTTATTTTTAATAAAAATATATCGTTGAATTTATTACGCTAAATATTACGTTTACAATTTTTTATATTTTTAAAAAAGTTAATGACTCGAGTATGGTCTCATATCAGTCAAAAAATGGAAGCGAAATTTTTTACGAACGTTACAAAATACTAACATACAAACTATTTATAAAAAAAAAACCCAAAAGGCAAATGTTTCAATTTTACTAACCATTTTATTCAATTTTCACAGTACAACATATCCTCAACAAACTTACGATATACACACACATTTAGACATTACAACTTTCTTCCTATAAAAGTAACTAAGCCTTGAAAAACTAACACAACCCATCGTCCGTCCATATTCTGTTCATTATTCATTTCTTGTATCTACATTGGGGCTTAAGATTTAGGGTTTAAGGTCAGTTTCCGAACACCGGCCTCCAGGCAAAAAGGCTCAGATGTTGTAACATACACTAAACAAGATACATATATATAGTGGTGACATTATGGACACTGTATTTGGATATTTATGGGTATATCTATCTATGACCAGTTCTGTTTTTTTTTTTTAGTATTCTATGATAAATACTCCCATTGGAGATCTATGTGGAACTCCCTTCCTCCTCTTGCCGCCGGTTCTGTAGCTCATGGAAGTCAGTGGTGGTGTCGATGGTGTAAAGCTTCGCTGTCTTCTCTTAGCACTACCATTCATTGATTCCTCAGTGTCTGAACCATCATCCAACTTCTTGCACATTTTCCTCTTCAGAAAGTTCTTTGATGTCCCAACAATCTAACAAAAGTTTCAATACCAACCAATGTAAAATAACTTTCTTTTGACCAAAAGATATCAAATGTGTCAAATCAATTCCAAAGGGGGGAAAAAGAATATAATTATTTTTCATTACTTAAATGGGATAATTCAACAATGAAAAAACTAACAGGGAAAGAAACAAATAATCTGAGAAAGGAAAAGATCCATTTCAAATTCTTGCCTAAAATTTGATGAATCCCTTAAATAGATTATGAAAATGAAACAAAGGACAAAACCCATTTCAATTCCCTGCCAAAAATTGAAAAAACCCCTTAAAAACTTCTGAAAGTGAAAAAATTATGATAATTGGGGTTTAAAGCATATAGGAGGACAAAACCCATTTCAATTTCTTCCCTAAAATTGGATGAATCGGTTATCTAACATGTAGCAATGAACCAAAGACGAAGATTTGAAACAAATGGTGATATACCTTGCAACCAAGTGAGCAGAAACTGAAGGAATCAAGCAAACTGCGCTCACAGACTTGGCAAGTATTGGTGACACCTTTACCAGGCCTAGGCTGAGGCCTTTCATTCAAGAACACAATTCTGGCACTATTGATTATATAGGTCTGAACCCTTGTTATGTCCAAGAACTTCTGAATCTCCGACACCCTTATCACATCATGGTATGATGATCTCCTTATCTGCTCAAAATCAACAACAACAAAAGGATTCAATTACCAGAGAAACTAACAAAAACTGTCATATTGCCACTAAAAAGGTTAATAAAAAGTCAATGAAACCCATGAGTCTTTTTTGTCAAATCCACAGTTGATTAAGCTCAAGCACCCATGAGGAACATGTGATTGACTGATGAAAAACCAATATAATATTCATTTAACAGGGGAAATTACACAATTAGGTTACTTGAATGCCATTGTAGTTTCCCCAAAATCAATTTTCAGAGGCAGTGAAGACCAAAAACCCACAAGTTGAAATCAGTACCTGAATAGCTCTATGATCTTTGTGGGATGATAAGCAGAGAGAACAACGAGCACCATTCATACAATCCAAGCAATACATATTGCATTCATTCTTGTGCGCATCAGCATGTATTTTGCATTGAAGAAAGAATCTCGTTTGAAGAAGTGGACACAACCATGGTGGCCACTTTATATCATCTTCTCCATCATCATCATCATCTGGGCCTCCTCCTCCCTAATTCAATCACAAGCACAATCAATTTTGCAGAGAATTAAAAATCGGACGTAAAAGAAAACAAGTTTTCCGAGTGGGGAGGGCTAACCATGATTCTTCTGCTTATTGGTTTGATTTCTTGATCAATACTGACCATTTGAGGACAGTTCGGGTAGAAGAAAGTTCAACTTTCTTTGAATACTAACTCAGAGAGAGAGAGAGAGAGAGAGAGGGAAGAGGACTCCTTTGTAGTCGCCAGTCGTCACTGGGGTTGAGGAAGGTGCTTGCTTTATCTCGGTGTTTGCTAGGTTAATAAAATAAAATAAAATGAAAATTTATATTTTCGTGTGATTATATTATAATATTTTTTATTGATATGTCTGTATTGAAATATATATATTTTGATGATATGAATAAGTACGTGGATTGATTTTTTATAAAATATATGAGACTCAATATTATAATTTTGTTAGAAATGAGATAGTAATGGCTCGGATAATGATTTTGTATTGAGATATGTATTTTACTGATGTAATTATATTGAGAATATGCGCTGTACGAATTTAATAATATTAAAAGATGTATTTTTATTTATTATAAGTGGAACTCAAAATATATTTTTCATGACCTACCACATATGGGTGCTCTAAAAAAGTCTACACTCCCAACCTCACTCCAAACCTGAACCATGTAAGGTGCTTTCTCATCTTTTCTTATGATTATATATATTTTTTAAAAATTGTGTAATTAATTTGTTTGGACCAAGTGTTTGTAAATTAGGTGATAGCATTTGTCCACAAAAAACATTACTATCAATTGAATGACAGGTGCTGCGTGAAGCTTCTGACACGTGGATTGATAATGACCCACCGAAATGTTTTCGTTTTCATTTTCATCATCTACTGCTTGTTGAGCCAATTTTTGGGAATGTCGGTTTTAGTTTTTTTTTTTTAAAAAAAATAAATTTATATTTTGATTGTATTATAAATTCGATGATTCATTTTTTGTTAGAAATAAAAAGAACAATCAACATGAAAATTGTATGATAATCGTGGAGTGTTGAATATAAAGCAAAAATACATAGCATACATATTTTTTATATTGCATTTGATTTTTGTCTTAAACAAAAAGAATATATCATTGGATTAATCATACCGATCAAAATATAAATATAATTTTAAAAAATATTTGAACACTCTAAAAATCCTCTTCAGTTGGGCCTGCTATAAAAAAAACTATAGCCAGGCAGATACTCTAATTTTGGGTATTTAAAATCAGATTAGGAAAATCACATGTTTCGTATGCCTAAAAATTACAAGGTATCTCATTCTTATGTGGTCCCTTTGTGGCATGCCATCTCATCATATCATATTGGACATTAATTAAAACAAAAAAACAAAAAATACCATCTATATTCTCTCCTAAACATTTATCTCTCATAAAATCTCTAACAATTAACGGTGTGTGTTTGTTGCATAATTTTAGATAGCGTATATGTTACGGATACACCAAACAACAATTTCGATAAAACACTTTCGAGTAGCATTTTGGAACAATTTCAAGTAGCATTTTTTTTTACTTTTAATTATTTGAATTGTGGATTAAATAGTTACTTTATTTATTTCTATTAAAGATAAAATATTTAATATTCTTGTATGTAATTAGTCTTAATTTTTTAACCAATATCAGAGTAGAAAATTGAACCGAACGGTCACAGAGAGAACATATATGTAGAAACTTACATATCAAAACAAAAAATATATATGAAAAATTGATCATAAATTTGGGGAGCAAAAAATTAGCCCCTGTTTGTTTGAGAGTATACGCTAGCTTATACTCTGTCACTTATACTCTCAGATACTCTCAACTTTTATGTTTTACGAGAGCTTATACTCTATGCGATATACTCTGATCCAAACAGATAATATGTTTCTAGGTTTCTATTTGCCCCCAAATCACGGACGGATCCGCAGTTAGATTGTGGTGGACTTTAGCCCATGTAAAGAAAAAAGAAGAAGCAAATATACTTAAGCCCATTACACAAATGTCACAAAGTGCAGATTTATAATTTGAATGTGACCTATTTGTATATGATACGCAATCAAATATTTGATTGCAAGTTTTTTTTAAAAGGGGTGAGTATACCCATTTCCTACAATAAGATTGATTATACTCAACAAAGAGAATCATCTATGTGTATTTTCTGAATCAATGAAATGAATTCTTTTTACACATTATATGTTGTTTGAATCAATGAGTAAATATTATAAAGAGTTTGTCCCGAAAAAATTCCAGAGCGCTGCCCCAAATCCCGTCATTTTTAAATTCAGTTTGGGAGAAAATTAAAATCTTGAATCCGCCACTGCTCCAAATCTACGATCAAGTGGAATTAGTACAAATGGTAATAGAAGGTGTCAACAGCTTTAGTGATAACAATCAAGTTCCCACAAATCCAAACGCTGCTAACTTTGGTTCGTGTTGGCAAAATGCGAGGGGAGTACCTGAAAGTTCTGTCAATTTGTCCTTTCCTTTTACTGAAGGCCAAGCTGATGGTGGGAGTTCCGTTCCTGATCATTTTTGGCAAAATGAGTCAACGGTCAACAAGGAGGTATGTCTAATCAAGGAGGAGCCCAACAATGAGGTAGGTCTAACCGAGAAGCAGTGCAACAAGGAGGTCATAACCAAGGAGGAGCCGAACAAGTTGTGCTTGGTACATCAAAGTAAGAAGGAGGCCAACGAGGTGGTAACCGTACTCTCTAATGGCAGAGCTTATAAGGTCAGGCTCTCAACTTATAATATGTTATACATATTTTTTACCAAACAAACCCGATTTAAGTGGTTTTTTCATGTCAATTTCATTTGATGGATTTAAGTGGTTTCTTTGAATACTAACTGAGAGAGAGAGAGAGAGGGGAGAGGACTCCTTTATAGTCGCCCGTCGTCACTGGGGGTGAGGAAGGTGCTTGCTTTATCTTGATCTTAACAGCATCCACAGTAACAGGTGTTTGCTAGGCGAATAAAATAGTATGAAAGTTTAAGTTTTTGATAATGTGATTATATTATAATATTTATTTTGTTAATATATTTCTATTGAAATATATATTTTGATGATATATATAAGTATGTGACTTACTTTTTATAAAAGATATGAGACTCAATATTAATTTTGATATAATTTTGTTAGAAATGAGATAAATGAATGAAATAGTAGTGATTCGGATAATAATTTTCTATTGAGATATGTGTTTTGCTAATATTAATATAACTGTATTAAGAGTATGTGTCATATCGATTTAATTGTATTGAAAGATGTGCTTTTTGTATAATAAAAATGAAAAATAAAATATATTTTTAATGCCACCCACCACGGGTGCTCCAAGAAAAGTCTGCACTCCCAACCTCACTCCGAACCTGAACCATAATATGCTTCTCTCGTGTTTTCTTATGAATATATATATTTTAAAAATTGTGTAATTAATTTGTTTGGACCAAGTGTTTGTAAATTACGTAATAGCATTTATACACAAAAAACATTATTATAAATTGAATGACAGGTGCTGCGTGAAGCTTCTGACACGTGGATAGATAATGACCCACCGAAATGTTTTCGTTTTCATCATCTACTGCTTGTTGAGCCAATTTTTGGGAATGTCGGTTCTGTTTAGGGATGGCAACGGGGCGGGGCGGGGCCGGGTATGCTCTCCCCATCCCCGAACCCGAACTCCATCCCCGCCCCCATCCTCGAACCCGAACCCGATTTTTGGAGTTCGGGGAATCCCCGAACCCGAACCCGACGGGGACGGGTATCACCCGAACCCGAACCCATCCCCGAACCCCAAAAATATTACAATATTATATGTATTTGTATTATATGTATATACATGTATGTGTTAGTATGTATGTATTATATATATATATGTCATATGTATATGTGTGTGTATGTTTGTCAATGTATGTATATATGTGTGTGTATATGTATGTCAATGTATGTATATATATGTGTGTATTAATCTATTAGATATATGTAATATATATATATATATAAATAATATATGTATTATATATATATTTAAATAAAATATTAAAAAAAGTTCGGGTCGGGTTCGGGGCCGGGTAAGGTATTACCATACCCTACCCGTCCCCGGGCAGTGGGGTTCGAGTGGCACCCGAACCCGACCCCGAACCCGAAATTTCGGGTCCCCAACCCGAAATTTCGGGTCGGGTACCCGCGGGGCCCCGAACCCGCGAGGAATTTTGCCATCCCTAGTTCTGTTGTAGTTTTTCTATTCAGGGCTTGTTGTAGAGAATTTTTAGGATTTTTTTTAAAAAAATTAAAATTAAAATTAAATTTATTGTATTATGAATTTGATGATTCATTTTTTGTTAGAAATAAAAATAACAATAACATGAAAATTGTATGATAATTCTGGAGCGTTGAATATAAAGCATAAAATATATCATACATGTTTTTTATATGGCATTTGATTTTTTTCTTAAACAAAAAGAATATATCATTGGATTCATAATACCGATCAAAATATAAATATAATTTTTAAAAAATATTTGAACACCCTAAAAATCCTCTTCAGTTGGGCCTATTGTAAAAAAAAACTATAGCTAGGCAGACACTCTAATGTGGTCCCTATGTGGCATGTCATATTATCATATCATATTGGACATTAATTAAATCCAAAAAAAAAAAAACCATCTATATTCTCTCCTAAACATTTATCTCATAAAATCTCTAACAATCAATAATCTTTGAGTGCATTTGTTGCATCATTTTAAATAGCATATATTATACGAATACACCAAGCAATAATTAAAATAAAATACTTTTGAGTAGCATTTTGGAACAATTTCAAGTAGCAATTTTTTTTTTTTACTCTTAATTATTTGAATGGCGGATTAAATAGTTACTTTATTTATTTCTATTAATATAAAATATTTAATATTCTTGTATGTAATTTTTCATAACATTTTAACCAATATCATAGTAGAAAATTGAATCAAACAATCACAGAATATATGTAGAAACTTACATATCAAAACAATATATATATATATATGAAAAATTGATCATAATTTCGGGAGGCAACAAATTATGGTTCTAGGTTTCTATTTGCCCCCAAAAATCACGGATCCGCAGTTGGATCGTGGTGGGCTAAACCCGTGTGAAAAAAAAAATATATACTTATGCCCATAACATTATGTCACAAAGTGCAGATTTATAACTTCAAATGTCACGTACTCTGTATACACAATCAAATATTTCATTGCAAGTTTCTTTTAAAAGATGTGGGTATGCTCATTTCCAACAATAAGATTGATTATACTCGGCAAAGAGAAACATTTATGTGTGTTTTTCTGAATCAATGTTGGGATTGATTAATCGATGAAATGAATTCTTTATACACATTATATGTTGTTTCAATTAATGAATATATATTATAAAGAGTTTGTCCCGAAAAAAAATTTAACCATTTTTTCAAAACGCTGCCCCAACTCCTATTAATTTTAAATTCAACTCGAGAAAAATCAAAATCCTGGATCAGCCACTGCTCTAAATTTACGATCAAGTGGAATTACTACAGATGGTAATAGAAGGTGTCAACAGCTTTAGTGATAACAATCAAGTTCCCACAGATCCAAACGCTGCTGGAAACTTTGGTTTGTGTTGGGCAAAATTCGAGGGGAGTACCTGAAAGTTCTATCAATTTGTCCTTTCCTTTTGCTGCAGGCCAAGCTGATGGTGGGAGTTCCATTCCCGATCATTTTTGGCAAAATGAATCAACGGTCAACAAGGATGTATGTCTAATCAGGGGGAGCCCACAATGAGGTAGGTCTAACCGAGAAGCAGTCCAACAAGGAGGTCATAACCAAGGAGGAGCCGAACAAGTTGTACTCGGTACATCAAAGTAAGAAGGAGGCCAACGAGGTGGTAACCGTACTCTCTAATGGCAGAGCTTACACGTTAACTTTTACACTGAGCTTATAAGATCAGATTTTCTATGCACATTCACTTATGTTCTGTCATACGTGATCTCTACCAAATAAACCCGATTTAAGTGGCTTTTTCATGTCAATTCCATTTGATGGATTTAGGAATTCAAAGATTCTACAAGTAACTTTTTGAAATCGAAGGGGGTTCATGTCATGTTACATTCATCATTTTGATTGATGAATGGTGAAAGTCCGATTTAGCACAAATACTTATATGGTGAGCTATTGTTTTCGTATAGAGTTTTGATTCCTCATCGATACATGCTGTTGTTGCAAAATAATATGGAAGGATACATGGACAATGGTATGAGATGTCTGAAATTGTTTGCCTCAAAAGTTGGCTCAGTATCCCATCTTTGAATTGTAATTGAAAATGAACCCAACTCTTTTCATAGACCAGAGACTGATCTCAAGTTTTGATAAACCCACTGTCACTGTCAGTGACTTTAACTTCAGGCAAAAAGCAAAGATGGAGACCATGGTGGCCAAGTTCTTCGCCAGTGCACTTCTATCAAGAATGAATGCGATTCAGGAGACTGACCAAAGGAAGAAAAAAAAAAAGCAAACTCTAATGTTCTAAGTTTTAACAAACCTTGAAAATACAGGCAACATCAGTAAGAGAATGGCAATGAAAAACCCAGATGGGACGAGAAAAACAACATAAAACCATTGTGGATGCATTGGTCTGAAAATTTCTATATGTATTTTGAAACTGTTCCGGCCTAGTTCACCTTATATACAAACAGCCGGCTATTCACTCAAAAACAAGAAGGCTCTAAAATGGTAAAACGGAAATTATTAAGAAACCTCTGTGCGTTATAAACAGATGGAAAACAGGTCTCATAAGATTTTTCATCTTCCACCTGCATCATGCAGTATAAAACATGGTCGTCATCATTGGCCTATTTATCGGACAAGCCCCCAAAAAGCAACAGTGAAGTATTCACATTATGCCTTTCTGGAAGGACCTGCTCCGTTTTTGAGACGGATTGCACGGACTGTTCCTTATCTTTGAACGGGAATGAAAGAGAAAGGGAGAGGGAAGCAGCAGGGTCGTCATCCTCTCCTGCATCAGTCATCTTATCAAAGGGCTTGTTCTGGTTATTATTTCTGTTTCCCAGTCCTACAAAAAAGGGCAGAAGTCCCTTATTTGGAGGTTTTCTATCACCCCCTAAGGCAAGCTCAAGATCTGGGACAAAATCGTGAGATCTATCCTGATCTTCTGATGAGGGACTTTTCCATGGAATGGGGTTGTCTTCCAAATGAAAATCCTTTGCATGAGGTGTGACCACAGGAAAGAAGGACATCTCAGCAGAGCCTAAGTCCTCTAGGATAACTTTCTCATCACAAGGCTCGTCCGATCTCTTATCCTCTGAACTTGTATCATGCATCTGAGAAATAATAACATCTTTAGTCCTACATTCATACGCTTCACTAAAATCCGCCTTCAGCTTTTTATTAACACTTTCCCCATTGTAAATGGTATTCAGCTTGTTCCATGGCAACCTTTGATCCATGTCATTAGATGACTGAGGGGCCGGTTTGGACAGATCCAAGTGCGGACGTTTTCTGTGCTTGGAATTGAGGCCATCAATATTTGGGCGTCCAGCTGAGCAAGTCTCTATTTTGATAGCCCGATCACCTCTTCTCAAGTTCCTTTCAAGCTTAATTTCATCGCCGTCAATAAGCATTCTATCTGCTACTTCAACCTCACCAATATACCTAGCAATACCTTTTTCTCCATTCCGAATAGGGACCTGCTTAAAAGTTGAGCTGTCTTCCTTCGCAAGTAGAGCATCTGATTGAGTCTTCTCACTCTTGCCAGAACCTCCCTTGATTCCAATTCCCAGAACAGAAGGTTTCTTCAGCTTCATTTGTTGTCTCTGATCTTCCTGCAGAAAGAATGAGTGATCAGCAATTACCATTTTCAAGAAAAGTAACGTTGATCCAGAATAAGAAAGCGTAATTCAAATGACATAAAACTAGGATGCATAAGAACTGACAAATTCATGTAGGAACAAGGCAAACATAAGTTTTCCATCATTAACTGAAAGAAAGATGTTCCCTCTCTCTACTTCCTTTTCTCTTCTTCCTTTTTTAAATTATGTTGGTGCGCGCGAGTGTGTTGTGCCAGCAACAGAACAACCACCATAACTTCTTCATTCCTTTACCTTCTAACATTCTCCAAATATTATTCCCTATTTCTTCCCTTGATTTCCAAAGTGTTTTCTAACCTTTTCACGCAAAGAATGCATACAAAATCTCAATTTTTCTTTCCGCCACTTCTCTCCAGCAACCTGGAAGTTAAATTGCATCCAATATTACTGCTATATACCTCTTGCAAGACCCTGAATAAGATGTAAGCTAAAAGATAGACAAACTCTTAACTCAATGTGTAAATTTTAACAATATGACATATGAAAGCAAAATCAGTCACAAAGTTCAGAATAAATTTTAACTATATGAGAGATGAAATAAAATTATGCAATACAGTTTAGAAAGCTTCGGATAATAAAAAATTTATGGGAAATATATTTTACCAGAGGATTGTCAGGTTCCATTTTTGGGCACAAAGACACCATGCTACTTGCAATATTTGATGAGGATTTGGATTCAAGTTCACCGTCTTCCTCTTTGCAGCTAGCTTCCAAATCCAAAACTCTATCCTCCACAAGACAAACTTTTTTATCACTATCACCATTCAAAGTAACATAAGTCTTGTCAATAGCATTAGTAGCACCATATTCTTGGAAAGCAGTGAAAGAACTTTCACATGCAGGTGAGCCTTTTCTCTCAGTAAGCGTTTCCGAACATATATTCTCAGATAAAGATGTGATGGCATTTGGAATTTCTTTCAATGTGGTCACTGCATGTGAATCAAAAACGCATTTCTTTGAAGGATCTGAATAACTTGAGGAAACTGAACAATTTGATCTCCTACCCCTGAAAACTCCCCAAAGAAAAAATAGCATATTCCAACCTGTCAGCAACAAAATACACAGTTTTAGCAATCACTCAGATTCAAAACAGAAGCACTAGCACTAAGGTTACACAAAAAATTGCTAACACCATTTTGGTGTAACAGTTCGTAAGCTTTACAAGGAGTCCAGGAGCACCATACTGCTGGTAAGAATTACAAATGCATAAGTAGCATTATGGATTTTTTTTCTATCTACACCGACTCAAATATGTTGACAGTGGGGATGTATTTACCACTGGATTTTATTTAAGGTCAGGAAAATACCAAGAGTATAACAAAACAAGCAGTCTCCCAGAATTCTACATAATTTAATAAATAATAATTATACACAAACAAGAGGTCGACATAAAAGTTATATTTGGAAAGTAAATTGCCAAAGTTGCCTTTGCATAGTGTTATAATCATCAAAAAACTTAAAAAGAAATACACGACTGAAATTTCTAATGAGGATATCACCCTCAGAACATATATTTAACATTCCTCCTGCCTTATCAGTGGACATTAGTTTGAAAATGAAAGGGCCCCAAAAATAACAAGAAAGGCCCCAGGAAAGGTATACACAAATGACAGCAAGGGACTACAAAATCAAGATTCGACATGAACCAGATGCGTGCAGGAGAGAAAAAATGGCCAGAAGAGCAAGGAATTATCAACTTGAAAAATACTTCCAAAAAAAGGTACAAAGAGGATCATACATGGCAAAGAATTAAAAATATAAAGAAATGGCATTGTAAGTGAGACTGGATTTACAATTATTGGTATGCCATAAATGATCACTGTGTATATACATACATACATACATATATACTATCCCCGACCCACCCACCGTGGGAAGCTTGTGCACGGTAGTTGTTTTTCCAAAAAAAAGGCGAACATGTGCACAATGGTTAAGTTGCAGAGGTGCATGTTCCATCACCATCCATAAACAAGCTTTAACTGTATAGACCAACTAGACCAGAAGCATTCTAAATTATTTCACTAAAATTAACTTTAGCATGAATGACAAGAAAACCTATCAAATCATCATTATAAGGAATAAGTATTTGCTCAAATGACAGATATTCACAACTAGTCTTACGCTGGCAGTTCTCAGGAAGCACGTTGGAAGCAAATACCAAGAGTTCCACCCCATCAACAGTTCCTTTGAGAGCCAAGTCACTTTTAATCATGTGATCCAACAAGCCCATATAACTTTTCTCATAACTGCATCACAAGCAGAACAGATATTTTAGACAAATTTCTAAAAGATATGATTCTGAAAGACCGGATTCATTAGAAAAGAATGGACTGTAATTACCTCTCAAGATCCTTGGCAAAGAAATAAAGAGCAATATTATCCTCATGGACACCATGACATTGAAATTGTGTTGGCCACGTGCTCGAGCGAGGTACCTCATCTATGGCGACTTTAAGTGGCAACTTCTTCACTACTTCCAGCACCTTTGGCGATGCACAAGTCGATAAATGTGCTTGCAAAGAACCAGACAAGTCCAGAACTCCTCCACCTTTTTGCACCTCAAAAGTACCCCTGCAAAGTAACAACACAAGTTTACAAGGAGAACAAATTCAAGAAGCAACAAACAGCCAAAAGACGGGAAAAACAAAACGGGGAATAGCAAAGAAACATGCTTCCAAGAAACGAAGAAACCTACTGCCATATATACTCTGGCTCTGGGATAGCGATTGTTTTACAAAAGGCAGACACTGAAGGGACATGATCATAACGCTGCACTTCAGATGCTATTTCAAATTTCACAGCTGTCTTTGGAGTGGACAACCCATCTGTTTCTTCCACATCTCCTTTCCTTTTGTGTATTCCAGGCCTCTTCAGCATAGCAACCTCGACTGCAGCTTTTAACAGTCTACCTTTTCTCATCTCGTCTTTCAAACTTCTTGCAACAGGCAAATCAACACCTGAAGACAGTGGACTACTGACAGTACAAAATTCGGCAGCATGACCAATTTCTTTACATTTTCTACAAGGAAAATTTCTGGAAGCCGTTGTAACTGGATGCCTCGAATGACTAACAGGCAGCTCCCTACTTTTCTCACCCTGCTGCAACAGTTCCCCTGACTTGGGTAACCCATCTAGAACACAGATATTACTTGATGGTCTGTCAGCAGTCCAAGAAGAATTTGAGGCTGTTTCATCCTTAGGGAGGGCTTGGTTAATCTTCTGCCCACCAGAACCACTGTTTTCACTGGCATCTAAAGCTCCAACAGGATTCAGAAATCAAGGAAATATTAAAACTAATAAAAAAAAAAGACAAGACTCGAGAATGATGATTTGTGGAATTAACCCATTATCTTCACTGAGGAGTTAAGATCATACCAGAAGTGATTGGAGTTTCTAAAGCTTTACGAGTCAAACCACTGGCTGATTTTGTCAGGGTACTCAACTTTCCATCAGATTGAACACCTTTTGAATCTCGATTGTTATTTGCAGATGTGAGTTTTGAATCAGCCTTAGGACTTGAGATAGAAGAACTAACTGCGCTCGACGTAACAAGAGGGCGATCCTGCTTTAAAGATTTTCTCCATTCAGGCACATTCCAGTCTTTAGTTGGTTTTAACCCTTTTAGATCTTGAGCACGTGAAAATTGAGAAGAAAGCATTTTAACTTTCGATTCAGGAGCATTTAAACGGCCAGGAATCACAGATTTAAATGAGGCAGATTTGCCTATTGTTCTTGTCAATCCCTCCTTTATATCATAAGCAGCATGTTCTTTAGCCCCCTTCTGCCTGTAGGGAGCTTCATATACCTGCTTGAGTTTCGGTTTGAAATTTGGGGTGCTAAATGAGTTGGATTTTAACAGAGTACCTGTCCAAAGAAGAAAATAATGAACTATGCCTGATACATAACAAGCAAGGCAATCGTACAAACTTCAGAAGAGCGGACCGTGCTTACATCCAAAAAAAGATGTAAAAGTAAAGGTGCATGTACATGTGATTAGAAAATGTTTTGCAAAGGAGAGGTGTTTACTTACCTTTTGGAGGATGAAGTCGCATACTGGTGGTGGGGGAACGCACAGTTTCTAAAATATCATTACCAGATTGACTTCCAAATGACTTTTGAGTTGGCTTTACTTTCCCCTTATCTATGATTTTGCAAGAACTATCCCGAGAAAGTGCAGCTGTTCTGTGGGGACTAGAGGACTTCGGAGACACAATATTTGCTTCAATTGCCTGCCTTCTTGAAGCTGAAGCAACCTCCATATTTTCTTCATGTTTCTTACCAGAGTTTGGTATACTTGGAATAACTTTATTTACTCTTTCAACCACAGCATCTGACCATTTAATATCAATTAACCAGATAAGTATGCCATGTTTGGGTCAAGAAACTACCACTTATATTGTATCTGAGATTCAGGTTTACCTTGCTTCTGGCTTTCACTTTCCTCAGCAAACTTGCATTCTTCACAAAGCCAGTCACCTTCTGGAACTTTCTGAATCTTCTCTCGCATGCAATAACTGCATAAATAGAGAGAAAAGTGTTGAGACGCATATTAATGATAAAATTGTGCACCAAACTAAAATTAATTAACACAACAGAACATAGCAGACAGACACAAACAAAGGCTGCATATGCTTACGTGTGTTCGGCACCATCACTGCACTTGCTACATATGGCAAGCAAATCCTCCCTACCTGCATCCCCACATATATCGCATATTTTTACCTGCACCAATCTCTGAAAACTTTATTTTGTTGAAAGTAAAGGAATAAACTAAAACAGGCAAAGGCAGAAAGGCTCTGAAGAAAAAGAAATTTAATAAACATAAACAAAAAAGGCAGAGAAAAAAGTAAGACAACTGAAATGCAGATAATCCCCCTAATTCCTCCTGAGAAAAATCATATGTATGTTCCAAACACTTGCTAACAAAATATGCCTACGTAAAGAATTAAAGATAAAGCGAAGGGCCATTAGTAAATGGAAACATATGCTAACACCTAGAACTCAAAGAATCCAAAATGCTCACGAGAAAAACAATGGCAGTGAAAAAATTGGATTGGAACCGCGGAAAAGAGGCTTTAAGAAACTGCATTCAAGCACCAGTAAAACTTCTTTTAAATTCCTTTGTGACCGTATAAGAGCACAAAAAAAAAACAATTAATCACTGCTCAAAACAATACAAGATTTTTCCAGGACATCCATTTTCATTCACAATACCTGTCCATTTCACAACATGCAAACCTGATTCACAACAGAGATTTTGTAAGCTAAGTGCACTTTGTCGAAATAGGTCAAGCAACAGTTTTTGTCTCTGTAGCAACCCCACTTACAGTGTCCAAGTAAAAGACAGAATTAACTCTTCCTCATAGCCTTGAGAAATCATCAAAGGGGAGGGGGCCGCAATGTCAATAATGAAAAGATAAACATGGGGACCTGTATCTAGGCACCAGTACACACTCGTTGAGTAAATGTCATTACCATTATATACATTTTTAAGCAACAAATAAGAAGAAGTGGACGGCACATTGTCAAGAACTTTAGCATAAGCATACTGCCTTACTAATAGTGTGCCAGAGTTATCATATCAATCCGCCTAATAATATTGAAAAGTTAAAACTGTCAGGACAAGATAACAAAAGCACAATCACTCACATCATGTTCCACAATATCTGAACCATCACTGTCATCTGCAGATGCAGGCTGCAAAGGATGTTCCTTTGTATCAGATACAGCTGACTTATTGTTCTTCTCCGCTTGATCAAATTTATCAGAAATTTTGTGAACTTCCTCAGGTGGCTGTTTACTATCCTTGTCGATCTCCACTGAAGAGTTTTTATTTGAAGCCTCTGAAGTTGCCCCAGTTGCGGCCTCTTTTGATGGTGACAAACTGATACATTCCCTAGGGCCATCAGGCACTTTTCCCTGGACAAAAATAAAATGGATCCTACTCAAAACCTTAACCATTTCAGAAAAATAACTTTCACTTTGAATAAGGCAGTATAAACTATGTACCTTTTGCATGCCACCATGGGCAGAAGCATCAGTGGACCGAGTCTCTAACATGCCTGAATTGCAGGAAATAAGTCTCTTTCCAGATTCTTTGGGATCTAAATTACTAACATAAGCTGCTCCGCATGACACATTTTTCCTTTCTAAATTTTCCTTGGAGTAACTGACCAGTACATCCGCATCATACACTCTATTAATGAATGACGCGTTATCATCACGTTTTTCTACTTCTCTAAATTCCTCATTCAGTTTTGAAGTACTTTCATCCAAAACAGGTTGTGCTTTTGATGAACGTTGACTATCTGCTCCTCTTCCACAAAAGGATGAATTGGGGAGCACCTCAGTGCCATCCGAAGCATCAGATATGTTTGATGACCTGAACATCACTTTGCTCTTTGCATTTTCAGACAATAAGTCATGACTTGAATTGACACTGAGCAGGATACTGCCTTCACTGGTGGTAGCATGTAAAGTTTCACATGCTCTACTCTTAGAAGAAAGTGTATCACCAGCACCGACAGAGATCTGACTGGTTACAGTCGCATGGCAGGTTTCTTTAGAACATCCGTCACTATTTGACCCCATTCGAGCTAGGTTAAGGTGCATACAAGATGAACAAGGAGCAGAACACAGGTTGCAGATACCGGACTCTACTCTCATGTGAACCTTCTGACTCATGGGATGCTTACCAGATCTTTTGTTTAGCCTATCTGATTCCTACAGAAAAGCATAACAAAGAATAATAAGTATGATACAAATAGGAAAAATCACATTCTAAAATCATACTCCAGATTTAAATACAAGAACACATAAGGCAGGAGAGGAAAAAAAGTAAAAAACACAAGCTGAAACTAAAGGAAATCTGCCATCAAACCTAGTACCATAGTCCGCAATCCATCAAAAATTTATGCTGCAATCTGAATCTACATATACAGCAAAAATTTACATCCAAGCACTTGAAAAGCTCCCCCAGAAAAGCCACTAACCTATTAGCTATTTAACAGAAGGTAGCACTACTCTTCTATACTCCCAAAGCACTCAGTCCATCAATCCATTAAATATTATAGTATTTCAATACACAAATTTGTTCTGCCCCAATCAAGTGAAACTAAGGGTCTGAAAAAGTTCAAGATCTGATCTATGGGGTTTTAACCCTCGGAGGACAACTAAGCACGTCCATTAAATGTGTATTGCACTTGCACATAAAAAAATGCTCAGGAAACCAAAAAATCAGGCCGAAATATTTGAATAAGGCTAAAATGGGATACCATAAAACTTGCAAAGACCAGCTTTACCATTTCAAAATTAGCAGCATAAAAGCCGAAGACTACAGTTCAGCAACATTCCTATTGAATTTTTATCACCAAACTGGCTTAGAACCAAATCAGTGGTTTGAATTTGATAATATAGGTTATAAATGCATAGGCAAAAGTGTTCACAAAGTTACTCATCACAAAACATTTGGCATCATAGTTCATAGTTCATACAATAATATCCGATTGATTTGGCTTATTAGCAGAAAAATCGACACCCAAATAGACAACAGTGAATCAGAAAACATAATCCATGGGGATTGATGGATATATTTTTTAAACAGAAGCTTACTGCTAGCCCTCATTCTTAAAGTCACTACTGATCCAACTATATCTGTTTTTGAAGGCATTTGAGCATTCTCTCGAACTTTCCTCATTTTTTGAGTTCTTCAAATCATATTAACATAGACTTACATTATTTATTTCTAAAGGTTAAAGTCAACATCCAAGAAAAAAGCAGGGAAAGCCAGATGTGGGTGCTAATGGTATGACGCCTATTACAAAAGTACAATCTAACAAGAAAAAGCTTCAAAGACATTGTTTATTTGACAACATTTCAATTTGCATTGAATCTCCAATAGACCCAAAAAAAATACAATTGGCTACTTTCATAACTGCAAGGAATGTTTCTACTTTCTAACCCTCTACTAACCTGCTTCTTGACCTTGCCTTACAATGAGCCAACAACTCATCAAAGGAATTATATCTACTATGATGCCCTGATGATTTGAGAACTTGCAATTGAAAACCAAAGCAGGAAGCTCCTTTTTAAAAGAGCAAACCACCACCCCCAAAGTAATTTCGAATATGAGAAAACTCTGTTTTCAAAGCTTCCTCATCCTCTTACAATGAAAAGAGATGTCATTGATTCATTTTTCTTCTTTGCACAAAAAGCATCTAGTTATCAGAAGATGTCTTCCTTTCTGAAGATGGCCACATTATAAGGCGTATATTTCACATTTACATGTAGTCAAATCCTACAATTCATACATATGGTCAGTAAAGCAACATGTTCCTAACTATTTGGGGGACAGAGACAGTGGATAAGAAAATATTACCACTCAGTTCCCAATAGACAAAGTAAAAGAAAATCTCCAAAGGTATCATGGGCTAAAGGGTGGAAACCAAAGAGTTGTTCTCCGGTTCTCCCGTTGCTGAAAGTATTCATTTGGTTCTCTCTCCTTCACAAAGACACAAACACAATGTTGATTTTCTGTTTACCAGATTAATTAAATTCCTTAAAATAGAATAAGCACAACACATAATAAACTATAAGCAATTGAAGAAATTTTATAATATTATAGACTCAAGATTCAAGAATGTCGAGCTTGACATTGACTGCATTCACTATTCTCACCATGATATGGTCCCATATTACAACTTTATTTTTTTCAGCATCGTAACTGCTCCTAGAAAACTAATAATTGTGAAGAAAATTTTAAAACATTAGTCCTCAACAGTAATGTCGAAACGAATACTTTATACTTAATGGAAAATTTTCATTTTTTCCAAAACCATAGATCTAAAACCTGATGTGAACACCCGTACGACAATCATAAAATCATGCATCATAGATTGTGGATTCTATCATAAATCTTCCAAGCACTCTATAGCCAGAAACATGTCAGAAAACTTTAAAATAGATAGCCATAACACCTACCCAACAATCTATCGCAGAAAGACAATAATTCTAAGAGAACACAATAGAAATATCCTTCATTTTATGTGCTAGTTCGTAATAACGTTAGAAATTTGTACAATTAACATAACTTCAGATTTCACACTTGACTCTTCTCAATCACAAATGTGGTCCTCTAGATTTGATCAACAAGATTATTGGCAGCACAAAACAAAGTACAATCTGAAGTGCCAACATAATCCAACCACACAAACCTAGCTAATATCTTCGCGTCTCAGAAAGCAAAGAAGAAACAGCAATACTAATACTACGCCAACATTCATCAGAAGTACCAAATTCAGCAATCAATGAAAACTCAATCAAAATTCGACAGCAATCCAACATGACAATTAAGCTCAAAAGCCAACTGAAATAAGAAATAATAAAAAAAATCCCAGCCAAAGGAGGAAAAAAAATTATATGCGTGAAAACCAAGTGATTCAAATAACAAAAATAAAATTCAGGGGAACAAACAAAACTGAACCCTAATTGAAAAATAATATCATGCCTATCGGTTCTTTAATCACCTCCGCCGCATTGCATAATTCCTCCACAATCCGCCCCCACCCGCCACAATAATTGCGCACGAAACTCCAGTTTCTCAATCTTCTCCTATCGCCTCATACTCTCTCCCCAAATCGGATTCAATTTCAACTAAACCCCCCTCCCCCTTCTGTTTTTTATAATCACAATCCCCAATTACAGCACAGATAGTCTATCTACCCTCTCTCCCCCTTTAATCTCTCTACGATCCTGAAATGGTCATTCGAGTAAATCCTTCTGTTTCAAATAGGCCTCTCACACACAAACATACTCTCTCTCCCCCTACCCTTAACCTATATTTTCTCTCTCTAAGTTCTCTCTCTACAATTCTCGCCCTTTCTCTCCAGTGAAAACAAGTAAACCTGGTTAATTTTGTATTTCTTATCGAAGCTAGCCTTTTCTGTTTGGTATTTCCAGGTTTTTGAGGCTCTTATTTGTTTTTCTCATTTTTCACATTTATATATATTCACACCTGCCTAAGTGTACGGACGTGTAATCAACGAAACGCGCGCGTGTGTTGACTTGCCCTTGTTTGAGCCTTCAGGGAACCCACATGGGCCATGGCATCGAGACTTTTTAAATTTTTATACATCCTGCACTGTTTTCGCGTGTCCCGGAGTTAGCATTTAGCCCGCGGACCTAAGCCCAAAGTTACATCCGATCTGGGCAGTCCGACTCTAAACAAGGGTAAATTTGGGCTTGATTTTTGGGGCCAGGCTATACTCAAAATCCGACACCCTGGGCTAGATGCCTCCAGATCCGGTTCAAGCCAGGGCTCGATTTAATTAACATATATATAACTCTAATCCTTAAAGTAGAGACAGTCTACTAATAGTCTAATATTATTCTTCAGTTATTCTAAACACAGAAATTGCATGGAAGAACACATCACTTGTTTAAAAGTATGTACATTTAAAGTTAGCAGACTAACCTGCGAGTTCTCTGGTGTGGTCTTCTTTCTCTTACCTGAGGGTAAGTTTTTCTCCTCCTCCAGGGTGCACCGACAAGAGAGTTTTCCAGATCTATTGGGCAGTACGGTCTTCGATGGCTGAAGATCTCACCTCTTTGTGGTCTAACTTCAATCTAATGGACAAAGAGGGGAGTCGGGTGGTTCTCTCGCCAGACACGATTTCGGCGATTGCCCTTTCATTCCGGAACTGTTTTCTGGCTAGGGTGCTGACCAATAAAGCTTTTAGTCATGAGGGGTTTAAGACAACAACGAAAGGGGTTTGGAAGTTGAAAAAGGTTGTGGATGTGAGGGAAGTTGGGGAAAAGTTGTTCTTATTTCAGTTTGGAGGCAGAGATGAGTGTGATTGGGTTCTGTATAATGGCCCATGGAACTTTGATAATAGGCTGGTGTTGCTCCATGAGGTGGACGCGGAAGAGCAGTTATCTAAAATTGATCTTTATAAGGCAATCTTTTGGGTTCAATTTCATGACTTACCGCTGGGTGCAATGTCGGAACATGTGGGGCGACAAATTGGGGCTTCTCTTGGTGAGGTGGTTTCTGTCGATAAGGTGGTTGAGGGGGCTGCGGTGGGGAGATACTTGAGGGTTAGGATATGGGTGGACATGAAGAAGCCTTTACAACGTGGACAGTTGGTGTCCTTGGGGTCGAAAGGAGACATGTGGATTCCTTTCATTTACGAACGTCTAGGAGATTTGTGCTATTGCTGTGGTAAATTAGACCATGTAGAAGGGGAGTGTCTTGAAGTGGTTCGCCAGCGTAGGGAGCATGGGGAGGTGCAGTGGGAGTATGGAGGTTGGTTGAGGGCAAAATTCTCTCGTGCGCGAGCTCGTGAATCTGCGAGTTCCAACTCTACAGGAAAGGGTCTGCCAAAAGATGTTAGGGCCAATGGGCAGGGTTTGGGTGAGGCGGACGGAGGGGGTGCTTCAAGGGGAAGTGGCCCAGTGCAAGATGATCCTCCTAATAAACTAGGTATGGAGGTGGTAGTGGAGTCTAATATTAGTGGTGGAAAAGGGGAGCTTCCAAGTTCCCACCGAACAGGTATGGCAGTGGAGAAGACCTTTTTGGGGGAGGAAGGTGATGCACAGAGGGTGGGGGTTGATCTATTTGCTAACTCGGGTGCGACAAATGGCACACGTATTGCACAGTTGGGTAGTACATGGAAGAAGAAGGCTCGGGCTATTGGACAAGATGAGCGAGATGAGGTGATGACAGAAGAGTCCAATGGAGGACGGCTGGGGAAACGTAAACAACCTGGGGTGAGGTGCCACTTCTGAGGGACCATTCCCAGATGGAAAGTAAGAAATTATGTCTATCGAAAAATAGTATCTTGGAGTCTGCCATAGTCATTGGGGATGATAAAATTGATGTACCTTGCCGATCGGCGGTGGCTGCAGAGCAGCCCCGCTGGTCATTATGAATTTTCTAGCATGGAACTGTCGCGGGTTGGGGAATCCTGCGACAGTTCAGGAGTTGCGGCGGTTTGTCTGTCGACATGATCCCTCTTTGGTTTTTCTAATGGAGACGAAAGTTGCTCAGAATGAAGAAGTTCTTTTTCAGAAGTCATTTGGCTTTTCGAATTATTTTATTGCTCTTGTGGAAAGAAGGAATAAAAGTCCAGATAGTATCATCCTCGTCAAGTCATATTGATTCCTATGTCCTTGATGACAATGGGGTGGCTATTTGGAGACTTACTGGGGTCTATGGGCAGCCGCAGACTCATAGACGTCATGAAACATGGGATCTTTTGCGTGGGTTATGTGGAGAAAATAATTTACCGTGGATTTGCCTTGGTGATTTTAATGAAATTTTGCATCAGTCAGAAAGATGGGGGGTGTTAGGCGCCCAGTTTGGCAATTGGAAAATTTTCAGAGGTGTGTGGAGAATTGTGCGCTAATGGATATTCATTCAGAAGGTGCTGTGTTTTCTTGGCAGAGAAGAGCTCAGGAGTCTATTTTGATTAAGGAAAAACTTGATAGAGCGATGGGCACGGGTTTGTGGATGACTATGTTTCCAATGGCATCAACTCTCATTGTGCCTGTTTGGAGTCACGTCTTGAAGCCCCGTTTACGTTTTAGATTGCCGCAACGGGCCTTTAATTGTTTGGCAGCCCACAAAAATGACGGTACGTCCAGCAGCTACGTAAAACCTGGTTAGTACCCACGTTTGCAAGCCCATTGACGAGACCAAAAAGAACTGACGAGTCTTCCTCTGGGTTTGTCGTTATGCGGAGCTCCATCGCCATGAACGAAGAACAAAGTTCACTCCTCCTCGACTAATGCTCTCGCTTTCCTCCTCCACGAGGTTCTCATTCAGCTCCTCTTACTGTATCTTAATTTACAAATTTTGATCCCATTTTTTTTGTACTTTTTACATCGCAGGAGTGCGGCTGTCATATGGGACGTCTGGGTTTAGAGAAGATGCATCGATTCTCCAATCGACGGTGTTCAGGGTTGGGATACTAGCGGCATTGAGATCCCTGAAGACTCGATCAGTGATTGGGCTGATGATCACTGCCTCACACAACAAGGTCTCTGATAATGGCGTCAAGATTGCAGACCCAAGTGGCGGTATGCTGTCTCAAGACTGGGAGCCCTTCGCTTGATGCTGCCAAACAAGTATAGCCTTTTTTAATTGCACTCGAGTTGTGGAATTTCACTCTCTCTTTTTTAAGGGTTTTCCTTTATTTTATTCTTGATTGGAAGGGAATTAGTTCAATTATCGGATCAGTTTTCCATGACATGGGAATTGTAACAACGCCACAATTGCACTGGATGGTTCGTGCTAGGAATAAGGGCATGAAAGCTACTGAACTTGATTACTTTGATCAGCTGTCAAGCTCATTTAGGTTTGAGTCAAATTTATTTAAGTGTTTTAGTTCAACTTTTATCCACCAAATATCATCAGTAAGTATCTTTATGTAGTTGATATTTAAGTTAAGATTGCAAATTACAACCAAAAAAAACTAAACAGCATTAAAACTCAACTCATCGCAGTTTTAAAAGTGAGGTGCCAAACGCCTAATTGCGTTCAAACTCACCTCACAGCACCACAGTTTTATACCTCACAGCACCACACAGCACCTCACAGCACTACCAAACAGGCACTATCCTTGTGTCTCTTCAGACCACGCTATGGTATGGGTTCGGCTGTTCTCAGCGAGAGTCCATATGCGTCGTGATTATCGATTCCATTTTGAAGAGTTCTGGATGGGCGGGATGATTGTGAGAGGGTGATAAAGGAAGCATGGAGGGCCAGTGGGAGGGGTGTGAAACTGGGGGTTATGTCTTATAAGTTGGGTAGGTGTGCATCAGCTCTTAATAGGTGGAATCGGGCTGTGGTGGGGAATTTACGAAAGAAGTTGGAAAAAAAATACACGGAGCTGCAGTTGCGCTAGCAGGGCAGTTCAAATGGGGGGGGGATGTGGTTCCGATCCAACATGATATTGTCGATCTTTTAACGAGGGAGGAAATTATGTGGCGGCAGCGTTCAAAACAATTATGGTTACATGAGGGGGATCGTAATACGAAATTTTTCCATCGTGCTGCCACCCAACGTCGTAAACGAAATAATATTTCTAGATTGATGGATTCAAATGGGCATGTTCTGGAGAGTGCAGAGGATATTCGGAGGTGTGTCCTCCAATTTTACTCTCATCTTTACACTTCGGAGGGGACTGCACATATGGAGGAGGTACTCCATGGCATGAATAAGAGGGTGACAGATGGTATGAATGATCGTCTTACGGCCCACTTTGAACCTGTGGAGATCTCTAGAGCTCTGAAGGAAATGAATCCCTCTAAGGCGCCTGGGCCTGATGGGATGTCAGCATGTTTTTATCAATCTTTTTGGCATGTAGTTGAAGAAGATGTTACTGGTGCAATATTAGAGTTCTTGAATTATGGGGGGGACTTGGCCGAGATTAATAAGACGCATATTGTGTTAATCCCGAAGGTGAATTCTCCATCTCGTTTGTCCGAGTTTCAACCTATAAGTTTATGCAATGTGAGTTTCAAACTGGTCTCTAAGGTGATAGCAAATCGGCTAAAGACGATCTTGCCTTTGATCATTACAGAAAATCAAAGCGCATTCATTCCAGGAAGGCAGATATTTGACAATATTATGATCGCTCATGAAACTATGCATTTTTTAAAGAATAGGAGACGGGGGAAGACTGGGTTTATGGCCCTTCAAACTTGATATGATGAAAGCATATAACCGTGTGGAATGGGATTTTTTGGAGCTGGTTATGATCAAATTGAGCTTCTCGGAGCAATGGGTGCGGCTGATAATGCTTTGTGTGACATCAGTGAGCTACTCGGTCTTGATAAATGGAAGAGCCGAAGGTCATATTGTGCTAAAGAGAGGGTTGAGGCAAGGGGACCCTTTTTCCCCGTATTTATTTCTTCTGTGTACTGAGGGGCTTTCACATTTGTTGAGGAGATGGGGGAGTTCTCAGGGTATTGCGATTAGTAGACATAGCCCATGCATCTCGCATCTGGTATTTGCGGATGACAGTCTTGTTTTTTCTAAGGCAAATTTTGAAGAGGGTGAACGAATCAAAGAAATTCTAGCAAAGTACGAAAAAGCTTCGGGTCAACCGGTGAATCTTAAAAAATCGTCTATCTTTTTCAGTCCTAATACTTTGGTGACTACTAGAAGGCACATTCAGAGGCAGTTGGGCATTCAGTTGATTATGGGCATGAATAAATATTTAGGAGTGCCAATTATGTGCGGCCGCTCGAAAAGCAGTTTTTTTGATGATATTTTGGAGCGCGTTAAAAAACGAATAAATAGTTGGAGTAGCAAAAGCCTATCACGAGCTGGGAAAGATATTCTTATTAAAGCAGTGCTTCAATCTATTCCAACATACATAATGAGCTGCTTCAGGCTTCCACAATCTCTTTGCAGCAGTATATCTACGCTTGTAAGGCGCTATTGGTGGGGAAATGAAGGACGCAGCTCAGTGCACTGGGTGAGTTGGGAAAAAATGTGTCAGTCTAAAGCGGAAGGGGGATTGGGCTTTCGTGATATCAATAAATTTAACCTCGCCCTTCTAGCTAAGCAAGGCTGGAGGTTGTGTCAAAATACTCAAAGCCTTGTTGGGAGAGTTCTGGGTGGAAAGTATTACCATAATAAATCTTTTTTGGAAGCGGAAAGGGGTGCCCGACCCTCGTTTTTATGGTCTAGTCTAATGGAGGGTAAGGCAGTGCTGATTCAGGGGTGTAAGTGGAGGGTAGGTGATGGCCATTCCATTTCGGTATTCAAGGACCAGTGGCTGCCCTCTTCCTCTGGTACAATCCAAACTTTTACAGGTTTGCTTCCTCAGGATTGTTTTAGTTTCTCACTTGATTGATGCCGTGAGGAGATGTTGGAGGATGGATGTGATTTCATCTGCGTTTGAGGAAGAAGATAGAAAATTGATTCTGAAAATTCCGTTGAGAATGTTTCCTTCGAGAGACTGCTGTTATTGGCAGGGTTCTTCCAATGGTGTATACTGTTAAAAGTGGCTACCATTTTGTGTGTAATACTGAGCAGAGTTTGGCAGATGTAGCTGGTTTGGCAAGTGGGGGAGTTCTTGGGTATAATATTTGGTCTAAACTTTGGAAGTTGCAGGTGCTGCCAAAAGCGAAACACTTCATTTGGAGAGCATGCTCCAATTCATTGCCCACAATGGAAAATCTTGTGAAGCGGCATATCTCATCCTCTTTGGTATGTGAGGTATGTTGGGAAGAAATTGAAACGAACTCTCATCTCCTATCTTGCCCCCTTGTCAACTCGGATTTGGGCTCGTTTGGGTGTTGTGCAATATTGTGTGATTGGGCCAGGGGTTGCCTTCCTTGATTGGTTCGCAGGTTTGTTGTCTAAAGTAGATGAGGAGGTGTGTGAAAGAATTGTGGTAGGACTCTGGATGCTATGGTATAATAGGAACCGGGTGAAACATGAAGGGATCTGTGGCATGCCTGAATTCATTGTGAAGAGAATTCTGTCCCACTGTGGTAGCTCTCAGAAGGCACAACTGGTGCGAAGGACAGGAGGACAGGAGGAACGCTGGACATGTCCAAGGGGGAATGTGGTCAAGGTTAATTGTGATGCTGCTTTAACTCATGAAGCTGTGGGACTAGGGGTCATTCTCAGAGACAATGTCGGAGCTGTATGTGGTTCGGCCATGAAGAGATGATTTTTTACTCGTGACGTGGTGCAAGCTGAGGCGGAGGCAGTTCTATTTGGTTTACAAACTTATTGGAGCTGGGATTTAGGGAACTGTGTGTGGAATCAGAATCTTCCACTGTAATTTCCTACATCAAGTCGGCCAGCCCATGCTATATCCCGGGGGGTGTTTTCATTGAAGATGTTATTGTTCTGCTTGGTAATTTCTTGCAGGTTGAGCTTTGTCATGTAAGGAGGAGTGCAAACAAGGCCGCTCATGGATTGGCCAAAATTGCTCTCCATCATGAACAATGTACTGTCTTGATTGAGGAGTATCCTCAAACTTTGTTAAGTATTTTAATGTCTGATGTAAACATTTGATATTAATAAAGTTCCAATTATCAAAAAAAGTATGTACATTTAATATTGTGCTTTAGGTTTTTTTTTAAGTTTTTAGTCAAAGCTCGAGACTCGAACTTTTTGGGCCTAGTTTAAATCTAAACTTAAGAATCTATCCCAGGCCCAATCTGAAACTCAAATTGAATGGGCTCAAGTCAGACTAGGCTGACCCCAACCCCTATCAATGTGCCTTATAAATTAGGGATTAAAGCATCGACTGAGGCTGGTCCAAGTACCGTCGGTTGGGGGACTCATTGTGCACGCAATTACCTGTCTAAAAAAATATAAAATAAATCTTGTCCTCCATTCATTTAAAATTTCGTATAGGATATTATTGTTATTTAATTTATAAATTTATCTATAATTTAATCATCTCAAGTGTTTGGAAAGAATATAATATTAGAATTGTATAGTTATTTGTTATACAGTTCAATGTATGGTGTATTGCTTCACAAAATAATAGAATATTATGTATGAATAACCCCAGCTAAAATAATTATTATTTTTTAATTATTTTATTTGTATCAGTGTTTCTTGTTGGAATTTATGGGTTTGGATCGCCCAAGATCGGCTTGATTCAAACCCAAGCCTAATTAGATTGATATATTAGAGATAACAAACCAGTTGCATTAGTATAAGTCTAATCCTAGTTATGAATTAGGATAAGAGTTATTTAAGATAAAATTGAGTTTATTTGTAATACCAATCACACCTAGATAAACAAGAGATGAATCTCATACAATTCATAGTGCAAACATAGATTCTTGGCACCACTCAAAAGTACTACGTTTAAGATTATAAAAAAAAGGTTTATACTTGAGCTGTTCTTGAATAAATTATGGTATTTGAGTTGTGGGTTTGTAGAATCTTGTCAAAAGCTTAGTTCTCAATCTGAAGTGTTCATTGGCAAGTGAATGTTCCGCTGGTGTTTTTCATGCCTCGTCATCCGCCTCATTGAAAGATTTATAACTCTTCTTTTTTGTAGATTCACGGGCTATTTTATTCTCTTATTCTTATGCTCGATTTGGGTCTTCCTGTAGGAGTCTCTTATTCTCTTTCTCTATTCAATTTGGGCTTATCTTATTAGCTTTGCGTATTCCATTAGGACTCTCGCCATGTCTATAATTTTTTGTTGAAAGTGATTGAATGCAAACTCTCTATAACATTACTTTTCTTTTTTTCTTGGATTTCATATATTAGTGTCATGGGTTTTTAGTTTTTGATTGAAGGCCTTTGATCGGTTTGGTTTTTTTAGGTTTTTGATCCATAGTGCAAAAATATGCAATCAATATGGGTTTTAAAAAAGAAAAAACTCAGTCTAGTTTAAACCCTTTCCTATCATGTATTGTCCTAACAAAAAAAAATTTTGGTCATTAGAAAGAGTAGAAAGAGAAAAGAAACATTTTCTTCTCTACGCATTGTTTGAAAAGGGGGAGTGTAGGAAAGACAAAATTGAGGGAAAAAAAATGAAAGAGAAGTTAATTTTATCCCCATCTTATTTAGATAGTCAAAAAAATAGAGACAAAAAGTTTTCTTTTTTTGTTGGTGGGATTGTTTTAAAAATTAAAAATATCATTTTATCCTTAACTAGTAAGACTCACCAATTTTTTTATACAAAATCAGTGGAGCCCACCATTTTAGAAAAAAATTTGGTGGATCACACCGCTTTTTTCTGCTCACTTTTTACCCACTCTATTCAGGAAACGAAGGAAAAAGGAGGGATGAAAAAAAAATGGAAGGAAAATGAGGGGATTGTTAAAAAATGGGGGTGTTTGACCAGAGGTTAGTGAGTCTGACGCTTTTTTTTTCAAAAGTTGCAAAGAATGGTCCACTATAATGATTTTGATGTTTTTTTATATTTTAATCATCCAAAATTACTTAAATGTCTTGAAAAGTTAATTTTTAGAAATAAAATAGTAATTATCTCTTTATCTCACAAACAAACAAAAACACATTTTTTATTTTTTTTTCTCTACTTTTCAACTATCCAAACAAGATAAGATAAAATTAATTTTCATTCTATTTCTCTCCTCTTCATTTTTCTTCTCCTCAAATTGTTATTTCTCTCCCCTCCACACTTCCCAAAAATAGGCTTAATTTTCCCTCCCATTTCTAAACACCCTCACTTTTCTCTCTCATTCAGTTTCCCCCTCTCCAAAACAATGATCTAAACACAATAACGATGAACTTTTCGTCCAAAATAAAGAATTACTCCGATAACAATTGTTTGTTTTATTAAAGATCTATGCAAGTCATCAAAAAGGAATCAATGGTCATATATCAAGGTATATACCGATCACTTATAATCGAGTTATTCTTGATAACTTGTATAAATCCTTAATGGAACAAACAATTAATATTAGAGCAATTTCTTTATTTTGGATGAAAAATTTCTGTCATGCCCCTCTCCCAGATAGGTGCAAATGAGCACCCATGAATCTCAGAGGCGTGACCGCCAGGGAACCCCTCCGTTCCTCGAACCGGATTTAAACCAAATATTTATCAAAGCTACTATGAGTCATCAAGAAAACTACGAAAATATCCACACATGTAGATAAATCCCAACCGAAATCCCGACATATTGTGACATACAAACCAAATTATACAGCGAAAAATCCAAAACATCATAGAAACGGAAAGTAGATACTAAACAGACACAAACATCCCCATATCAGCTACCCATCATGTCTCATGCATCCCTGCTTTGATCATCCACTCCGACTATCTCACCTGAAAAATATGTGAATGAAAGGGATGAGTCACAAAGCTCAGTAGAGATATAGAGAAATATCGATAATCAGAGTAAACAGAATGTATAACTAAAGATGTATAAATGGGATGAACAGAAACTCAAATTGTGATACTCTCCAGTACCACTGAACTCCAATAAATTAAAGATAAAGTAATAAAACCTGTAAGATATAGAAAGTATAAAGGAAATCATAAAGTGATTTACTGATAGGATATAAACTATCCGAGAAAATCGATTCATCATAAACATCATCAAAATCATCAATTTGTAGGGTAGACACCGAGTAGGCTCCACCACTACTATCCTCTAGTACAACTCTCAATCAGTACTCAATCATAATCCATCTCAAATCCATATAACATTAGTAAATCCTAAATCCTCCCCTGGACCCACCATGATCCCCGCAAGGTGTCTCCCAGTCCAGGTACTCTCCAGATTGGATGAGGATCGAGCTTATATATTGGTACAACCACTACCGTCGTCAGAACTGGCGATTCCAGCGACATTAGCCCACAAACCACACATCAAATTGAAGCTCTCAGAAAATGCAATCCAATGGTACCTGTCTCGTTCCAAAACTCCACCGGAATCGACCGGGATCGCTCCTAGAAGTTGCCAGAAAATAGAACTTTTGCCGCCTGATTCTGCCATCTATGGTGCTCCGATGACAACGATTCCACTTAGGTTTTGTTCCTCTTTCTACAAGCTTCGTTTCGACACCTCACACACCTCAATCGGTCAAGAAACGAGAAAAATCAATTTCACCCACTTCTCCTTCTCTCTCCATGTGTGAGGAGGAAGAAGAAGAAAATCTGGTTTTATCCCAGATTTTCTGTGAAATTATATTTTTACCATTTTTTTATAATTAAATCAATAAACTTAAAAAATTTATAACAATCCCAATTCAACTCCGATTCGAGTGATTCTTGCGCCAATATTTTTCTAAAAATATTTAGTATTTATTAAAAATATTTAATTTGAAAAATTAGTTTTTAAAAAAAATTTGGGGTCAGGATATTACAGTTTTTCATTGTTGTCTTTGAAGATGAATTTGTTTCTCTTCTTATTGTTACTAATGACAATGATCAGACTCTTGTTCCTAACATTGCTGCAGAAGCAAATCTAGAAAATAAAATAACAATGGGGTTCTTTCTATCCAAAATGAATAAATTGCTCTGATACCAATTGTTTGTTACTGATGATGTTTTAAGTATATTTAAAAGAAATTCTATGTGTTAACGATTCAATGAATTGAGAGTGGAGAAATGGTTAAGGTTTTGGATCCTTAATGTTAGAAATTCAAGTTCAAGGGGTGCCTACTGCATACAATGAATATATATATATATATATATATATAGGTCAAAGATGGGTCTTGGACCTTGGGGACTTTGATTTTTTTACTTCCACACTTAGAATTTATTTTTTTTCCTTCTTGAAATATTTTTTAACGTTAATCATTGATTTGGTCATTAACTAAAACACATTTTCCTGATTTTACTCTAATGTTTCAATATTTACTTGGAAACGTTCTGATTTTCTCAACTGATTTGGTGGTAACCGTTTTTGAAACAATGATTTTTCATGACTTTAAAAACGTGGACATGAGAGCTCTGGTTTCCAACACTTATAGAAAAATAAGTTTTTGAGTGAGAAAGACAGAAAGACAAACACGCAAATTCGAATAGTGACCTTCTGTGCAAAGGGTCATTGATACAGAGACTCTGTGCTTGTTTTATCATGGGAACAACGTATTTGTATCATTGTTTGCACACAAGAGGCAGAACTGCGAATCGTCTTAAAGAGATCGAGCTAGTTCGTGACTCAAGCCGGTGAACTTTTTCAATCTCTTAATTGTGTTTCGAGGTAATATCTTTAACAGTTACATTAAGGGTTAATGCTAGTCATCAAGAACGAATCAACTTTAAGTAATCAATATGGGTCAATATTGTGTAGAGATATAATATTATCTGGATAAGGGTTCATAAGATCTTGTCTAATTCTTGTATATAAGAATATCACTAAGAAATCATGGTGCCTAAGTGTGAATTAATAAGTTTCTATAAATGGTACTTTAACCCTATTCTTGGGATGTACTAATGAACCATAAAATATTACAGTATACAATAGATAAGCAGCGGAAGCATACCTTTCTAGCACACTTGATCAAATTCGGTTAATCTCCGATCGTACAGAGGTCCTAGGTCGTCCACCGAATTACAAGCCAAAATTTGTTCTTGAGATAATTTCCAAATTTCGTATGTCTTCTTTTCTTATAGCTCACTTTAAGTTGCTTAAATTGTGTAAGAAGAGAGATAAGTACCAAATGCACTAGCAAGTCATCAGACAACTCTAATTTTAGTGTCTTTAGTTTGGTGGCGAGATTAGAAATCTTCATGATGTACTCCCTTACGTTCCCATGTTCATTGTACTTCATTGAAACAAGGTTACTCAAAAGAGTGTTTGTTTCAGCTTTTTCGTTTTTAGCGAAAAGCTATTCAATTTTACTTAGGAACTTCTTGACATTATCCTTGGGCACACTGCCCTTAAAGGTTTTTGGAATGAAAAGTTTCATGATCATGACACTCCTGCGATTAAAAGAGTCCCACTTCTCCAAGTTCCTTTCAGCCTCAGCGGTACTTGTATCAGTAAGAGAATGAGGATGTTTTGTCTGAAGTGCAAGGTCAAGATGTATGCAACCGATAACGGTTAAAACCATTTCTTTACATGCCATGAAGTTTGTGCCATTAAGCATTGATGTTGGTAGATACATTTATAATAGATTTGAAGAAGAATTTTTTTCTCTTTCTACTATTTATAATGACAGTAATCAGACTCTTGTTCTTGACATTGTTCTCAAAGCAAATCCAAAAAATCAGGACAACAATGAGAATTTTTCTATCCAAAATGAAGAAATTGTTTCACAAGAGCAAACTCAACAACCTCAAGAGCAAATGTGATTAAGATAATCCAATGGAGAAAAGAGAAGTGCAATTCCAGATGATTATATTTTCTTTCTCCAAGAACATGAATTTGATATAGAAGTGGAGGATGATCCAATCACTTTCACTCAAGCCAAACAAAGTTATAATTCTCAAAAGTTGATTGACGCCATGAATGACGAGATGAAAAGACAATGATGTTTGAGATCTTGTCAAATTTCCTATAGATTCGAACGTGATTGGTTGTAAATGGCTATTTAAAACTCAAAGGGATTCAAAAGGCAATATCGGAAGATATAAGACTCGTCTAGTCGCTAAGGGTTTCAATCAAAATGAAGGCGATGTAGATACCTCAAATACCCTACCAAAATGATGATTATCACATGGAAATTTATTTTACTCATTCTATTAGATATTTTTTATTCACTCAACCACAATAAAGATACTGTTGTTTTTTGAAGATATTATTGGATCACAAAATTCATGTTCTTCAGTAAAATTAAATGACAATTTCACAAGATTTTTCCTTCTTTCAATGATCAACGTCTACAACATTGTGCTAGGTACAATCCAATTATTCTTCAATATAATTAAAACTAAAATTATATCCCGTGCAAAGTGTAGGCATGTCCCCTAATGATCTAGTTGTATAAATTATAATAGATAGATAGTCGGGCTTTATGTAATCATACAAAACAAGAGGGGCCTCGTTGTAAAAAGACTTTTATAATGGTAAGAAAAAAAGTATAATTCAAGGCGGGGGTCAAAGCTGTCAATAATCATCCATTCATCCCTCCGTCTTTGACTCTTCTCTTTACGAACTGTCAATAATCAGTAGAGAAGATGACCCTGAAATTGTTTGATGCTCACTGTCATCTTCAAGACCCAAGGATCCTCAACAAGACACCTCTCCTCATATCCACAGCCCTTAACACCGGGATACTCCGCTTCGCCGTGAACGGAACTCATGAGGTACTCCAATTCGTTTATATTTGGTTCAATTCAAGGCTCAATCTGTGACAATTATTTTTTGTTTTTCCCGGCTGATGCAGAAAGATTGGAGTTTGGTAAAGGAGATGAGTGAGCAACATGACAGTGTAATTCCCTGCTTTGGCCTTCATCCATGGTAGCATTGACTTTTATTTGAATTGTTATTGTGATTCCTCGTTCTTACATGTCAGTTTGAGGTTTTTTTTGTTGGTTTCAATTTTTGCAGGTTTGTTGCTGAGAGGACTCCTAATTGGTTCAACACACTCAAGGAGCTCCTCCTTGCAACTCCCTCTGCTGCTGTTGGAGAGGTCAAGTCCTTCCATACCTGTTCTTTCATAATGAGTAAATACACAAACAAAAGGAGAGAGATACACAGTTGGAGTCAAGTTGTTCATTGATGCTAGTGCTATGTACATTAGGAACTACCTCATCTATGTATTGGGTGGCATTGAATTTTGATATTATTTTAATGTCCAGAAACATATAAATTTATTGATTGCTGGAGTATGATTAATTTCTTATGAATGATGGTAATACTTTCTGATCCCTTTGAAAAGTTACTGAGTTGAATGACGCAATGCAATGCGAGGAACATTTTTGCATTATTTTATCTTGTGTTTCCCCGTCTCTCCACATATAAATATAGAAGCCTTAATGATTCACGGAGCTCTAATGCAAACCTTTTTATAAACATTTTCAGATTGGTTTGGACAAAGGTTCAAAGGGAAGGGAGATTGATTTCACTGATCAGGTTACAGATTGCCTTTTTTTTGGCCCTATTAATCTATTATACAATTTATTTCTTCCAATATGCATATACCTGTTTTTACTTCTGTTGACTGATTATCTTTTTTATTCCTTGAGGGGTGAGGTTTCATACACTTATTTCCAGGCGTACTTTCTTAGAATGAGCTTCATGAGAAGTTTGGTTTTTGAATTTTGTTTAGAACTATTTTTCTCTTCATGTTGCATGAGGAATATCCTTGCTGTTTTCTGTTGTAGGTAGAAGTGTTCCGCAAACAGCTTGAGCTTGCTAAAGAACTGGAAAGACCAGCATCTGTCCATTGTGTTCGAGCATTTGGAGATCTTCTGGAAATAATGAAGTACGTATTTCTTACGTGCTTTCTATTCATGATTTTTATTCCGAATAATAAATTAGGAGGATTATTGAAAAGATTTGAGTACTATGTGACACAGAATGGTTGGTTGAAAGCACACGTATAGGGAGGGATTTGCTAGTGAATGTGAGCAACTGTCTGGTTGACCGATGCTGGAAACATGGCTAGAAATTGTTAAGAGATAAAATGTCTGACATCTTCTAGTTTGGTGAATCTAATAGGTCATTTTAGAGAGTGTCTGGACCACTATAACCCAAATTTTATAGCAGAGCGGGCCTCTAGCAATTGTGTTCTTGGACTGCCTTGCCTCCACCTGTTTTTTGGATCATAGTTTGCCCATTTGGCGCACTGTCTAGGCCTTTGGATTGTCCAGTTCACAAGTGAGGGGGTTGTTGTTAAGGGATAAATGTCTACATTGTCCAGTTTGGTTGGCTTGAATGTGGATATATGTAGTACCCTCTCCTCTTTCTAATAGAAGACCCTTTTAGGGAGAGTGTATAGGCCACTATAAGTCAAATTTAACATGGTATCGGAGCGGCCCCCTAGAGACATGTTCTTTGCATATGTCAGAGTCTGAGTTTTCCAAGTGGCCTCCATTCCTTTTCATTGCATGCAGAATGGTTGAAGAGAGTTCCAAAGCGTCTTTGTGAAAACCGTCTTTGTCAAGCAATGCACTAATGGGATGTGAAACTTTTGGTTGAGGCTCAGCTTCAGGATTTGAAGAATCTGAGGGTAGTTCATCAGAAAGAACATATGATACTTGGTCTGGAAATACTTGTTCCATGGTGTGATGAGCCTGGCGGAGCTCCATAGTTGCGTGATCATACCTCTCTAAGTTGTTTCTATTCCTTTGTATAATTGTGTATACGTATAGGCACGCAAATATAGTGAGGCCTCTTTAAGTTTCAAGCATTTTGGAAAATTCAACACATGGCCAATATCTTGTACTACTAATGTGTCTCTAAAGTTTCTGGCATTCATTGGCGGCTACCTGTTTTATTTTGTTGAATTTTATTTTTGGCTTAAACAAATGTATGTTTAATATATTGAAAAATGTTGAGAGCTTAGGTTTCCATTACTCAAGATCATTATTTTGATCCTCAATTATTGTTGAAGTTCTGCATTGTCTGTTTATTGACTTTGAATTTGATGCATCAAGCAGAGAAGCAACTACCTAGTGATATGGTTTAGCCATGTGATAGAATCTGCAACTTTTCTAGAACTTTCAAGAAGTGAGTATGTGGTTGTCCCTGGACTATTAGTTTTTCTCGCCCAGTCGTACAACAGAGTTAATCATGAATCATATTTTCATCACGAAGTTCAATGTAGTTCTCTTGCTTAATGGAGTTGTTATAACTAGAGTCAACATTTGATGCACTTCTTATCTCTTTTGCATTTTTATTTTTCCAGATCCATGGGGCCTTTTCCTGCTGGAGTCATTCTTCATTCGTTCCTGGGTTCTGCGGAGCTGGTTCCTGAGTTGGCCAAACTTGGTGCTTACTTTTCATTCTCTGGATTTCTTATGTCCATGAAAGAAAGAAAGGCAAAACAAATGCTGAAAGCGGTAGGTTAATCCGAGTTTATTTTCAGACTGGTTTATCATTATTTTTTTATGTTCATATTCCGAAAATTCTACAGATCCCTTCTGAACGAATATTGTTGGAGACTGATGCTCCTGATGCGCTGCCAAAATCAGCATCTGATTCTCTGTTTCATGTTGATGGAGACGCTTCCCTTCCCAAGGAGGTTCATGTGCAGGAAGAAAATTCTACATCTAATCCTGTTGTTCTCTCTGATGATCCATCACATTGTTCAGAAGATATATCGAGTCAGCTGAAAGAAAAACTTAACCATCCAGCTAATATTCACTATGTAAGTTTCTTGTTTTTCTGTTTGTTCTTAATGCATGAGGAAATTCATCTTACCCGTAGACAATTTTTCCCATTCTTTTATAAATTCTTAAAGTTAGGATAGTTTCCAAATGGTTCCAGATTCTGAATGTAATCTTTCCATTGTTGCTATAACCAGTAATCAGATTGAAGTGCAGGCTTTTGCGAATGTTACTTGGTCTCTACTTGCAGGTTCTTGAATATGTTGCATCCTTGGTAGAGTTATCAAAAGAAGAACTTGCAGAATTAAGTTACAAAAATGCCCTGCGCTTGTTCTCCTACGAAGGTTCAAAGGTACTTTTGGAACGCTAGGTAAGTTTTCTTCTTTTTTTTAAAGTTGGGATGAAACTGTTGGTCCTCATTATATTGACAGTTTATGTTAATACTTGGTAGTCTGTATAATGTATGTAAAAAAATTACTGATAGATGTTTATAGATCATTGTTCAATGTAGTATTTGTCTAAATTGGAAATATTCTTGAGACCCTGTTATATTGCCCATCTGCAATTGCTTGATGCTTCATATGCTTCACAACAATGGTTTTGCCGGTTGCCGCAGATGTGTGAACAGTGGTTTGCATTTCCCCCCTCATAACTATAAATTCATATTTTGCGACATGATTGAGTGGTTTTTTCTCCTTCAGGAGCTTGGATTTACACTTATGTTGAAGCTACATGAACACCTTCTCCCTTTTGTACCAGTAAACTGCCTTACGTATTGTATTATTCCATTTGTTTTGTTACTATAAATACAATCGTGTTGATAAAGACCATTTAGATTAATCAACAAGGGACAAATTAAATAAATAGAGTACCATTGGCTGAACAATAGCCTCTTTTAAATTTCTGAACTGTTTCTGGTACGGATACTCTTACCGATGGGCGCATTATTTGCATGTCGAACTTAATCCTGGTCCTCCTTAGAAGAAGCTGATGTCAGATTCCACATTACAAATCATGATTCATAAATATGTTATAAATGATCAGATGTTACAGATGATATTTATAATGATTACACACTGGATTTCGTTAATTTTCTTATAAATTCATGTAACTGATTCCAGTTGTTTTTTATGATGATTTGTGACATGTTTATATGTGTGTATATATAGTCCTCTTGTGAATACATACTACATTGTTAACTATTGAAAACTTACAGGCCTCTAGCCGTTGAATCTGATCAACGACAGGATTAGGGTTTAAAACTCTGGATGACTTTTGACGGACGGCTTTGTGACCCCATTGAAGCAGTTTGTTTTGAACTTATCAAATTAGGAACAATCAAGCAACCTTCTGAGGATTTTCACAAAGATTATGATAGTTCTATAATATTCCACACCTATACTAAATAAACTAGTCCCAAAAAAAGAAGAATTAACCAGTCATATATAGTTTGTAGCTATTCAATATGAACAACATAACACACAGTAACTAAAGCAGCAGGCATCATTCTTCCATTGTTAGAACGTGGACCCCCTTATTTTGATATAGGTATATGGGCTGGCAATGGATTCTTCATCACAATAGTGAACTCTTGCTTTACTGATAAATCAACATCATCAACATCTTTAGCTTTCTCCTCGAAATTCGAAACCCAATTTGGCACTAAATACTCCAAATGAAGCATTGTCAATCCAAATCCTCCTACCAACAAAAAAAAAAAAAAGTAGAATCATCTTAATAACTTTCTTCCTGTTATATCAAACATCACTTCATCTCCATCCCTAGCTTTCCACTCAAATTTCAAACCAAATTTGACCTAGGTGAGATGTGGGCCTGCAATGGATTCTTCATCACAATTGTAAACTCTTGCTTCTCAGATAAATCAACTTCATCTCCATCCCTAGCTTTCCACTCAAATTTCAAAACCAAATTTGCCACAAAATACTCCAAATGAAGCATTGCCAACCCAAATGCAGGGCACATCCTCCTACCAGCCCCAAATGGCATCATCTTAATCTCTTTACTTCCTGTTATATCAAACACCACTTCCCCATCACTACTAATAAACCTCTCAGGCTTGAATCCCATTGGATCTTCCCACACCTTTGGGTCCCAACCCATCTCTGCTACCATGAAATTTACACTCCCATTTTTGGGTATCACATATTTATCCAGCATTACATCCTCTGTAACTGCATGAGGCAACACAAAATGTGCGGGAGGGTGTCGCCTTAAACCTTCCAAGACCACTGCTTTTAGATATGGCATCTTCTGCAAGTCATCTTCTTTGACCATCACATCTCCATCTCCCACAATATTCCCTTTAAGTTCTCTGAATAGTTTCTCTTGTATATGTGGGTACTTCACCAAATTAGCCATAATCCATTGCAATGCCGTCGTAGTGGTATCAGTGCCTCCATTCAAGAACTCAGAGCACAAAGTTAGTATTTCCTTTTCATCAAGCTTCCTTTTCTCTTCCGGGAGCTCCAAATCGAACAATGTATCGGCATACGACAACACATACTCTTCTTTGTCCTCCTCTGATTTACTCAAACTCTCCTCCTTTACATTCTTTCGTGTCCTAATTAGAGGAATGAGTATGTCTTCTCTGAATTTACAGAGCTTCCAGAACTCCTCCCACCGCTTCCGAAACAAAGCCGTAGTCACACTGGGCCAAAAATTCAATACATTGAATCGACTCCCACTCAAAATCATGCGTCGCTGAACCTCCTGGATTTCTTTGATCTTATCTTCACTAAGCTTGTCACCGAAACACATAAGCACTAACAAGCAAAACATGGCGAATTGAAAATGATGGATCACACGAATTGGCTCACCAGATTTAGAATCCGAGACCAGGCGATCAATCAGGATTTGCAAAACCCACTTGCGCGCGTGAGAATACGTTCTCACGCGCGACGGACTGAGGATCTCTGCAGTCAGATTACGCCGGAGGAGACGCCAATTAGGGCCGTATAAACCGGAGTTGATGTTGCACTGATTGCTAGTGAGTATCTTCCTTACGGCGAGAGCCGGTGGACGGTCTGCGAAAACGGCGCCATTTTCAACCAAAGCTTTGTGCGCAAGATTCCGGTCGGCTACGAAGATGGAGGGGCGAGACCAGATTCTGAGAGTGATTATTGGACCGAGCTTGGCCTGGAGTGAACGGATAATTGGTTCGGCGTCCGTTAGAGTTCTTCGAAGCCACCAGAGGTCGCTGATAATCGGAATTCTCAGAGGACCAGGAGGGAGCTTGTGACTGGGGAATAATAGGCTGATGAGAAGTTTGAGAAGAGCAGCTATGGAGATTGTAATCAAGAGAACGAACCAGAAATCCATTATTTGCGTGCAAAGGACTCTGATTCTCAACCCTTGACCTTGAGATATTGGACTTTATGCAGGGGCGTGTGTTGTTTTGTCTGCACGTGTCAGAGACTAACTTGAGGTGGCCACTCAATTTTCTCTTTTGAAAAAGAGTGCCAGTAGTAGTTAGTAGGAGACTTTCGCGGTCGGAAATTAAATCAATTTTGATTTTTAGTTTTTGCCCTCATTCTGTCATACAAGTTGCCTAGGCATGAATCGGACTGGTTGATTATTATTTATTTTTTTTCAGAATAATAACATTTCATTAAATAAATTTTTCAAAAAGAGATATAAGCTTTCGAACAAGGCAGAATAAGTCTTTTGAGGATGCAACACTATTCATTCAAAGTGAGAATAACAACTCCCACACAGAGGAGATCAACACAGAGAAGAGTAAACAGTAAAAGAAAACTACAAAAAATAGTACTACAGTTGAAAATACAAAAGGAACATCCTTAGAAAGCCTAAAAAGGTCAGATCTAGACACTGCTACCATATCATGGGTAGTACACAACAAGATGGGCGCCAACAGCTGCATAAGTCTCATAAGATCAGCTCAAAACCATATCTGAGAAAACGGAGGCCAGCTTTGCAATTTCCGCCACCAATACATATGATCTGCAGAGATCCATGAGAATTTCGTCTTCGCTTTATTGAAAACAGTAAAAAGAAAGGAAAAACAAACACAACCACCCCAAAAGAAGCATTGTGGAAGAAATATGTGGAAGAAAGAAAAGGGAGAAGAGGTGGAGGTGGAGGTGGGGGATCGGTTGATTATTGATCGACAATGTAATCAATCTTACCAATTGATTTTGTCAAATATTCAAAATTATTATCTTTCAGATTATGATCGGTTGGTTGTTAACAATTGAATTTTCAACCAAAGCTTTGTGCGCAAGATTCCGGTCGGCTACGAAGATGGAGGGGCGAGACCAGATTCTGAGAGTGATTATTGGACCGAGCTTGGCCTGGAGTGAACGGATAATTGGTTCGGCGTCCGTTAGAGTTCTTCGAAGCCACCAGAGGTCGCTGATAATCGGAATTCTCAGAGGACCAGGAGGGAGCTTGTGACTGGGGAATAATAGGCTGATGAGAAGTTTGAGAAGAGCAGCTATGGAGATTGTAATCAAGAGAACGAACCAGAAATCCATTATTTGCGTGCAAAGGACTCTGATTCTCAACCCTTGACCTTGAGATATTGGACTTTATGCAGGGGCGTGTGTTGTTTTGTCTGCACGTGTCAGAGACTAACTTGAGGTGGCCACTCAATTTTCTCTTTTGAAAAAGAGTGCCAGTAGTAGTTAGTAGGAGACTTTCGCGGTCGGAAATTAAATCAATTTTGATTTTTAGTTTTTGCCCTCATTCTGTCATACAAGTTGCCTAGGCATGAATCGGACTGGTTGATTATTATTTATTTTTTTTCAGAATAATAACATTTCATTAAATAAATTTTTCAAAAAGAGATATAAGCTTTCGAACAAGGCAGAATAAGTCTTTTGAGGATGCAACACTATTCATTCAAAGTGAGAATAACAACTCCCACACAGAGGAGATCAACACAGAGAAGAGTAAACAGTAAAAGAAAACTACAAAAAATAGTACTACAGTTGAAAATACAAAAGGAACATCCTTAGAAAGCCTAAAAAGGTCAGATCTAGACACTGCTACCATATCATGGGTAGTACACAACAAGATGGGCGCCAACAGCTGCATAAGTCTCATAAGATCAGCTCAAAACCATATCTGAGAAAACGGAGGCCAGCTTTGCAATTTCCGCCACCAATACATATGATCTGCAGAGATCCATGAGAATTTCGTCTTCGCTTTATTGAAAACAGTAAAAAGAAAGGAAAAACAAACACAACCACCCCAAAAGAAGCATTGTGGAAGAAATATGTGGAAGAAAGAAAAGGGAGAAGAGGTGGAGGTGGAGGTGGGGGATCGGTTGATTATTGATCGACAATGTAATCAATCTTACCAATTGATTTTGTCAAATATTCAAAATTATTATCTTTCAGATTATGATCGGTTGGTTGTTAACAATTGAATTTTCAACCAAAGCTTTGTGCGCAAGATTCCGGTCGGCTACGAAGATGGAGGGGCGAGACCAGATTCTGAGAGTGATTATTGGACCGAGCTTGGCCTGGAGTGAACGGATAATTGGTTCGGCGTCCGTTAGAGTTCTTCGAAGCCACCAGAGGTCGCTGATAATCGGAATTCTCAGAGGACCAGGAGGGAGCTTGTGACTGGGGAATAATAGGCTGATGAGAAGTTTGAGAAGAGCAGCTATGGAGATTGTAATCAAGAGAACGAACCAGAAATCCATTATTTGCGTGCAAAGGACTCTGATTCTCAACCCTTGACCTTGAGATATTGGACTTTATGCAGGGGCGTGTGTTGTTTTGTCTGCACGTGTCAGAGACTAACTTGAGGTGGCCACTCAATTTTCTCTTTTGAAAAAGAGTGCCAGTAGTAGTTAGTAGGAGACTTTCGCGGTCGGAAATTAAATCAATTTTGATTTTTAGTTTTTGCCCTCATTCTGTCATACAAGTTGCCTAGGCATGAATCGGACTGGTTGATTATTATTTATTTTTTTTCAGAATAATAACATTTCATTAAATAAATTTTTCAAAAAGAGATATAAGCTTTCGAACAAGGCAGAATAAGTCTTTTGAGGATGCAACACTATTCATTCAAAGTGAGAATAACAACTCCCACACAGAGGAGATCAACACAGAGAAGAGTAAACAGTCAAAGAAAACTACAAAAAATAGTACTACAGTTGAAAATACAAAAGGAACATCCTTAGAAAGCCTAAAAAGGTCAGATCTAGACACTGCTACCATATCATGGGTAGTACACAACAAGATGGGCGCCAACAGCTGCATAAGTCTCATAAGATCAGCTCAAAACCATATCTGAGAAAACGGAGGCCAGCTTTGCAATTTCCGCCACCAATACATATGATCTGCAGAGATCCATGAGAATTTCGTCTTCGCTTTATTGAAAACAGTAAAAAGAAAGGAAAAACAAACACAACCACCCCAAAAGAAGCATTGTGGAAGAAATATGTGGAAGAAAGAAAAGGGAGAAGAGGTGGAGGTGGAGGTGGGGGATCGGTTGATTATTGATCGACAATGTAATCAATCTTACCAATTGATTTTGTCAAATATTCAAAATTATTATCTTTCAGATTATGATCGGTTGGTTGTTAACAATTGAATTTTCAACCAAAGCTTTGTGCGCAAGATTCCGGTCGGCTACGAAGATGGAGGGGCGAGACCAGATTCTGAGAGTGATTATTGGACCGAGCTTGGCCTGGAGTGAACGGATAATTGGTTCGGCGTCCGTTAGAGTTCTTCGAAGCCACCAGAGGTCGCTGATAATCGGAATTCTCAGAGGACCAGGAGGGAGCTTGTGACTGGGGAATAATAGGCTGATGAGAAGTTTGAGAAGAGCAGCTATGGAGATTGTAATCAAGAGAACGAACCAGAAATCCATTATTTGCGTGCAAAGGACTCTGATTCTCAACCCTTGACCTTGAGATATTGGACTTTATGCAGGGGCGTGTGTTGTTTTGTCTGCACGTGTCAGAGACTAACTTGAGGTGGCCACTCAATTTTCTCTTTTGAAAAAGAGTGCCAGTAGTAGTTAGTAGGAGACTTTCGCGGTCGGAAATTAAATCAATTTTGATTTTTAGTTTTTGCCCTCATTCTGTCATACAAGTTGCCTAGGCATGAATCGGACTGGTTGATTATTATTTATTTTTTTTCAGAATAATAACATTTCATTAAATAAATTTTTCAAAAAGAGATATAAGCTTTCGAACAAGGCAGAATAAGTCTTTTGAGGATGCAACACTATTCATTCAAAGTGAGAATAACAACTCCCACACAGAGGAGATCAACACAGAGAAGAGTAAACAGTCAAAGAAAACTACAAAAAATAGTACTACAGTTGAAAATACAAAAGGAACATCCTTAGAAAGCCTAAAAAGGTCAGATCTAGACACTGCTACCATATCATGGGTAGTACACAACAAGATGGGCGCCAACAGCTGCATAAGTCTCATAAGATCAGCTCAAAACCATATCTGAGAAAACGGAGGCCAGCTTTGCAATTTCCGCCACCAATACATATGATCTGCAGAGATCCATGAGAATTTCGTCTTCGCTTTATTGAAAACAGTAAAAAGAAAGGAAAAACAAACACAACCACCCCAAAAGAAGCATTGTGGAAGAAATATGTGGAAGAAAGAAAAGGGAGAAGAGGTGGAGGTGGAGGTGGGGGATCGGTTGATTATTGATCGATAATGTAATCAATCTTACCAATTGATTTTGTCAAATATTCAAAATTATTATCTTTCAGATTATGATCGGTTGGTTGTTAACAATTGAATTTTCAACCAAAGCTTTGTGCGCAAGATTCCGGTCGGCTACGAAGATGGAGGGGCGAGACCAGATTCTGAGAGTGATTATTGGACCGAGCTTGGCCTGGAGTGAACGGATAATTGGTTCGGCGTCCGTTAGAGTTCTTCGAAGCCACCAGAGGTCGCTGATAATCGGAATTCTCAGAGGACCAGGAGGGAGCTTGTGACTGGGGAATAATAGGCTGATGAGAAGTTTGAGAAGAGCAGCTATGGAGATTGTAATCAAGAGAACGAACCAGAAATCCATTATTTGCGTGCAAAGGACTCTGATTCTCAACCCTTGACCTTGAGATATTGGACTTTATGCAGGGGCGTGTGTTGTTTTGTCTGCACGTGTCAGAGACTAACTTGAGGTGGCCACTCAATTTTCTCTTTTGAAAAAGAGTGCCAGTAGTAGTTAGTAGGAGACTTTCGCGGTCGGAAATTAAATCAATTTTGATTTTTAGTTTTTGCCCTCATTCTGTCATACAAGTTGCCTAGGCATGAATCGGACTGGTTGATTATTATTTATTTTTTTTCAGAATAATAACATTTCATTAAATAAATTTTTCAAAAAGAGATATAAGCTTTCGAACAAGGCAGAATAAGTCTTTTGAGGATGCAACACTATTCATTCAAAGTGAGAATAACAACTCCCACACAGAGGAGATCAACACAGAGAAGAGTAAACAGTCAAAGAAAACTACAAAAAATAGTACTACAGTTGAAAATACAAAAGGAACATCCTTAGAAAGCCTAAAAAGGTCAGATCTAGACACTGCTACCATATCATGGGTAGTACACAACAAGATGGGCGCCAACAGCTGCATAAGTCTCATAAGATCAGCTCAAAACCATATCTGAGAAAACGGAGGCCAGCTTTGCAATTTCCGCCACCAATACATATGATCTGCAGAGATCCATGAGAATTTCGTCTTCGCTTTATTGAAAACAGTAAAAAGAAAGGAAAAACAAACACAACCACCCCAAAAGAAGCATTGTGGAAGAAATATGTGGAAGAAAGAAAAGGGAGAAGAGGTGGAGGTGGAGGTGGGGGATCGGTTGATTATTGATCGACAATGTAATCAATCTTACCAATTGATTTTGTCAAATATTCAAAATTATTATCTTTCAGATTATGATCGGTTGGTTGTTAACAATTGAATTTTCAACCAAAGCTTTGTGCGCAAGATTCCGGTCGGCTACGAAGATGGAGGGGCGAGACCAGATTCTGAGAGTGATTATTGGACCGAGCTTGGCCTGGAGTGAACGGATAATTGGTTCGGCGTCCGTTAGAGTTCTTCGAAGCCACCAGAGGTCGCTGATAATCGGAATTCTCAGAGGACCAGGAGGGAGCTTGTGACTGGGGAATAATAGGCTGATGAGAAGTTTGAGAAGAGCAGCTATGGAGATTGTAATCAAGAGAACGAACCAGAAATCCATTATTTGCGTGCAAAGGACTCTGATTCTCAACCCTTGACCTTGAGATATTGGACTTTATGCAGGGGCGTGTGTTGTTTTGTCTGCACGTGTCAGAGACTAACTTGAGGTGGCCACTCAATTTTCTCTTTTGAAAAAGAGTGCCAGTAGTAGTTAGTAGGAGACTTTCGCGGTCGGAAATTAAATCAATTTTGATTTTTAGTTTTTGCCCTCATTCTGTCATACAAGTTGCCTAGGCATGAATCGGACTGGTTGATTATTATTTATTTTTTTTCAGAATAATAACATTTCATTAAATAAATTTTTCAAAAAGAGATATAAGCTTTCGAACAAGGCAGAATAAGTCTTTTGAGGATGCAACACTATTCATTCAAAGTGAGAATAACAACTCCCACACAGAGGAGATCAACACAGAGAAGAGTAAACAGTAAAAGAAAACTACAAAAAATAGTACTACAGTTGAAAATACAAAAGGAACATCCTTAGAAAGCCTAAAAAGGTCAGATCTAGACACTGCTACCATATCATGGGTAGTACACAACAAGATGGGCGCCAACAGCTGCATAAGTCTCATAAGATCAGCTCAAAACCATATCTGAGAAAACGGAGGCCAGCTTTGCAATTTCCGCCACCAATACATATGATCTGCAGAGATCCATGAGAATTTCGTCTTCGCTTTATTGAAAACAGTAAAAAGAAAGGAAAAACAAACACAACCACCCCAAAAGAAGCATTGTGGAAGAAATATGTGGAAGAAAGAAAAGGGAGAAGAGGTGGAGGTGGAGGTGGGGGATCGGTTGATTATTGATCGACAATGTAATCAATCTTACCAATTGATTTTGTCAAATATTCAAAATTATTATCTTTCAGATTATGATCGGTTGGTTGTTAACAATTGAATTTTCAACCAAAGCTTTGTGCGCAAGATTCCGGTCGGCTACGAAGATGGAGGGGCGAGACCAGATTCTGAGAGTGATTATTGGACCGAGCTTGGCCTGGAGTGAACGGATAATTGGTTCGGCGTCCGTTAGAGTTCTTCGAAGCCACCAGAGGTCGCTGATAATCGGAATTCTCAGAGGACCAGGAGGGAGCTTGTGACTGGGGAATAATAGGCTGATGAGAAGTTTGAGAAGAGCAGCTATGGAGATTGTAATCAAGAGAACGAACCAGAAATCCATTATTTGCGTGCAAAGGACTCTGATTCTCAACCCTTGACCTTGAGATATTGGACTTTATGCAGGGGCGTGTGTTGTTTTGTCTGCACGTGTCAGAGACTAACTTGAGGTGGCCACTCAATTTTCTCTTTTGAAAAAGAGTGCCAGTAGTAGTTAGTAGGAGACTTTCGCGGTCGGAAATTAAATCAATTTTGATTTTTAGTTTTTGCCCTCATTCTGTCATACAAGTTGCCTAGGCATGAATCGGACTGGTTGATTATTATTTATTTTTTTTCAGAATAATAACATTTCATTAAATAAATTTTTCAAAAAGAGATATAAGCTTTCGAACAAGGCAGAATAAGTCTTTTGAGGATGCAACACTATTCATTCAAAGTGAGAATAACAACTCCCACACAGAGGAGATCAACACAGAGAAGAGTAAACAGTCAAAGAAAACTACAAAAAATAGTACTACAGTTGAAAATACAAAAGGAACATCCTTAGAAAGCCTAAAAAGGTCAGATCTAGACACTGCTACCATATCATGGGTAGTACACAACAAGATGGGCGCCAACAGCTGCATAAGTCTCATAAGATCAGCTCAAAACCATATCTGAGAAAACGGAGGCCAGCTTTGCAATTTCCGCCACCAATACATATGATCTGCAGAGATCCATGAGAATTTCGTCTTCGCTTTATTGAAAACAGTAAAAAGAAAGGAAAAACAAACACAACCACCCCAAAAGAAGCATTGTGGAAGAAATATGTGGAAGAAAGAAAAGGGAGAAGAGGTGGAGGTGGAGGTGGGGGATCGGTTGATTATTGATCGACAATGTAATCAATCTTACCAATTGATTTTGTCAAATATTCAAAATTATTATCTTTCAGATTATGATCGGTTGGTTGTTAACAATTGAATTTTCAACCAAAGCTTTGTGCGCAAGATTCCGGTCGGCTACGAAGATGGAGGGGCGAGACCAGATTCTGAGAGTGATTATTGGACCGAGCTTGGCCTGGAGTGAACGGATAATTGGTTCGGCGTCCGTTAGAGTTCTTCGAAGCCACCAGAGGTCGCTGATAATCGGAATTCTCAGAGGACCAGGAGGGAGCTTGTGACTGGGGAATAATAGGCTGATGAGAAGTTTGAGAAGAGCAGCTATGGAGATTGTAATCAAGAGAACGAACCAGAAATCCATTATTTGCGTGCAAAGGACTCTGATTCTCAACCCTTGACCTTGAGATATTGGACTTTATGCAGGGGCGTGTGTTGTTTTGTCTGCACGTGTCAGAGACTAACTTGAGGTGGCCACTCAATTTTCTCTTTTGAAAAAGAGTGCCAGTAGTAGTTAGTAGGAGACTTTCGCGGTCGGAAATTAAATCAATTTTGATTTTTAGTTTTTGCCCTCATTCTGTCATACAAGTTGCCTAGGCATGAATCGGACTGGTTGATTATTATTTATTTTTTTTCAGAATAATAACATTTCATTAAATAAATTTTTCAAAAAGAGATATAAGCTTTCGAACAAGGCAGAATAAGTCTTTTGAGGATGCAACACTATTCATTCAAAGTGAGAATAACAACTCCCACACAGAGGAGATCAACACAGAGAAGAGTAAACAGTCAAAGAAAACTACAAAAAATAGTACTACAGTTGAAAATACAAAAGGAACATCCTTAGAAAGCCTAAAAAGGTCAGATCTAGACACTGCTACCATATCATGGGTAGTACACAACAAGATGGGCGCCAACAGCTGCATAAGTCTCATAAGATCAGCTCAAAACCATATCTGAGAAAACGGAGGCCAGCTTTGCAATTTCCGCCACCAATACATATGATCTGCAGAGATCCATGAGAATTTCGTCTTCGCTTTATTGAAAACAGTAAAAAGAAAGGAAAAACAAACACAACCACCCCAAAAGAAGCATTGTGGAAGAAATATGTGGAAGAAAGAAAAGGGAGAAGAGGTGGAGGTGGAGGTGGGGGATCGGTTGATTATTGATCGACAATGTAATCAATCTTACCAATTGATTTTGTCAAATATTCAAAATTATTATCTTTCAGATTATGATCGGTTGGTTGTTAACAATTGAATTTTAAAACTGACTAGTATTATTGTTCTAACTCCGTGGGTCAATTTCGGGCCGATAAAGATGGATAAAACTAACTCGTGCCCACCTCTATGGACAAGTCAACTTTTTTTTTGTTATGTGTGTCTTCATCCTTGATTTACTTGTTTTTTTTCCTTCTTCTTTAGAAATGTGTAACATTTGCAATGGATTAATTTTCCCAATAATGTACCTACTTTTAAAATTTCAACAACTTTAATTATCACAATTAGAAATTCATATATATGAGAAACTCTAATTTCAAAAATTATTTTTTAACACAAATATATCTTTCTCAACACTCTCACATGTTATGTAAATTACAGCACAATAACCTGAGAAGGAAACATATATCGATTACATTGAATATATGTTATAAGTCGTTTCGCATATGGTCTAACTCATTCACTTGCGCAACTATACATATACCAAAACCACTTGTGCATATATCAAGGATGGAGACATTCGTGATAAAAACTTGTTGGCCGAGGATAAATCAACCCCTAAAATAAACCCTTCCTAGCTAGGACAGGACATGATGGAGAGAAAGAGGATTCCTTATTCTAAATTCAATAAAACTATTGAGTCTCCCAATGCAAACAACAGCTACACATTTTTACTTTCAAAAACTATTAACATGGAACGCATTGAGAGGGATTCGGGGGTGGTCTAGCGGGTAAAACCATTGGACCCCTCCAGTGCCCCAATTTTGGGGTAGTAATTCTTTTTGAAAAAATATGAAAAAATTATAAATGTGTAGTATATATCGTAACGATTTCAATAATATATTTTTGTTTGAAACAAAAATCAAAATCATTGTGAAATATGTGTGACAATTCTAAACCGCCAGATTTAAAATCTAAACATTCAATTTTAGATCACTATGATTTTGATTTTTGTTTCGAACAAAATATATACTGTTGAGATCGTTACGATGTATACTTACACGTTTAACATTTTTTCAATTTTTTTTTTAAAAAATTAGTATCCCAAATTGGAACACTTGAGGGTCTAGTGTTTTTACCCCCAATCCCATTGAGAGAGGTCACTTTTGTTGTGGCACACGTGACTCTGGGTCAAAATATTGAGGTGGGTTCACTAGTATTCACACAGGCTCATAACCTCATTAAATCTCTCTTTTGCTTTCTTTTAATTACGTAATGTCACTTTTTATTTATTGGTAATAAACTCCAGCTTAGACAGAGTGTACAAAGAGAGAGGATGAAAAAGCACAAGTATTTTTGACAAAAATATTAGAATAAAATTTGGATCGATTTGACTACATTTATCGTATATGCATCAAATCGTTTCTCATATGAGTACCCATCCAACTGGGCAATTATGCATTTTTCAAGCTGTTCAAACCGAATATAAATTTAGTGTTATATTTATTGGTTGTTAAATTATGAATATTATCCAATACTTTTTCACCCAATTCTTGCAGTAAGATGAATGTCTGCATTATTGTTTTGTCAATTTTATTATTATCTCAAAAAATTGAAAGGAAGACATTATATAATTCAGAATACACCCACTATATCAGCATTTTTAAAAATAAAGATGACGGTGCCGTTTGGTTGATGATTTTAACTAGCACATATGTTAGAAAGTAACATATATGTTACACATGGATAAAATCACAACCTTTGGTTTGATTTCTCCCTCGGTTGTGCCCGTCCATAGGATTGAGGTTCCTGTTTAATGCATCTTTCAGTCACCGAAAGATAGCTGATGTTTCATTTTAGTCACTGAATGATAAAACGTTTCAACTTAATCACTAAACTTCTTCTTTTTTGTTCCAGTCTAACCACTCGGTCAGGTATTCTCTCATCCGGGCAGCAATTTTGCTGAGGTGGCACTTTGACCATGTGTTAGCCATTAGATTGCGTGATGTGGAAATGTTTTTTTTGGACGGCCCAGATCGTGCACACATGTAATGACTTTGGCGGGACAAAAAAACCCTAAAATGAAGATATTTTGACAAAACACCCCTTCTTCTCCTTTACATTCGAAAACTCTCACTGACATCTCCATTGCTCAGTTCTTTGATTCTGGGTTTTTCGCGAACTCATTGTGCGTGTTCGTCGCCGTCGCCGTTATATATCTCCGTGCATTCTTCATACATAGTATTGACCTTACAGGTGAGAAATCCTTTCTTCAAGTGATGTTTCTATATTAGATACAGAGACTTATTGCATGGAACATTAATCTTTGTTTCATTTTTCCTGAACCCTACTATGATCGAATTTTTTTTCATCGCCATTTCCCATGTATGAAACCCTAGATTGTGGGGTCACTTCGTTGAATATGCGTTATGGTCACTCAGACTCTGTTTTGTGTATTTACGTAGGTTTAACTTCCATCATGAAACCTGTAGCAAGAAGGCCCATTACTAGGGCTTCGAACAAGTTGAAAAGGGCCCCTCAGAATGCTAGATTTTCTGGTGTTGTTAACATTGATGATGATGATGATGAGGTTCTAGATGCTTTTATGACATCATTGGAACAGAGTGGGGGTGTTCATGTTCCTAGGGAACATAGTGAGGGTGTTCATATTGGTGAACAGAGTGAGGGTGCTCATATTGGTGTCATTGTTGAGGGTGTAGAGAGTTTAGGTGATAACCCGAGTGTTCATAATGTTGAGGGTGGCTTACGTGATAACCCGAGTGTTCATAATGTTGAGGGTGGCTTAGGTGATAACCCAAGTGTTCATAATGTTGAGGGTGGCTTAGCTGATAGCCTTGGTGTGGAGAATGGTGAGGCTGGCTTAGGTGAAGATGAGTTCTATGAAGACTCTGATATTGGTTTGACTGATGTTGATGATGATACAGATAATGAGAATGAGGCTAGAAATCTGAATGATATGAATGCCGAAGTGGAGTCTGGAGACAGTGATAGTAAGGATGAGGATTTTAGTGAAACACATGAATCCGATAATGAAGATTGTTTGTTGTATGAAAGTGATAGCGATGATACAGTCAAGAAAAGAACTGCTGGAAATCCCAAGTACAACCCTAAAGTGTGTGGAGCACAATATATTTTTCAATTGGGCATGGAGTTCCCAACTATGGCAGAGTTTAAGAATGCCATAAGGACCTACGCAGTTGAAGGTGGCTATCAAATTAATTTTGTGAGGAATGAAAAGCATAGGTGCCAGGCAAGGTGCGATGTAGGATGCCCTTGGATGATATGGTGTTCAAAAATAACTGGAGAGAGCACTTACCAGATTAAAACCTATGTCAAGAAGCATCAATGCAATAGGACTCAGTTTAACAAACAAGCCAGCAGCTCATGGCTTGCACAGAAGTTGGTTGACAATATCAGGATTGAACCTATGATTAGTGCTGCAAATTTGGTGACATACACTAAGGAGCATATGTCTTTAGGAATATCCAGAACCCATGCCTATAGATCTAAGGCCAAGGCATTGGAGATCATAGATGGGAAGCACAAAGAACAGTATGGGAAACTGCGATCCTATATGTCAGAGTTGTTAAGAACAAACAGATGAAGCACTTGCAATTTGTTAGTTGATAGGGATAGGCCAGAAGACCCAGCAGTATTCAAAAGAGCTTATATTTGTTTGGCTCCTTTGAAGAATGGATTCCTAGCAGGTTGTCGACCCCTTATAGGACTTGATGGCTGTTTCCTTAAAACTTCATATGGAGGGCAACTATTGACTGCAGTGGCACAAGATGGAGTGAATGGTATTTTTCCTATTGCATGGGCAGTTGTAGAAAGAGAAAACTTTGACTCGTGGGATTGGTTTCTCAGGAAGCTACTCATAGACATTGGGGGTTTTGGCACCAAGAGATGGTGCTTCATATCAGACAGGCAGAAGGTAATATCATGTAACTTTAACTCTGTTTGTTTAACTTTGTTTTTTCAAAACAGCAGCTTTTGTCTAATGTTGTGCGATGCATGTAGGGTTTGGTGGGGGCAATTGATGGACTTTCAAGGGAAATTGAACAGGGCATAGAACACAAATTCTGTGTTCGCCATATTTATGCTAACTTCAGCAAGAAGTTTCCAGGTGCTCAATTCAGAAAACTTGTCTATGATGCTGCAAAGTCTACCACACTACAGGTCTTCCTTTCAAACATGCAAAAGATCAAAGATCTAGATGTTGAAGCTTGGAAGTACTTAGAGGAGATTGAGCCTTGTTTATGGACTAGGGCTGCTTTTGAGACACATTGCAAGAATGACAGCATCGTTAACAACATGTCAGAGAGCTATAATTCGAAGATATTGAACATCAGAGATAAGCCAATTATTACGTTGCTGGAAGAGCTCAGAGCTGAGGCAATGGATAGGCATGTTAGGCTACGAACTAAGATGCAGAGAAAGACGCAAAAATTAGTTAAACTAGTCCGTGAAAGGCTGAATAAGTACTTTGAAAGCAGTCGTTCATGGACAACAAAATGGACAGGAGATGATGCACACTCTATATTTCAGGTATAATTGTATGCAACTTTTTAGTTGATTTCCATTATACTTATATGCTGAAAAATATAATGTCTATGTATATATTCATTGTAGGTCACCAAAAAACCAGAGCAGTATGTTGTCAATGTTCGTGAAGCATTATGCACATGCAGGGAATGGGATCTATCTGGTATTCCTTGTGTGCATGTTGTGGCAGCAATTGGATGGCTTCATAAAGACCCGGTTGACTACGTGCATGATGCATACACAAAGGAGACATTCTTGCGAGTATACCAATATAATGTGGAGCCAACAAATGGAGAGAACTTATGGGTGGGCGTTGATGGTGATAAGGTTAAGGTTCTGCCTCCCCCTATTAAGAAAGCTACTGCTGGAAGACCAAAGAAGAAGAGGAGAAGGGAACATGACGAGCCAAAAAGCAGTTCTAGGTTGAGGAGAAGGTATCCCAAGGTTAAATGCAACAAGAAGGACATAACAAGAGGACTTGTAAATTGTCATCCAACTCTCAGGTAAACTCCATTATCCATACCAAAAATATGTTCAATTTTTGTACATCATAAATTGTTGATGGTTGAACAAACCAGCCATCTGGAAACACTGGTGAGACATCTGAAAGAAGAGAAGGAACTGTTGTTGGGACTGGAAGAGGTGCTGGCAAAGGTCGTGGAAACATTGGAGCTGGAAGAGGAGCTGGAAGAAGTGCTGGAAGAGCTGGTAGAGGCTGTGCAAACACTGGAGCTGGAAGTGAACAGCATAACACAGCTGCTGGAAGGGCTGCTGCCAAAAAGATGCCAGTGAGAAGAAGAGGTGCCACTCTTGGGTTAGCTGGTGGGAGAGAGACTTTACAGAATCCATCTGTACGCATGGAGGGTACTTGGACCCCTTTATCATCCACTGCATCGACGCTGCTAGGATCAACATCCAGCTCCAGGTATAACGGTTGGTTACGTGCAACTCAGCATTCCATTAACGAAGTAAGGAAGAATGCTTAGGGAGGTTGTCACTGGCATGCATGTTTCAAACAACTTTTTGTTGAACTTCTTCATTTTGGACATATAATGCATGCCTTATTTTGTTGAAATGGTTACTGCTTTTGGACTGTATAAAACTTGCTCTATGCTTTTGGACTGTATGGATTGTTTGAATAGTTTAGATGATACTGCTGGATGGTATCATATGTAGGCACTCTGTTTCAATTTGAAATTTATTTTTTAGTTTCAGTTTCCATCTTTCAGTGACCTTTTTGGAACATAAAACCTGTTTTTTCAAATGTTTCTCAACAAAGAAGAGAAACGGTCAATACACCTGTCATTATTTAAAAAAAAATCCAGGTGTAAAAATTGTCCATGTCATCACATGGTCAAAGTGCCACCTTAGCAAAATTGCTGCCCGGATGAGAGAATACCTGACCGAGTGGTTAGACTGGAACAAAAAAAGAAGTTTAGTGATTAAGTTGAAACGTTTTATCATTCAGTGACTAAAATGAAACATCAGCTATCTTTCGGTGACTGAAAGATGTATTAACCCGAGGTTTGTGTAAGAGTTAGAACAAATATGCTGAGGCAATGCAACACATGAATTACTGGTATATAGGACTCAAGGTCAACGGAAAATGTTGATTTTGGGACTTTGAAAATGTTGATTTTGGTAGCATTTTCACAACCCAAATAACATTTTACTCTTAAATGACCATAACGTCCATTCACTTTTGACATAATCACGAGATTCCCCTCCCATTTACATAAATATAAATGAATAAATAATATATTAAATATAAACGAATAAATAATTAAATTTTGTATAAAAATAGATAAATAATTAAATTTAAATAAATAATAAATAAATTATTAAATATAAATGAATATATCATTAAAAAGTAAAATTATTATGTATCAGTGTTTATTAAATTGTATTAATATCCCTGTATGTAACTAATCACTGCATTTAAAACAACATTTATGTTATCAGCAAAAATGAACCAAACACCCACAACATTTGTAACAGCATATACGCTACCAACATATATGTCAACTTATATGCTAGTTCTGAAATTATTTTCTAAATGAACCCATATTTTAGCTTGTTTGAATTTATTTTGGGATAGTATTGTCTAGTGTAGTCCGATGTTTTAATTTCGTAGGCTACTTTCGTGACAGATTAATATCATTTTTAGTTACCGAAAGATAACCCATGTTTCATTTTGGTCACCGAAAGATAAAACGTTTCAACTTGGTAACTTAACTTTTCATTTTGTTTCAGTCAAGCCACCCGGTCAGGATTTCTCAAATCCGGGCAGTAAAAATGCTGACGTGGCAGTTTGACTTCTTTTGATTGATCCACGTGGAAAATAGTCGTCACGTGGAAATATTTAGCATAAGTTAATACTACTTTTAGTCACTGAAAATTGCTCATGTTTCATTTGGTCACTGAAAGATAAAACGTTTCAATTTAGTCATTTAGCTTTTCATTTTGTTCGAGTAAAGCCACTCGGTCAAACTGGCCACCGAGTGTCATTGTCGAAATGCTCTCGTGCGGCCTCTAAGCACAATCATCATTCAGTGGCACGACTAATCCCGCAATCAAACTAAGAAGCAAAAATTAGGTTTCAGAGATCAAACCCTACAACACCATTCATACTCTAGGCCTCCTGCTTCGAATCAATTCGCCTTCATTGGCGTTTCGTCCCTATAGCATAACAATCTAAGCAGAAGAAATTTCACTAATTCATATTGTTCTCGCAAGTGAACCTTCACTTCTCACGATTGCTCTAAATTTAAAAAATTGCAAAATATTTTCACGTGGTGACCATTTTCCTCGTGTTCCAATCAAAAGCAAGTCAAACTATCACGTCACCCTTTTCGTTGCACGGATTTGAGAAATGCTGGCTTGACTGTAACAAAATGAAAAGTTTAGTGACCAAGTTGAAACATTTTATCTTTCAATGACCAAAATGACACATGAGCTATCTTTTAGTGACTTAAAGTAGTATTAACCCCGTGGCGACCATTTTCCACGTGGACCAATCGAAATAAGTGAAACTGCCAATTCAGCTTTTTGACTGCCCGGATTTGAGAAATCTTGACCGAGTGACTTGACTGGAACAAAATGAAAAGTTAAGTTACCAAGTTGAAACGTTTTATCTTTCGGTGAGCAAAATGAAACATGAGCTATCTTTCGGTGACTAAAAGTGATATTAACCCCTTTCGTGACTGTAAGTGTAACTTTTGCTATCAAAATGTTTGGTTTAAACTGTAAGTAAAATTGGAGTGATAAATTGCAGGTTCGTAGCATTATTCTTTTGGATCAATCTTTATAGCAGCGAAAATCTATTGATCATAATTAAAAAATGAACGGAAAAATTAATCTAGACACGATCACATTAGATCTCGTATTGAATGATAAATTCCGAGCACTTGAGTCTCCAATCTCATACATGTAGTAGACAATTTCGAGATCTTCAACTCAAGAAATTTTTCTAAAGAAATTTGCTAGACGTGAGAGTTGAAACTAGCACGTCTTGGCTTTGGCAAGAGTTAACTAATGCTTAATGAGGAAGATACATTACTTTGTTTTTTTTAATGATTATTTGTACAAGCAATCAACATGACATTCACATGCTGATCCTTAAAAAAAAAAGAGAGATGTTCATGAGACCTTATCGTTAAAGCCCAGTCCATGTTTCACAGGCCCAACCCAGAACAACAAACGATCTGTGCGTATGATGGGCCGAACTAGCGGGCTGGAACTCCACTTCCTTAAAAACCCACGTTTGCAAAACAAGGGGCAGAACTTATATGAAAATTACAAAAATATCTCTAAAACAAGCGAAATTATAATTGTGCCCCAAGTCGTCGTATAAAGTGAATCACGAGACCCCCCAAAAATGAAGCCAAGCGAGATTTGAAATTTGAAAAAGAGTGCACAGGAAGGAAGGGAGGGAGAGAGAGACAGAGAGATGGCAAGCAAAAGCAGCATGGAGGGTTTCTACAGGCAAAAGAAAGCCATCGCAAAATCCCCTAAATCGTCATCCTCCAACAAGAAGAAGTCTCCACCAAAACATGCTGCCGCTATCGGCTCCGATCTAGTGCAGCCGCCGTTCCTCATCTCCCATGGGTCTCTCGACCTCCAAGGTCCCACCTCTTCTCTCTTTGTTTTTTTTAGTTTCTCTTCCTTCAATCATTTATCGGGTGGTGCTTGTTGCATTGTTTTGTGCTTTACTCTTTTGCTATTCTGTACTTGTTCGTTGTTTGAATTCTGCCATATCTCTGTTCATACTTGATCTATTGTTATCTTGCGATTATTTCGGGTGAATTAGTTTTCAAACCTATTTTTAATTAAGATTAGTTTTGTAGTTTTCTTATTGTTTTCTTAAGTGTGTGCAATTGTGCATATGTGTTCCTATCTGTAAAAGAAGACTATGTATTTCATGTTTAGTTCATGGGTAAATCTATATTTTGCAATGCTTATGCTTATTTTTTCTTGGTTGATAGATGATTATGATGAGAAAGAGCAATTGCTGAGGCAATTTGACATGAACATGGCATATGGACCGTGCCTTGGCATGACTCGAATGGGACGATGGGAGCGTGCTCGAAGTTTAGGTTTAAGCCCACCCAAGGAAATAGAGCACCTCGTGAAAACTGGCAAGGCACGAGCAGAGTGCTTGTGGGACGGCCGTGTTTAAAGGCTAGCATCGTGGTTTGTGGAAATTAGATCGTCTAGTATCAGAGTTGAAGTTGTGTGTGTACTTCTTTTCTTTTCTCTTCTCCAATCCGAGGTATAGTCTCTGGCTGTACCGCTTGTTGCTGTTTGTATGATGTGATGAACTCCAGCTGTGTCTGATATTTTCCAAGGGTGTTTTGTAGAAGAAGAAGTTGATATTGTGCTAAGATTTTGGTACGTTTACCGCGGTTGTTAAATTTGCTCAAGCAAGTTGTCTCTCATTTACTTTTACTACGCCAGATGTACAGGTCAAAAAAAAATGGAAGAGAGTTCATGAAAAAACCATTGCCTGTGTAACAAATGAACAATTGAACATTGATGTTAACAAGAAAAAGCTTCATCAGAGTAGATGTAATAACTCTGGATTTGCTACTTGAAGGTAAGTTCTATGTTTTAAATCTAGGTTCAAGCACAAATTTAGTCTGGTTTAAAAGTGGGTTCAGGTCTAAACAAAAATACTTCTCCGATTTAGTTGTGTGACTGTAAATTGAAGTGGATCATTGGTGAATTTCTTTGTTTGAATTTAAACCAATTTGGATGTGTTCAATTAAATATGTCTGAAAAATTCAAACTAATCTGAATTGAGATGCATGTTTGAAAAATTCAAACTAATATGAATTAAGACATATAAATTGTTTTAAACACTTATATTGTCCGATGTGTTATAATATTTATATATTATATTCTGTATGTTGTTTCAAGCTGTATTACATGTCAAGCTGTATTCCATATTAAGCCTAGCTGTAAGACAGTGTGGGTGTGCTGTAATGTGCTGTAATCATGTGGGTATGCCCACTTGTGTAATGTATCTATTTAACTGAATGAAAGTGTGTGACAAAATACACAAGATATTAACACAAACATGGTATCGGAGGTCCGGCAAGCCCACTGCTCCGACGAACCCAGGCGAGTCTACCCCTGATCTCCCTCTGGCGAACTGCTTTCTCTGGCGAGCCCACTGCTCCAGCAAAGCCCACTGCTCCGGCGAACCCAGGCGAGCCTACCCCTGATCTCCTTCTGACGACCCAGGCGCTCGATCCGGATAGATCGTCCAACTCTGTTTCGGCTCCAGCGATCTGACCCTGAGCCTCGATCAGTGTAGATCATCTCCAATCTGGCGTGAGCAGCACCTCTGGCGTGCAGCTCTGTTTCTTGCTTCTGTTCTAGTGCTCCGGCGCTCTGGCGCTCGATCTGTGTAGATTGATACCTCTGGCGTGCAGCTCTGTTTCTTGTTTCTGCTTCGGTGCTCCGGCGATGCTTTCTGGCTGAGGTCCGGTCTGTTTCTTTGCTTCTGCTCCGGTGCTCCGGCGATGCTTTCTGGCTGAGGTCCGGTGACTGATGTCTTAATAATAACTGGTTCTAATAAATAGTGGTAACCGGTTATAAGGGCTCATGTAATGTTATAATGCGTATGTGTCCTTAAAATTGTTTGGTGGATGTTGCCGGATCCAGTGGTGTTTGACTGTGCTCAGATCGTCACAGGAATGAGTTCTGACACACTGGTTGTTTGATTGGTGTTCTGAATAATATTATTACTACCATCATGGCGACACTGGAGTTTGGCACTAAATCTGATACAGGTAGATCTGACACTATACCATCTGTACCTGATGCTCCTCGTACCGATAATTCATGTGCTGAAATTTTCACCGGTTCTATAAGACTGGTAGATGAAAAGCTGGTTGGACTTATGGCCTATCCATTATGGAGGAAAAATGTATTGAAAGCCTTACAAGGCATGGGTCTTGATCATCATCTATCTGATGATGCTCCATTATCTAGTACTGCTGATTACAAGATCTAGATCATGCGCGATGCTCGACTTTTTAGTCAACTGATGAATTCCATGGATAGATCGGTCAAGATGCTATTCTCAAGTGCAGATACTGTTAAAGAACTTTGGACATCTATTGAAGAAACATATTCATCCTCCCAGGATATGTCTCGCTTATATGATGTCATGAATGGTCTATTCCGATCAAAACAAGGGGATAAACCTCTCCAAGAACACTTTGCACAGTTTAAGAGCCTATCTGATGAATTTGCAAGGCTCTTTCCCTTCACCAGCAGTGTGAGTAAATTTAATGAACAACGAATGCAAATTGTTGTTGTCTGTTTTCTGGCAAGTCTTAATCATGACTTGGAAGGTGTTCGGGCTCAGATTTTATCGGGTACAGATATTCCTACCCTATCAGATACTTATCGTAGGATAAATCGTTCGCTGCTTCGAGAGGATTTTTCACGTATTCCACCAACTGGAGGGGATAGGGGTGGAGGCCGTGGTCGCGGTCATAACCGGGGTGGCCGTGGTGGTCGAGGCCCTGGCGATCGTGAAACTCGTATTTGTCATCATTGTGGGGAAACTGGTCATATTCGTCCCCAGTGCTGGAAATTGCATGGCAAGCCCGTTGCTAATATTGCAGTAGCAGAACCTCATGCTTCTTCTGGTCGACGCGTTGTGGAAATGACAGAAGATGAGTTTACTCGATACACTCAACATCAGATTGGGAATTCTATGGATTCATCTGTAACGGATTCACCTGTAGCACCACTTGCAGGTAATTCTACTGCTTGTTTAGCAACCAATCGTACATGGGTTCTTGATTCCGGATGTACACACCACTTGACTAATTCTTCAGGTACTCTTTTTGACTATTATTTGACACCTGATCATCATGGTATTATTGTGGCAAATGGCTCTAATTTGAAAGTTCATGGTTGTGGTTCAGCCAAAGTGTCACCATCAATGGTTCTTTCCCATGTTCTTTACACACCAGAAAATTCTTTTAATTTGTTATCAATTGGGAAAATTACTCGTGATTTACAGTGTTCCGTGACATTTTTTCCTTCTTCCTGTGTCTTTCAGGATCTTACGACGAGGAAGACTATCAGTAGTGGTCACTTGTTTGATGGTCTGTATGTGTTGGATGAGAGTTCTGGTAATGCGTGTTCTGGTGTGGATTCTCTTCCATTCACTGTTCATTGTCGATTGGGTCATCCTTCTTTATCTACATTAAAATGTTTGTTTCCTCTGTTTAAATCTATGAATCAGGTGCCATGTGAGTCTTGTCATTTGGCTAAAACTACTCGTGTTTCTTATTCTGTTAGACAAAATAAACGTGTTTCTGTTCCATTTGAGTTGGTCCATTCTGATATTTTGGGACCGTGTCATGTGACGTCTGTATTGGGTTTTCGATATTATGTGACTTTTATTGATGATTTCTCTCGTAGTACTTATATCTATTTGATGAAATCTCGTTCTGAGTTACTATCTGTATTTTAGACTTTTGTGTTAGAAATCCAAAGTCAGTTTCAGACAAAGATTCGTGTACTCCAGAGTGATAATGGTGGTGAATACATATCTACTTCTATGCATGATTTTCTTCGCCAACATGACATAGTTCATCAAACATCTTGTGCTTATACTCCACAGCAAAATGGGGTGGCTGAACGAAAAAATCGTCATCTTTTAGAGATGGCCCGTGCTTTAATGTTTTAGATGCATATGCCCAAACATTTTTGGAGTGGTGCTGTGTTAACTGCCTGTTATCTCATTAATCGACTTCCCTCTTATGTTCTTGAGGGTAAGTCTCCTTTCTCTGTGTTACTCCCTCACCAAAGTTTGTTTCCTTTATCTCTCCGAGTTTTTGGATGTACTGCTTATGTACGTGATGTTCGTCCTCAACAAACTAAACTTGATGCTCGTGCTTTGCGATGTCTTTTCCTTGGTTACTCTAAGAATAAAAAAGGGTACCGTTGTTTCTCTCCTGACCTACGTCGCTATCTTGTGTCATCTGATGTTTCTTTTGAGGAATCTATTCCGTTCATGTTATCTGATGATTCTCGTATATCGATTTCTTCGTCTCCCTCGTTTGTTGTTAATAATGATGATTTTTTGGTGTATCACGTTACTAATCCTTCTACAGATTCACTGCCTCCACTGCACTCTCCTCCTCCGCATTCAGCACCAGAATCAATGATTCCTACTGAGACTGTTTCCTTGTCTTCAGATCCGGTGAGTAATTCTTTACCTACAGTTTCTATTACCTCTTCTATTCCTGCTACCCCTCTTACTAGTCGTCGTCCATATCGCTCTTGCAGAGACCATCCTCGCTATACAAAATCTTTTCGTGGTTTATCTGCTTCTCTGCAAACTTCCATCACTACTCTGGATACTCACTCGGTTCCCCATACTGTATCCGAAGCTCTTGCCCATCCGGGTTGGTGTGCTGCTATGCAAGAGGAAATGCGAGCTCTTGAACATAATTGTACTTGGGACCTGGTTACTCTTCCTTCTTCTAAGAAGGCCATTGAGTGTAAGTGGGTGTTTACTGTCAAACTTCATCCTGATGGTTCCTTGGCACGTCTCAAAGCTCGCCTTGTTGCCAAAGGCTATGCTCAAACTTATGGTGTGAACTATTTTGAAACTTTCGCTCCTGTTGCTAAAATGGCGTCTGTTCGCTTATTCAAAGGCTATGCTCAAAACTTATGGTGTGGACTATTTTGAAACTTTCGCTCCTGTTGCTAAAATGGCGTCTGTTCGCTTATTCATCTCTCTGGCTGCCTCCCGACATTGGCCTCCTTATCAACTTGATGTTAAAAATGCCTTTCTCCATGGTGATTTAGAAGAGAAAGTTTACATGGAGCAACCTCCTGATTTTCTTGCTCGGGGGGAGTCGTACAATCTATAAATTGAAGCGCTTCTTTTATGGACTTAAGCAATCTCCGAGAGCTTGGTTTGGACATTTTAGCATGGTGGTTAAGCAGTTTGGTATGCAACAATCTGAGAAGGATCATACAGTATTCTATCGTCGTCATTCTACTGGTTGCATTTTTCTGGTAGTATATGTTGATGATATTGTCCTTACTGGAGATGATACTGCTAGAATTGTTGCTTTGAAATCTTTTCTACAATCTAAGTTTCAAACTAAAGATCTGGGACTTCTTAAGTACTTCTTGGGAACTGAAGTAGCAAGATGTAAGAAAGGTATCTTCTTGTCTCAAAGAAAGTATGTGCTGGATTTATTAAATGATGCAGGATTATTCCAAGCTAAAGTGGTTGAATCTCCAATGGATCCAAGTGTAAAATTATTTCCGGATGATGGGGAAGTATTTGATAATCCTGATAGATACCATCGTACAGTTGGCAAGTTGAATTACTTGACTACAATGACACGACCTGATATAGCATATCCAGTGAGCATTGTGAGTCAATTTATGGCCAATCCACGTATTCCTCATTGGAATGCTGTGGTACGTATTATTCGTTATCTTCAGAATAGTCATGGGAAAGGTTTGGAGTTCAGAGATCATGGTCATTCTTTAACTGAGGGATATTCCGATGCTGATTGAGCTGGGAATCCATTTGACCGTCGATCTACATCGGGATTTACAATCTTTATGGGAGATAATTTAATTGCATGGAAGAGCAAGAAACAAGATGTGGTGGCTCGCTCCAGTGCTGAAGCTGAATACCGTGCTATGGCATTAGCAGCTTCAGAGATTATGTGGCTTCGACAATTATTGGTGGAATTAGGGGAAAGTTCTGGTGGTCCTACTGAACTATGGTGTGATAATCGTTCTGCTATATATATAGCTACTAATCCAGTATATCATGAGAGGACTAAACATATTGAAGTGGTTTGTCATTTTATTCGTCATGCATATCGACGACAGATTCTCAAATTTGGGTCTGTTCGTTCCAGTGAACAAATAGCTGATCTTCTCACCAAACCACTATTTGGTTCTCGTGTTAATTTCCTGTGTAACAAGCTAGGCCTGTTGGATATATATGCTCCAGCTTGAGGGGAGTGTTATAATATTTATATATTATATTCTGTATGTTGTTTCAAGCTATATTACATGTCAAGCTGTATTCCATATTAAGCCTAGCTGTAAGACAATGTGGGTGTGCTGTAATGTGCTATAATCATGTGGTATGCCCACTTGTGTAATGTGTCTATTTAACTGAATGAAAGTGTGTGACAAAATACACAAGATATTAACACAAACACGATGGAGAATCGATTTTTTTTCCACCTCAATTTGAATGGTTGAAATCTTCTCAGGACCAAAAACAGGAAAGTTATATCCACTATAAATTTGAGAACCGCACAAGAAGAGGAAATTTTATCTTAGTTGTTTTAGTTGTTCTCCATGTTGGGTTTTGTAAAGTATTTTATATATTTAAAAATAATAGTAAGATGATGATCTTCATTATATGTCTATATTAAGAATTTAAGATTGATGACTTTAGTACTCCTAGTTACTTTGAGATTTACAACTTAAACTGTATTTATTTTCTGGTGGTCTTTTTCTTGCTAAATAGCAATACCAACCAACCAACCAACTACATCGAACAGCATCAGTTTTGCAACATACTCCAGAGGTGAATACCAATGGATGATCATCCCTACTACCTTTACAATAACAGCATACTAATATCAACAATAAACGTAAATCGGATAGTATTACTCTCAGCTGCGATCTAATTGAAAATCCCGCCATTTATGTACTGTAATAGCTGTGTGAACAAGCACGGCTATCTAACAAGGTAGGACACTGCTTCCTTCATGCCCGAGATTCTGATGTGAGAACGCATCTCTGCCATATGCATTCCAAAGAAGCTTCCAGTTTACGTGCCAACAACCAGCGCCTTCAAAGACGTCAGAGGAGAGCTGTAGCCATAGACTACAGAATCTCTCCAAAAAGCCGTCCCTGTTGTTCAGCGAAACAAATCACACAATTAGTTTATGGTTGTCGTTCTTGTAATCCCAAAAGGGTAATTTTTTTTTAATAACTTGCTCATTCTCTCTCCCAAACCTCCATTTAAAAAAGGGCAATATTCGGGGAGCTTTTGTTTTTTCTACATGTGCAATTCCATGCCGGGAAAAAAGGTGGAAAGTTGCAAAAAGATGCAGCATTACCTAACCCAGCCAACAAACCAGCTGTGGCTGCTAAAAAGAATTCCCGGCTGAGACAATTGAAACTGCAAGGAAAACAGTGTTTTTCGTTGTCAAAATGTCGACCTTCTAAAACAGCAAAAACGATATCGGATGGTTCATGGAAGCCATGAACTAGTGCACTTACCAGTACAAGCATACAATATTCCCATAGCCATAAAAAAGAGTAGCCCAGGTTGAACCAGTGAACCTGCACCCACAATTCATCCAGCATTTTATTTAAGAAGTTTATTCAAGGCATCGAGAACTGACTAATTTAAAACCATGACTAAGCTGGTGATAGTTAGCAGCATGCAGTTTATCATGAACTCTGTGATTCCAGGTCTTATTCGTTCCACCAACGCAAGAAGTGGAGTCAACGGGTGGAATTGAATTGCCTCATTCCATTCACATGAAGCGAACATAATTGTACGGGAATATGTTCCGACAGGACAAAGAAATTACCACATGAAATCACGAATGAAAAGTGCACGTGGGATCATAAGCCCATTTCCAATCATAGCAAGCACCATCGTGAAAGCTGACAACCCCCTAATGTTATCAGGATTCAGAAAATTCGTCCACTGAAAGGAAGCACACAGCTTCATTAGGGAAAAAAGAGTATTTTCTTTGATACACCAGAATTCTAGACAAGTATCAAAATAAATTACCATTTGTGCAACGGGCATCCACATAAAGAGTAGTGTAGCCGTCCATCCAGATAGTGCCCCAACAAATTTGGCACCTTTGTCTGAAAGTTTGCCCATACGTGCCTGGAAATATTAGAAGTCGAGGATTAAGAAGATGAAACCAATTTGAAGTAAAAGATAGTTTTTCAATAACATTCCAAATTATTCAACTTGAAGACAACAAATTGATCTCTAAAAAAGATCCAGATGAAACAAGATTTTTCCTGGGCAGTGAGCAACAAAACCCCAAATTTATAACCAATTGAAGTTAGCAACATGCATTCGCCACGCGGCCCATACCCTGTGTAATTTCTTAAACCATTCACAAATTAGAGTGGAGATATGGACCTGATCGACACGGACTGTCAGGATATGACATGAAACTCTTGAGATGAATAATTGCAAGAGGGTCCTTCAGTTTTCAAAGGCAATCCCTTAATAATAAAGTTAGAAACAGAGGATCAGGGAATTCAGTTTCAAAGAGTTTGATCCACATTATTGAGGACTCACAATCTTGTAGACTTCCGGGCAGGTTTGGTTATATTACTTAGGAGGATAATATGAGGCAGAACTGATCTTTATATTTCTTCTATTCTCCCTAGTTATAATGAATATGATGCACGTGCTGAGATACACCAGGAAAGCTATAGCTGACTCAGCACAGAATCCTGCCTGGTTTGAAGCAATGTTGCAAGAAGAAAGGTGCACTTTGTATAGTGTTGCTATTTGATCCTCTTAAAGAACTTAATTGCTATTTATAATTGTTTGTCATACCTCACAACATTATGCTTGGCAAAATTTTGATTTACAGTTTCAAAGTATACATCCTGGAACAGAATAACTCTAAAGTTAGGCTATTTCGATTTACCCCTCGACATTTAAAGATAACAAAAAATTTCTAGATAAATGCAACAAGGACTTTAGCAATGAGAAAAAAACAATGCTTTTATGGCTTGACGTTAACTGAAGAACAACAATGCAACAAGTTATAAAAGGCCTACCATTATAACAGCTGAAATAGCCACAATAAAAGCTACTATCCCAGGCATGACACTTCTTGGTACATACGGTACAAATGTTGACCACATAATCTGCATTTCAAATTGAATTCACGAAGATTAATAAATAAAAGACAATCCAATAAATAAATGACATAGCCACAAATATTCCCTCAAAACTAAGATGTGTGTGCATGCGTGTGTGAGTGTGAGAGAGAGCGAGTACCTGTGGGAGGACTGATAGGCCACCAACAGTTATAAAATCTTCCCAAAACTGCCAGATTCTGGCATTAAGCAGATCAAGGTAATTCATGAAATTCAAAGTAAGACCCAAAGCCACAACTACAGAAGTGGTAACGAAATAAGGCAGAGGCATGGCCTCTGCCATTGCAAGCTGAGCAAACACAACATAAGTTGATATCACACCCAACGTTTGCACCAAAGTTGCTTCAATCTCCCTCTTCTTCGCAAAGTATGAAAGCAATGAAAGGTTCCCGAGCAAACCAGTAAACATTCCCTGCATTTGCAATTTACAACCATTGCCTTAGGTTCCAGGTGATGACCTCATTCAACGTTGAGAAAACACAGGTAGTGAAAATAAACTATAGCCTCAAAACTTGAGGTTGGGGTGATAGGTTTACATTTTATTATCAAGGGAAGGGAGAAACCGCTAAAATAAGGGAATACTTTACAACCCAATTATTGATTTATTTTATAGCAGACAAAAAATGGCTAGATATTATCCCGAAAAATAGATCAGAAAAAAGAGAACTTTAATTCTATAAAAGTTAAATGAAATCTAATTATAAAGTTACCAGCCATGGGACTGCTAAAAGGGCAGCTTTATTTCCTGCCAAAAGATTTTGAGCATTGAGGATAATCTGCGGCAATTGCAATAACATAAATGGTATATTTGCCGCTCCAGAAAATTTTGCAGTCAATGAATCCCATTGTTCGTAGCCCTTACTGTTCCTGAAGTTAACAGTGCCCTTCAAATTCTGTAAAGAAAAGGAAAATATCAGTCAAACGAACTCAATTCAGTCACGTTCTATACTCTCCCATACAAACAAGATGTAAATATCACAGAAACTCGACTCTATATGAAATTTTCAGCTAAAACATTTCCCTAAATCAAGCCAATCATTTGCTAAGAGTTAGAGATTCCAACAAAACAACCTCGAAATCAATCTTCTTTCTTTTCTATAGAGATTTCTGAGCAACAAAACATAAGGAAAGTATCAAAATATAATCAAAATCAACATAATTTATCAAATAAATAAATGTTCGGTGCACTTAATTAAGAATCGAAATTCAACCAAGTTCAACTTCTTTTAGAAAGGTTATTATTCCAGGGTTTTTTTCTTCAGAATTGATAAACCCGATCACTCCACGATCTAAAGCTTCATTTCAACCTCATTTTCTCAGAAGCAGACGCCAACAGTACAGTGCGTATCTAGTCAAGAAATCTACTAGACGAAAGGCAACCATAACTATCAGAACAGAATTGGTGGAGGAAAACACACCTGGTGAAGAGGGCGAGGAACGTCGGACTCGAGCGCAGCAACCGGACCTAGTCGCCGGTGCGAGTACTGAGTGTATGAGCTCTTCAATGTCAAAGCCAAGGACTCAAACGGAATTGATGAAAAAGAGCGAGGATATTTTGGGTATAAAGGCGCAAAAGATAGATACGGTGCGTTTATGACCGCAGAAGAACCTGATCCCACTGCCACCCACTTTTCCATTGAAGTGAGAGTCTTGAGATATACGAAGAAAGTGAGAGAAAGAGAAATAAAAAGACCAAACGACGTAATTCTAGATCCAGTCACCAAATGACAAAGTGACACGTATCTGCCTTGGCACATGTATGCACGTGACCTGTGAAGATATTTATGAAGAAGAAGAAACGCCGGTGGACCGGATCTTGTCTGACAAAATTTCAACGAGCCACCCGCCTAAGGTCAAACCTGGCCCATTTATGCAATTTTTTGGGCTGGGCCAAAACAGGCCCAACTAGTGTAATAAGCCTATTTGAGTAAGGCAGCAAACCCTAACTCAAAACATATTTGCGTAAAAATAGGATTAGCTGTGGACGGCTTTACACTTGGGGAGAGAAGATGTCGACGGAGGAGCAGAAAATTTCCGATGAAGCCCCGCTGACGCAAGAAGTGCAGTCTCTCACTGTCAATGCCCAGGATCCAAGATTCTCTAATCTGTAAGTTGTATTCTGTAAACTTCTGTATCTGTGTAATTAATGTGTCATTGTTGTGGCTTGGAGGGGGTTTGATTTGAATTTGGAGGTTTGACGATGGTTGAATGATGATCAGGTCGTTGACTGAGGAGGAGAGAGAGAGAGGAGAGAGGAGGTATGCTCTGGTAAGGAGCGTAGGTGAGGAGTGTATTCAGGATGAGGAGCTCTTCAATCTTCTCTCCAAGAAAGACCAACCAATCTGTTATGACGGATTTGAGCCGTCCGGAAGAATGCATATTGCCCAGGTATGTCGTACTTCCACTTTATGCATTTGACAAGAGGGTTTATCTTTGACCATATAAGAGTGCCACTGATAGATGGCCGCTCCCAGTTCTAAATTTTCTTTTCAAACGGCGATGCCCCTCGGAGGCGACCTTTTGTTCTAGGAAATGTGCTGTACCGTAGATCCTTCGACAGAACCAACCTTAGATGTGACGACACTGCTCGACAAATCATTTATTAAATTCATGCAAGAGGATGCGGTGGTCACCGTAATGGACGTGCGCTAGCTAAGAAAACTCCTTAGATTAGGGTACTACTGGCTGGCTTCCTATGGGGAAGGGGAGAAGGACAGCGTAGAGTGGGTAGGTGTGAGGTGTGTCAGGCTCATGGGGTTTTCATTCATGCCTCCCCTTCAACCCTTCAACGTCTTGCCCAAGTGAAAGAAAGACGGGAGGGTGCCATCTTCATTGTTACTGCACCAGCTGTTAAGATTAGATCTACTTGTTTAGTAATAGATTGTGGCACTAGTCCATAATGATTGAAGTCATTTCTCATTCTATTTTTTCGCATTGGCCCACATTGATTTATTGTGGAAACGGTTTACATAGCTTGGCTTTTGCAAAGAAATCAAGTTATTTTGCCAGTGATCATTAAATTGCATAGTTTATTAAAAAAACGAAATGGTGAAAATTGTTGCTTCAAGATTTGATTGAAATTGAAATGGAAAAGGCAATTGGGACATTTTGAAATGAGTTCAATAGCTTCATCATTCAAATATAATCCTTTAAGGTTGATCTTAAGACATAGGATTAAATGCTTGTTAGTTGGGATAGTCATACATGCCAATGACAGTGAACTTGCCCCTAATATTTTTTACTGTATTTTTTCCCCTTAATGTTTTTTTGTTGTTGTTGCTGAACAGGGAGTAATGAAGGCGATTAATGTAAACAAACTGAATGATGCTGGTTGCAAAGTGAAAATATGGATTGCAGATTGGTTTGCACAGCTAAACAACAAAATGGGGGGCGACTTGAAGAAGATCCAAACAGTTGGTCGTTATTTCATTGAGATTTGGAAAGCTGTTGGCATGAAACTTGAGGACGGTAAAGTGGAATTCTTGTGGTCTTCTGAAGAAATCAACTCCAGGGCAGCCGAGTACTGGCCTCTAGTTTTTGATATAGCTCGCAGGAATAAGCTTCCTAGAATTTTGAGGTGCAGGGTTAAGATTCCATTTTTACCCTAGATTTTTCAAATTCCCCAATAAATCCATGAAGCTTGAACTAAAAGTATGATTGTGTTCTACCGTAGGTGTTGTCAAATTATGGGCCGTAGTGAAACAGACGAGTTGGCAGCAAGCCAGATATTCTACCCTTGCATGCAGTGTGCCGACATATTTTTCCTTAAGGTACAAGTAGTTTTTGACTTTTTTTTGAAGATCTGGTGGATGTCACTTTGCTTGCTGGCATGGTAAACATTTTGATCAAATTGTTTGGATTTTAGAAATAGGCGTTATTCTGACTTCTGATATTGCTTAAATGCATAGAACTTAAAATAAGCTACTTATCTGGAACAGGGAAACTTGTTTGAAATCCCTGTGCCGTCACGCAACTAAGCTCTTGCATTCTATGAAGTTTCTCTTTCTTTTTTATTTATTAATTGCTTCTATAATCTACCTCACAACCTCTATCAAAAATGGCTCAATATTTGATAGACTTTTGTCTCTCTTTTTCTCCCCGTATTTCTTTTATATTTTGGTATCGTTTGTGACTTCGTTATAAAGCTAGTAAAGGCTTTGTAGAAAGATTGAATGACCACATGCGATTGATGGAATTCTATGTTGACCCATCATGGCATGGCATCATATATAACCCGTAAATGCATGATATTCTTTTTATGTGCTTTTGTAGTATATATATGCTGTTGGACATTTGTTCTCATTGTCGAGTTGATTTGACCTACAGGCTGATATATGTCAGCTGGGCCTGGATCAAAGAAAAGTTAATGTACTTGCAAGAGAGTATTGTGATGACATAAAGAGAAAAAACAAGCCTGTAATCTTATCCCATCGTATGGTTTAATACTTCATCCTAATTTGTTTAAAATACATTGTGAAATCTGTTGGTTTTTTATGCAAATCTTTATGGACTTTGTTACTGTGAATGTAGACATGCTACCGGGATTGCAGCAAGGGCAAGAAAAGATGTCTAAAAGTGACCCATCCTCTTCCATCTACATGGAAGATGAGGAGGTAAATTGTTGTTTTGCGCTAGGGAATTTTCGTAATTGATTTCGTGTTTCATTTTGGATGTTGCAACTGTGATTCTTCTTTCTGTTGATGTCATAGGCTGAAGTAAATGTGAAGATAAAGAAAGCATACTGTCCTCCAATGATTGCTGAAGGAAATCCTTGTATGGAGTATATCAAATATATCATCTTTCCATGGTTTCATGAGTTCAGCGTGAAGCGCAGTGTAGAAAATGGTGGAAACAAGTGAGTTGTATTCAATTCTTAAGCTTAAGTAGTTGCCTCAACTATATATCTTCTTCTTTCTGTTGGATAGAGTCTGGGCCATTTTGTGCAATTCTCGATTTCATTTCACTTATCTAAACTCTCAAGACTTGATATAGTTTCTAATACTATTAATTTTTCTTCATGTGGCATCTTTTCTGACAATACTGATACAATGGTGCTATGAACATGTAAAATCTAATGAATTTATATGATATTGTATCAACTCAGGTCCTACAACAGCTATGAAGAACTTGTTGCTGACTATGAAAAGGGTGAATTACATCCCGCTGACCTGAAACCTGCCTTGTCAGGTGCTTTAAACAGGATTTTGCAAGTAAGCATTTCTTATGCCCTTTTATGACTGAAGTAATCAATTGCTGTGCAAATCTCAGGCCTATAAATTCTTCTTTGCATTCAAAAACATTTAGATTCTTGGATGCTGTGTTAGGTATGATGCATATCAAATCACTTTAACATGAATAGGGTGCTAAATCAAATTAAATGTAGGAAATGTGAGAAATCCATGAGGTTTTTTTTTCTTCCTTTTTGAATGGGGAAAGAAGCAACATTACAACCCAAGATAATGGGATAAAGCCATCTCTCAGATCTGGTTAGAATCAAATTACTGTACCCAAGGTACTCTAGGTCAAGAAACCACCTGAAAATTATCAGAGGATCACCTTGAGTTTATTATCTTCTCACCTCAAAAAGTCAGAAGTACATTCTCAAACCAAAGGCTGACCGGTTTGGAGGTCCTCGATTTACAGGGATGACTTTTATTTGGTGAAACGTACTTTGGCAATTTGGTGGCAGATGTCATCCTTCAAAATTTATAGATTTTGTTAGCTAACCATAACTTTTATGTTTCTTGCAGCCTGTACGCGATCATTTCAGTCGCGATGCTAGTGCTAAGGATCTGTTGAAGCGGGTCAAGGTTTGTGCTTTTAGAATTTTTTTTTTAAATTAGATACACTTTTCTTTACCTGTATCCTTTTCTTCAGCAACTCTGATTTCCATCTGTTTTTTTGTTATGTAGGGTTATAGGGTAACAAGGTGATTACGAAGAAGATTTGTTTTCTTAAAGGCAAATTAAATGGTGAAGGCTTTTCTTTGTTTAAGTAGTTCACTTTTTTTTTTCTTTCATTGAAATGAACGTTTGCTGATGATGCGTTAAGATGCAATAAAGAGATGGTCAGCGAGATAAGCTTAGTTCATGTTGCAGTGATATTGAGATGCATGTCCGATTGTGAATTTTTAAATGTGATGTTTGGTGGTAAGCTCTGGATTGAAGTGCAATATAAATAACAGTGGATTTTATTGTATTTTTACAATAGGTAATTTGTATCTTCTCAAGATTCAAGAAATTTGTTACAGGAATGATTTATTCTTCTCTAGACTCGAAAGATTCAATCTGGTACTGCCACAGCTTGTGAACTTGAACATTTTCAATATTTAATAGCCGTGCTACTATCATTCATCATCTCCTCTGTTACATTTTCAATGAAGCCTCTCTCTTTACACACTCATCATCAAATTGCTTGCAATGGCCAAGCAATTTGATGCCGTTGATTGTCATGTAGAGGGTCAAGGCTGAACGAACCTATCCCCGACGAGTTCTTCTACAATGAGTTCTTCTACAATGCAATCAAGTTTATTGGAAACATGCACTTTATTTGGCATGCCAGGCTTTGGGCGTTGGCCTTCTGTTAGAACTTTCGGTTTCGTTTTGAATTTGTTTTTGTACAAAGCTATTAGATGTGGTTCATCAGGTTTATTCGGGTGCTACCGAGTTGGGTTTCGAGATTGATGCTTGTTGCCTCGACATGTTAGATAAAGGGTTATGTGAGCTATCCGAAGGCAAGCTTTCTGGCATGAGACCCAGAAAGAAGGTTCCTTCGTTTCTTTTCATGGAAGATGATGACGAAGGGAACTCACATGGCCAAGTATCAATATCCATGGATGTTTGCAATATTTATGGATATTAATCGCTCGACAATTTTTTGACATAATATACAAGAAAAAAGTTTAGCTGCAATATACAAGCAGTTAATCTGTGTTCTTTTAACTCTTGTTACAGAATGTTCAGACCAGAGACCCAAACAATACATCGTATACATATTTCTGACGAAAAAATGCAGATGAAGTTCTCTGTATATGTACAATATTACTCTATGAAACGCACAAAATTAATGTTTCATTAGCATAGCCTCCATGTTTCTCTTCCTTGCAGCGTTTTTTAGTTTCTCTAGTGCGACGAGTCCAACTTGCCGTACTCTCTCTCTCGACAAACCTATCCTGAACATGGTCATACGACGGTATTACTAACAAGGCTTCTAACAGAAGGGAAGTTTTGAAGGAAGAAATAAGGCAAGCGATTTCGTCAACTCACCGTTTACTAATGTCCTCCCATGTAAGACATTCGTTATCCAGACCATAATAGAGACGTATAATGTCCCTCTCCCGTTCTCGAAGTGTCAAGTTTATGAGCTTGTTTACTTCATCCTGCAGATAAATCAATGGTAGTGTTAGTTTTCTTTACTCTCTCATCACATCTATAGATCTTTAGGAGTTCACATCATTCAGAAAACTGAATTCAAATTACATATACAGACAATGTAATGCACCTGTTAAAACCATAAGTTCATGCAAGAGCCACAAACTATTCGAACTAACTAGGCTCTATAATACCTAGACTTGGGTATGCGCATCGGGTATGGGTGACAGACTTCAATTTGAAAATTGATGGTTATGTGATACCATCCAAAAATTAGGATACGGGTGCTTGGAGTCCTGGACACAGTTCAAAACTAGGATACAGTACGTGGGTCCATCTTAATACGTGTTAGATTTATTATAAAAATATATTAATGTTATGTTACATTCAATGTAATTTTGTAATGATTTCCTTATTTTTGTTACATTCTTCATCAAATTAAGTTTAGACTCTTATCAACTAATAACTTAAATGGCTTTCTTAGATAATTAATGAATATAGACTAATTGCTATTTATGGAAGGATTGGGACAAAGGCATAAAATTCTCTCTCTAATTGAGTCTACACATTTAAAGAGTAGAATCATAAGAAAGAAAGAATAAACGGTGTTCAATTTTTTTTGGAGGATCTATGCCCACATCGCGTCGTGTCGACACAGGTATGACATAGTACATTGAAGAGTCCAGGTATCATAGATTAGGTTAATCTATAAGACTCCATATGGAGATTATTAGAATTTCAAATTTTAGTGAAGCCTATCTTATCAGTTACATAAATTCAAGTACTATGACCAAAAACATAAATAAAGCCCAGTTAGCAGTTGCAGAAAACAGTTCAGTAACATCCATCTCCAGTTTTTTATCTATCTCTGTATTTATTAATTTGGGTTTACCTTAAGCAGCCACTCATCTACTCCATGCCACGGATTGTTCTCTAGGCGATTATCTGCAATGTACTTCAGAAAACAAAAGAAGGGAAACAAAGAAACCAAATAGTCAATCATGTGTAGGGGGACAAAATAAAAAAAGTCATCCGCGAGGGATTTTTGTAGATTAAATGCCTGCTTACACTATGATGAGTCTCTCCAGAAAGACCATTCAGTGATGGGAATGCATCCCTATCAAGGGAGAAGACCTTACTATTTGCCTGCATAAAGTGATGTTATAGATTAATCAAAGAGTAAATAAGAACCTGAAATGGTGAAAACATAGGTATTTCAAAATCCAGTACCTCTGTAGCATTCCTAACTTTCTTTTGTGACATTTTCAAGGATTCTGCAATTCTCTAAAACAAAAGAAAAGAATAAGCGAAAAAAACACGTTAGGAAAAAGATAAAAAAAAAAAACTTAAGTAAAAAATAAATCCCGAGAATCTTGATTTGTGCTCAGAGATTTGTTACGACTGGATCAATCACTGACTGATAGTTACCATACAAAAATAAAGTATTTAAAATAAAACTAATGACTTACATCAATAGACGGAGTTATTCCTTTCTCTTGCAGCTTAATCTTTGCATTCCGAATTAGTCCTAACCGTTCGTGTAAATGTGTAGGCAATCGTAAAGTTCTGGAGCTGTCAATTAATGCTCTTGAAACACCCTGGTAAAGATAAAAAAAATTTAAGAAAAAAATTAGTTCTCCACTGAAGCTAATTACTGCAGAGACTCATCCTCACTACTTACTATAACTTAGAGACAAGATCAGCATACATTTTTCTATTTATATTTAAAACAAAGGGATTTGAGGAAAGGGATACTTTACAAATTCATATATCAGTTTAAACCACTTGACACATCCCAAACAAGAACAGATAGAAGCAATCTATTCTACCGTCAAGGTAATTAACAAATTGCTTAAGTGATTCTTTGAAGATCATTCAAATCACATCTATGATATTCATAACAGTTATTCCATATTAGTAATACTAAAGCCATCTAGAATCTAGATCTGCAGTGTCAAGCAAGGGTGGTTCTCAAAGTTAATACTCCTCGCATCATTCAAATTTTAAAGAAACTTTTTGAATTGCTATACGAAGAAGTTTGCGAATTCCTCCATGATCTAATCAAATCAGAACCTCTATTTAGGTTCCATATTGAGAAACTGTAATCATTTTAAATACATAGTCAATTGTCAATGGATGTAGTTAATTGCTAATTAACATGCCTCACCATTTCTCATATTCTAAGGTTTACCACAAAAAAAGGAAAACGACTAGTCCACTAGCATTACCTGACGTATCCACCAATACACATAAGTTGAAATCTTGAACCCTTTTGAAGAATCAAATTTTTCAATGCCACGCAATAGTCCAATCAAGCCACCCTGTATTGAGAAAACAAAAGTTATTATATCAAGAGGGAAGAATCCATAACTCTATCGTATGTTCACTACTATGTTGCAAGGATTAGCTTGAGGCATCACAGTTGATGTCCAAAAAGAGCAGTACCTGAACAAGGTCTCCCATTTCAGCACCCATGTTCTCGTATCGTTGTGCAATAGACAACACTAGCCGAACATTGCTCATTGCCAGTTTCTCCCTTGCCAGAGAACACTCCATCAATTTTGATTGTAGTTCAGTGCGGGAGATACTCAAGGAAGAGGCAAGTTGTTCATCAGTGGGATCAGTCCCTAATCTCTCCTTCATCCTGGAAAACCAAAGAAAAAGATTAAATACGAGATTTCATAGTACAAGATCATGAAAAGTAAGCTTGTAAGAAAAAGAGAAAATCTCGAGATTCATTAAACCAGTAAATCATAGCTTCAGTTTTTTCCCCCATGATTGGTTTGTAGGAGAAGAATTTTTAATTATAAGATTTGAGGAAGAAACTTGTGACAATGAAGCAATTAGCTGAATGACATGGTAACTTCAATCACTACACAGAAAAGGGTTTACCTGGATTTTCGATCCTCTAAGGAGAGGCCAATTCTAATTATTTTAGACAGCCGCACAACTTCTGCATGTGGGAGAAGTTTCTCACTTATTACACCCTTCACATAGCCCCCCTTCGAACGACTTGGAAGCGACTCTGGACTGATAATTGATGTTAGCTGCTTATGGCCATTAGGTTGCAGTAATGCTTTATTTTGGTTTGAATTTTTCCTTCTAGAATTTATTCTCCGTTGCCGAGCACAGGTACCAGAACAAGTGACAGGGATCTTCTTAGTAGTTTTTTCTCTAGGTGTTTCAGCTACTGCTGTGCTATCAAAAGAAAGGTTCCATTGCTTTTCCAGCATAGCCCTTTGCAGCAAAAGAAGAGCCTCGACTGAAGCGTCAAAATCAGAGCTTTCATCTTCTAACTCATTGGACCTCTGATACCACATCTCCTCGTCTGAAGGGACAGCAGCAGTACCAGCTTGCTCTTTATGTGCCTTAATAGACTGTATGTTCCGATTCGATGCTGGAAAACTGGGGCTGTAGTTTGATGACTTCTTGGAAACTATCACATTCTTTGTTGAACAAGATTGACAATGCGAGAATCCATGGTCACCGGCATAAGAGAGCCTCTCAGTAATATCAGAATAGTAGGAGGAGGAATTCAAAAGCCTCTTTCCTGCACTAAGTCCAATAACAGCTGCCGTGGCCATCATATGGCTTCTTTTAGTGCAGGTAAAGTTATCCACGCACGTTACCAACAAAATCGATGAATCAAAACAATGTGATATAATGCTTTGACAGTAGATTGCTTCTTGGCCCCAACAAGAATGCCATAAGCTTGCCCTAAGATTACTTCGTTGGTTCGCTGCATGGTAAAAAAAAAAGAAAAGAACAAAAATGGAAACCTTAAGCATTCTCCATCTCCCATTTCGATTTATCGATTCAAAGTAAAAGCAATATTAAGCATATCCTTTCAAAGGTGAACTTATATTAATTAACAATTCATACACAAGAACTTATTGGAAATACACCGAATAGGGAAATAGAGGATCCAATAACCACAAAAGTATCAATTTAACTTGAAAATTACTAAAATCGCAGATTCTACAATACATCAATACAGAGTATAATTTTCCATAGATGTGACTTATACTACCAAGCTTTCAACCTTCAACCCATGTATTAAAGCTGTAACCCATTGACCCACAAAGAATTTCATTGAATTGGAGCATTTTCACAAGGAACCCAGGACATATAGTTCACTGGAATGAATAAATACACAATAGTTAAAAGATTTTCCCAATAGTTAATCAAACCCATATTGGGAAAATCTTGAGCTTCCGAGCTTCCCCTACCGAGACAAGCAACATCAAGCCACATAAGATGATGATCAAGAAAGATTGAGAATCAAATAATTGAAGCCAAATCAATGCAAAAAAACCCAGTAAGAAAGAAAAGAATTAACAAGTTAACAGAAATAAGTAACCATTCCCCTCTAGTACAACAAATATATTTATATATCAAGACTATTATATAAGAGCTCGACTGACAATTATAGAACAACATACCTGAAGAAATGTATCAGAACAGAATGAAAGAGAGAATGTGATGATGAAGAAGAAGACGGTGATATCAAAGAGAAATGAAAACCTCAATTTGTGAAGCAAGAATAAATAGTTTTTTTTATTATTTTAACATAAAAAAGATTGTTTCTTGTTTTTACCAGGAAAATGAAAATGGGTAGAGAAGATATGGGAAGGAGAGATGGGATTGGTTGGAACAGATATTGGGTCCATCATCTCAGAGGAGTGGTGTAGAAACTCCCACTTCGCCTCTTTTGTTTTCTCTGCTAACTAACTATGTGCTCCACACGCGCACCCTTGACCCGGTCATGCCGGATCCGGAAAACGGGTCATTGTTGATTTTTTTAAGAGAGATATAGTAAAAATCTTTACTTTCAAAAAATGCTCGACTATTAATCGGGTCACGTTCCTTTTCTTAGAACGACGGGCTTGCATCTAAATTTCTGTCAAGAAAAAATTCGACTAAAGACAACTCGTGAATTAGTAGCGGAGATATATTATATGTTTTGTATATAAATATGATCTACAATAATTAAATAATTTAAAGGAAATTATTAATATTGTTTTAATATATATGTTTTCAATTCTCTATTGTAACGATACGTATGAATTCAAGTCAATTTAACTTAGTGATTAGAGTTTATCAATATCAATTCAAATAAAAGAATTCTATAATTTTTATATGTAAGAGTATTAGATAGTATCGAGTCACTAGTGAAACGAGTTATAAGGGTTTTTTCCCATCTCTGTTCCGTTTTGATGTCAGATTAGAAAACATCTGCAGGTCGAGGTGGGGCGGGCGAAGAAAAATTGTCATCCTAATTCCAGCCGAATTCCTCGATTTGGTTAGTCGCAAATCATTAGAACGGAACCACAAGTTCCTTGCTTCACTGAAGATTAATGAATAGGAAAGAGGGAAAAAAATAGACATTACGCAATTTTTCAAGGTCTCTTTTTCGCATTCAACAGCTTGAGAGATGTGTCACATCACTCTATCATATTTTTTTCTATACAAATTAATTAGATAATTTATGCACCGGTATATACAAATTTCGAATTAATTTCTATTAAAAACATGTTCTAATTGGTAGTTTGGCACATTTCCCCCTAATTGGGCTTGTTTGCAATCTAATTCTAGATTTAACTCCATTAATTTTCTTACCTAATTAAGCGTGATTTCAGGATCCCCATTACAGGTTTTGCCATCCATTTGTCGCAGATGCAACTCTATTCCAAACAAAACATGCAGAATTTAGACATCAAAAGTAAACTGTAGATCAGTTTAGGCTTCTAAAACATCATCACCGGCAATTTTTCTGGAGAATTGGTCACCCACTAGTGTAAATCATAAACGATCACTTGGGTGATAGTCTAATGGTGAATTTGTTTAGAACTAAACTGTTTGATTTTCACTCAAAGCAATATTTCTATGGCCTCCTCAGGTGCTGTGCACGCAAATACGAAGGCTCAAATTATATAGGATGTCCAAAGTAAGGCTCAAGTTAATGGGTAAATTGTATGATGTTTTTTCTGGGTTACGAAAAAAAAATCGATAATCAAATTTCGAAACAAAAGAAGAACACAGATTTTAATTACGTGTGTTTTAATATTCTAAGTACAAGAAAAGCACAACTACATCACTGGTGCAATGCAAAATCAAGAATGACAAAGTTAAATTAAATTTTTACAAAAACAAATTAGGACAGAACCTCCTGAATCTTTCCTTTCTTGTCTTACTCTTACCAGACTAGCTACCTCGACCTCTGCTCTTGAGTTTCTTAGTAGCCTCTAGTGTGAATTTCTTGAGCAACTGGACCTACACCTTCCAAGTACTCATTGTGTTCCCTTGATGGACCTGAAGGTGGAATCGCTATACCTTTAGGAAGGTAACCAAAAGATGAAAAGCTGTACTTGTGCTCGGTTCTTCGAGTGTTTACGTCGCGAATCCTAAACACCTCTGAATCGCTTGCAGGACAAGTGACAAGAAAAATGAGCAAGAAGAGAATGATCATGTTGTGTTGTGGTGCAGTGTTCATAAGGAAATCAAACAAGTGATGGGTTTATCATATGAATCCAGAAAAATCAAACTCATATAAGATAAAAACTATAAAGAGAGAGAGAGAAGAAGCAAATGTCAAAAAGGGTTTTCAGTGTAACGGAAATTGAGAGAAGAAGAGTGAGAGAGTTGCATTAATGGTGGTTTATGATAAGTAGTACATGACAAAATGAGTGATTGGTTTGCAGGCAGAGAGAGTTGTAGAGGGAATCTCATTTACAAGTTTGTTACCTCATATTAGACAGTTTCTCTCTTGTTTATATGTGTGTGTGTATCTCTATGTGTTTTGACTACATGAAAAGAGATGGACACCACTGCTTAGGTTAAAACTTTTTAGGAGATGTGTCTGTTACAGACCTCAAGCAAGTGAAGCCTCCTATCCTTCAGGGCTGCATTTGTATTGCTTACTAGTCCAATTATTATATGTACAGTGTTTGTACCCGTGCGTTGCGCGAATAATGAATTATTATTTTCACAATTTCGATCATAGAATAACTAACACATAAAGTCGATCATTATTTTTACAATTACTCATCCACGTAAAATATGTAGGACTATAACTTCTGAAATATGGGTTCAACGTTTGTTGATTCACTAACTGTTTCATAAGATTTTGAAGTATTTGGTGATACTTCTCTGCCTTTTTTTTTCTTCCTTTGTGTAACTTGTAACAAAGTGGGAGGCATCAAGACATGGCTAACAGACAAATTCAAAGCAAAGAAATATCATATTGGCATTACAAATTCCCTTTTGTTCTCATCTCTCATTCAATTGTTTTTTTTTAATCATTCGTGTTATTTTTCTATATCTTACTCGTTACAGGTTGGCTGCAAAATCTGTCAAGGCAGCTAACCTTACTTGAAGGGAATTCCCAAGAAGACTTCTCTTCTCTCTTTCAAGACATACCGGCTGACCCTGAAAACTTTGAGCTTGTCACAAGGTTTTGCTATGGATTTGAAGTGCAGATGTCAACCGAGAATGTTGTATCCCTCATCTGCCTTGCTAACTACCTTGAGATGACAAAAAGTCACAGCACAAACAACTTATTAGAAAGGCTCTTACCTTTTTTGAACAAAGAATCCTCCCAAGCTAGATGCTATTCCTGCCAAAATCCTCTCAAGAATTTTGAGGTTGCTGGTATTGTTCATGAAATATAAGATCTATCGAGATACTCATCAGAAATTCCGCTCTCCACGCTCTACCATGTACTTGATGCTTAGAGCCTCTGAAACTTCTGCACGACTCAATATGCAGAGAGGAGCATTCTCTCAATAAGAGTATCGGATCTCTCTTCTGAAGGGAAAAGTGATGTTATGCCTCCAACTTCATTCTTCTACTTTTCAGTCTCAATGGATGCAGTGCACATAACATCTCTGAAACCAACAAAAATCTTGCCGCCGAGCATCACGGGCAAGGAGAATACATCTCCTTGGAGCTCAATTCTTGCAAATTCATGCACCGTAATGTTACTTGGAGTTGGATGATATGCCATGTGACTCCTGTCAGCAGCATCTGAGTTGACACGAAGAACACATATGCTACCAGAGCTGGAACATTCACAAACCAGTCTGCAAAGGTTGTGGGAGAAATTAGTCATACATTTGTAAACTTTTTTAATGAGAAGAAAATCTCCAACAAATGTAAGGTTAAGAATAGGTCATGTCCGATTCATTTTAACAAGCTTCCTGTTGTTTCTGGACATATCATTTCAATATGAACCCAGAAGAAAATGCCTCACCTGAGAAGGAAGCGCTCGAGAGATGCAAGCTCAAGCAAATCTGGGACCATCAGTTCTACTCTGAAGAAGAATATCATTTCATAAAAGATAGATCAATATCATCAGCCGTATTATACAAATGGAATATTAAGCAGTGAGAAATCCATACCCTCCAAATTGCAGTTCCACTTGAATTCAATGCAACAACATAGCCATCCACCGAACAACAGATAACTACAGCAAGACAAACATGACAGTAATGCAAGAAGAAAGGGAAAAAGAGCAACCTCTGAATAACCCTGAAATTATTTATGCAGATTTAGAAAAGTCCATGAGAATCAAAATATGCATAGAGTTGAATGAAACAATTGCATACCGGTTCCATTTGAACCGATAGAAAGATAACCAAAAACCGGCACTCTCAACTCATGCTCCCACAAAGTATGAAATGGAAATTCCTACTTTCATAGAACAAGCCCAAACAAATATATCAGGTAAGCTTTAATCTAGGAAATCAATGTCTTCTAGTTTACCCTACCTTCATTGATATATCAGTCAGACGACCACTAGTAGATGCCGCATACATTATGTCCTGCGCCTGGTACAAAATTAAGCAAACATAGTACAAGTCAAAAGTCTGTCAACCAATGATACAGTGCAGAGTTTTATCATCCGTTATTCTTAGTCAATACCGTCCAAATAGTTAATATACATGTGCAAAACAAGAAAAGATTGGAAAATATGTCCACATGTTATTACCTTTTATGTTCTTACTCACAAAAAATACTGTCACCATTGATCATCACAACTACAGGTTCCATTCTGGAACAAATGGAACCTGTTGGCATCTCTTACTAAAATTTCTCTTTGCACAATTCTTGATATGAACTTGGTCACTGTGTGACAATCCCCACAAACGCGAAGGTTTTTCATAACATACAAAGGGGTCCCTGGTTTTGTATTTAACAGTCCAAATGCTATGGCAAGACGCTCACTGTGCCCACAAAGCATATCTCTTTTCTCATCCTCCTCAACATCGTGAAGTGCATATTGAAAATCAGGAATGTAACCTTCCTTAGCCATCAAACCAGCAAGTATCGCCAATAGCTTTTGGACCTCTTCAAATTGATCAAAGAACTTATCACCACTCCCAAAAACATAAACCTTTCTTCGAATTTCAATCCAACTTAATCCAGGATCTTTTCTTATTCCTCTAGCTTTTATAGATTTGCGTATTGTTTTGACTCGATCCCACTTCCCTAAAGCTGCATATACATTTGATACCAAAACATAATATCCCGTATCATCTAAATCCAACTCAATGATCCGCTCTGAGACACGTTCTGCGATCTTTAGGTCTCCACTCACTCGACTCGCACTAAGCAAAGCTCCCCATATACTAGCATCTGGCTTGATTGGCATTGAATTGATAAAATTTTCCGCTTCAACTAAAAGTCCAGATCGGGATAAAAGATCTACTAGACATGCGTAGTGTTCAATCCTTGGCTCAATGTTATAGTAGTTTTTCATCCGATAGAAGAAGGCCATACCATCTTCTACCAATAACGAGTGGCTACATGCATAGATGATGGCGACAAAGGCAACATGATCAGGAAGAACACCATGTGCTTCCATCTCTGTAAAAGCTCCAACAGCCTTTTTGCCTTCACCATACATCCCATAAGCATATATTAATGCCGTCCATGTCACTACATCTTTTATCTTCATACACTCGAACACTTTGAGTGACTTCTTTAAATGACCAAATTTAGCATACATTTCAATCAGTGCATTACAGATTGGAACATAACCTTCAAACCCTAGCTTGAAAATGCACCCATGAACCTCTTTTCCTTGCAATTTTGCTGAAAGTGAAGAACATATGGGCAAAATACCTAACATGGTGGCCACATCTGGCATCAGCCCCTCAGTCCTCATTCTACTGATCATTTTTAATCCTAAACTAAGATCTTTAGAATGTACAGATGCCGCAATAACGGTATTCCATGTCACAATATCACGAACTTCCATTCTATCGAAAATTTTATCTGACTCATCTACTTCCCCACATTTTGCATACATGTCAACTAGAGCATTATTAACAATGAGATCTGAATCATAACCACTTTTAGACATATCACAGTGTAATTGTTTTCCCAGGTCCACATCAGCTACCTGACTACACATCGACAAGAGCATCACATAAGTGATAGAATCAGGATTCAAGTGCATCTTCATCTTCCTAAAGAGCTTCAGTCCTTCATTGAAATTACCACTTTGTATATAACCATTGATCAATGAGTTCCATGATATAGAATCCCTACAATCCATTTTGTCAAATACTTCCCTTGAAGCAAATAAATTACCACACTTTGCATACATAGCAATAAGAATATTACTGGTGGTAACATCACACTTAAGCCCATTCCTTATCATATAATCATGAACAAACTTTCCAAATCCAATGTCCCTTAAGTGGCCGCAAGCACCGAGAACAGATGCAATGGTTAACATATCTGGTTTAAATTTATTCACCATATCCATAAACAATTTTAATGACTCCTCAAATAACTCTAATTGAGAATACCCACAAATTAGTGTATTCCAACTGACAGTGTCCCTAGAGACCATATTATCAAAAACCTTTGTGGCATCTTCTAGCCTATCGAATTTGAAGTACATTGAAATCAACCCATTGCTCACAATAACATCTCTTCCTATCCCAATCCTCTCCACCAACCCGTGAATTGCCTTACCCTCGTCAACAGCAACCAAACCTCCACATGCTGGCAGAACACTGGAAACGGTGAAAGAATCAGGCACCAAACCAGCCATTCTCGCCTGATGATAAATATCCAAAGCCTCCTCACAATATCCATTTGCAGCATGACCCGAGATCAAACTATTCCACGAAACAGCATCCCTGTGAACCATTTCTTCAAACACCCTACGTGCCTTGCCCAGATCGCCAAACCTCGCATACATGTCCACCAAAGCATTCCCAATATACAAGTCAGAACCAAAACCCATAAGCAAAACATGTCCATGAACTGCATTTCCCATCTGAACATCCGCCATCGCCGCGCAGGCATTGACAACAGAAGGAAAGGTATGTGTATCAGGCTCAAGCTCGGTACTTTTCATTTTGACATAAAGTCCAAGGGCTTCGGAGTGCTTATCATTGCGGGTAAGAGACCTAATGACCGAATTCCTCGCGTAAACGTTAGTTGTGTATGATATACGGTTAAAGACGGAGAGAGAACTGATGGGATCTTTGAGCTGACCATACTTGCTTATCAGATTGCCAGCGAAGAAAACAATTTGATCAAATCCTGAAGTGATTATCAGCGAGTGGACTTCGCGGAGATGGTTGGGATTCGATGCAGAGGATAATGCTTTTGAGAGGAAATCGTAAATATCTCCAATTCGTTCGCGTAGAACGCGAAACTCTGCAAGTTTCATGAGAGAAAAGACGCCGCGTCTCGAAGGAATACACCTGCATAAATATTTTCCATTCTGAATAGAAACCGATCGGAAAGACTGGGCCCGAAGTAGTTATTGAAACGGGCCTAGGCCCATGATGTCACATTTCTAATTCTAAATTTTTCAATAAATTTAAAAGCTCACATCCAAACCTATTTACAACAAAGGCAATTTTCTTTGCTTAAAATACTTTTTTTCCTAAATAGCATATTTCAAGTTAATTGATTTTCCTTTATTAGTAATTAAATTAACTTTTTTTTTCTTCTAGTTTTGAATTCTTAATGGCACACTTTTATTTCAATATTTAGAGATTAAAAATCTACATATTATTGATAAAATAAGAAGAAGAAAACAAAAAGAATAACTATAAAACAATGTTGGGTTCTTTGATTTTATACACATGAGAGTAAAATAGTTAGATAAAATAAAAACCCTTTTAAAGTTCATAGCAATCAATGCAAAGAGGTTTTAGTGTGAGATTGAAAGAGAAACTCATAATTTAATGTTGTTCTATGGCAATATTATTCTCTCTTACATTCTCCTACTCATAGTCATAGTTTTCGCTTTATATATAAAAGCAATAAGATAAGATATGACCTTATGATCACTACAAAGTTGACATTCGATGGCCAAAATCATATTGTGTCTCAGAAGAAATTATAAAAAAAAAGATACGAATGTGAGGAGTCGATCTTAGCAAACTTCACCATTCATGGTGCGTGGTTGATGTATTGGGACGAAACCAATACCATCACAAAATATAACTGTAAGTATATGCATATAATATTTTTCCTTCTCATTTTTGGATAGATTCAAAAAAAAAATAAAGGAATGAATTTTTTATTTTTGTTCTTTGGATAGTCATCACGAGAGGGAAAAAAAATAAAAAAGGTTTAATTTACTCATTTATCCTTATTTTTAAGTTATAATATTATGCATAATGAGCAAAAAAGATAAAAAAAGTAAACTCTTCACCCAAATTCTCTTAAAATATCTCCTTTTTGTTTAACATATCTAAACAAGAGAATTAATAGAAAGTTCATTTCTTTTCTCTTCCTCTCGTCCAATTCTCTCAATCCAAACATAAATTTGATGAATTTCCCTCATCTTCTTTTCTCTCAATCCAAACAAGTGAATATATCCAAGGGCAAAGTTAAAATAGAGGATGTGTCATCCCCACTTTAATAAGAAAAATATTAAATAATTAAAAGATTAAATGTGATATTAAAATGAGCGATGTGTTTGGAGTAAATTAAAATAACAATTTTTTTGAAATGACTTTTTTGATTAAATAGTGTAGGGGATGTTTCTCATTTTGCGAGACACAATTGGAGATGCTCTTAGCATTCTTTGAAGTGCTGACTACACTTTCTAAAGGCTTCTTACTCTTAACTAATAAATTTTATTTCTTCTCATGGTGTTGGTGCTATTTTTTTGCACAAATAGTATGATCTATTAGGTTCAATATTAGAAGTAAGAATACATACATATATATATATATGACTTTTCTCTTATACGGACACAAATTGCGGTCCTAAATTACGGACTTCTGTTTTGTCCGTCCGATCAAGACAACAGTCCGATTAAAACCCACTTGTTCAAACTCCATGAAAAGTTGCTTCCTGCGATAAACCCAAACAACCCAGAGTTCCGTCTTTCATCCGACCTTCTTGTCTTACTCCCGTTCGCTTCCCATCTCTCTCTTGTTTTCTCCTCTCATGACTGTCAAGATTCAAAACCATTTTCGCATATCTATAAGTAACAATTTGGGATTCTTGATTTGAGATTCGTGATTTAAGATTCACACAACTCCAAACTCTTTGTCCAGTTAAATGATAGTGCGTGAAATTTCAGGGACGACTCTTCTATGGGATATTTGAACTTGGTTCTTAAATTTAGCAGCAAATAAGAGTTTGAGTTGTGGCTTCAACAATGTTGTGCTTCTCGCCTCTTTTGAAAGATCTCAAATGATAATGAATTTTCATGCTGGTACAACACTCTCTATAATCCTATCATCCCAGTAATGGAAAAGTAACTAATAACCTTGAATCGTGACAGCAGTGAAGGCCGGATGAGAAATAAAGAACAAATTGAAAGCTCTGCCACGGAGTGATAGAAGAAAATCTAGACAAGAGACGGAGACCGAGAACGATTATTTTCCTTAAGTTTTAACAAGTAGGTTTAAATCGGACCGTTGCTTTGATCGGATGGAAAAAAAAAACAGAAGTCCATAAATCAGGACCGCAACTTGTGTCCGTATAAGAGAAAAGTCCTATATATATATGTATATGTATATATATGTATATTTTTTTCTTAAATAAGCATACATATGTTTATGGAGATATTATTTTCGACAATCCCTTATATGTTCATGTTTCGCGTGTATTCTAAATGGGCAACTAAACGTATTTTTAGTGTCATTTTCTATCTACCCATAAATAAATAAAACAGAAAACTCCTATATAACAGCCAGAGTAATTAAATTTTTTTTCCCAGAAAATATCAGTTACCTCACAAGTCACAACTAAGCCTCCTCCTATCCTATGAGGATATATCCGAGGAATATCAGGGGGAAAAAACAATCATTGATGCGGGTAATGAACAAAAACACTCAAATGTGGCTAAGCTTTAGCACTACTAGTGTTATTTCAATGAATACTCTGCATTTCCAAAATCACACTAGAAAGAAATAAACAGCTACCTTGGTAGTTCCCCTCTTTCTTCTTATGCGGATCATCATGCCATTTCGTTGCCTTGATGACGAGCGATGGAAGTCGATAGAATTCCAAGATCACGATTTAAAAATGTTAATGCAGACTCACATTCAGAAATTATTCTTGTGACCGATGAAGGTTCGCCAGCTACTGTTTCTGAGGATCCAACGGCAAGAGCTGCATATGAGTCTCTAAGATTCCTCATGTTCCCAAGGAACTGCAGCAGAATATAATGTACTCAGTAACTAAAGAAAGAACATCAATAGCATGGTGTTCTCGGAACCAAGAGAAAAGGCGCTTTGAACCATCATGCATTTCAAGCGATCCAATATTTGCAAATAAGAGAAGCGGCACATATAGGGAGCATATATTCAAATTCAGAAGCTATAAATGAAAGCTATAAAAAAATGAATATCCATATTCAGAAGTACAACTCGAGCAAACCTGTGATTTAGTAAGCTGAAACTCATAGGATTCTGGTCAAACAAGATGTACTGAGAAGGAAAACAAACACGGCATTAATGCAAACATACCTTCAAAAGCATCTTGTATGCCTCCAACAAACGATTGGCAGCTGGCCCAAATCCATGAAGCTGCGGCACTTCCATCATGTGCGTCCAGGGACGAATTTCCTTTAAAAAGTGTAATAAAAAAGTAAAATAAATCAGCTTAGGCACGTGAACCTTTGACAGCAAAGCAGCTACCACAAACATTTGAGAATCAATTAAAAGGTAAACAAATTGCAACTGATTTCAAATTTGTGCAACATCTGATGCTGTTATTAAAGTATGTATGAAATAATTTTTAAAAGAATTTAATGAATATTTCTCACAATCCATGGAACTTCCAAGTTGTCCAATCATGCATGGAAACGGAATTGTCGAAGTTGCCGAAACGCTTCATCAGTTCATCAAGTGAGAACAGAGATTGTTTTGGTTCAAGCAGATCAGGCAATATGGACAAAAAAATATTCTAAAACCAGAAAGGAAAGCAAGAAAAGTAGTCTAGACCTTTGTGTAAATTGTATTGAATGATCTTGCAGTCTCCAGAAAAGATTCCAATTGAGCCCGTAGTTGAGATTCCACCTCAACATACTCCTCATCTGGATTGTAAGCATGCTAAGAATAGAAAACAGAGATCAGAAAACACACATAACAATGCAACAATAATTCAAGACCGTAATAAGAAATTTCTAACCCGAAATTTAGTAAGAAAGAAAATTTTGTGAACAAGGCAGGAATAAATCTACAATGAAAGGGATGAAAACAATATGAAATGAAATACAAAGTGTATTTGCTACCAATCAATGAGGACAGTAGACTTTATGAAACAAAATGGAACTATTGACAAGAAAATAATAATTTTTTATCTTATTGGACCAATCAAAAGATTCAAAACAAATTTGGATTATAAAAGTTACTAGGTAATAATCCAAGTATAGTTCAAATATTATTAAAAATATCAAATCTCAACAGTTTTCTTGATCTGTAATTAACTACGAAGTATGAGGTCTTGAGAACACTGGTAAGCTAACATTTAACCTCAAAACCGAAGGCTGATGAAGACTCCAATGAAGACAAAAGATATGCCAAACAGACACAGTTGTACAATTATTAAATAAATTGAGCTGAAGCATTTGACAATTGTATCATGTCAACGAGGCCTAAATAAATATCACCAAAAAAGTTACGAATACAGTATTTTCAACCAAAAAACTTTACGCTTAACATGATTCTTAGAAAACAAACTATGAGTCTGATATGACTTCAAACCCATTCTCCCACCAAGACCATGCAACTAACAAGTGAGACCGACTTAACTGCAACTAGAGTATGAAATTTAACTGCAAGCCTACTCTTGTAGAAACAAGAATGGTTAGAAGTTCAAGTGACATTTATTCTTACAGAAAACCAAATAGAAGCTGTGAGATAAAGTCTAATGAAACAACAAACCTTAGATGCCAAATCATCAACTTTTTGCTGAAGACTAGAGAGTGTCTTTGACTGTTCCACAACCTTCATCTCCAGCTCAGAAACATCTGGCCTGCAATAAACTTTGATTAAATAGCAGAATGTTACAAAATCTAAGAAAAGTCTCACTCAAAAACAAAAAAAAACTGGTAAAAGTTCACTACATCCATGCATAAATTGAATATATGCTTTGGAATAATCATTCCAATACAATGAAATGGATTCACAGTTCACACCAAAGAATGCTCAAACAACAAGGTTTAGCCAATGAAGTTGAGTTAAAATGTCTATCCATTATTTGTTGCCAAACACAACTAAATGCAGCTGGAAAAATAGGAAGCAGAACTCTGCAACACATTCTTTCACCAATAGAAAATTCATAATCTATTGCCAAACAGAAATAATGTTAACCCATTTTGGATCACAAGATAACAGATATCATAACATACTCAATAAAGCAAGGCATTACAGATACATGAGATTGGGTTCCATCAATGAGGGAATACCTATCTGGAAGTTCAATAACAATCTTTTCCCATAAGGAATCAGGATGGAAGATACAAGGATTTAGGAGGCTGGAGGAGAGAAAGAGCCATCATTTTGGTATAATTTAGATAGGAGTGATGAGACAAAGAAATTGTCAGTATGACACAGGAGGGAAAAAACAGCTGCAAGAACAGAAGAATTGGGGGAAGAATACAGAAATGAAGAAAAATATTGTATCATTTCGAAGAATAAATGGCAGTTATCAAGCTGCAACAATAAAATCTCACCAATATTTGGCATAAACTGTACAGATACCAGCAATTTAAACATACAATCAACAGTCTTCAAGTGAGTATCTAGACGACCTTTCCTGGTTCATCCAGAAAGGGGCAAGCATAACAAAGAAGTATTTTACGTCTCTTACCAGATTTTCTGTTATTTCACAATAGATGAGCTAAACCGAAAACAGGGAACCATTGCACATGATGAATTCGTAAAAGAGTAAGAAAAATAATCTTACAACGGATATATGTATTGAATTTGTACATCTGCAGGAAAAAGCTTGCACTCCTCTGAGAAAATTATAGCTTGTTTCTCTGCAATAGAATCTATTAGCTGTATGTCCTTAGCTACCTGCTCATCGACACTGAACAAAAATGAAAAGTTTGATTTAAGGTTAAAGCATGTAACGGAAAAACAATGAAAGAATTTCCAGCAAAAGTTTAAACGATAGTCAATCAAAATCTATAAAATTAAACTATATATAATTGTCAAATGAATGTAAGTTCAACCTCCATGCTGGATTATCAGCATAGATGCTTGCCTCCACAAGATCTACAATAAGACGAAGCATTTCAGTTCTATCTTCATAGCTTCCCCTGCCCTGAAACACCAAAGCATGAATAACTAGAAGTTGGTGAAACTATCCAACCACATAAACAGTCGAGCTTAACACAAAAACAGGGAACATCCGGTGCAATTTACATAAAACTTCCATCATCCTTCAAACAGGACATGAACTATAATGAAAAATAACATACACACAATGATGTATTATGTATGAGGATGCCTAATATGCATTATAGCCCATTGTAGAAAATTTTATACTATTGGGTTAAACAAGAAACTGACATGGTTGTTTCAGGATAAAAGTTAAGGGTTTTAATCCTGCACCACCTGTTTAAGTATAATATTCAGTATTCTGACTTGCGTTGGGATCCAAGTATCAAAACCTGCATCGCAATAGCCATGAAATTTTGGGCCCACATATTCTTACACACAAAAAATGGGAGTTTTCATATGGATGTCGATACAAATATTAATGCACAATCTGAAAGATGGTTTCTTGGCTTAAGTAACTAACAATAAGTAGTGGGCAGATATATCAACAGACCAATAAGTGTAAAACCAGATTAAATTGACCTAAAGCCATAAAGATAAGGGTATGCATCTGAATTCTGAAGATAACAAGAAAAGTCCCCTTTTTTGTCGAATCAATAATAAAGTTCAATAATCTGAGAAACAAAAATTTTAAAAATGAAAAAGAAAGAAAGAAGAGCAAATAAGTGTCACAGAGGAAATGAAGAAGGCTCGATAAAAGAGCAGTCATATTTGAAGGATCTAAATTTTCGCTCACTGGTATGAGTGCCAAAGGTGTTTTCAAAATAGAAGACAATAATATAATCATAAGCAGCAGATATATCTCATATTTAATTCCTATTACAAGTAGAATCCCCAAAACTTTTTACTCCTAATAAACAACTTTGAATTCTAAAAATTAGCAGCATAATCAATTCTGAAGTTAGTAGTCAACTTCTTATTAGACATGTTATTCAGTTGTAAGCAATTACTAATCTAGTCTTAAAAGAAATAAACTTACATAACTTTAACCCCAAGTCGATTCCTTAATCAATCCATTTGGCTGGAATATTCAGTATGTTTTATAACTGCATATGCTCAAATCTAATCGATGAAGGATGAACATACATATCAGCAATACAAATGTATAGAAAAATAGATTTCATAAATTTCTTTGCCTTAACCTGACTATAAAATATTTATAAATAAATAAATAAATTTTTCAAAAGCTAGATGCTGCCGCCTTAGATGTAGGTGTGGTAAGTAGAATCAACCAAAAAGTACTAGGAAATTTAGCCAAAATGATTCATAGCAGTAGCATAAAAGGTGCCACAATACTTACTTGGATTGCTTCTGTATCTATTGTAGTTGTAATACCGAGAAACTTAGCAATTTCAGCCAAATCTGCAAAGTATGAGAACATAATGAAGAAAAAAAACATAGAAGCTAAACCAAGTAAAGTAAAAAATAGAAGCTAAAGAAACAAAATCAAATTAAAGTATTGTATCTTTCCCACATGGCTAACTGGCTAAGACCATTTTATCATCTTCTTCAATAGTTCAATTTACATAACATCACTTTGTGCACATTATTCTGTCATTGGCTTTCGTTTTTCATTAAACTTGAAAGAAACTGCACCTGAGGCTGACAGGCATGTCCATTCTTACAGAAATTGAGCACTTCCGATACTTCCATGTTTGTTTCATTATACTTTCAATAACCGAACCTAACAGAAAATTTATTTATGTTTAAATCAAAGTCACATAAAATTAAATATAGTTCCATTTAACATAACAGAGTAAGGAATAAACCATGAGGCTAAAAAATTCAACTTTTCAAGCCAAGCAAATAGATATCAATTTGCAGATGCAAATAATCATTGCCTAGCAAAATGTTGGCTACCCTAAACTACAATGCTAGTCACTTCTACATGAACACATAAAAAATCATAAATGCCAGTAACAATATTGCTTTAAAAAATGATTCAAACTTTCCTAGTCTTTGAAACTCTATGCTTCATTAGTCCGACCAAATAAGTTGGTAGAAAGAAACAGCATTCTTTTACCGAAGAGGCTTATTGGAAATTGTTGCTTTCTAAAAGAAACAAAATCAATGTCACAAGACCAAATTACTAAATTACTTACGTGGAAGTAGGACTAGATATGGCAGTCCCACAATGTAGTTTTCAGTCAAAGTTTTCAATGAATTATAAATAAACAGAAAAATAGTCATTGAAGTTTTTTCCTCCTAAACCAATGCTACAACTTTCACAATGGTCTCAAAGGCTCACTGTATCAAAAGCTTATTACATTATAATGCAGGACCAAATTTTTTTAGTTTCAATCTTTTCTTAACAACCTTGATAAGTTAAGGAGATACACTAGTAGAAGAATTATTTATTTTAATTTGGAGAATGACACATATGATAATGCACATTGAATTAATATGAGAAAGTACATTGGATACGAGCAGTCTCTTCATCACGGTCATTAGAATCCCCTTGTAAATTCTGTTGTGAAAATGGAGACTTATCACCCAATAACCTACAATTTAAAACAAGAAAATTTGAGATAGGGAGACAACATAGAAAACACCAGATACATTAGAATAACAAAATTAAACTCTTTTCTTCAGCTTTATATAGATATATAAAATAAAAAAATTTGAAAAAGATCTCCAGAAAATAAGATGAAAAAATGACAAAACCAAGCTCGATAAATATACTAGTCAAAGATCAACAAAATTGTATTTCCAAATCTAATCTTTCTTTCTTATTTTCACGCATCTACCAGCAATCAATCGGGTCAAACCCTGAAATCCAAAAACCATAATTGCCCCATGAGTGAATGTGTACACAGACGCAATGACGAGCAAAAACCAAGCAGTAATGGCGGAGATTTCCAGAAAAAAATATAAAAAATACCGGAAGAATAGCCATTCGAGAAGGGAGTAGCGCTCCATGCCGGCGAAGAGGAGAGACTGAGCAGGGGCATTGGCTCTTGGGTAGTTCAACGTCGCCAACTTCTTCTGTATCTCTTCCATTTGCTTTGCCGCCATCAGATCTACTCAAGCAATCGATCTTCGCTTTCGATGATCTGATCAAACTCTGATTCTCTGCGTCTTCACTGGGTTTTTTCAGTATTTTTAATTCAACAACTGAAAGTTTTCTTCCCTATTAAAATTTGAAAAACTTGAATTAATTAAAGTATCCGTTTGCCAAAAGGGGTTAGCTGCAATCCTTGTCCTGCGTTGAGTTTATCGTATTCAGAAATTCCTTAATCCTCTGATTATAGAGTATGGTAAATAAATGGGTAAAATTCAAATAGGTGACTTAACTAGAGATGGATAGTTTGGAATTACGTCACTGATTTCAAAACTCTGAGTTACAAACCATAGATAAATTGTCACTGTTGTCACTCTGTTATATTTTCAGCCACTCAACCATCGGATGCTAATCGGTTAAGATTCGAAATTACATACGATTTAATTCGACAATTGAATTACTTGAGATTTGTTTTTCTTTTGCATACTAGTACCAGAGACAAATAATTACTTGAGATTTGTTTTTCTTCATGGTAGAGAGATAAATAAAGTTTGTTCAAAATATAAATTTTATTGTTTATTATTTGAAATAATTATTTGTCATTGTCTTCGTATCATGTAAATAACTCTAAAAAAAATTCAAGTGCACCGTCCATGGAACCCTCTTTATATGTGTTCCCAATGAGTTAGGGGTTTTGCTAGCGTCTAGTCTGACCAAAAGACTGTACGTCATACAGTCCATTCCACTTGTCAACATCTATAAATGATTTCTAATTTTGTTTCAAAATTTTATTATGATAAGGATATGACAAAAATGAGTATGAATTTTTAACTTATTACTACGAAAAAACTTGCGACGAAAATAATTTTTTTATTTTGTCCATTCTTTTGTCAATGGATTATTTACAGAATTTTTATTTTGCTGACGGATTACGAATGAAATTTATTTTTTTATTTTTTTTGCCGACGGATTACAGGAGAATTTTTTTATTTTTTGTCGATGAATATAAAATTTATTTTTTAAAATTTTTGGCCGACGAATTATCAAACATATAATACGTAAGTGGAAATAAAACAATATCAAATGTTTACCCCTTGTTTGGATGAGTTACTCATACCTCAGCTTTTACGCTTTACGAGAGCTTACCCCTTGTTTGATTTTAGTGTAAATTTGATGGGAATAGTATGAAGGATAGGAAAGTGTTGGATAATGATTTTGTATTGGGAGATGTGTTTTGCTGATGTGACAATATTGAAATATGTGTTATGCTGATTTGACTGTATTGAGAGTTGTGTTTTTGTGAAATAGATCTGGGACTCAAAAACAAAATTGTTGAGCCATTACTTATGCAACCACTGTGGTTGCCTAATACTCATCTTAGATTTGCTACATCCTTTAGAATGATATGGTTTTTATATTGCATTTAGCATTTTGAAGTCTTTTAAAATGCTCATAATATTTTTTTCCCCTCAAATTGTCATGGCAGAGACCAGAATTAATCAAAGGGACTACGCACCTTTTCTCTTACCTTGCGACGTCCGAGTATTTTTCTCTTACTATTTGAATTGAAAATTCTGTCAAACTCTCATACTTCAACTTCAAACTTCAAAGCAATTTCCTTTATTGTTTCATCTTCAGTAATTGCGGCTGTCCAATAATATTAGAATTCTGCCTCATCATATACAATGACATTTCTTTGACGTATTTGACCATTAGTTGAGAGTTCAACACAATTTTTTTGTGATTGATTATTATTTTAATATCCATTTCCTGAGAAAAATTGCTTTAAAAATGTTTTCTTCTATGATATGAAAATGGATAGCCTGTTCATGGACGGGTTTGGTAAGAATCGAACTTATAATCTCCAAAAAGATGGAATTCGAAGGTTTTCTGCTTACTATTAAATTAGATTTTATATATATTAAAAAGTAGATATAAAGTACCCTTCAAAATAAAAAATATAAAGTATATTGTAAATCTATATAACATATCATATGATGAATTTCTTTGAGGCCAAACCAATGGCGGATGCAATATTGATTCAATGTGGCCTTAAGGCCTCCAATGCCTCAAGGGACCTTCAATTATATGAGTCTACTATTTACAACATCAAATAACATATATGCTACACTAAGACCAAACACACATTTGATGCATCAATATATTCCTACTTTTTTGTGACATTTACACAAATAACCTCATGGTGTGTTTGATAAGAGTGTAATAAATAGAGGTGTAATGTATTAATAGAGTAATCATTATCCATCTCTCCCCATGAGTAACCATTACACCCAAAATATGAAGAAATTATATAAAAAAATTACTCGGGTAAATAAGATACATGCATACCAAACATAGGTATTTGCTTACTCAAGTAATTTTAATTATCCTTATAATCATTACACCCGTATCAAACACACTCGTGTAATACTAAGGTAAAATTTAGGGAAAATAATCATTTTGGCCCTTGTACTTTGAAAAAGAGGTAACTAAGCCCCTTAAGTTAAAAAAGGGGCAAACTAGCCCCTGTACTTTTCAATATGGAGAAGAGAAGCCATTCCGTCTCTTTTTCGTTAAAACGTGTTCTACGTGGTTGTTAACAAGCTTGTGTGGCATTTCAATTATTTTATACATAATGACGTGGCCAACATCTGGCGAAACCCAATGAAAAATGGACACGTGTCAAAATAAATCTATTGGTTGGACAAAAAAATAGTTGGAAATCCAATCTAAGTTTCATTTTACTAGTGCAAAATAGCCCTCATAATTCAAGGTTTGGTCCATCTAAGCCCCTGAAAGTTTTAAGTATGGGGCATTTTAACCCTTCATTATAGACAGTGATGACAACATAAATAATTGCAAAACATCATCCTTCAAATATTAACATGGTACTTCAACATGAAACATCATCCCGAAAAAAACAAATCAAGCAAATAAACAACAATATTGTTTAGATCAAACAACATACAAAAAAAGGAAATAAAATCCAATTAACACACTACTTGAACTCCATCTACTTGGATCCACCAGTTTATTCAGCCTCGGGTCCTTGTTTCTTCTTCTTGTTCGTCTGACTTCCATGATCAATCACCCTAGCCATGGATGTTCCAGGCTGTAATAAAGTTGACATTAATTTGAGGTAGCACAAAACACAACAATGTAAAATATTATAAGATTCAAATATATTTTTCACTTACATTGAGCATTGATCGAGCGGTGTTAGGATTGATATACAATCCAATTCCAGATAAAGTCCTCTTGTATGGCTTGTTTTTTGGCCTGCAATCTTTGTGGAAAGGGCTCACGTATGGAGTCCTCCCACTTCTTCTTTGCATTGAGGCCACTTCATTGACGTTCACTCTTGGTGTAGCAGTTACAGTAACACCTTCATTGACACTCGCCCTTGATGTAGCAGCTGTAGTAACACCACTGACTCGGCTATTGGAACCTATTCTTCCTGGACATTGTTTATTCCTTGAATTTTGACCTTTATTTTTGCACACAGTACAAGTCATACTTCTTCCTTATTTTGTTAACTTATTTTTTGGATATAATCTCATGATACTCCTTTCTTCTCTTCTTTTTTGGTCTACCTAACATTCTCCTCATTTTTGGAGGAATAACATGGTCTATCTCACTCTTTGGCCACATGTTTGCTCCTCGAATTGGTTCGAGAGGGATATCATATGCTCTCAAGTACATGTCACTCTTGTACCACAAGTTGATGTAGTCCTCGCCCTTCTCTCCATTAGAATGGATGGCTCGAATGGCATGGGATTCCATGAAGCTCCCAAGCCCCACAAGAACACACACCATCTCTCAACTTCACAACATACTGAGCTCTCCCACATTTTACCTCATAAGAACCACCACCATTCCACTCAGATACCCACTTGTGGCTTTTCTTAACATTATTCATGAACTTGAAATGAATTAGGGGACCATGATCATTCTTACAAGCATTCACACCTAGTCTCTTGTCCCTAATCCTCCTCATCACTGCCCTTCTAATACCTTCTAAATCTCCTTGCTTCCACAATAGTGCCATTGAAAGAATCACACAAGTTATTGTCACAAGAATCACATTTTGATATTGGACTGAAGAATGCGTTGCACTAAAACCTAGGATCAAGCAACTTCAAATCTTTTGCAGCTGCAGGATTCACCATTTCAATCTCCTTGAAGTTTCTCTCATAGTCAGACATGTTTATTGAATTTGAAAGTGCCCAAAACATGTTCTTTAGATTCCTTCCTGCATGTGTCCTGCACCAGTTTTCATAAAGATGTCTACAACAAAACTTATGCTCAACTTTTGGCCATGTATAAGCCACTGCTCCAACCAAACCCTGAAAATAACAGAACATTACATCATCCTTCAACTCTGAATCCTCATTGGTACTATCTCGATAACTTCCAGGATCTGATGAGTCGAAGTAGTCACTTTTAGCCCTTTCAAAATATGTCTCAACATCACTATCAATATGATTATCCACTTCAGTCTGAGTCTCATCAACATTTTCAACAGTTTCAGTTTGTTTCTCTCCATCAGTTTCACCCTGATCACTCTCCTGAAATAATGTGACATCCCTCCACCCCCTTCTATAGTTTCTAACATTTTCTTTAGCTTTCAAAATCTCATCATCCTCTTCATCAGAATTGTCTTCGGGAAGGACTAGCTCTTCTTCTTCAGTGTCGTGATCACTATCAAAACCATAATCGTGTTGCTCCTCCTCTCCTTCTTTCTGTAAAAAAAGTTCAAAACTTCATCATCACATTATACAACTCTGCAAAACCAATGACGCTGCATAAAATAGCCAAAATCCAATGCATAAAGAAAATCAGATTTCAAATTAAAAATCTAGCAACCAAAAAGTCTAGTATGGAATCTGACGTCCAATAAATCAAAACCAACCAAAGTAGAATTAAAAGCTCACAGGATCAAATAAAAGGCTAAATCAAATTACGAATTGCGATTCAACTTAGGCAAAGCAAATGAACATACATCCAGATAAAATTCAAATACTATGATTGAATATTAAGAGATCAAAATATAATTAAAATAAAACAAGATCATCTTTCAGAGCCATAACTAGTATCTTCGTTCTGTTTGAAATCCTTCTTTTAGTTAGAAATGAAAGGCTGTGTACTCGAAGAGCAGCTAGGGTTCCAAAATTTGGTTCCGCAATGGATTTTTTTTGCGAAACAGGGCTATACATTACTGTAATTGAACGAGGAAGAAATAAAACAAGGTAGAAAAAGGAATGACTTACTTGGATTTGCTTCTTCTTTCTCTGCGCTTGGCTACTTCTTCATTCTCTGGGGCAATCTCCTCTTGTATTTCGTCATCTCTCTCGCTGATTTGATTTAGGGTTATGTTTAATCTAGGGTTCATATATCCACTTCCTTATTATATTTCTTTATTAATAAATGCCACACAAGCTTGTTAATAGCCATGTAGGAAACGTTTTAATGGAAAAGAGACGGAATGACTTCTTTCCTCTACATTGAAAAGTACGAGGGCTAGTTTGCCCCGTTTTGAACTTAAGGGGTTTGATTTAGGGTTATGTTTGATCTAGGGTTCACATATCCACTTCCTTATTATATTTCTTTATTAATAAATGCCACACAAGCTTGTTAACAACCATGTAGGACACGTTTTAACGGAAAAGAGATGGAATGACTTCTTTCCTCCACATTGAAAAGTACGGGGGGCTAGTTTGCCTTGTTTTGAAGTTAAGGGGTTTAGTTGCCCTCTTTTTCAAAGTACAGGGGCCAAAATGATTCTTTTTCCTAAAATTTATAATACCCATAGGTAACTATTAAGCACTTAAGCACATCAAGTAATCTATTTCAACGGATGTCGATTAATTAGCAGCATCCACCAAATAATTATGATTATACACGCAAAACCTTGCATCCAAGAAAAGGGTAAAAAGCGCGTCGATGACTGCACCACTTTTCTTCGAAGGGGTTGCGACTAAGACACGCACCGAGGCACCGACCCGCCTTTGACGGGGCAAGCAATTCAGTGATTCACTGTTTCACACCCACTTTCCTTTTATAATCCATTATCTCCAGAATTCTTACATCGCCATTCGCATCACAACGCGCTCTTCGTTTTTCTTTGAAGTGGCGCGTGTTCTTCACCTTCTGCCCTAATGGGCCAGTCATCTTCTACAACCGCGGCGGAAGTTAGCATCGGGGAATTCTCCAACTCCATGGGCGATCGGTTTGTTTCGTCGAGGATTATTTCGAGAGATGCAGTAGAGATAGCCGGGGACTGGGACTTGTCATCCAATGTTCCCGATGAGTGTTTGGCCTACATTTTCGATTTCCTTGGTGCTGGAGATCGGAAGCGGTGTTCTGTTGTTTGCCGGCGGTGGCTCCGGGTTGAAGGACAGAACCGTCGCCGGCTGTCCCTTAATGCTCAGAGCGAAATCCTTTCGTTTCTGCCTTCGTTGTTTACTCGATTCGACTCGGTCACGAAACTAGCTCTTCGCTGTGACCGCAAATCTGTTAGCTTAAACGATGACGCTTTTATTCTTATCTCGCTACGCTGCAAAAACCTCATGCGCCTCAAGCTCCATGGCTGCCGCGATCTCTCCGATCTTGGTGTCGCCACTTTTGCGCAGAATTGCAAGAGCTTGAAGAAGCTCTCCTGCGGCTCTTGCACTTTTGGCGCCTCGGCCATGAATGCGGTCTTAGAGCACTGCACAGGTCTTGAGGAGCTCTCAGTAAAGAAGCTCCGCGGATTATTTGATGGTGCCGACTCGATCCTGCCTGGTTCCACAGCTTCCTCGCTAAAATCGATCTCCTTGAAGGACCTTGTGAATGGGCAGTGCTTCGAAACACTGGTAATCGGATCCAAAAATCTTAAGTCGTTGAAGATCAATCGTTGCATGGGCGACTGGGATAAAGTCCTTGAGAATATAGCCTCTAAGAGCAGTTCTTTGACTGAGATTCACCTGGAGAGGCTTCAAGTGAGTGATATTGGCTTTTCGGCAATTGCAAAATGCTCGAGAATAGAAATCTTGCATATTGTTAAAGTTCCAGAATGCTCGAATATGGGGCTTGTTTGTGTGGCAGAGAAATGCAAGCAATTGAGGAAGCTTCACATCGATGGATGGAGGACTAATAGGATAGGCGATGAGGGTTTATTTGCTATAGCCAAACACTGTTCTGATCTAGTAGAACTTGTGTTGATTGGTGTTAATGCCACTCATTTGAGCCTGGCTGCTATTGCTGCTAATTGCCAAAAGCTTGAAAGATTAGCACTTTGTGGAAGCAGCACAATTGGTGATGCAGAGATTGGGTGCATTGCTGCAAAATGCATGGCACTGAAGAGGCTTTGTGTTAAGGGATGTGCCATTTCTGATGTTGGAGTCAAAGCCTTAGGCTCTGGCTGTCCTCTTTTGGTGAAGGTTAAGGTCAAGAAATGCAGAGCAGTCAGTAGTGAAATTGCTGATTGGTTGCAGGAGCGTAGAGGGTCTGTGATTGTTAATTTTGATGTTTTTCAAGATGTAGCCTTGGATGCTACTGTTGGTGATTATGGAATGCACGTTGATGTCGTGGAGTTGCCAACAATGGCTGGCCAAGTAATAGTTGAAGATGCTTCTACTAGTAACGGTCGATTAGCATTATTTAGGACAAAACTAGGACTTTTTGCTAGTAGGAATTTGGTGGCATGTGCCTTCAGGAGGTGATCAAACAGTGGTGGTAGCTTCATTGGTAACTTCTGAACTGTATCTTGTTAAAGTTTGAAGTCACTGCACTTATTCTGATCACGTAACACTTTTGTTTTGTGAATTTCCCCCCCCTTAAATGGTTATTCCTCTATCTTTTGCTTTGGGAATGTATTCTACTCCCGCCACTTAGCCTTTCAAATGTAATATGAACTGAATGCCACCCATATACTGTTTAACTTGGCAATTTGTTATATCTGTTCCTTTGTGTTCCAGTATTAACTTGGCCATTTGTCTTACTGTTTCTTCTCTTACTTCAATACATGCATTCAGAACTTCTACATCTAATATTGTTTTATGCGTGAGAACTTCTTCAGAATACACTGCATAATTCTGTGCTGATTCTATTTGTATAGTGGTTTAATAACTTGGAGAAATAAATGTACCCTTACATTGCTGGAGACCTTTTCTCTTCCCGTTGTTGCCTGTTTCAATCAATTAGGCTATGCTTGGCAAATATGGGCGTCAAAGTCACTGCCCTTGCCCACTGTGGGTCATGTGCACTAGTAAAGTTGTAGGAATTCAACCTAGATATCACATTTTCAATTATTGAAAACAGCCTGTCACATGTTCAATTATTGAAAACAGCCTCTCCACATATTATGTAAAGGTAAAATTTGCGCACATCTTGCTTGTCCTTGACCTCGCCCATTGCGGTTGTTTCTGCACGAGAGAATTTTTTATGTACGATATTGTCTTTGGTTTTTTAGGGCGTAGTTCACTTTTTATTTAGATCTGAATGAAAATATGAAAATTCCTGGTTTGTGTCTGAACTTGACATTGATCCTGGATCATGTTTTTGATTCATCTTTGGAGATTAGCAGCATTAAGTCTTCATTGCAGATATAAGAGTCGTTTAGGACGAGAATCTCAGTTTTTAGTGAATAATAAGTACCAAGAAAGAAGATAAGAAAGTGATATTTAGGAAAAGTAAATCTTTACTGTCTTTTTATCTTGTAAATGGTCTGGAACTGCAGATATTAGTGGTCGTGAATACAGTAAGAGAGTTCTTCTTCCTTTTTTCGATGTTGAATGGGCATTGTTCATAGTTTGTGTCATTTCAGTTTCTCTGTTAGATTACCTCCATGCAGTCCTCACCAACATTTAGGAGTAGCGTAGGAGATCTCTTACTTCTTACTGACTATGGTTTTATTTTGATTGTTAATGATTCATTTTCTTCTTCTTTTGTTTGTTCGTTCAAAATATTTTCCTTGGGAGGGGAGATTTCCTTAAAGGAGAGTGTTAGACTGGCATTTCTCTAAAGGACTTTTGATTTTTTTATTTATATGTACATATACATCATGATCATTCGAGCTTTTTATCTCGAAAGTTTAGACTTAGCTACCTAAGTCGATGAGTAAATCAACTAAAATTCACTATGGTTATCTACCAGAAAATCAGCAGGGGGGGACTTTTTCTTATGCCTCACTGCATCCAGGCGTCAATGCATTGCTGGGGACGCCTTAGCATGAGCGCTTTGCTCATTTATCACCACACCCAGCGTTCGACCCAGTGTATTGTGATTGAGATACACCTGTTTCAGCCCTCGCTTTGTTCTGCCCCAATTCCAATGAAACGTCACTTGCAAGGAACGTCTGTTTATGTTTCATTATCAAACAATTTTGATGCAGAATTAGCAAATTGTCAGACAAGAGGTCAGTCAAACCCATAGTTTAGCCCAATGAAGCATACCACTGCAAAACCCGTACCCCTATCGATATGTGTGTGCGCTTACGCAGATGAATACATTCAATTAACACAATCATGTGCCATTGTGTATTGAGGCCTTGATGATCACTCTTTACTTCTTTCCCTGCAAAAGTAATTCAAAAATGTTATGGAACTCAACTTTTATTAGCTTAACTCAACTCAAGTCTACATGACACTACATGTTGGTGTGTCATGTTGGACTTTTCTTAAAAAATCAGCTTTTATTTATTTTTTTCATAAACGAAACTTTAAAACGTTTTATTTCTCAAAATACATGTTAGATTTCAAAAAAAATTACATATTCGAACTCAACGTGTAAAAATCTTTCTAATAAGACTCATTGTCTATAGTTTTTATTGCGTTTTTTCAATTACATTATTTTTAAAAATAATGTAATTCATATATATGATGTGTAAATTGTTTATTCAAATTTCAAACTGAAATTTTATTATATTATGACAGTATAATATATATTTATTATTTTTTTGCATTTTTATTGAAATTATGTTGAGTATCTGAATCCGTTAGAGTATAATAGTTAGGACCCTAAGGTTTAGCACTTGAGACATTTAAGATTTTGTAGTGAATCCGTCGAGATTTAGTGAATCTAGGTCTTTTAGGTTACAAAATTGAAATCCGCTATACGAGTCCATTAGGATTTAACGAATTCATTCCCCTTGGGGTTTATAACACTTATTGTTTAGGTTACAGCATGAAAATCCGATACACGATCCCGTTACGGTTTAGCGAATCCATTCCTCTTAGGGTTTAACACTTATTGTTTAGGTTACAGTAAGAAAATTCGATATACGAGCTCATATCGGTACCCATAAATAAACACTAGAACCTAAGTAACCCACATATTAGTAAAAAAAAACAATGTAATTAAAAACAATGTAATTAAGAATGAGTGATTAAAACCTATCGATGATAGATCTTGTTGGATAGACCTTTACTTGCTGATTATGGATACGTAATTTTTTTCGAAATCTAATATGTATTTTAAGAGATAAAGTGTTTTAAAAAAAAATGTGTTATGAGTTTTTCAAATGATATATTTTGTTTTTCAAAATTTTAATTTTCCATGTCATTTGCTTACAAAACATATCATGTAAACTTGAATTAATTATTGGGTTATATAAACTTGGGCTATTTAACACTAGTCAAAATAATTTCATCCCCGTTGAGGCAAAATTTTATTTTAGACGGGCCAGCGTGTCACCATCAAGACGGAACCTCCCCCGTCACCCCATGGATCAGAGTTGCATTACTGTGTTGAGAACCCACACTGGCTACAGTCACAGATCAACCCCACATGCCAACCAAAGCCCAACCGACGCCCTTGCGGGCCGGCTGTAAACAAAGCCCATGGGCTGAAATCCCATGAAAACCTTGGCTAACATGTAGGGGAGGCTCCGCACCTTTAAGCTAGAGTTGGTAACTCTATTTTAACGATGTGGGATTCTCATCAATCCTCCCCCCTTGGACAGCCGACGTCCACGACGGCTACTCTCGCCTGGCGGCTACGCTCGCCCGACAGACGGCAGCCCTTTCCCGGACGGAAGCCCTCTCCGCAGGGGCGACTCTCTCAATGAAAGCACCAATGTTGAGAACCCACACTGGCTACAGTCACAGATCAACCCCACATGCCAACCAAAGTCCAACCGACGCCCTTGCGGGCCGGCTGTAACCAAAGCCAATGGGCTGAAATCCCATGAAAACCTTGGCTAACATGTAGGGGAGGCTCCGCACCTTTAAGCTAGAGTTGGTAGCTCTATTTTAACGATGTGGGATTCTCATCAATACAATGTTGAGAACCCACACGGGCTACAGTCACAGATCAACCCCACATGCCAACCAAAGCCCAACCGACGCCCTTGCGGGCCGGCTGTAACCAAGGCCCATGGGTTGAAATCCCATGAAAACCTTGGCTAACATGTAAGGGAGGCTCCGCACCTTTAAGCTAGAGTTGGTAGCTCTATTTTACCGATGTGGGATTCTCATCAATCCTCCCCCCTTGGAGGGCAGACGTCCACGACGGCTACTCTCGCCTTGCGGCTACCCTCGCCCGACAGACGGCAGCCCTTTCTCGGACGGAAGCCCTCTCCGCAGGCGCGACTCTCTCAATGAAAGCACCAATGTTGAGAACCCACACGGGCTACAGTCACAGATCAACCCCACATGCCAACCAAAGCCCAACCGACGCCCTTGCGGCCCGGCTGTAACCAAAGCCCATGGGCTGAAATCCCATGAAAACCTTGGCTAACATGTAGGGGAGGCTCCGCACCTTTAAGCTAGAGTTGGTAGCTCTATTTTAACGATGTGGGATTCTCATCAATACAATATTGAGAACCCACACGGGCTACAGTCACAGATCAACCCCACATGCCAACCAAAGCCCAACCGACGCCCTTGCGGGCCGGCTGTAACCAAGGCCCATGGGTTGAAATCCCATGAAAACCTTGGCTAACATATAAGGGAGGCTCCGCACCTTTAAGCTAGAGTTGGTAGCTCTATTTTACCGATGTGGGATTCTCATCAATCCTCCCCCCTTGGAGGGCAGACGTCCACGACGACTACTCTCGCCTGGCGGCTACGCTCGCCCGACAGACGGCAGCCCTTTCCCGGACGGAAGCCCTCTCCGTAGGCGCGACTCTCTCAATGAAAGCACCAATGTTGAGAACCCACACGGGCTACAGTCACAGATCAACCCCACATGCCAACCAAAGCCCAACCGACGCCCTTGCGGGCCGGCTGTAACCAAGGCCCATGGGTTGAAATCCCATGAAAACCTTGGCTAACATGTAGGGGAGGCTCCGCACCTTTAAGCTAGAGTTGGTAGCTCTATTTTAACGATGTGGGATTCTCATCATACTGACTCAGCATGGTGTCATGGCTAGGCCGCTGGCCCTGTAAGATTTGTCAAGAAAATATCGAAATAAATTTTGCACCCCTTGTTATTCAAACTCTTACCTCTTAAAAGGGGAGACACTAGCAACTAAACTAGAGGGGCCATAATGTTCTTACATTCTTAAGTCCGCAGGAGTGAATTATTTTTCTTTGTTTTTGAATAAAAAAGGAGTGAATTCATTGATGTTATGAATGTTGCTGTACAATCATTTGTTTCTAGTTTTACGAATTCATTTCCATTTGCGGCAATATTTATGTCCTCATGTATTTAGCTTTGGCTCTATTTATCTTATTCTTCGGTGATAAATTTTTATTTGTAGAGATCTGTCGGCTTAAATTTCAGCCTATGTCAAATGTTTAAAGCGCAAATTTATGGGTGGACGGGGCTGCTGTAAAAAAGCTGTGAGGGCCTTTTGGTTCATTAAACAATTTTCTTTTATTTTTTAAAAATTATGCGTGTGTTTTGATCGGGATTACGAGTCCAACGGTATATTTTTTATGTCAAACAAAAATCAAATGGACAGTTAAAATTGAGATAGAGTGTTTCGAATTTATATTTAACGGTTCATAATTATCCTAACTTTTTTACGATCCATTTGATTTTTGTTTCCAACAAATAATATACCGTTGGACTCGTAATCCCGATCAAAATATACGTACAATTTTTAAAAAATAAAAAAAAATTGTTTAATGGACCAAAAGGCCCCGCCCACCCCAAATTTATATGGTAGTAAAAATCTTATGGAGATTCATCGATTGCTTAAACTAATGACTGACTGGTCGTATAGTGGCAAGAGGGATGCTTTCATAGTAAATTCAATTGCTTCACAGAAAAGCCTTCATCACCTGGCCCATCACTCTTTCTTCTTCTCTCCAATTTGACGTAACCGGCCTGCATTCAATTGTCTGTAGTGTACCTAAACAAAATCCACGTTATTATTATGGGTGGGCCCAAACTAGCACATTTGGTGTGCTTCATAAAAGCCACGTCTAGGGCCCTACCAAATCTCATTTATCATGTCCTATCTTTGTGGTTGCTTTGGAGTGCACTCATCAATTAGACGGTGTTTCAAGTTTCAACTCTATCTTCTTTGCACATGATAATATAACACGTGATTTAATGGTAGAGTTATAAATTTATAGGGGTATAATCTCCGGATCGTCTGTTTGATTTTTGAAAATTGTTTATCCATATATTACTTAAGGTCTGCGTACATTTTGTTTGCACATGGTAATATAACACGTGACTCAATGGTAGAGTTATAAATTCGCAAGGGTATAACTATAACCTCCAGGTCATCTGTTTGATTTTTGAAAATCGTTTCTCCATATATTATATTACGTAAGGTATGCGTACATTTCTCGTGCAAAAATCTTGTGCACAAATAATTTTTTCATGAAATTTAAAAATATTTCTGCCATCCCTTTGTATATATATTAAATAAATAGCTTGGATATGAACAAATAAATAAGCGTAAATTAATCGAAAAGGAAATTTAATGTCAATCTTAGCATCACTTTGAAGTCGCACTCAATCTAAAATTAATGTTAAAAAGGATAACCGACAACATATGTTTAATTAAAATTTTCATGAATGCTGCTAAAGGGAACAAGTCAATAGTGTCTCAGGATATATTTTTGATATAAAATACTCAAATAATATTCTCCTAATTAATTTAAAATTCAAAAATTTTGTGATATACTTTTATCTACTATATTTTGCCTAATATTTACATTTTTAATCGGGAATGACATTATACAAGTTCACCTTTAAATATTCGATATGAGTCTAAACTCGAGTTGTAAGATATGAGAGAACATAATTTTTCCATCCGAAAATAAAACAAGTTTGTACCAAAACTCAACATGTGACAACAAGGTATTGCTCCTAATGATAATTTATAAGGATGACCATCCAACTCCTTTGTATGGTGGGTAAATGTGACTGGCACTATAGATTGGGATAGTAATGCATGGGACCCAAAGCACCACCATAAACCCCCATATGCAAAAAGAAAGAGAGAAAAATCTTGTCAATCTTCGTCCCCACCAATGCAATGCGTACATGTATGTATAGGACAAGGAGCATGCACTTAAATAGTTAATTAAAAAATAAATGAAAGTAAATAATAAACATGATGTGTGAGGGATGTAGTAAGCAATGACTAATCTCTTGTGATTAATTTAATCATGGATTGATAAAGTGGAATTATAGCTATCAACTAACTTATTGGTTAGTTGATGAATCTCTCTAATGTTAAATCTATGGATTTGGGGCATCCTGAGTTCAATTCCACTAGGAATAATATACTCGTGACTGCACGCTGGATTTTAACCTCAGTTTATCAGGTCATTGGGTAGAAAATTATTATGTGCACGGATCTGACAATTCGAATTTAAGGTCATATTTGATGTTGAAAAACAAATTTATATGATTCATTTTAAAATATAAAAAAAAAAACAGGTGATACAAATTCTATATGCCACATGTCATTGTTGTAGACACAACCTACTTTGAATTATATATATATGCTATTGAAATCATTTGATTTAAGAAAGTTAGGCAATAATTTTTGTCCAAATAGGAGTGGCCTTAATCCCACAAAGAGAGTAATGATTGCATTTGGCAAATATGAATTTCAGATAATGCCTAGCTGCAATTCAGCTACAGTATTTGAGTGGTACAAAATCCTATGGTCAACTCTTACATTTTCTAAAGAAAAACAATGGAGAAGAAAAGAAACCAGTATTAATTCAACCAAAGATATCTTATTTATCCATGATAAATTAAGCAGAAGTTCAAATAAAAAATGTGGATTAAATTAGTTTGATAATGATGCTAATATGTAGGTAGCTCTAAGAATACATTTAGAACTTTTAGAGTTCTTATGTGACTATAAAATGTTCAAATATCAGAGAATCGAGTTGACTGAGAATAAATTTTATAACTTAAGAGACTCAACTTCAATTCTTCATTTAAACACATTGCCACTTATCAAATGGTACTTAAAAGGAAAATAAATCACGAGAGATAATCGAGTTGGTTGGAAAGGATCCAATCAATTCATAGACCTAAGTTCAATTTTTCACATCAACATCTCATAACTTATCAAGTAGTATTTAAGATGAGCAAGACGATCCACCTACTCTTCCATTATGTCATGCTACAATCTTATTCAATTTTACTAATCCACTTGTTGGTCTTTAATAGCTTCACATTTTTCCTCACTAATTACCTATATATATATATATATATACACACACATAATCAGAATCACCCATATAAAAAGTATCCGAGATTTTTACATGGACCAAACATCTATTTCTCTTCATTAAAAAATCACTAACATAGTAAGATGGAGTGTGAGAGAAGAGAAAGCAAGCATGTTCATAGGCATATGGGGCCACAGCCTTTCCATTCACGCGAAAGACATATTGATTTTTCCACATTATTATTTTGAAAGGCAGACAACATTGAGAACTCTGGGTTTCTGTTTTCTTTAATATAATCAAAACCCAAGTTGACAAATTTCATTGCAAACTCACCAAGGCAGGCAAATTCATGATTCATGAACTGGGTCTGTCTCGTAACATTCAATGCCCAACTCATTCCAATAAAGAAAGACTAACTTCTCTTGTTTTTCTATTTTATTGGGTGTTTTGAAGCTTCCCTGTTTGTTTCCTGAGGGAAAAAAGAGAGAGGCAGTTGTTTTTCTATTTCTTCTGATTGGTTTATTCTCAGAGGTATGTAAAAGACTTCTACTTTCATACATGCTTCATCGTTTCTGTATTGATTCATGTATGTATATGCAAATTTCAACAATATTTCCTAAACGTTTGATCAATATGTGACAGATGAAGCTAGATGGGTTTTTGTCTGGATAATTATTTTGGTCTCTGAATACAAATTCTGGGTATATATCATCTTTCTCTTCTGTTTGACTACTATGGAGAGACTGTCATATACTTTGTTCACCATTTCCCTTCTGGTTGCGGCTTTTTCGGTTCATCAGTCATCAGGGCTTAACAGAGAGGGTCAATTACTGCTGGATATTAAGAGTAAATTTGTTGACAAGTCCAATAATTTGGATAATTGGAATCCTGATGATCACAATCCGTGTGGATGGCGAGGTGTGGATTGTACCATTGATTACAATCCGGTGGTTTGGTATTTGAATTTGAGTTCCATGAATCTTTCTGGTTCTCTGTCTCCCAGCATTGGTGGATTAATTCATTTGACTCATCTTGATCTTTCGTTTAATAATTTGTCGAGGGGTATGCCTAAAGAACTTGGCAATTGTTCGAGTTTGGAAGTTCTTAATCTGAACAACAATCAATTTGAAGCCCAAATTCCCAAAGAGTTGGGTAGACTTTCTTGTTTGGGAATCCTGAATATATGCAACAATAGAATATCTGGGCCTTTCCCGAGTGAGATTGGAAATATTTCTTCTCTGTCTCAATTGGTTGCTTACAGTAATAATATCAGCGGTTCCTTGCCACGATCATTTGGAAACCTTAAAGAATTAAGGACTTTTCGAGCAGGACAGAACTTGTTAACTGGAAGCTTACCGTCCGAAATTGGTCAATGTGAGAGCTTGGAGTATCTTGGTCTTGCACAGAATATGTTGAGTGGTGAAGTACCAAAAACGATTGGAATGCTCAAGAATTTGACGGATTTGATTCTCTGGCAAAATCAGCTTTCCGGGTTCATTCCAAAGGAGCTTGGCGACTGTGCAGTACTGGAAATGCTTGCTCTCTATGACAACAATCTTGTCGGATCAATACCCAGTGAGCTTGGAGACCTTGCATATCTTAAAAGGTTGTACATTTACAGAAACGGGTTGAATGGAAGTATTCCACAGGAGATTGGAAACTTATCTTTAGGACTGGAGATTGATTTCTCTGAGAATTCATTAACTGGAAACATCCCAGTGGAGCTTAGTAAGATTTCCGGGTTGCGTTTGCTTTATCTTTTTGAGAACCAACTCACAGGAGTTGTCCCAGATGAGCTCACCACTCTGACAAATTTGACAAAGCTCGACCTGTCACTTAATAATCTTACCGGTTCCATTCCTGCGGGGTTCCAATACTTGACGGAATTACTCATGCTACAGCTCTTTGAAAACTCATTGAGTGGAATGATTCCTCAAGGGCTTGGGGTTTATAGTCCACTTTGGGTTGTTGATCTATCGGGAAATGATCTAACCGGAAAGATTCCGCGTCATCTATGCAGAAATTCCAACCTTATTTTGTTAAACCTGGGATCCAACAAGCTCACTGGTAATATACCAACTGGGGTCAAAAACTGCAGAACACTGGTGCAGCTTCGGCTGACTGGAAACAGCCTGACTGGGAGTCTTCCTTCTGATTTGTGCAAATTGGTGAACTTATCTGCTGTTGAACTAGACCAGAACAGTTTCAGTGGGCCGATTCCTCCAGAGATTGGTCAATGCCAGACTTTGCAAAGGCTTCATCTTTCAAACAATTATTTCACAGCTGAATTGCCAAGAGAGATTGGTAGACTCTCTCAATTGGTAACCTTTAACATCTCATCTAATTTTCTCACTGGAATAATACCTCCTGAAATTTTCAACTGCAAGATGCTTCAACGACTTGATTTTACTCGTAATAATTTTGTGGGCATTTTACCAAGTGAGATAGGAACCCTTTCCCAGTTGGAGCTCCTCAAGCTTTCGGAAAACAGGCTTTCAGGTACTATCCCTGTTGCATTAGGGAACCTCTCTCGTTTGACTGAGCTACAAATGGGTGGCAACTCATTTTCTGGAAATATACCAAATGCATTGGGTAACCTTTCAAGCTTGCAGATTGCTTTAAATATCAGTTACAATAACCTCTCTGGAGCGATCCCTTCTGAGCTCGGGAATCTTGTTCTACTAGAGTACCTTCTGCTCAACAACAACCAATTGACTGGTGAAATTCCTGGCTCATTTGGGAACCTGTCAAGCTTGTTTGGATGTAACTTCTCTTACAATAACTTAACAGGGCCGCTTCCATCCTTTCCGCTCTTCCAAAACATGGCTGCTGGCAGCTTTATTGGGAACCAAGGGCTTTGTGGCGGACATCTTGCTCAGTGCAACGACTCTCCATCTTTGTCCTCTCTTCCTCCGGATACTGAGGGGCGCCATACTCGTATTGGTAAAATTGTTGCCGTAATTTCAGCTGTTATAGGAGGGATTTCCCTCATTTTGATTGTTGTTATCATATATTTCATGAGACGTCCAGATGAAATAGTGGCTCCTTTGCAAGACAAACCATCATCTACTCCAGTTCCCGACATCTATTTTTCTCCGAAGGAAGGATTCACTTTCCAAGACTTGGTTGTGGCCACTGACAACTTTGATGATACGTTTATAATCGGGCGTGGTGCTTGTGGATCTGTATATAAAGCGGTCTTGCCAACCGGTCATACTATTGCTGTTAAGAAGCTAGCATCTCACAGGGAGGGGAGCAATAATAATGTTGACAATAGCTTTCGAGCAGAGATTTCGACTTTGGGGAAGATCAGGCATAGGAACATTGTGAAGCTATATGGTTTCTGCTACCACCAGGGGTCCAATCTACTTTTCTACGAGCACATGGCGAGGGGTAGTCTTGGTGAATTGCTTCATGGAGCATCTTATACCCTTGATTGGCCAACGAGGTTTATTATTGCCCTCGGAGCAGCTCAGGGTCTTGCTTACTTGCATCATGATTGCAAGCCTAAGATTTTTCATCGCGACATAAAGTCCAATAACATCCTGCTCGATGAGCAGTTTGAGGCTCGTGTTGGGGATTTTGGGCTAGCGAAGGTCATCGACATGCCACAATCTAAATCAATGTCAGCCGTTGCAGGTTCTTACGGCTACATTGCTCCAGGTAAGCTATCTTCTTCAACTTTTCACATGTTTGTATAATTCTCGCATTTTTAGCCGTTTTTGGCCATGTCAAAGCTCAATGCTTAATTTATTTTTATTGACTGCGTATCTCTTAATGCCAGAGTATGCGTACACCATGAAAGTTACAGAGAAATGCGACATATATAGCTACGGAGTTGTCCTTTTGGAGTTGCTGACAGGTAGAACTCCAGTACAGCCATTGGACCAAGGCGGGGACCTTGTAACACTGGTGAGAAATTATGTACAGAAACATTCCTTGTCGTCCGGAATACTTGATTCTCGACTTGATCTGCAAGATGAAGCTATTGTTTCTCACATGATTACTGTGGCAAAAATTGCTCTGATGTGTACAAGCATGTCTCCAAATGACCGGCCAACGATGCGGGAAGTCGTTTCCATGCTTATTGGAACCAGTCAACATGAAGGAAACTCCGATTCTTCTCGATCGAATCATCTCGAAGGACGATCTGATTCGTCTGGGAGCAACGATACTGATTTGAATAATGAACCTTGATGTACATTTGTGGTGAAAAATCATGATTAACCAGGATGATTGTTTAGTAACTCATTAGTTCATCCTCATATATAACGTTCCAACCAGAGCATTCTCCAATGTGCACTGGTTTTGTACATTCTCAGCAACACCTTTTATTTATCTCCTGGTTTTATGTCTACAAAGCAGTTCCTCACATGCTTAGATGAGTGATTTGGAAAAAACTTAATGCTGCAAAGGAATAGAAAAGAGTTTCAGTTGGTATTTACGGGTTTAATATTTACCAGCCCCTCAGCTAGGGTTCTGTAAGAGGTGGAGAGAATATATGCTTTTTCAATAACCGAGAATGACACTAGATAAGCTTGCCATTTGGTCAACTGACATGAATCTAAACTCATCTTGTTAGGCTAGCACGTACAAAAAATTCGGATCTTACAATAGAATAATTGGATTAGATTAGACCTAGGTGTACACAAGAGAGAGTGGATTGTGTTCCCAAATTTTTAAATAAGAATCTCTTATATCACTTTTTCAATTTAGTTCACAAACTTTGAACCCTAAATAGTCAATCTAATGCAATATGAATCAATATATGTCTACAATGAAACTAAATGACTAGTATGAAGTGGGTTTAGATACTCGAAATCACAGGTGAAGCAAATAAGTCACAAATCAATTCAATGCACCAAAAAATAAATAAAGAGCATAAGGTAAAACACACAAGAATGTATAGTGGTTCGGAGACTCTCTTCCTACATCCAATACCTAACTCTTTAAGTTTAGGATTTTCAAAATCCACCAAAGGGATGTGATTTTACGAAGTTTACCACCAATTTAGGATTTTTCAACAAGGCTAACCCCGAACACTTGTACAAGGTTTAGGGCCGACCTCCAAACCAACTTTGATTTTACAAGCTCACCCAAAACTTTCACAAATCCTCACAAGGTGAAGGTAGGGATTTAAACTCTAGGTTCTTTTAAGAAAGTGTTTATAAGATCACACAAACAAACAAGAGAACTCTCAATACAAGTGTTTTTCCTCACGGGTTGGATGAAAATGAGGCTTAGTGAGGTGTCTTGGCACTCAACCAAATCTGGGAGAAGAAAAGCTTGATAATGATATGCTTGAAAATCTCAGTTGTGGATGCTCAATATGAATTGGGTAGAAGCTTAGTCAAGATGTTGAGAATGTAAGCTTAAAGATAAAGACTGAATTCTCATTTTCAGAATCATCTTCTCCAAAGAATTCTGGAACCTTTCTTCTTCTTTTGATGTAATGGATGAGACAATCTTTGTCCTTGATCTTCTTGATTTAATTCCGTCCATTGATCATAAAAGTACACCTCAATCATGAACATCAAAATTCCACTATTTGAAGCTCCTTCAAATTCTCCAAAAAAACAACTTATTTGATCTTCATGAATAATTGCTCTTTGAATAGCTTCAAGTCTTCTCGAATGCAGCCAAACAAGGTATTAATTTACAATAAAGCAGGCCAATTGTCCTCCCTTAGAAGAAATATATTGTTGTAGCAATGCTAACCAAATATTTTGTCTCCTCTCTTTTCCATTTGAATTTAAATCAAAACCAATTTTCTCCGATCAGTCATAGACTTCCCTAGCACTCTCTCTATAGATAATTCAAGATATTTTTCACTCAATTTCCAGCAGCTCACATAGACACAGGATGCGTGAATAAGTCTTCCAAGGCTTGAATAAATCAAATTATACACTTTTGGCTCAAATCGGGTCCAATGGAGCTCATCTCTTGATCAGTTGCTAATCTTCATAAATTTAGTTCAATCATACACCGATAAATCCCTGCAAAATTAATTTTTAAAATTATTTCCAAATTGTTAAATCATAATAAAATAGTTAAACAATACTCATTTTTTTAAGTGTATTTAAATAACTAATATTTCTAATCATTATCAATATTAAACATTTAAAACATATATGCCTTAATTAATTTTCTAGATAATTAAAGGATTAAAAAACTTCAAATACATTTACGGTTGTTATAGTCTTTGCAAATCTTAATTTAAAATTATTTATTTATGATTTGCATCGTGACCAATGATAATTATATCAGGAGGAAAAAAATATTTGGTTGGTTAGTATTTTTATTATATCTTTTATCTACTATACATTTGATTTAAAAATATTGTAAATGTTAGTTTAGTTAGAAAAATTAATTAATATTATCAAAATCTTGTAAGTTTTGGAGTTAAAAATAAATTGAAGTTCCCTATTGCATGATTTATTATTTTTTTCTTTAAAAAATTATTATTATTATTATTTGTTTTGGATTTTTTTGATACTTTTGTTACTTTTATGCCCTTTCAAACTCGCCAAACAAGTAGAGTGACGCTGTCTAAAACTTGGAAAAGCAGCAGCTTCGAAGAGAAGCAGTTACCAACCAGCATGAACAAGTTGCTCACTTTATTTATTTATTTTCTTCCCTTCAAGTGTCTATATATAGATTCATGGCTCCGCTATTGAGTTCAGGTGATTTCACGTAATTCATCATCTACTTTCAAGATCAGGTGAGATAGCCTTATTTTTTCATCAACTCAAATTATTCAAGTTTATTTTATGGTTTTAGATTTCGAAATAGTCGTGTTGATTCTGTTTGGATTGATCAAAAATTGTTTATCCGTCATGGGTTTGGTCCCGAAAGACGAAACAAAAGAGAAAGTGAGACTGTCAGCAGTTTCCTTTCAGTCGTCGTTTATTTTTATAGGAATTAAATTGTGTAGTTTTCTCAGTAGCCATAGATACGCTGTTTTGTGTTCTCCAACGAATAGTGACTACGTTTATCGCCAGTTGTTGATGTTTTCATGGTCTTGGTTTCTGAATCGTGATGAAAAAATGCTTTCTTTTCTATGTTCTTACTTTGATATCTACCCCTTGGGTGCTGGGAAACCAGAGGAAAGCCAGATTTGTTTTTCTTCCCCAATCTATTAATTACATCAGTTGTGTTTCTACAAGAAAGTGCTGTACTTTTAGCATATTCAGCGAGTGGTGGATTTATTGATGGAGTTGTGTTAAGAGTCGGTATGATAAATTGGCATGATAGATTTCATGTTTTGTCGATGAGCAAGAAGATGAAAGTGTTGATCAAATTGACATGTTGATTAGTAATCATTTTCTTTGATTTTGAAGAAAGCAAACACAGGAGGAACATGTGTTGGTTTTACATAAGTTGCTGGGACTTTATTGTAGAACAACTTAGGCATTACTTAATATATTGTCCAAATTGCTGGTGGGAGGGAGGTGATTAAAAGTTGTCTTGGGTGGTGGCGATCTTGTGTTTAATTGTGTTGTATATTTGTAAATTGTGTATCCACAAATCTCATTTCTGATAGTTCTATCATTCTGCTTTTCAGGCTGTTATAACTCGTTTTAACTCCATGGCTTACATTCCTCCTCACAAGCGGCCCTCAAAGGTTCTAGAGAATTTATCGCCAACTCCAGAGTTTCTTGTTCCTCGGTTTAAGAGATACACAAATTTAAAGCCGGCAAAACCTTATATAGAGAGAAGTGGAAAGAAGCCGGAAAAATCGTATATAGAGAGAAGTAGAAAGATTGTATATGCAAACAATGCCACATATAGGTGGCTTACGGTTGGTTCAACTGAGGCTGACCAATTTCCTCCATCTGTTCATCTTGAGCCGGTTTCCTTGGAATCCTATGAGCGTAGAATGAGAGAAAAGCCTCTGGCTTTGGTCAACAGTAATCTGATGACAGGTTAGTTTACGCTTTTTTTTTTAAGATTCCAAGTTTAATTTCTTTTGTCCCTTAATAATATTGCATTTCTTTTCTTTTAACGTTTTTCTCTTTAACAGAAGAGAGTAATGGCGGGAGTGTTTTGAGAAGACCATGGGCATCAATAAGTGGAAAACTATTACAAGACCTCTTATCTACTTTTGAAATTATGAAAAATGAAATGGATTTTCATGACCTGGAAGTAATAAAGCCAGTGCTGGTTGCTAGATTTGGTAAAGTTCTTTTCCATGGGTAAGTAATTTAGATTTCATTGATTCTAATAAGGTTTTTGGTTCTTGGGAGTTTCGATGTCAAAAGATGCAAGTCTCATGTTAGCCATAGGTTTGTGTGATAAGTCATAATAACTTCTTAATCTTCTTTATGCAGGAGCCCTTCTGTGAGTCTTGAGGGCATTAAAGAAAGTGAAGCTTCAGAAGCTACTCTGAGACAATTAAAAAGAACATTTTACACGAATGTTCCTACATCTTATATGGAAACGATTGTCAATGTAGTTGCCCCAGAAATTGGAGTGGACTTTGAGGATGAGAAGGACATATACCATATAAAGGTATTTTTCATGCGAGTACATTTGTTCAGTCTTCATTTTGCTTTTAAATTGTGGCTATTTATTCTTTAACCATTTCCTTGTTTAGCTGTCTGATAGCACAAGACAAGATGCACATATTTCATGCAAATGCAGCGTGACAAATGATAACAGGCTTGAGCTCTATAAGGCAAGCTATCTTTTGTTTATGGAGTGATTTTTATCTTACAAAAATAGAGGGTAAAAGCTGCTTGTTTATTGAGGTGTACAAATGGAGAGAACGTTTCTGCTTGTGTAATGTTTGTATGATGTACATTAGATATGTTGTTATCCTTCTAATTTAGTGATATTTTAGTCCGTAATATGAGAGTTTTCCTGATACTATTATTCCTTTCAATATATTATGGAGGCTCATATTAGTTTTCTTACAGGTTGAACTCAACCAAGTTCGTCATATGGTTATAGACATATCTTGCCTTGAAAAAAGTCGAGACATGAGGCTAATGTTATGTGCCAAGAGGATCTTAACATCTCTGACAGTAAGTTATTATATGTGACTGATAATGCATCAATAGCAAATTTATTTGGAGTCGCTGCATAATCTATCCTGTGTGTTCCTTTTGTTATTACAAATGCATATATTCAAGAACAATTTGTTGTCTGTGCTATATGTTTGAATGTCACCTGATATATTTTGCTTGTGTTAGCAGTTTCTTTTAGACGTTAAGGAAAGAAATGGGTGAGATAATATTAACCCAAGCTTCTATGAGGCAACTCCTTTCTACTGCACTGTGGGAAAAATAGTACATAAATAACAACTGCCGTATGAATCGAGTTCTCATTTCTGGTTAATAGATAGAAACAAGTTTAGATTGTATGTACAGTAACCTGATGAAACCAAAAAAAATATTACTGGAATTTGTTTTCTTTAACTTCTGGTTACTCAGGAATGGTGAGAACATCAATGGTTAGAATGAAATTGCTAGATTAGGAAAAAATGAAAATTATTATTTCTCCATGCACGTTTTCCCTGATAATGAGTAATATTTTAACTTCCAGGACAATGAGATGTGTAGCATTAGAGAATTGATCAACTCTGCAGTTCTAGATACAGATGTAAAGGGCGGGGTGAGATGGCCCCTTGGAGAAGCATCTTCTGGAGATAGATACAGTGTCATTGGGGTTTGGCACACAATATCAAAAGCATACAGTAGTCCATCTTTGCGGCTCAAGGTGAGACGTGCTGACCGATTTGATTTCAAAACATCTACTGGGGAAGCTACGAATGAGATTGTGCTGAAGTTGAAAGGAATAGTCTCAGAATTGCAGGTAATTGCCAACTCCAATTGAATCGAATATTCTCAACACTAATTATTTTCTGCCACTAATCAACTCTTGGAAATGGAAAAAGAAGTTTTTATGATTCACCTCATTTCAAATTTCAGGAACATAATTTGCGAGACTCGGTCGCTGTCATGCTTGAAGACGCCTTAAAGTTGATATGGGAGCACTTCCTGTGCTATGACCATTCTCCTCTGCCATGAAATTCCTATGTGTAGATATCGGGTGGTGTACTCGGTATTCGCTAAAGTGACATTACCAAAATCTTATGATATGGGTTGGAAATGGGAGTCGGTGTTTTGATTGTTAAGTTTCTTGTATCTTTTGTTGTTCCTATTGGGTTTAGTCAATATTTCTTGTTTTGCATTTGGCTTGTAATTTTCAAGGAGTTATAAATAAAGAAAGTATTTATCTTGCAAAACAGGAATGCTTTATTATCAATTTCTTACAGTTTGTAGTTATGTAATTGTGGTCTTCATTTCAAAGACATAAGGAGAATGCTGAAAGTGAAGAACTTTGCAATGGTCTTAAGATACCCGAGATTACCATTTACTGAAGTCATAAAAGGCATAAATACAGTATAATCATAGATGGCTCCTCGCATATTGATGGAGGCAACTTAGATTGAATTAGCTTGCAGGTTTTCTACTAACTTGTTATATGTTGTGGTATCTTCAGGAAACTCTGGTCGGGATACAGTTGAAGGTATATGGTTCAATGTAGCTAGAGATCATTATTTACTTTGTTTTTCTGGCTCCTTTTTAATTGTTTGACGCTTTTCATGTAGGCAATGGGGAAGGCTGCAACGTCTCTCTCGAAGTTAGCAGATACAGCTACTGAGGAGCTCGCTAGTATAATGGTTGCAATTAGTCTTTCGGGCATGGAAGTCAGTGATCTTACAGTTGAACCAAGTGATTTGAGGTGATAATTAACTTACTATTATAATTTTTTTTTTTGCTTTCTTACTTTCATAGTCTGCAGCCCATTCTCGATCATTTTTCCATCAGTCGAAGAACTCCAAATTCTGGCTCTGTTATGCAGCATTGATTCAAGAGAGAGCTAACCTTCCTATCATTTTTTTGCAACCAGTTGTTGCAGCCTGGCAGGTGCTGCAAGAAAGACTTCTCGTGCCGTTGGCCATGCCACGAAAACCTTCATGAATATCATCTCCCGAGGTTAGTTAAGTCTGAGAATGAGAATGACAACAGCATAGACAGATTGGACCTTTAGGAAGTTATTCTATATATATGGTCATCTGTCATTTACTCATCTTTGCTACATATTATTGAAATATGTTACATAATAAAATATCCTTTTTAACTTATTTAGAACTTGCCAAGCAAGTGATAATGTAATACATACTACCATCCAATAATACAAGCAGGTAGAGGAGGAGCTATAACTTATTTGTCTTTGATGAGCAATTATATTGTGCATCACTGGTCTGTTGCCATCAAACGATTTCGACATATGGTCGATGATCTCCTAAGTCGATGCTCCTCTGGTGAACCTTAGCCGAGCCATCCCCATACTTGGGAGTCACAAGATTAGTTTCTGCTGTGGATAAATCTTGGTTCTTTGGTTTTTCAATTTCATAATCCTTTTTGTTCCTATCCTTGTATATTATGTACAAGATCATCTGAGCAATCCCAAACAAGAACCCCAACACATTTGGCACCTATAAATCCAAAAACATAAAAATATATACAATTATCGCCCGAGAATGGATTCGAAAGGGGTGTTTATGCAACCAGACAAATCTCCAAGGGATCTGGTGTTTTACTTACAGCAATATACATGTCCTTGATATAGAAGCCATAGAAGAACCAGGAAGTGGCACAAAGGGTGAGGAAAAATGAGAGTGTGAATGGCATAAACTCTACACTCTTAGTCCTTATCACTTGGCTCTGCAATATATATGTACATAACATGCTAATTAACTGTAAGTCTAAAGGAATTTAACCGAAGAAAATCAAGTAGAAAATTTAGAATTACAGATGCGAACCATGACGCTTAATGGAGCAGCAAAAACAGCAAGATTGAAAACAGCACAAATCCAGCCAACAGCAGTAACCCTTTGAGGACCCTTTACCAGTACACATGTTAGCATTATCATTATGCCAAAACCCACTACATTAAATAGGAGCATCATAATCATTGTATTTCTCTGCAATCCAAAAAAAAAAAAAAAAACATGTAAGATGTACGCAGTCTTAATTATTCTCGTAAAAACAAAGAGGAAGATGTACGCAGTCTTATTCCCGTAATAAGGAAATCAATCAAAGTGATTACTTACCTTGTCCTTCTTTAGTGCATATAGAAGATACAATGTCAAGTAGGTGATTTCAATAACACATCCAATTCCATTGATGGCGATGATTATATATGCATTTGTCTTGAGAAAACCATAATACAGCAAAAGCATTGCACTTGTGAGTGCAATCACATATGGTATGGATTGATACCCTTCTGATGATTTCTTCTTCCATATTGTGTAAAATGTTGGGCTAAAAAAATAATTAAAAATAATATGAATTTATAGCTTCAAATTTAATCTCATGTTATGCTATTGTTTTGATCCAAATTTAAGGCTCTTACGCTGGTGCCAAGAAGACAAAGAAGGATATGGTGGTACCTAAAGAACCAAAGAACTAATGTTAGACGTGAAAAATTATGAGTACTATACATGTAATATGTGTATATATATGTATGTATGTATGTATAGATGTGTGTGTGTGTGTGTGCATATTTATATACCAAGTAGACCAAAGATAAAAGCCAGCTGATCGTGAGTGAAGATCCCCATTGATTCTTCTAGCGAAGATGTTCAATTGGGACCTTAAGCTAGCTAGTAATCGTTTCAAACTCAACAGGAGCCAATATACGCTTCTATCTGCACTATGAAGAACTTGAATTGGTATCTCATTAGAGACTCATTTATATAGGCTACCAAATAAAGTTAGGACAATGATTCTGTCTGAATTTGAAAATCTAGGCCTCACGATGTAAATCAGAAGGCTACGATTTTTTCTAGGGTTACAAGCCAACGTGCTTGTTTTTCTATTTTATCATAACCGTGGAGTCAAACCATATGGACTCGGAACTCTTGAGTTTGATTTCTTCTGAGAGCAATATTTTTGTAGTTGCGCACTATGTTTTGGCCCAATTTACCTTGTCATCAAGTGAGAAACTCAAGGCGAAGCCAAGAAAAAAAATGTGAGGAGATCACAACAAGTGTCTACTTGAATTCATTAGGCTACGATTAAGTAAGCGAGGGATTTGAGAGTATTAAATGTAGTGCCGCATAAACTTGTGCTTTCACTTTAATATAATAATTATTAAAGACTATAATAACACTACACAAATTGACAAATACTCAAATAATTTGCCAATACTCAATTCCAATAGCAATAAAGACTGACAAATTAGCAAAGTCATTGTATCCATATATGTTTGAGAATACATATTAACATGGATTAATTATTAATCAACCACTGGAGAAACTTTTGTGTATGCGGACTTGACGATCAGAGTTTAGGCTTATGTCAGTTGTCCAGATGACAAACTTTTATGGTGTCATTCTCGGTTACCAAACGAAAGAAAGGGATATGATCAATTTAAGTTATTTTGTCTTGTATACTACGAAAGCAAATGTTTCATGGTTACTTCTTATGTATTGGTTTATCCTAAGATTATGTTACGTAGTATCTAAAGATACCTAAATATGAAACACTACTTGACTAATTTATACGTATAGGTTTATTAAAAAGAACGATATACATATACGTGTATAGATATATATGATGGAACAGTTCAAGCACTAAGAAGAGAAGAGTTTCTTGATTCATCACAAAAGACACTTGTGATTAAGTAACCATGCATGCATGTGTTATCTAACCCCTATTTTCCATTTTAGAGATAAGTCTCAAGTGGGAAATAGGTTGCTTTGTTTTGGCCAATTCTTTGTAGGGTGGTTGCTACCATATTTTCTTGTATGCTTAAGCACCACAAGAACCAATTAAATCAATAATTCATCAAAGTGAAGTTAATGATTTTTTTAAATAAAATTAAATTCAATTAGTTAGGCTAATCACTTGAAGAGCCAGCTCTAATTGTAGCCACAAAAGTGCCATATTGATTAGGCATTATGTGCATACGTGTATATATGTTTGGTTTTGGCTTTAAAACCAAGAAATTCCATATATTTGGGAGATTAATTAATTTGATGAGTAATTATGGATATAAATTTCATTAGTCGTGGAAGGGTCAATAAGTAAAATATTTAATTATTTTTAAACGAGTGGAGGCATAATTCAAACCCAATTACAAGACATGATTAAATAAAGGAGAAATTCAGTAAAAAAAATATCTACTGGAACAGTCCACCAAGAATCGAGTGAGAGTAAGAAAAAAGAAAACTCTATGCTTTTATTAATTATATAAAGTTCTCCCTCATGATAGGTTGCAAACTTCTAATTAATAGCGAAAACGAAACCCTAAAACACTGTTAATGGAAAATAAATACTTGATCGTAGAAATAGGAAACCCTAAAAATCATAAAAACCAACAAAACGCTAAAGTCGCCAGAAAAAACCCCATCAAAAGGTTTATTTTTAGGCTAAAAAAATATGCTTAATGGCCAACTATTACTAAAAATGTCATAAAGTGAGACGATACTCATGAAATTTTATATCAAAAGTAGGGTGAGGGGCACAACTATGAAATGATGTTGGAGGGGCTGCCACTATAAAACAAAACTCCTCCATCCGTCTCAAAAATTTGACGGGACTTTGGTGGCAGCATCTCGAATTTTTTTGAGTGACACAATTCACAAGAAAAATTATGGAGTTTAAATTAGATATAGTTTTTTTTTTGTTTTTTTTTATTTTTCAGTTACTAAACATGACACACATAATTGTTTTTATTATTTTTCTTTTCAAATTAAATAGTAAATGGTTTCTCTCGACCACCCACTTATCCTTTAAAATTAGTATAAATAGTAGTATAAAATAGTAGGTGGAAGTAATTATGCAATCAATTCAGAATAATTGACATCGTATGTATATATGGTCTATGGGATTCCCACATCTATATAAACAAACGCTTATATATTTTAAAAAAATGCAAGAAAAACACTTTAAATTGTTGATTCATCGCTAGAGATGGTTTGGAATCAATAACTCATTATCTAATCAATTTTTTTGTTCAATACTCTTATCTGAGAATTATCCGTATTTTATCAAATATGGGAAAATTTTTGTATTCCTTATAAAAGGTAAATGATAAATTTTTTGTATTCCTCGTAGAGGGTAAAATCTACAATCAAATGTTAAAGATACGAGTCCCTAGCAACCTAAAAGGAAGGTAGAATATGAGTCGGAGAGCATTAGACCAGTGTGATGCATGCCAAAGGATTTCTATATGGTCAAGTAAGTAAATCGGTCAAGGTAGCTCAAATATGTCACAAATGAGACAATGTATGAATTAATGGCCTTTTCGGGATTGTTAGTTGGTTTCAGAGTTTGGTATAAGGATGAAGAAGAAGAAAAACCTTTTTGTGAGGTTCTCATGTTTTTTTTATAGTCCTCGATCTCTTAATCAAACTAGTCATTCGGGAAAAGGACGAGGGTCATAATTTGTCAAAGATGTAATGGGATTTCAGGGCCATCATCAGGGAAAGGACTGAAATCTCATCTGATATGACAAGTTTTGGTTGCGTGTGTCATAAGTAAAGGCTGACTCGATGAGAAGTCATATAATATGTCCGGGAAAACAATTTTTTTTCCATATGTTTGTCCTTAACTACATGGAACAATAAGCTACTGTTGAATCATGGAAGAAGTGAAATCTTAGATAAAACTTATATATAAATGATATGAACTGCTTAAAATTAATCTTGATTAGCGAACGAACGACGAGAGCTATTACTTACTATATCAAAAAAATTTAAACATATAGACTAGTTTTTCTCTTCATCCATTTGGAGGATCCCCTATATGAATAATATGCATTTTGTTGATCGAGCCTAAAATAGACTATGCAATGTGCTTTCTTTTTTGGGTTACTTGTGGGTAGATATTTTCATTTTACTGATCTATTCTTGTGTGGTTCTTGTTGATGAAACATATACCCAAGGGTTGATGCAAATCGAACACTTTTAAAGTGAACTCTCCATTGAGAAGATAATAAATATTTTGTGATATGCTGTCGAATTTATTTCAATTCCAAGATCTCGGATCGAATCACTATTAATATACCAACTCAATCTACAATTTTTTATTGAATGAGCATTCTCAATAAACCTTGAACAGTATTTCAAAGTCGAACCTCCTTATCCATAGTTACTATGAACTTGGTATGCTCTAGTTCATGGTGTGGGTACGGGAAATTGGTACGCTAGTTGGGAACGTGGTATGGTTTGGAGAGTTATTCGGGTCACCACTACGTAAAATTACCTCTCGTGAAAAATGTCTCTTTACCTTCCCTTCCTTGAATCTATCAAAATCTAGGATTTTAGAATCTTCATAAGCCTCCTTAATCAGAAACAAACAATATTGTAAATGAATTTCAAATGTTAGTTTTCAAAATCTATACTCAATTAGTGACGATTTAGGGTTTACTTTTAATTTGATTCAATTATACTTGATTTTTTATTTTATTTCGCAAGTTTTCAATAGCATATTTTTGGAACGTCCATTTGAACGTCCCCCAATGTCTCAAATCGCTAGCATACTTTGAATTGAGACGTACGTCTCAATTAGAGGTACGGAGGGGATGTGAGTGTTCTAATATAAAATTTTGACTTTTGCTTATACTATTTCACCACCAAGGCATCTTAAAAATTAAAAGTGAATCGTATTGCACGAACATAATATCCATCTAGTGTGATGTATGGAATATTTGCCGGTTCCTAGTGGCCAAGGACTCATATATTGATTGATAGACCAAATCTAAAGGCCGTGCCCGAGTTAGGACCCGGCTGGAAGAAGCGTACATAGTATTATGCGACTGGGATAATTAACAGGCCTTGCCTCCACACAACAAGAACCACTCTTATCTCTTCCAAACCCCACTTGTTTGGCGCTCTTCTCTCTCTCTCTCTCTCTCTCTCTCTCTCTCTCTCTACGGCAAGCACAAACACAACCGTACTTGTAGCTGTCATGAGAAGCAACATTATCAATTCCAGCATTCCAATTCCCTCTACTACTCGCCTCTGTCACACAAGGTACTTATTATCATGCAAAAATTATGCCTTTCAGTTTTTTAATGCCATTTGAGAGAGGTTTTTAGGGATTTCGTGTTTTTAATGGTGATTGAAATTTTTTAGGGATTTCGTGTTTTCGATGGTGATTGGAAAGATGATAAATGCAATCAGTAGTCAGTACAAGAATTCCCATTATTCAAATTAGCTTTTCAATGCTTCTGGGAGACTATTGGGTGTTGAAAAAGGTTTCAAATTGGGTGTAGTTTCGTGGTTTTTTTGGGAATTCCGCAGAGCTTTGCTTAAGATGCATAAAGAGGAACTATGTCTGAATTTTATTACAGAATTAGTTTCAGATGATGAATTGTCCCTTCAGTCACTTCTATTGCATCATTGACAATCATCTCCCAAACCTTTAATTTAAGGAAATTACTCAGTATATTTTAGAAGAAAGTATGGTGATAATTATCTGAAGTGTGCATCTTGTATCCCAGATATTGAAGAATGGCCCTGGCTGCTCCTAGTTCAATCTGTTATTCCATTAATGAAAGTAACAGCGGCTCATTCACCAAATTGGGACTTACTAGTAACAAAAGGCTTCTGAGAAAGAACGTGGTTCATTTTCATGGCATAGTTATGTTAAGAGTTTGGTCAAGTAGCAGAACTTTGCAAGACTCCTGGGCAATAAGGTATTCAAAAAGTCGATGCGGATTGGACATGAAATACTTTAATCGACTATCAGGCTGGAAAGGAAAGTTTTTGTCCACACATGGGGATGATCCAAGTGTACTCAAGGTATCAGCAAAACAAAATATGACTTTGCTTCTCTCACTGAGGGTTGCTTCAATATCACCATAATTATTGTAGTCCATCAATCCTTTTATTGTTCATTTTTTTTATTTCCATCTTGTAGGTGAGCAAGGTATTCAGAAATATGGCGTCAACTGTTCTCAATGGTCTAAAAGAATGGAAGCAACTAAATTTTTTAAGCTTGGCCAGTGTTTTAGTTTGTGCATTCTTGATCATTCCATCGGCTGACGCTGTTGATACTCTTAAAACTTGTACTTGCTTATTGAAGGAGTGCAGGTAATCTATCAATATGTTTAATGCTTCCGGAATTTTTTATTAGCTCCTTATTGCTGCCTATTCTTTCATCTTTGGTTGATTGAAGAATGATAACTGTGGCATACCAAATAGGTCCTTCTACATACCGTTTTACACAAGTGCCCAGATCAGCTAAGAGCCTAAGATAGGTCATATTTTCAGTTTGTCATGATGACTATGATTTTAGTCTGACTCCACAAAAGAGTAATACTTTTAAGATCTTTTAGTGGATGCAAACATTTGGAATGTACTTCCAATTTTTGACTAGCACGCATTTGGTTTCTTAGACCCCATAAATTTATAAAGTTATTGATGGTTCGGTTCTATCTTATGGGTCTTTTATTATGTTCTATAAGTTGTCTTCATCGCTCAAGTATTGTGATCTATGGATATGCAGTTTTTTGTTTCTTTGTCTGATGTCCTTAGATTGAATCTCTTTGTGTGAGTTTTAAGCTTGAAGGTTGTTATATTCTTCTTTCTGAATGATGATGAAGTAAGGCTTGTATAATTATTCCGCACCCATCGAATATGGGACTGCAACTTTCTATCCCTCGTCTAAAGTGGTTTTATTAAAGTACATGAAAATAGAATGATCTTTAGAGTGAATTATTTGGGCAGTTGATAGCTAGCTAGACATTCATATTCTTTAGGAGTAAATCTCTAAGCTAGCAAAAACTGTATGTCATCTGAGAAAGAACTGATAAAATACATGCAGAAGTCTGGTATACATCTTTCAAAGCTTATCATAATCATGATCAATGCCATGATCCCAAACAATTTGGTCTCAGCTACACGAATGAGTAAGAAAAAAATTAGTTGGTGGATTACACCATCGATTTTTTTTCCATAGGAGCCCTCCACTAATTAATGGCTTATTACTAGGCATGGCCATGATATGATGAGCAAATCAGCACTGTTGTTCAATTAACTCAATGAAGTTTTCACTGTCATCAGAGTGGAACTTGCCAAGTGCATAGCAAACCCATCATGCGCTGCCAATGTAGCTTGTCTCCAGACCTGCAATGATCGGCCTGATGAAACTGAATGCCAGGTTGATTTGTATTTTTGTTCTTAGCACGTTTTGTTGAATATCTGCTTATACTTGAGTTCAATTATGGTTTTATCTGAATATCTGCCATTATGACTTTACAGATTAAATGCGGGGACCTGTTTGAAAACAAAGTTGTCGATGAATTCAATGAGTGTGCCGTCTCCCGTAAGAAGTGTGTGCCTATGAAATCTGATTTGGGGGAGTTCCCTGCCCCTGATCCTGCTGTTCTTGTTAAGAGCTTTAATATTGCAGATTTCAGTGGGAAGTGGTTTATCACCAGTGGCTTAAACCCCACCTTTGATGCTTTTGACTGCCAGTTGCATGAATTCCACACGGACTCCAACAAACTTGTGGGAAATATATCATGGAGAATACGAACTCCAGATGGTGGCTTTTTCACACGATCAGCTTTGCAAAAATTTGTGCAAGATCCTAGGCAGCCTGGGATACTCTACAACCATGACAATGAGTACCTTCACTATCAAGATGACTGGTAAAATCCTTTCAACATTTTGCCAGTTTTTGATCATTTATTTGTCGATTAAGGTCGTGGCTGCTAATTCCTTCTTACCTAAAGCATAGTGATATCTAATTTAAAAAGCTTTCTGAATGAAGCCACTACGATCCTTTCACAATATGCACTGCATCATAAGCTGATTGCAGCCCTATTAACCTTGTTACTTCTCAAATGTGAATGGTCATGTGGTGCTGATGCCTGACATTCTTACTATTTTTTAGCTTTTTTCTTTTTTAAGTGAAGAGCATAATCACTTTTTCTAATGTGTCAGATTCCCAGCAAAATTTCTGTTGGGTTCTATATGTATTTATGCAGTTTTTATAAAGCACCTTACGGAAACCAAGCTTTGAGATTCACCCAGCTGCATATCCACAGCACCTGTTTATTAGACATGATGTTGACTTGCAAACATATTTTGGGTCATATTATATGATTTATATTATCATCTGTTATTTTTGTATGTGACCCAATGGTAGAGTTGTAGGGGCGCAACCAAGAGGTCACATGTTCAATTCTTAGAAATACTCTCCATATAGTATGTGGGTTAAGGTTTGTATATATTTTTATCTGTTCGCGACCTGCCCACTACGGAAGCCTTGTGCAAGACTGTTTACTTTTTTTTTTGTTATTATTTCTACATCAAGAGTCATGCTATTGTAGACAATTTATATATCATAAATTGACCAGTCTTCATTCTTGGCTGTACAGGTATATTATCTCATCAAAGTTAGAAAACAAACAAGACGACTACATATTTGTCTACTATCGAGGCAGGAATGATGCATGGGATGGATATGGTGGTGCTGTTGTCTATACGAGAAGTGCAGTTTTGCCTGAAACCATCATACCCGAACTTGAAAAGGCAAGCAAAAACATAGGACGTGATTTTAACAAGTTCATCAGAACAGATAATACGTGTGGTCCTGAGCCTCCCCTCGTAGAAAGACTGGAGAAGTCGGTAGAGGAAGGGGAGAAGACCCTCATAAGGGAAGTTGAACAAATAGAAGAGGAGGTGGAGAAAGTGGGGAAGACTGAGATGACCTTGTTTCAGAGGTTGGTAGAAGGGTTCAAAGAACTCGAAAAAGATGAGGAAAACTTCTTGAGAGAGCTAAGTAAAGAAGAGATGGAATTATTGAGCGAGTTGAAAATGGAAGCAACTGAGGTCGAAAAGCTCTTTGGACGGGCACTGCCTATCAGGAAGTTCAGATAGATTCAGTTGAAAAAGAAGCAATTTGGGATATATTCATTACCCGAGCCAATTTGGGTTGTGTTTTCGGCTGGATATACAAAATATTGATTGATTTTCGAGAAGAAGAAATCCAGTCTCATTGTTCTTTTATGGCCGGCTTTGTTTTATTTTCTCTGGATCTCCATTTTTTTCCATTTTCGCTGACGTTTGAAGCATAGAGAACTTTACTCATCTCTCAACATGTCGTCTATACCATGAATCAACCGGATCCCAGCATATCTGGACGGGCTATGATTCTTAAATCTTCCCACTCTGGATCCTAGTTTTATGTTCAATTGTTTACCCTGATGACGGATATATTTGAGTACATATGCATGTTACTCTGCTTTTTGCCAATGGTGTGGAAGGTTTTACTGAAAGCTGAAACCCTTAAAAGAGAAATCGAAAAGGTGAAAAAACAAGGATAAGAGTTCTAGCAACAATGACAGTCGACAGGAACACATAGAAAATTATTAAGGTTTCTGAAATTGTAATGTTTTACATCATAAATGGAGCCAGTGCAACACCCACATCATTGCACAATTCAAGAGCTGCTTAGGCTTATCGCTATCGGGACTATGATCACAAGAATGACCAGCAGCAGAAGTATAATTCCCACGCACATACATTTCCTGCTGTTCCTCTGGTACCCCTTAGCAGTTTTGAGCTCCTTGGCACCATCCTTGACATAATGGCTAGCATTCAGAACATGGTGCTCAATATCATCCAGCTGCTCCCCTTGTGCCTCCACCATCACCGACATGTCCAAGAACACTTGGTGCAGCTCCAACAAGCTCTTCTCTATTTCTTTAGCCGCATCGTGCCTGTCTTGAATCTCCACCACAGTCTCTAACACCTTCCCCCTTCCATGCTCCTGTATTGCTCTTGCTAAAAATTCCTCGCCCCCATTCCCATCAGAGATGATCTTATCAATGTTTTCCTCACTTGGATTCTCTCCAGTTACTGTAAAGTATCGTCTCCCAACAGTTTCCTTATACTCAGTCATTATTCTCTGTCTCAAACCCTGAAAATCCATCATAAGATCCTTCAACTTCTTGCGCAAGCCGTTGGTTACAGCAACCCTGGTTCTGTATATCGGGGTTCCTTCCTTGTAGCCGGAGAGGCGCCTGTTCGCTGTATTGGCACGGTCCATCTCCTCAAGCTGAGACTTGATTGTCCTTGCCTTTTTCTGCACAGTAACAACGTCAGCATTGATCCGGCCTCTCAGTGACTTCAAGGCCTCAGGCTTATGCAAGGACTTGCTTTCTTCATTGGCTTCTTGTAGCCTGACCAGGATTTCTCTGATTGACTCCATCTCCTTCTTGATGTTCTCTGCTTCTTCAAGGAACAAGTTGAGGTTAAGGTCAATGCTACTTCTTACAGTTCCCATCTCAAGATCAGAGTCAGGACCAGCTTCAAGATCTTTCATGGCCTCTTTCTTCAGGTCCACATAGCTGACAAAGGATTTGGTCATTAGGTCATTCATCTTGAAACCCTCGAATCTGCTACACAAACTGCAACAATCAAACGAAAATGCCATAAAAATTGATGAAATGGGTTCCCATAAAAATCAGTTCTTCAAACACAAAGAATACTAAAACTACAAACGTAGAAGAACTAGACAAAAATCTGAAATTGATGAGATGGGTTTTCTTTCTAGAACAGTTAAAAATTAATTCAAATTCAAAATGAAATTGTTGAAGCATACCTTTTCTTCAGATCTGACAAGATAAGAAGAACAGTTACTGAAGATGGCTCGAGAGAGGGAGAATGAATATGGAAAGGAAAGAGATCTCAAATCCTCCTTAAACTGATGTCTTAACTTCGTTGCATTCTGAGATAAGCATTTAAAAGGAAGAGATATCTATCTGGGAACCAACAAAAGAAAAAGGCACCATAAAACTATCCGTTGCAGCGTCCCAACGGCTATATTGGGTCTTTAATGCCCGTTGGGAGTATTGGATCCAGATGAGAGGCGTGGGGCCCGTATTTTTGTAACTGACTTGGAGTTAAAATATACAAAAAATCTCACTTTTTTCTTTTCTGTTTTGAAAGTTCATTATTAAAAATTAATTTTTGAAATAAAAGTTAATAATTATCAACACTACCTCTGCTTTGTACAAAAATAAATTATTGGGGGTATAGTGGTGAAATAACTGGGGACTTCAGCTCTCCTTTTCCTTTGGCTAGATTTGCTGTCATATTTTTCATTGGAAGATATCTTGAGACATTATATAATTTTCTAAAAATTTTAATTTTGACTTCAAACCTTCTTCGTCAACCATCCGTTATATTTAGGTTTTTTTTAGTGAGCATCTTACACTATGTTTGGATTGTGAGGGGGAGAAGAAGAAAAAGTTAGGAGGAATGGAAAATGGAGTGAAGAGGAGTGGATGAGAAGTTAATTTGAACTCATGTTGTCTGGACAATAGCTTGCACCCGAAATTCCCCTTTTTGAAGGGAAAATAATCGGTGGGACCCACAACATTTTTTCTCCCAAAAATGCCTCCAAAATTTTACCTCACTTAACCAAACACCCTCTATTTTCAGATTCCATCATTTTTACCTCCAATCTTTCCTTTCCCTTCATTTTCATCCCAAAACAAACCATGTGTTAATTCCCGAAAGTTGGATAGGATTAGGGATGGCAACGAGTCGGGTACCCTTCCATTTAAGAAATATCAAAATCGTTACCATTTAATGTACCTTATACCAAAACCGTTTCAAAAATCATTTAGATTTCCAAAACCAGAACTTTTCCATAACCGTTTATTGTCGGATACTCATTTACCGTTTAACTTTTTCAATTTCTTTCATAATTGATTGAATAATGTTTCCAAACACTCAATATATATTTATAAATTATGAAAGTCTATAACAAAAAATCAAACAATTGGATTAGTGGTTAAGTGATTTAGTTTTCTATACATGTGTAAGATTCAAATCCCTTCTCTAACATATATACTATATTTTTAAGAATTTACTTGAAATTAAGGGTTGGGTCGGGCCGGATTTGTTATGGTTATGAGTACGGTTTCGATTCGGGTACCATAACTATTTATTAATCGGTTCGGATATCCTAAACCCGGCATCAAACACCAAAACCGACCCGAAATCGTGACGGATTTGAAAATAAAAACCAAAACCGTTTCCAAACCCTATAGGATCGATTTTTGGATTTTAAACTGATCGGATACCCTGCGGACAGTGCACGGATAGGGTTTGTTTGCCATCCCTAGATAGGATGGTCTTTACGTCAAGATTATATTGCCCCCAATTTTTATGAAATACAAGATGCTCATTGAATATTATAAATGAATCTTTACTTATATAACTACGTATTTTTAAGGAATAATTATACCTTCTCTTATAGAGCAAAAGAGTAATTGTAGTCTCCTTCATATTCTTCCTAGGACTTTATTTTTTCCTATTCTATATAATTCTATATGTATATGAAATTTATATTACTCTATTTTTATTTATTATTAGAAATAAAATAGTAATTGTCAAACACGTTTAGAAATTGGAGAATAAAAGTTTAAGTTGAACCCAAACATATATTTTTTACTATAAATAGATGAATCATGCTTCAAACTTCAAACTAAGATTTTACTAGCGTCCAGTCCATTTTAATGCATGACACGTGGATGTTGACTCGGTTAACATTCACGAATGGTTTTTTGTTGAAATTTTATTATGAAAAAGATATGACAAAAAATGAGTTTAAAAATGTAGCTTATTTAATGAAAAATTTAACAGAGCAATGATAACAATTTTATTATTATTTTTTGCCAATGAATTACCCATGGAATTAAAAAAAACTATATTTTTTGCCTACGGATTACAAACGAAATTTAATTTTTTATTTTTTGTCAACATATTATCGATGATTTTTTTTCCCAATGAATTTCGAATGAATTTTTTGCCGATATTTACCAAAAAAAATAATCCGTCTATAATTACAAACAAAATTTTTCCCATCAATGTTTAGATTATCCACGAGAATTTTAACAATATAAATTTTCGATCGATAATTCACAAAAATTTGTAATTAAATAAATAATATCAAATTATTAGTTAAAATAATATAAACATTTATGCATTTCTTTTTTATGATGCAGATTAAAATACTTAATCTAATAATAGTAGTGAGTGAGGAAGAATTTTTATACAATTATTTAAAAAGACTATTTTATAGTTTAGTCCTATTATGTGATTTGATCACGTTGATGTGAGCGCGGGTAATATAAAAGGGCTAATATAAACAAACCCAATCTACTGTCGACCCCCTATAATGTGAATCCGGACCCATCTAAACGTTGTCTGTTTGGATCAGCTTATACTCTAGCGTATACTCTGTCACCCATACTCCAGACACTCTCAGCTTTTACGTTTTACGAGAGCTTATACTCTATGAAAATACTCTGATCCAAACGGAGGCGTAGTCTCGTTTTTATTAAATGTAGACCTACTAATTGTAGCCTCTCTAGATTCTGACAGAACTTTTGCTTTTTTTTATTATTCATTTGTGAGCCCCAAGAATGCATCAAATTATGTACGACATTATTTAACTTTAATTTTTTTTCTTGCTAAACGGTTCCTAACATTTTGAAATTAAATATTTTTTTCACTGATTAATGTTTGTTGTTATGTATCCAAATTACATATCTCTGTTAATTAACTTGTAAGATTTGATTAATCATTTTTTATGTAGTTGTTAAGGTTAATATAATTTTAAATTCTAAACATACTTTATATATAACCTGGTGTTAAAAAAAATACATTAATTTAATTTTATTGATATACCATAATAAGATAATTTTTTAAACCCATTCTAAGAGATTTCTCAAGCAATCTACTTTAGATTTTCTATTTATTTTATGAATTATATTATGGGTCTTATTTATTATGTTGAAAGATTTCAGTTTTTTAATGTATTTTTATTATTCTTATAATTTTATTTTATGAATTATATTATGGGTCTTATTTATTGTGTTGAAAGATTTCAATTTTCTTAATGTATTTTTATTATTCTTATAATTTTATTGAAGCTACCGACAATTTAGTTAAGCGCAACACAAAAAAGGACATGATGTAATTATTCTGTGCATGCACCCGCATAGAATTGAAAAAAAATAATTTGAATAGTAAACCGTACACATCTTGCATGCTAATAATTTGAATTTTGTCTTTGAATAGTAAACCGTACACATCTTGCATGCTAATAATTTGAATTTTGTCTTTTATTTTTTTGCCTTGTCATTTACAATGTAAAAAAATAATTTGTAAGCTATTGTGAAAATTTTGACAAGTTCTACTTAAATTTTTATTTTTTTGATTTGTAAAATTATTCAATTGGTTCAAAAGGGGAATTTTCGTTTGGGTTTAGTTTACTTTTTAGTCATTAAAATAGTGAAATAAGAGAAAATTTTAATTGGATTGCCTGTTAATTTTTTAAAATTTTAGTGAGGTCCAAAATTAATTAATTAATTGAAACTTCCTTTACAAAGTAAGCCCTCACCCTCAGCTTCAACTTATAATTTTAATTTTAAGAATATATGGAATAAATTTAGTTTTAACTTTTTTTTAAGGAACTTTCACTTCAATGACACTGTTAAATCTAGTTTAACAGTGTCAATTGGTATAAATATTTTCTCATAAAAAATAAAAAGTAAAATTTTTTTTTTGTTTTTTGTATTTAAATCTAGAGAGGAGAGAGGAAAGAGGAGAGAAAGAAAAATATTAAATTGTGAAAGGATGATGTGATGGAGGTAGGGAGTTTTGGGTTTGGGTAGGGGAATGATGTAATGTGAGTAGGAGGATTGATAAAGAGTTTATAGGGGGAGGGTTGCTTTAGTGCTTCCCAATATAAAAATGGGTCTACGAGCTAGTTGGTGCCTAACGATTTAAAATTCAAAAATGTTTCAGTCGGATCCAAAAATCCAAATTCTCCCCTTTCGGGGAACCAATTCCCGCACAGACATTATTGGAGAGAGACTGAGTGACACTCGACTCAATCCGAAACGGAATTGTCGTTTTACATCATCAACGTTTCTCCAATGCCATTAAGGTTAGGAGAGCTGGATCCGAACCAAGAACCGGCGGTCCAGTCCCTCCAGGCCACTGCAACCGCTGGTAACAGGTTAGCAACCATCAACCTCTCCTCCTCACCCCGACCACCACCACCAACACTCTCCTGACGACAAGATGCTCGAACGTCCTCCTCCTCGCCATGAGTCTCTGTCTGACAAAATCCAACGCTATCGAAGCGTTTTGTGTTACATGTCCCACATCGCTTAGGTAGGGGGAACTTGAAGTGCTTATTAGGGAGCACAAACCTATCCTCTAGTAACCGGTTTTCTAGTGGTTAGTTAGGTGTGTAACAAATGGTATCAGAGCGAACCCTACTGGTGTGCGCACCCGCGTGAGGGTGTGGGATCGTGGGCGCCAGGCGCTTTGGTGGATGTGCCCGTGCACAGCTCGGTGGCTACCGGCGTGTGCGTCCCATGGGGATGGCTACCGGCGTGGACGCCGGTTGCGGAAGCGTGGTAGTGTTACATGTCCCACATCGCTTAGGTAGAGGGAACTTGAAGTGCTTATTAGGGAGCACAAACCTATCCTCTAGTAACCGATTTTCTAGTGGTTAGTTAGGTGTGTAACATTTTGCTTGTCATTTCTATTCCTCTTTTGCTTGTTGTCTTCGTATTGTTCCTTATGCCCGGCAAGACCACTGATTCGGTCATCGAGGAACTGCTCATTAACCACCGAAAATTGTCTCTCAAGGTGGGGTCTCCCTGGAGTTATGCAGTTATTTTTGACGCCGGAAGTTCCGGGAGTCGGGTTCACGTGTTTTGCTTTGATAGAAATATGGATCTCCTCCCCGTTGGCAAGGATCTCGAGCTTTTCGTTCAGGTATCAATGTCGATTTTTGATATGGTCCTTTCGGGAAAATTCATTTTTGCTGCTGTGATTTTGTCTCTCAAAGTGAAAAGTAGTTGAAAGTTTTCTTCGTTGCGATTGGATCTGAGCGTTTCATTGTTGCTTTTATGAATCTCGTAATGTGTTCGAATTTTGAGCATTCCATGCATGGAAATTCTCCTGCATGTGTTCTGTGATGAACTGATTATAACTGCATTTACCTGGATCCATAGTTCCATCACCATGCGATAACCATGGCTAATATATATGGAAATTTTAGATATCAATCATGCCATATACTACGTGTTTATTCCCATTGATGCTGGAATCTCTTATCTGAGTTGCAGAGTATAATTCTCGGCATTAGTTGAATGATGCTTGTTTACTGTGACTGATTTCATTCTCTTTATTTCTTAGCAAATACTTATTTCTGGCATTTTTATTTCTCCCTGTCATTAGTTGCGCACTGTTTGTTATTTTCTCTGTATTTGTGTTTTGCAAACATCTTATTTTAATTTGGTTTTGTATACATTCTAGATTAAACCAGGTTTAAATGCATACCCGAAGGATCCACAGGCTGCTGCATTGTCTCTTGTTTCCCTGCTTGATAAAGCAACAAGTGTTGTGCCCAAAGAGTTTCGCCCCAAGACACCAGTTAGAGTTGGGGTTAGTAAACTTCAGATACATATTGTGGCACTACAATGCCTTTGCATCCGTTGCGCTCATAATTACTTTACTTGGCTCTTAATGTTTGTGCAGGCGACTGCAGGGTTGAGGGCATTGGAAGGTGATTCACCTGATAGAATTTTGCAAGCGGTAATTTTTTTTTTATAACTTGTATTGGATCTTTCTGATTTTTTACCCTCCTTTACACTTACTTTGAATGGCTATGAATCCCTTATGAAGGTTAGAGATCTTCTGAAAGATAGAAGCTCCTTCAAATATGATGCAAATTCAGTTACTGTTCTGAATGGGAGTCAAGAAGGTTCTTATATGTGGGTAAGTTGCACATCAACACATTATTTTGGCATTTTTTTTCTGGGTTTTTTGTTCATCTTATTATACTCTTATTGATGCTTCAGTACACTATGTGGCTGAATCTCTGGTTGTGTTCCTCCTTCCACAAATAAAGGAAAAGGAAACAAATAAAAATACTTATTTGAGAAGACTAATGTGGTACGTAGGAGAGGGTGCGCATCAACTTTCAAAAGAAAAAGAAAGGAGCATTCAAATACTCGGTTTAAACTCATAACGTTATGTGACTTTAGAACATAGAACATAGAACTTTTTCTTCTGTTGTAATAGGTGTCTATGACTTGTATATGATGAATGAGTAAGCCTGCTCTCCTATGGGAATGGCATGTCTACTGAGTTTCCCATTGCGCAATTGGTATCAGCTGTAAACCTTTTGGAGGTACTTCATCAACCTAGTAATACAAACAATGATTGCCTAGCTCAAGTCATACAGCCCATGGGCTTGTGCCTTTTTTTTTTATGTTTCCATTCACAACCTTAAGCTTCTAATGAAACAGAATTATTACTGATAGTTTCCTTTTGTTAGTGATCATAACATGGTAATTATTGTATTGATCATACCCTATACTATCAATGACAATTAACACTTGGTTAGGTTTTTACTTGATTTTCTTGTTGACTTGCAGGTGACAATAAACTCTCTCTTAGGGAATGTAGGGAGGAAGTATTCACATACAGTTGGAGTAGTTGATCTTGGAGGGGGATCTGTTCAAATGGCATATGCTATCTCAGAGAAGGATGCAGCCAAGGCTCCGAGGATATTGGATGGGGAGGATACATATGTAAAGAAAATGTATCTTAAGGGAAGAAACTATTACCTCTATGTTCACAGGTTTTTGCTTCTCCTATACTAGATTGATTTATTGTTTCAATGCTGATTTTTTCATGCTCTAACACTTGTTGGGGTCTGCTATAAGGTGAGGGATTTTTGCTTCTGTTGTGGTTGGGTCCATTCTTGTTTCGGTAGCAATTTATTCATTGGCAAATATTACTGTGGTTATTTGTCATTCAAGAAAGTAATTTGGATTTGGTAACTCATACATAGTTACCTGCACTATGGCTTATTAGCCGCACGAGCAGAGATCTTGAAGCTTTCTGAAGAGTCTGGCAATCCATGCATCTTGGTTGATTATGATGGTATGTAATAAGAGTATTTAGTCATTTCCCAAATTTGAGCTGCTTAACATTATCTTGCAGATACAGTTTGGTACCTATTTGGTGCTGCTGCAGTAAAATTCATTTTTTCATTTTAAAAAAAAATCTCTTGTGGATAATCTATCTTTTATAAACATTGAAATCAAATTGTTATTATGTATGATCATCCTCGGTTACAGGCTATCAGCCTCTAATCTCCATTCCTCTTATCATGTGTGATGATCTTTTTCCTTCTCTCCTCTCTTTGCTATACTTCTTAGACTTCTGTTGTTGTATTCGCAAATTCTTTAGGATGAGAAGGATGAATTTGGATTGTGTAATTTGTTGTGTGGGGACAATATGATATAATAACTGAACTTCTCCTTGTGTTATTTGGATGACCAATGAAAGGTCATGGAAAATGTAATTTTTGTTTCTTTTCGTTCTTTGTAGGATTTTACAAATATGGAGGAAAGTCTTATAAAGCATCAGCTTCATCATCTGGCTCCAATGTGAATGGATGTAGGAGTTTAGCTATAAAGGCTCTCACAGTCAATGATACTGTATGCACACACATGAAATGCACATTCGGTGGAATCTGGAATGGTGGAGGGGGTGGTGGACAGAAGCATCTATTTGTTGCTTCATTCTTCTTTGACAGGGCCTCTGAGGTACTCTTATCCTTAGATTTATTGCTACAGGACTAACGGGTCATAGTTTTTTTTCCGGTCACCTGCCTGTGTAGCAGTGCTCATTTTATTAATTTAACTTACAGGCTGGTTTCATTGATAGCAATAAACCTATTGCCAAAGTTCATCCCGCGGATTTTAAAGAGGCAGCAAAGCGTGCTTGCAAAACTAAACTTGATGTTGCAAAGTCCAGTTATCCCCATGTGGAGGTCGATGACCTGCCATACTTGTGCATGGATCTTGTTTACCAGTATACGTTGCTTGTAGATGGATTTGGTGAGTTCCATTTACATTAAATTGAATTATATGTATAATCGTTTTCTATTTTAGGAACTCGTGCTAGGAAACGTATTTCTCATGTTTATGTTCATTCTACCCTTACAGGTCTCGATCCATGGCAGGAAATTACGTTAGTGAAGAAAGTTAAGTATCAAAATTTCCTTGCAGAAGCAGCTTGGCCTCTCGGAAGTGCTATAGAGGCTTTGTCATCATGAACATGACATTTAACTCCTTGTCAGCTTGAATCACCTATATAATATTTCAATGACATGCTGTTCAGTTAGCATCGACGATCTTCAAACAGAAAGAATCCACGTATAAAGACCATTTTCAGTGGTAAAAATTGGATCGTGAATCAGATTTTGTTCTAAATATTGGGAATAATGAGTGGAAATTAATTTTTGTTCTCTGTTTCTAATCACTTTACAAATTGTTCTCATTTATGGTTACCACTTACCAGTGTGATTGAATTGAAGCTTGTCTTCTTTTGAATGGTGGCCGCAAGCTATAAATATGGACAATTTCTCCAACATGAGAGAATTTGAGAATTTCCTAGGTCCCATCCCGCTTTTAGATGGTTCCATATTTTCCTATTATTGTTGTCATTGGATGAAAGTTACATAATCTAGATCGTTACTTTAATTACTTAAATAATACATAATTTTGTACAAATGTTAGTCTTTAATGATATTTTAATATAATCATAAATAATTTTCTTCTTTTAAAAGTATAAACGTGTAGATGTTTATGTGTTAAGTGTCTAGCCGGTTAATTAATTACTTAAATAATACATAATTTCATCCAATTTTTAATGATATTCAAATAATTTTTTTCTTTTAAAAATATAAATGTGTAGATATTTATATATTTGATATAGAGTATGTGTGATAGAGTATAAACTATCGGAAAACGTAAAAGCTGAGAGTGTCTGAGAGTATATCTGACAGAGTATAAACTAGTCTACCAAATATATGCTAGAGTATGTGTGATAGAGTATAAGTTATCGTAAAACGTAAAAGCTGAGAGTGTCTTAGAATATATCTGACAAAGTATAAATTAGCTTATACGCTGTACCAAACATGTGGAGATGTGTATTAACTATTAACATGACTGGATTGAGCGTGAGTTTTTGAGCCGAAACTTACCCGCCGCTCTACGAAACGGTCCCAAAGTTTTTTTTTTTTTTTGGTCCGCTCACGAGCTCTCTGTTGTTGAGTTTGAGTGAAGTCGGCGAAAGAGTTGATGACAGAATAACGTTCTCCTCTACTGTTGTCAAATAGAGGTAACCATTCTGATTCGTTGTCAACTAATCATTTCTTCTGGGCTTTGTAGAAAACTTGGTTTTGATCACTCAGACATTTTTACGAACAGTTATCGCTCGTATATCGTATTTGCATTGGATTACATTTTTCATTCTATTTTGTCTCCAAAATTCTCTCTCAGTTAACGGTAGAAATGCGAGGAATCAGAATCGTAAGGTCGGCGCCCTGGATTCTTTCAATTATTGCTCGTACGCATCCAACCTATACGAGATCGATAGAATGCCCAAGACCCATTACCGAAGCTACAAATTCTGAGTTTTCATTTTCTTCCTCTCCTTTCTCGACGTCGAATTTAGAATCTCCAAGTGTAACAGCGAATTCTAGGTTACAAGAAGGTTGTAGAAAAAATGATGATGAGGATAGTGATGACGATGATGAGGAGGAGGAACTTAAAGATGCTACTGTTAAAAATCTGAGGGCGAGGGATGAAGGTTTTGTTCGTGACGTGAATACTATTGTAGGCATATTGTGCGAACTCGGTAGCAATAGAGTGGAGATGAAAAACAAACTTGAGCATTGTGGTGTTAGAGCCACAGAGGAGTTGGTGGATGAAGTTCTTTCTCGGGTAAGAAATGATTGGGAGACAGCATTCACATTCTTCTTGTGGGCTGGGAAGCAGCTAGGATATGTCCATTCTGTTGGGGTGTACCACTTGATGCTATCTATTCTAGGGAAGATGAGAAAGTTTGATACAGCTTGGGCATTGATTGATGAGATGAAAGGGTCTAGGACTGGAGTTTCCCTTGTAAAGCCACATACTTTATTGATTATGATAAGGAGGTATTGTGCAGTGCGTGATGTGGCTCGTGCTATAAACACTTTCTATGCATATAAACGGTTTAAATTTGATATGGGGATGGATGAGTTTCACAGCCTTCTATCTGCTCTTTGTCGGTACAAGAATGTGCAGGATGCTGAGCACTTAATGTTTTGTAACAAAGATGTTTTTCCATTTAATACAAAGAGCTTTAATATCGTACTTAATGGGTGGTGTAACATGATTGGAAGTCCACGAGAAGCAGAGAGAGTGTGGATGGAGATGAGCAAGAGAGGCATTCGCTACGATGTTGTCTCATATGCAAGCATCATGTCTTGTCATTCAAAGGCAGGTAACCTATATAAGGTGTTTAAGCTCTATGAACGAATGAAAAAAATGGGTATCATTCCGGATAGAAAAGTTTATAATGCAGTAATTCATGCTCTTGCGAAGGATGGGCTAGTAAAAGAGGCCATTAATCTTATGAAAACAATGGAAGAAAAAGGTATAGCTCCTGACGTTGCTACGTATAACTCACTTATAAAGCCTCTTTGTAGGGCACAGAAAATAGTTGAGGCCAGGCAGGTTTTTGAAGAGATGTGGCAGCGGGGTCTCTCTCCTACTATACGAACTTACCATGCCTTCTTGCGTATGGTGAGGACAGCGGAAGAGGTGTTTGTTCTTTTAGAGAAGATGAGACAAATGGACTGCCAACCCACTACTGAAACCTATATTATGTTGATCAGGAAGTTTTGTCGTTGGCACCAGCTTGATAATGTTTTCAAGGTGTGGGATGAGATCTGTAAAAGCGGCTTCGGTCCTGATCGTAGCTCATATATTGTTCTGATACATGGGCTCTTCTTGAATGGGAAGTTGGAGGAAGCACACAAATTTTACACAGAGATGAAGGAAAAGCAGTTATTGCTTGAACCAAAGATAGAGGAAATGATTCAGGCTTGGTTAGCGAATAAACATATTTCTGTATGCCACATTAATGAATCAAAAGATAGTCAATCAGGTCGCCGTCAGTCAGGCAAACAGACCAGGGCAGTCTCTGAAAAATCTGATCAGGAAAAGGATTTTGTGCGACGACCTGAAACTAGAATTGTTGTGAGAGAAAGAGGCTTCTCTTTCTGGGACCATTAGCTTCTCAATTCTCATGCATTGTAAGTCTCGAACTTGCAGTTTTTTGTGTATGGCAGGGATATTGCAAGTCAGCATTGAACATCATTGCATCTCCATCAAACGCATGCACCTACCTTTAGCTCTCTGTCTACATCATGTATACAAAGTTCCTCCCAAGTACTTGATTGCTTCCAGTTATTTATGACAATAAATGGAACTCTAATCGCTACAGAATTGCGAGAAATCTTCCAATCTCATATGTAAAGTATAGATATATACACATATCAGCAGAATTTTTGGTTACTTTGTGTAGTACAAAGTTTGATGCCCCAACTTCAACTGTAAGATCGCTAGAAACGTCAGAAATCGGCCTGCAGAAAGGCAAATCTGATTAAAAGTTACGTCAAAGGACAGGAAATTCTGGGAAAAAAAGAAGCAAAATCAAGCACGTACATGTTTGTTGATATTAGTTTAGGGATTATGAAGTTACTTATACTGTAAGACTTCACTCCTATTTTTGAAACTATATGATATCTAAGGATGCCAAGGCAGTAACAGTGACTTCATACTCACAGACCACACAATAATCTAGTCATAATGATTCTTAGTATGCACAATTAGATCTATCTTGATTTTATAGATTTGACATTGATTGCCCCAACTGGAACAAATGAAAGACTAAATAATTACATAATGAGTGAGACTAAGCAGCAAGTAGTTTGGTCAATTGTGTTTGTTCAAAGAGTTGCTACACACAAAAAGATGACTAGTAGTGCTAATCAAATTACCATTCTGTTGCGTGCCTCATTCTCGAACTCGGACAAAAAGATCTCTTTCCAGATATGCTTGGTTCAGTTCTTCAATTGTAACAACACCCGTCTCTTCAAACCACAAAAGACTCAAACTTCAGACTTATTTTCCTACCCAGACTTCAGTACCACTATAAAGTTTCTGTCTTTCCAGAACCCCAACTGTTTTAACAACCCTTTCTCTCGTCACTTAAAACTCCAAAAGTGGTTTTTTTTCCGTTATTCTTAAGTTAGCTGCTAATGACAGGTTGTTAAGGACCCATTTGTGACTCTATCAGACTCCCTGTTCGTAAGAGAAAATGTCAGTGTGTGCTTGCACTTTTTGGTGAAAGGTAGGGAGAGAGCCTTTTTTTAAAATTTTTTTTGCAGGAATCCTGAAGGGTTTGCGGTGCCTCTGGGGAGATGCAATCATGGCTTGACACTAGTGAAATCCACCCACTTAAAAGGATTAATCTTGAATTAATTAAGTTCATATTATGTGTAAAGCTCTAATCTAACCCTATCCTCCATACTTACACCTCCTCTTTGCCCGTCAGCACGTTCTTCAAAGTTTGGGGTGGCAGTTCTGTTACACGGTTTAGCTGCTTTTTCGAGTTTTTTTCTTTTTCTTTTCGCACTGCAGATTCAAATTGATATCTGTGATTGAAAATTTGTACCACTGGGATCTCTGAATGGAGTACTAATGTGGAGACACTTTTTGCAGGATGTAGAAAGAGGGAGAAAGAGGACCGTTGCTAAGTATGTCGCTCGTCAATTGGGCCTGCATGTAGTGGAATATAGCTGCCATAATTTAACTGTATCCTCTGAAAGGAAAAAATCTGTAGCACTAGCACAAGCATTCAACACAGCTCAAAGGTGAAGTTTGGTACGAGAAATGATAGTTTTTCTGTAAATTATAATCTATACTAATTGTCTTTTGAATTGTGATTTTCCTGTATTTATAGTTAGATTATGTGATGTAGAAGTGGTATTGTGCTCTATTTGGTTGTCCATTGGGTTACTGCTACTTCATGCTTCTCGTGTACTGATCTTGTGGCAGATACTCTCCAGCAAGACTACTTCTTCGTCATTTTGCGTCTTTAAAAGTTTGGCTTAACAAGAATGCGTGTCAAATGATCAAGCTGGCCTTACCTCTGAAGTTGCATCAGTTATTAGGGAATTCACTGAGCCAATTGCTGAAGATGAAGACAGTCATTTCAAAAAGAGATTGAACGGAAACTTAGTAAGATGATTATATTTTGTCCCATCTTCTTGTTTCTATCAAAATTTGCATCCAACTTCATGTTTTTGATAAATTTTATGGGTTACAATCCGCAACCATTAAGTGGAATATGTGTAATTTCTTCCAAGTACTAAAGAACTTTAAGGACCATGATTTATAGTTTTTGTTCTGTTTTCTTGCCCTAAAATTGTGTAAAATGCCTTAGTACATGCCTTTTTCTCAAATTTTGAGGAAGGAGCTTCTCTACTTTGTCTTACAGAATTTTCTTTCCAATAGTCCTGGAATATCATCTGTGGCATTCTGCTTTATCCAAGTCCCTGTCTTTTGGTCAATGTACAAGTCCTGAAGAGCATCTATATGGATTTTTTGTTCAATTTGTCATTAACTAAGAGTACATGAGTTCTAGTCAAATGAGGAGAGAGAAACCAAAATCGATTTACCTAATTTTCAAAAGCAAAAGCTGAATGCAATGGTTTTCTCTTGGATGAGTTTATTTTTTAATTTGCTGATGAAGTATGGGGAGGTTGCTCTACCACCTGCTATTAGGCATTGCTTCAGCCATGAAATAAGTATGGGTCCTTTGACTGAAGAAAAGAGGGTCGAAATGCTGTCCCAGTCACTGCAAAGTGTTACCGAGCTCCTCTCTAACGTAGGTGACCCTTTCCCTTGTTCTGTGAATTTGTTATCAATCAAATATATACATCTGCCCATCACAGGCATCCAACTTTATTTCTCAATTGTCTTTTTATCATGTCCTCTATATGCCTGGACCCTCCATTCATGACCGTGCTTAAGTAATATTTTTCTTGTATTCATCCATCTGTAAATGATTGTGTAAGCTTCACATCTATTCAATTGCTAGAAACTGCTTATCTGATCCATTACAAAAATTATATGATCACTTTTAATCTCTTCAGTTTGGGAGCCTTCTGGACTATATCAGCGTGAGTTCCCTGTGTGTGGAAGGCATTTATTTTTCCTTTTTATTATTCATGACGCAATTAAGGGACAATACTTTGTAAAGTAATATTCAATAGGAATATAGGAAGATATGCTGATCATGGCTGTTGACTTTAATGGGTCTGTAGTTGCTTCTTGCAGACTGTGTCAGAGGAAATTATAAAGGACATGGTCTGACAGACATCAGGTTTCATGCCTCGAGATTTGCATGCATAAATTGGTGATGCTGGTGCTCACTTAATTCTGAGGGATGATTCTCAAATTGCGAAAATTCAATCAGAGGACTTGGATGGATCTTCTTGTGCCATCATGGGGCAGGACAAGAAGTCCGGTAGAGCTGCATCTCACGGGAAAGTTGCTGATGCTGGTGCTCACTCAATTCCGAGGGATGATGGTGATACTGAAATTTTGAATGTCAATCAGAAGAATTGGAAAGATCTTCTAGTGCCAAAATGGTGCAGGATACTAAGTCAAATATTTCTATATCGCATGTTAGTGGGAAAGAATTCATCACCAAGGCATTGGAGCGATCCAAGAAAAGGAATGCGTCAGCACTAGGAACTCCTAAGGTAAATTTTAATTGATTAAATGTGATTCCACGATCTGATTGTTAACCATCATTCAAACTTAAAACCCCATTGTGCACGACATAATGTGGTTTTAGTGATTGTATATGTTGACAAAATTTGAAACCTTGGGCAGGGTTACACGTAAATTTTTTGTTCTAAATCTTTCTTTCCCATGTAGAAAGCGTTGTAAGTTGTGGTTCTTTTTTTGCAGGTAGCTAATCATAATGTGAAATGGGAAGGTGTTGGTGGGCTCGACAATGTGAAGAAATCAATTCTTGATACTGTTCAGGTAGGTTCTCTTATGAAATTTGTTTTATAAATTTGAAGACTTGAAGGGGAAAGACCCTGTGATGCTGGTTTAGCTTTTGGCGCAAACCTTAAGAAGATTATCAACAATGAAGCTTTAATTTGAAAAGTTTTTTAGCTCAGTGAATGAGGATTTTCTAGGAATGAAGAGGAATGTCAATGGAAGTAATATATATTAGTGCGTGCGTGTGTGTACATATGAATCAGTGCATGTGTGCCTCTGTGTGTGTGTATATACGTATCAAGAAGAAGCTTCCCTCATTTTGTTGCTTATGAAACGAAGGGTATTCACTACTCTTTGCACCTTATATTGCTTCCATTTCATGCTGCTTTCTTGTATTTGATTCTTTCCTCTTGTGCATGATGTTGCATATCATCTTTGGATCCTGATGAACTATTATGTGTTGTCTTTGCAGTTGCCACTCCTGCATAAGAATTTATCTTCATCTGGGCTGCGTAAATGCTCGGGTGTTCTTCTAGATAGTCCTCCAGGAACAGGAAAAGTAAGTTCTGCTTCATTGAGTTGCTCAGAAAAGGTTTCTTTAACTTGCTCTCTTTATTTTTGCTAACCAAAATTCTGCATCATCCTGACTTTTCATTCTTATTGTTGTTTCTCAGACATTATTGGCAAAAGCTGTTGCTACAGAATGTTCATTAAATTTTCTGAGCGTAAAAGGGCCTGAACTATTCAACATGTACATAGGAGAATCAGAAAAAAAATGTCCGAGACATTTTCCGTAAGGTAAAACATACTCACCCTGTTAAGAGTTAAGACCATTATTCTTTTTAGGATGCAAATATAGTTCTCTGTAATTTGCATGACCTGCTTTGAGGTACAATCAAATTCAGTTTTAACTCAAACTAGTTTTGTAATGGCAATGCCTTCCAGGCAAGATCAGCACGGCCATGTGTTATCTTCTTTGATGAACTTGATTCTCTTGCTCCAGCTCGTGGTGCATCTGGAGATTCTGGGGGTGTTATGGATATATTAGTTTCTCCGGTAGAGACATATCTGAACTGATTTTCCTGACTGTTTTTCTTGATTCATCAATGGCTACATAACCTGGTTAACCCTTCTATTGTAGATGCTTGCAGAGATTGATAGACTAAATGATTCTACACAGGTTATCTTTCTACTACGTGATATGCTCTCACCATTGCATTTGCTCTTACCCCTTAAAAAGTCAAAGGAAACTAAAAAAACCAATAGCAACAGCGTTTTTTCTTCAAGGCAAGTCTCTTCGCAGATTCATTGTCAGTGGACCACAGCTAGGTAACCTATTTCTCTTTTTTCTGTCTTTTTTCACTCCTATTTTGTCTTCAACCACAGTCGACCACACGCAAGTCTCCTATTTTTGCTATAGATATTCATGATTTTAGATTTAAGTTTGTTAAGACTTTTGAATTATGATTATGACTTGATTTTATTTTTAGACTTTGTAATGTGGTATTGAGGTTGATGTTATGACTTATGAATTTGTTATGTTGAATTTTTTATTTATTAGAATTATTTTATTTTTATTGTTCATTTTGCGCCTTGTGGGCGTGCGCTTTAAGTGCGCCTTGCGCCTCAGGCAATAGAAGACCTTTGCGCCTTGAGTGCCACCTACCACTTTGACAACTATGCACTGGTGCTGACATGTATGTATTATTTGCTGATGCTTGGTTTCATGCTGCAAAGCGCGAGGTATGTTGAATCCTTGGACCAAACTAAAAGCATCCTTGTGCCTAAGGCTCTAAGCATGCTGAGCGAAGTTGGGCTTTGGAAGTTTAAGGCTAGAAAGTTCTTAGGTCGCTCTCAATGGATCTTGTTCAATCTTTAAGAGCAGGCTCAATCTTCACTTGTGAAAAAGTAATTGAACCATGCTAGAGTTTTGGGTTTGAATTTTGGCTTGATTGAAACTTATAGCAAAATGAATTTGGTTAAATGTCTAATAACTTGTCAAATTCAATTGTTGATATTAAGCAAAAAGTCATAGACATTATAAATTATGTCCGTGTGAGCAAAAGACTTTACCTCATGCAGGTTTCAAGTTCAGGCTTAGATTCTCCAAGCAAGGATGATCAAATTGACTCTGTTGTTGTTGAATATGGAGATTTTGCAAAGGTATGACTAAGTGGCTGATATAATGACATGACAGGGTCTCAAGGCTAATGATACTATTGACATGATGAAAATGTCTCCTGGCTGTGTCCTGATTCTGCAGGTCCTATATGATCTGTCTTCCTGTCTTTCCATGGCGGAACTTAAGAAATACGAAGCCAATTTGAAGGACCTCCAAAATGAACACAGCATTCTCCCTGGTATTTGGAATTCTAAAGGGACTTCCAAATGAATTTTTTTTTGCACTGCCTGTGAAACTTTTGTACTGCATAAATGATGTTGCGAGGGAAGAACACTCTGACATTCCTTTTCATGTATATGAAAAAAGTTTTGGCCGCATGTTGGACTTTGGTCCAACCCTATGGTCGTGTTGGGGTCTAATGGCCCAAGTTTAAACGTCCAAAGAACAAGTTTGTATGGTGTGGTTATCGGCTACCAAAAGAATAAAGTAACGCAGGTATCATACAACTTAATTTCTTGATGCGTAATGATTATTCGGACAATTTTTTCTTTCATGTTTATCTTGTTCATAGCTACTTGTCTTTGCAGTCATGTACTTATCTGCATGGAATATACAAGACATGAAAGGGTATAATTTTGATTTTTGAGGTATTTTTTTCATAATTGAAAGATATATCTCGAATATATATAGCTATTAATTATCCTTTAACAAGATTTAAAAAAAAAAACTTATAAATCCTTTAGTTTTGTACTATTTCTCAACTTGGTCATTGAAGTGGGACCAAACAATAATGTATTCTACAATGTAGGCATGCTGGTACTTAATTTTGGTTTCACACTTACACTTGAAGTTAGAGGTCATCCACATTAAAGTCAGAGAGAAGTTATTATTCATAATTTGAAATGTTTTGTTTTGGGGAACTTGTTCATGTATTCATCTTTCCAATCTCTCAAATCTATGTAGGGAGGCTGGTTAAAAATTTGAGTCGTCTGTGTAAGTTGGGGAAAAGGATGTAGGAAAAAAGTGAGCATAGATAGATACCAGCGGCAATGAGAATAGCTTGTGATGAATACAGATGTTCTTTGGTTATCTATGTGCTATGAGATAAATAATGTTTTGGAGATATGATGATGCAAACAAAGGGTCTTTCGGAGGAGACGAAACTTAAAATTCTGAAAGACGTATGGCATTTGGTATATTTTTGGTACATAGAAATGAAAAACTGGTTAATCGAGTGGACAAAATTCCTACTAGGACCTTGCCGACATTGCTCGTCGCAAAATGGAATTCAGAAAATTTTACTGTGTAGTTAATTAAATGGTGATGCTTATCGTTCCACATTATGAGAATAATCCCATTTTTCATGTATTTTTTTTTTCAGCAGTTGTTTTCCCTGCAGAGGCAAACCTTACCTTCTGAAGCTTTGTCTAACAATTAACGGATTGATGTGAGATGAAATGGCCATGGCCACGGGATGACCATAAAGCCTGATTGACTGATTGAGGTAACTTGATGCTATACGGTGCTGAAATTGGTTCAGTTTGCTGTTTATGATGTCAAAACTTAAAAAAAATATTCATCAAACCTCGTGCACAAGCTTTTGCCTTGACCCCGCATTGCAAGGAGGCTATTTCGAAGATTTGAACTGTGACTGATTGTAGCACTGGGCCACAGGTTCATGCTTTATCGTGTCAAAACATACAGGAATTAGATGTTTGTCAAACATGGTGACATGGTGTATGACTTTATAAGAAGTATCTATGGTTTGTTTCAATGATGAAAAAATGGCATTGAGACTTTGTGAAGATGTCCCTATTAGTTTACTTCTTGAACAGTGAAACTTTGTCGATTAGAAGTTATGCAGGTGCCACTTGAACGTGCATATCTGGATCATCATATTGTTTAGTTGAAACTATAAAAACCCATTTTCATTCTGGATCACTAAATGTATCTCTTCATTCCTTTTTAAAGCATTATTTGTTGACTCAAGAACATAAGACATTTCATTACCTTGTTTGTTTTCCTGCATATAGTTCCAGGTTAGGCCAGAGTCATTATGTGGTGCCCCGCATGGGAAATCTGGTGCATAATTATTTGACATGAAATAGCTTCGAGCCACTAGATTAGGTGAACCACACGTGGAAAACTACAATCAAAATTTTTCTTTCTTTGAAAATCTGCTGGATTATATATGCTTATATATATATATATATTCATTCATGCTTGCATGCCTCTTGACTAGCCAAACTGGTTGGTTTATCTCTATTTTTAGTCAAATTCTCTTAACAACTTGATGTAACAACCGACCGATCCGTATTTGTTTTCTTGCTGAAGGCCTGAATTCCATAACCTTTTGGTGAATGAACAAACAATCCATCCTTTAATGTATTTCTTTTTTTAATCTGAGCAGGTAAATGGAAGGTCATACATCAGACTGAGTTGAAAGAGGAATTTAACATATTTATCATCACATCATCATCATCTTGGAACATGAAGGTAATACCTTTACTTTCTCACAAGGGTTTTACCACTAGTGGTTTTCTTATTCTTCCATTTCTTAAAATTATGAGGACGTCATTATAATATATTAGTTTATTAAATTTGGCATGTGCATATTTGAATTTGAGCTGAACAAGTTAGCTGTATAGTGCATGGGATTGGAGAAATATGTTGGTGGAAGACGTTGAAAATTAATCTCAGATACTCTCATTTTGCATCATGGATGACATAAGATTCATAGTATTACTCCTACTAATGCATGCAAACAAAACATAACGTGAAGTCCATCAGCCAAACAAAAGCATCTTTAAAGGATAGATATAATGATATATATCCTTCTAATTGAGAGTTGTGGATAATCTTAAAACTTTTTTTGGCACTATTCATTCTTTTAGATATAGTTTAATTAATAGCATAACTTTGTCTCATTCTTCCTCTTCCGTTGCTAAACTACCCACTTTGGCCTCATTCCATTTGGTGGAAGTCTCCCCAGATTTTGGAACTCGTTTTTCCATTTTTTAAATTCAATGGTCATCTTAGGTTATGCAGACATTTCCAGGTGCAAACAATATCTATTGTACATTATACTGCTTTGAACTGTCGAAAGTACTACTTTCTGGGTTTCTTGGAGACGCAATCGTCGGGCCGGCTGCTCCTGAGCATGCCAACTTAGGGATGATACCATTTTCATATTGCTGGTTTCATAATCTAGCATGACCAAGTCTTGATTTTAGGTTAAGACTTTAGACAGGAGTGCTAGGAGAAAAAAACTTGTTTGGTATTTGTTATATTGACTAAATCAATAACTCACCTACTAAAATTGCACGTAATCCATGTCATTTACATCACTCGTGTGTCCAAATCCTGTTCAAGTATTGACTCTGCCCTTGTTTTTTTTATCTTGTAGGTCCTTGTTTTTTTATATATTGGAGGTCCCATGACACTGAAAGCTTGGTGATGTTTTCAAATTGGATGAGTCAAGATTAGAAAGAACTGCATAATTAAATGAAGAAATGTGTAAGGTCAGATTTAAAAATGCTTGAAATATCAATGTCCTACTCATCGCTCACATGCGTGTGCCACACTCAAGTCACTAATTCTTTGTGGTTTTAGTGCTCAGCTAAAAGGTAAATAACACTCGTGCATGCATGATTCCAGTGATTGAAAACAGAAAAGATGTGCACAGACCTTACTCCCACGTAATATATGAAGGATGTGATTCTTAGGTTACACCCGGACAATTCTAGCATTGGCCAACATGTTAGGCTTAATGTTGGTGTTTACTCATTGTCCTATGTTTTATTGATTCTTGTAAAGCTTACGTTGTTGAAGGCTTCCAGCTGGTTTTTCTACATGAGAGAGAGTATTCTCCAGTAGTTTTCAATCTCATCAGGTCATCATCTATCAAATGAGATCAAAATGAGCATCTTCTAGTCAACAGTCAATGACCATGAGAGCCACTTTTACTTAGGAATATAACAGCTGCTATTTTTATGTACTTCGATAGCTTTGAATGCATCAATCATCATGCCCAATTTTTTTTTCAAAATAGAGTTGGCCAACACTTCACTACAAAAAAAGAAAAAAGAAGAAAAAGTTAAGGATTGAAGGGAACATTCCTTACCTTAAAAAACTCAGAATTCTTAAGGTTGAATTCGGGTTTGCTTGGTTTATTTTTTGTTTTTCATATTTTTTCTTTTGAAAACTTTCTTTTTCTATTTTAAAGTAATTTTCGTATTTCTCGTATTTTATAAAATGGACAACCAAACACGTCTGTTTTTCAGAAAAATGAAGATAGAAAATGTATCACAAACAAGCATATAAAACCCTAATACTTATCTCCTCTCTTTTTTCCTCCTTTTTCTTTTACCTTTTGTGAGTGTTGTGATTTTCTTTTGTCTTTTGGTGTCTGAGCCCACTGTATGAGGTCTCACCCTCCTCCTCCACAATAATGTACTATTCACAACCTAACAAACAAACATATATATATATATATATATATACCATTACTTTTCATTTATCACTCAGAGCAAATGCAAAATGCAATAGTAAAAAATTAATATGAAATAAATAATCCATGAGAATGTATAATTTTGCTGATATAGATATATTGAGAAACATCTTTTGTTGATGTGACTTGATTTTTGAATAATAGATTAATTTTACTTTAAAAAAGATGTAGGAATGTAATGTTAGTGACTTGATTTTTGAAAAATATAAATATTATATTGAAGTATATATTTTATTAATATAGATATATTCAAAAACGTGTTTTACTCATTTAGATAAATATGTGAGATTATTTTTTATTACTATATATTAATTGCGAGATTGAATTAAAAAGTTAATGAAGATATTTATTTGTGATCATTATATTTGCCGTTAAATCCTTTAAAAGTACCACAAAGAAACTAGTTGTCTATAGATTTACGGCATTATGCTGGGACACGTGGATGGCTGAGGTTGGGTTTCAGTTTCCCACCAATTAAGACAAGGAGAATGAGAGTACGCGTGTCCTTCGATCAAAAACAGAACGTGGTGTCATGAGATCAACCTCATCTCTAATCAGCCGCCATGTTCTCTATTGGTCGAGGAGTGTGGCTAAAAGACAAAAATGAGGAAGTAACCAATTATCTGACTTCTCTCAAGCCACCACGTGGCATATATAAAATTCTCTACGAGGACCCCTTCATCTACAAATGACCATAAAATGTGTACGTTTTGGGATCACTTTTATTAAAAATATGTATCTTTTTAATTTTAAAAAATTATATTGGTTTTTCTTCAATTTTATCGATCTAAAGATATATATTTTTTTCGAAATAGAAGTTAAACACAACCTATGATGGTATAAAATGTCTGTGTTTTATATTGAACGGTCTACAATTTATCATATGCTTTTTAGGGTGAATTTTATTTTTGTTTAAATATAATTTTTTTTAAAAAATATCTTGAATCTCAAAAATTGGTTACACGTAAGATAGAACATTTGTATGTGTGTACATATGAAACGGATTTTCTTCTTCCTCTTTCTTTGACATAATCTCTTTTAACTTGGCACTTCCCACAAAAGGACAAAACTCCACCTCCATAAATTGGCACCCTTTCCTCCTTTCTCAAAAATTTCAAGACCCCCTCTTCCCTTCCTTCTCCTCTCTCTTTTAGTATCAGCTTGGACAAAATCTTGGTTTTATTTTTTATTTTTTGAGTTTGGCTAATTAGAAATAGTTGTTGTAGAAAACATGAAGAATCATCAATCAAGCTTACCACCAGGATTTAGGTTCCACCCAACCGATGAAGAACTCATTCTTCATTATCTTAGGAAGAAGGTTACATCCACACCTTTCCCTGTTTCAATCATAGCCGACGTCGATATCTACAAATTTGATCCATGGGACTTACCAGGTGCCTTTTCCATTTCTTCCTTCTTCATTTAGTAAAGTAATTTATGTCCAAACACCATGTTGATTTGTTCTTGTTTGTTTGTTATTGTCGTTGATCATCAGCCAAGGCTGCCTTTGGTGAGAAAGAGTGGTACTTTTTCAGTCCTAGAGACCGGAAATACCCGAATGGTGCTAGGCCTAACAGGTCAGCTGCATCCGGGTATTGGAAGGCGACCGGCACAGACAAGATTATCCTGACATCGAGGATGGTCGCCGGTGGCGGAGGAGTGCAAGAAAACATTGGTGTAAAGAAAGCTCTTGTGTTCTACAAAGGAAGGCCTCCAAAGGGTGTCAAGACTAATTGGATCATGCATGAATATAGGCTTGCAGACACCTCAAGATATAACCACAGCAACAGACCAATCAAGTCCAAAGATTCTCCTATGAGGGTAGGCATTATCTTCCAGTTCTTACACAATTTCATTAATTGTTCATCTTGTACTATGTTTTGGGTTTCTCTGTTTTCTAGAGTTCAATGGAATAGTAACCAATTGGTTAAATTCTTTTTTCTTTCCAGTTGGACCATTGGGTTCTCTGCAGAATTTACAAGAAATCCAATGTTTCAACACCCTCAATAGTAGCTGCAACGAGTATTCCAGAAGAAGAAGAAGAAGAAGAAGAAGCAGAAGAAGAGAAGCAATTTGTGAAAGATTATGCACCTCTACCAGCCTTGAAAAGCCCTGTTAGCCATGACCGGCTTAATCCCCAGAAATCTAGCTCATTCTCTAACTTATTGGATGCCATGGACTACTCATTCTTGAGTAGCATTCTTTCAGACAATCAGGGGAACCAAACTGGGTTTGATTTTTCAGCTGCAACATTCAACAGCAACACTGGAACACAGGATCAAGACTTCTTCAGTACCGGTGCAAATATCGGTAGCAGCAGCAGCAGTTTCATGGTTCAGAAGCTGCCTCCATTGAACGATTCGAGTATCCCAAACATGGAGAACAAACTCAAGAGACAAAATTCACTTGTTGATGAGGATATACTGAACCACCCATCAAAGAAACTCATCAACTCTTGCAGTTTCACTAATAACACCACCACCACCACCACCACCACCATCCAAGCTGATCATATGCCACAGCAGTACAATTTTCTGAACAATTCTTTCTTGATGAATCAGCAGTTGCTTCTCAGTCCCCACCTTCAATTCCATGGATAGCTTGACAGACTGTTCCAAAGGAACCAAGAGCATAAAAACTAAAAGAAAAAAAGAAAAAAAAAGGGGTTAGTGATCAAACCTTGTTTGTTCAAGATGTGAATAGAAGGGTTGTGTGTGTGGGTTGATTTTCTTATGGGATCAAAAAAGTAGATACCATTAGAAAGTCAAAAGATGGTATAAAAACTATGAAAGAGAGAGAGAGTAGGGAGTTTCATGTCATATTATTGAAAGATTTTCTTAGAAAGATTTGAATTAGGAGATTACTTTTGAGTCCCTATAGATAAGGTATTAATGTCCATGGTCTGCAAAATGTTCATATATCCATATGAAATTATATTATCAGATCAATCTTAAGATTTATGAATACCCTAATCAAGCAAAAAAAAATAGCTCTATAACATTGTTCAAGTTTTTGGCTTGGATATGGTCTTATCCCCTTAACCTATTATTATTGTTGTGATCATACTATGGTGATTCTGATTTTGTCCTAATTTAGGTATCACAACCAATGGGCTTGGTCCTACTCCCAGTTCATGTGGACCAAAGATTTGAAGGATTATAGGAATTAATTATCCTTTAACTTCTTTTTTCTATGTATTAATTATATCAATCATGTACACTAACTGACAACAATAAATATGTGCAAGCTGTGGCTCTAATAATTGGTGCTTCAAAGGCGCAATACTGAGATCTTGATGACATAGATCACTTAATTAGGATATAAGTTTTTTTTTCTTTGTTGTCATTTGATGATTAGACTAGATTATGTGTAGGTGATTATTGAAATTAGATATTTAGATATGTGAATTGACTGTTCTGTTTTGGATTGGCGATTACTAGATGAGAAAATTAAGTGACGCCCACTTGAAGATTTTAATCAAATATTGTTGGGTTATCATTTAAGTTATCCCTCTATTTCATGGGCCTGAAATCACTCTTTTCTGTTTTTTAATGGACCTGACCCAATATTCACTAGTAATAATCTAAGAAGCTCCACTTCAAAAATTACTCAAATTAGAATAATGCTCTTTTCAAATTACTCCCTCTTTAAACATTTTTTTTTATATTAAGAGGGGATTATCCAACTGAAATACGGAAGCCCAATGAGCCGGTGACGACGCAGAGGGAGATAGTCCTCTCCCTTTTACAACTCTCACCATCTCACTTAAATTGATAATAGAGAAAATTCGAACACAATACCTCACACTTTTTATACAGAGGGAGATAATCCTCTCCCTTTTGCAACTCTCACCATCTCACTTAAATTGATAATAGAGAAAATTCGAACACAATACCTCACACTTTCTATAAAGTAAGAAGACCAATCTGTTAGAGGCTGTTTGGTTTGGATTTCAGTTTTTAGTTTTCAATTTTTAGAGTTGTTTTCAGTTTTCTGTTTTGAGGGTCTGTTTTCAGAAAACTGAAAATGCGTTTGGTTTGATTAATCTGAAAAACTGTTTTTGAAAATGAAAACTGAAAATGCGTTTGGTTTGCAGTTTTTGAACAAATTGTGTATGATTAACATATTATCATATAAAAGTAACATAATATATGAAGTTACAAACTCCAAATAATACATACATATTTTAATATGCATTAAAGTATTTTCTAAATTAAAATTTATTTAATAAGTATTTTAAACACTGCCACAAGCTCTTGAATAAATCATACATTTTCCCAATATACATTAAAATACTTTCTAAAATAAAATTACTAATGAGTCGCTGTGTAGTCATTCCACATTTGTGTAGCTATTTGATCTCTGAGTTGCCCCATCTGAGCAGTTTGACTCGGCAAAAAGCGTATCCACCACAAAACATAATATGTAAGTACAGAAAAGTTTGAGAAGAAAGACAACGTATTAATTTCAGAAGGTTCATTGAGCATTTTTGGCTTGTTTGCAAAAGGGTGATTTTACCATTCTCCCAAATAATGGGCACCAGTTTGTATAAGCATACTCTTTGTGAAAATACATAAAGTCAATCTTTTAGCACATATAACAAGTAAGCTCAACCAAGATAGTGATGAGGCGCACAAATTGGAGACAAATCCAAATCCAAAATTGATTCAACTGGAGACAAATCCAAATCCAGATCAAATTCAAATTCAAATTCAAATTGGATTTTGTCAAAAAAATTAATTACAAAATTGTCATGGCATAGCCCTAATTTGCTTCTGATTCTCTCCAGATCAATTTCCTTCTGATTCTCTCCTACTCCCCCAATAAGTTGGATATGTGTCCCACCACCACATACAAGCTGCCATGGCATGGCCCTAATTTGCTTAAGAAACAATAATCTGTCATCTCAATTATCAAACTACACCAACAATCATCAATTTCAGGCCCCAACAAAGGGTCCACCATTGATTATGATTTTCAAACAACTGCAAATCCAACAATCATCAATAGCATCGAATTTCAACAGCAATCAACAATCACCAACAATCATCAATAGCAACAGCAAATCCATAAAAAGAACAAAAAATGGCGATAAAAAATTGAAGCCAGCCTCGAATCGTACTTGGTGCTGAGAGGAAGTAGAATCAAGCAGCAAATATCTTCAATCACCCAATCCGGTGTCCCTGCTCAACAAATTTGAAGGGAGAAGAGGTACAATTTCAGAATTGAAAAAAAGAATGAGCAACGCCTAACCCTAAAACAGTTTTCATCAAACTAGATTTATAAAGGACAAAAATCAGAGCTAAAAGAGGAATAACAAACCTTGACGAGCAGGAGAGACGCTAAGGATAGTACTATCAAACAGACAAGTTTGAGAAAAAAAATAGCAATCGCCTAACGAGCCTGCAATCTGTAGAGAAAGATAATCGGGAGAGTTTAGTTATACCGGTTTCTGAGCACAAATCCGAACCCTATATTGATGAATCACATAAAGACTACTCACCTGATGATCTAGCTCCAACTTGCAGAAATCGAAGCAGCGAATCGCGAACCCTAGAGCAAGGGAGAAGACGACAGGAAGAAACACGCCTACCTCTGTTCTCGTAAAAGAAGGCCAGGGTTTCGTAAATGACGGACTTCTCCGTCATTTTAAGATGTTTTCCGTGTTTTGGTGAAAACACCAAAACGACCAAAAGTCGTTTTCATTTACAGGCTATTGTTTTGGGTCTATTTTCGAAAATGAACTTTTAAAAATGATGAACCAAACATGTTTTGAATTTTCATCAAAACCCAAAACTCAAAACAGCCCAAAAGAGCAATATTTCATAATTTTATTAAAATCATCACCAGAAATACTCCCTCTTGATCAATGTATGAGATACCAAATTCTTGCCCTAGTTAGAAATACTCCCTCTTGATCAATGTATGCGATACCAAATTCTTGCCCTAGTTAGAGCAAGTCCAGTGGCGCTTGATGTTTATGGGGCTCAAATGTGTTATGCACATTATCATCTCTCATCCGCCATGCGAGGCCTCAACAGAAGCGGTAGTGAATCATTGAATTCAAGGAAGCGACACCATTTGTACGAGTCGGCTTCGTCAGTTTGCCTCTTCGGATCTTCCATAGACTTCATCGACATTCTGTTCACCGAATAAAGGCCTCAGCTTTGCATCCTCTCTGGTATTAAGTATCAGATTTTTGTGTACTTACCTGTTGTTCATCGACTCCTTTTTATTTGTCAATCATCGCTGATTGTCCTAATGAGGTAAATTGGTCGACAAATGATGAACAACTTGGACATTAAAAGAAACCCAGACTTCTCTTTGGAGGTAGATACTGCTCTAGGATTTTTTTATTATTTTCTTTGGTTATAGTTTTGTCAAGACTCAAGCGTACTTTGCTAGAGAGCTCAAAGTGTTCGATGAAATGCTGCAACGGTTGATGATTTTCTCTTTGAAAGACGAGAATAAAATGACACCGTTTCATGCGAAATCATGGAATTTTAGAGAATAGTGTTTTTTAGATCTTTTAAGAGTGGATGGAAAAATAAGTGATGCATTTAGTACCCTTTTTTTTTTTTTTTGCTGAAACGTGAAAGTATTTATCCTTTCAATATTCAATTGGCATCGCTTGATATAAACGAACCAGCACATGCAAGAAAATTTTTCTCGTTCTTGATAGGTAAAAAAAAAGGAGACTGGAGAATATGATTAACATATCCGATCAGCCAACTCTAAAATCTAAATTATTTATTCATTTGGGCAAATCAAATGCTTGATAAGTAGCCCATATTGTCTCATTTTATAGGATTAAATTTAGATTTATATCAAATATTCATATATAGTAATTTTTTTTTGATATGTTAACTGTCAGAAAAGGCATCCAAAATGCTTGACAACACACGACTTGCTCTACTCTTTTTAATTTCTTTTTAAAAAGGATAATGATGATAAACGGTTTATATTGTTTCATTTTATTGTAATATCATATTTTATTTTATTATATGTGTATAATAAAATATCAGTGAAATATTATATTATAATAAAATATAATATTCATTTATAAATTTAGAATGAAATAATTATATAAACCGTTTAGGTGCACTATATAACATTTTCCTTAAAAGAGAAGGAGTCGGTATCTCAATTTGATTTGATTCGGTGCTGCCAAATGTTGGCCGGCCCAAAATATCGGAGAACAATATGATAGGTAGGAAAAAAACAGAGTAAAAAACATTTGAAGTAGTATTATTAATATGTAATTATTGTGAATCAGCAACAGACACCTCTACTAAATCAACTGCTTCTGTCAGTCCCAATACATTCTCATCAGTGATCAGGGAGTGAGAAACAAGAGCGAGGTCAATTTTTGGATTTTTGGATCAACTATGGAACCTTTTGGCCACAACCGTCACACCCACCACCACCGGAGAAATGACGATGATGATGAAAATGAACCCAGAAACTACTACCCTCCACCACCAGCACCATATCAAGAAAGCCGTGATTTTGAACCGCCGACTCATGTGGCTCATGTCCACCACGATTCATTCGGTTACGGACGACCACCGCCACAACCACCAACACACGTGGCGCATGTGAGTCACAATTCATATGGTTACGAAGCACCACCACCACCCCCCACACACGTGGCTCATGTGAATCACGATTCATATGGTTACGAAGCACCACCACCACCACCACCGCCCGTTTATGGTGGCGCACCCTCCGATCCTTTCTATGAGGCTTCTCCTGATTTTGGGCGGGTGCCGCCGCGAACTGAAACCCGTCACTCTTATGGCCCTCTCGCCGAGCTGTCTCGGAAACCTACTTTTAAGATGTATTGCAAGTCTGACCCCAATTACTTTCTCACCATCAGAGAAGGAAAGGTCATTCTTGCCCTCTCTGATCCATTCGATGAATACCAGGTGTGGATAAGCATGGTCTTTGTTGCCTGCTTGTAATTTACTATGATTTGATTATTTTTGTTGGATTTGTTCAGAAATATAACTGGGGTGTTGATTGCTGTTTTAATTCTTGTGGGTTTGTCTCTCTTAACTGTGTTTCAGACTTCATAAAGGAAACAACTTTTTTTGGATTTTTCATTTCTTCCCATTTCTTTGTTAAGTGATATAGTGTAATTTAATTTGATTATCTTAGATTAGCCATTTAGAGAACGGTTTTTGTTTCTTCTTTTCATCTGGGTTTATTATTATTGTTATGTTAATATCATTCGTCGCGGTAATTAATTATTTGCCGTCTTATGTTTTGGAATAATCTGTTTTCTTTGTCTCTTTTGGTATAATGTAATTGTTGCTGTAGCATTGGTACAAAGATGAGAAGTACAGCACAAGGGTGAAGGATGAAGAGGGCTCCCCTGCCTTTGCTCTGGTCAATAAAGCTACTGGTCAGGCCATGAAACACTCAATTGGGGCATCTCATCCAGTAAGATTCTCTAAAGATTTGGAATAATATCCCTCCATTATGACGAGTCCATATTATATTCTGTTTTTTTAGTAGCTTGAACTTGTAATTTTGATGAATCAGTTTTTTTCTATTGATTAGAGAATTGCATTAGCATATTGGTTTCCTCCTTATTAGTTATCACTCAATCCCATGCTAATTGTCAGACTTGGCAATAGAGGTACCTGCCTTGGAATTTATATTATTATGGAAAAAATGATTTTTTTCTTTAGTAAACCTCACTTCTCACCAAGCGATGTGAGCTTACACTCCTCCCAAAATTTCCATGGTTTTGGGTTTTGGGCAGGTCATGTTACCTCCTCTCTTGTGCAGTTTGAAGCGATGTGTGTTTCTCGTTCCTCTACTCCCACTTAACTAAAAAGTAAACAATACCCGTTCACAAGCCTCGCACAGTAAGCATGGTTGGGGTCAAACAAGATGTACACACGTCTTACTAATATATGAGGAGACTGTTTTCTAGAATTGAATATGTGACCTCTAGGTTGCATCCTTGCAACTCTATTACTAAGCCACTTGCAAAAATTATGGCAAAAAGGCCTGATGTTGCTTCCACAATATATTTTGTAAACTGAAAATGGAAAAATGTGATTAACCTTGTATTTTTTCTTCCTGAAGTCTTATGCTAAACAAATCCTATTGAAATTTATGGTTTGCCTACCTCTTGGAGAGGGCGCTTGGTTATGTATTCTGATCGTCATGTTATTTTCATTTTCTTTTTCCGTTTTAATGTTGGACAAGAATTTAAAAATATTTATTCTGTTGTCCGTCAATGATCTTTTCCTCTTTTCTTTTTGTTTTGTGTTTTCTTCCATTTCCATATATACCTTAGCCTGTCCAAACTCGAAACGAGCCATGCTTTATCCTCAATGTTTTATTTTAAATGAAGTCCTAAATTGTAAATACCACTTTCATCCTGGCTTGTTCCTTTTTCTATAGTTTATCAACTCTCAAGAGGCAGTTGTCAATTTCAGAACGACTAATCTCACATAAAACAAGAATGCAATTGAGGCTCTCTCGATTTATTTTTCCTTTTAGATACTTATCCCTTTCATAATTCTTCCAAGGAGCCTGTCCGTCCGTGTCCACAAGGCTTGTCCTGCCAAAGCAGTTTCGAGTTTTTCTACGTTTATGCCCCTGCTTCACTAAGATGGCAATTTGGACAATATTATAGTGCAATGATTTTTGGGGGAAAGAATGCCATTGCGGCACTTAATTTCTCGTGTGAATACGAATTCACCAGAATAAACTTTTCCTTTTTCCTTGCGTTTCAACTCCTAGGAAATATCAGCTTCAATTGTTTTTCCTCCCATTTGATTCAGGATTACTCTGGCTTTTTGGATAACAAATACAAGATACTTGGAATGTCAATATTATACCTTTAAAATTTGTGTGCAGGTGCAGCTGATTCCTTACAACCCAAATGCATTCGATGAGTCTATATTGTGGACAGAAAGCAAGGACTTTGGTGAAGGTTACAGAGCGGTAAGGATGGTCAATAATGTTCACCTGAATGTGGATGCTTTTCATGGGGATAAATATTCTGGAGGCGTCCGCAATGGCACTACTATTGTGCTCTGGAAGTGGAAAAAAGGAGAGAATCAACTCTGGAAAATCACCCCCTATTGTAAGTTCCTCAACTAACCAAGTAGAAGGGATTGAAACTCTTGCGGTTGTTCTTACGGTTACGGGCCATTGTTTTATACGACATTTTTGAAACCTCTCCACTCTGATCAAATCTCTTATAAGTCATTAAAATAATCATTTTTTTCCACTTTAGCAATGGAATGAAGTACTGTGTGAGCCGGTCCTCGGCCGGCAAAATGCCCCACTTTCTTGTCATCACAGATCTTTAAAGGAGAAAAAATAGTAGCACAGTTATACGACTACTTAATTTTGTCATTTTTCTTTATTTTTTCTTAAGCAGCATGCTTATCTCAGTCTCTCCCCATAATGGCAAATGCAGGACAGGATATATAAACTTGATATGGCATTACGGTTCCTAGAAGCTGTATCGTGTGTTTGAGGCTATATGCTATGACTTTCGGAGGATTGTGTCTTTCTCTTTGTTTGCATTATTTCCCGTTTTGTATCGATAAAAGCTTGTATGGTTACTATAATGAAGCTGCTACTGCTCTCTTTGCCTTATGACCTGGCATAAAAAATAAATAATGGTATTATTTGCCTGAATGATATATTTCTAACAGTATGTAATGTCGTTACTAGAATTTGCATTCACTGAATGAGTGACCTTCATGAGAGTTTTGCAGTGCATCTGCTAGGTATTAAGACTAATATTAGTCTCAAACATTATGCAATTTCCATATAGGCAGCCTTAAACGTTTGCAAAATGAACACTCCGAATAGTATGCAGTAGCCAGTAGCATACAAACTTAAGAAATATTCAATGTTGGACAATTCTATTTGTCATGTGATTGTCCTGTCACTCTGCATCCATGACATCGTCTATTTATCTTTTTGGCAATTTCTTTCCCACCTTTCAATCTCCTCCCAAAACCTTTTGCCCTAACTTGCTCCGACTCGTAATAGGTAGGTTTTGAAAGACAAACACTAGGTTGAGATTGAGCTCCATCTTTTGAAGTCAAGAACTCTAGTCTTTCATGGAGATACTCAAATGTCTCATTTACTAACTCAAACGTTTCCCGTTTCAGACAAGCATTATTAATTATCTTTGATGCAAGTCCTATGAGCACGTTATCATCTTCAATAAGGAATTCACTTTTTGTTTTTTTTAAAATTATTATTTTTTGTTTGTGAAACAATGAAATTCAAGAACAGACAGATACAAAATATCACAATAAATTTTGTCTAAAATAGTTTTACGTACAATTATATATATATATACAAAAATAATAAACATCTTAGTGATTTTCATCCAAAAAGCATATCAACAGTGTGTGTTATTCATTTATTGGGTGTGATTTTTAATGAGTCCCTTGATATAATGTCACCATATCCGATCAATAAGTTCCACACATTATTGAGATGCTTTTGAGATGAAAATTACTGTGATCTCTTGCATTACTGTTATATATATAAAATAAGATTTTTTTTTATGGAAAAAACCAGATTTCATTAACAACTGGTAGAGTTCATTACATCAGCATCTAAATGGTGAGCAAACCAGAATGGAACAGGGGGCACAATAGCACCTCATACGTAGATAAAGCATGTCTAGCCACATCATGAGCAACCCCATTTCTATTTCTACTAATATGATGAAAAGGGAGCTCATCAAATTAGAATAAGGAAAATTAATTAGTCCACCCATGAAAATGAACTAGCTAGCTGTTGCTATAAAGATTGGATTTTAATAAAGATACAAACTCTACATCTCCTTTTAGGTTAACATGACTGACGCTAAGTGTTTGGATGCTGAGGTGCGGTGCTTGGTTAAGGTTAACCGAAATTTCCGTCTCACCATGGCAATGTGGTTTTCGCTGACGCTGATCCAAATGATCCAAATCAGGTCTGCATTTTCAGTATTTCTGAAGTAGCTAAATTAATGATGGCTGGATTTTAGGCCTAACACAAACGTACGTACATGGAATAAAATACTGCTATTGCAGATTTGGATCAAAATGAATGCTGGGAATGCTTTTGCTCTGACTAATGAATTTAATGGCGAGACCGTGGCCCTTAAATTTGTTGGAGTCGATAAGACAGTAAGAACTCTACAACGTCTTACCATTCAACCGGCCATGCTAATTTTTCTATAATTAAAAAGACCAATTTTTATAGTTAAGAGTTGTGTTTGCAGGTGAAGCTGGATCCATTTAATATAAATGATACGGCCCAGTTATGGAAAAATGGGACTCCAGTTGACGGCTACACTCCTGTGAGGCCTCTTAATGACCCTGGACGTAATTTAAGTGCTGATGAAAGTGTGCGTCCTTTCGGGAAGGGCACCAAAGCTGTGGTTGCTGCAAAATGGAATGGTCATGGACACCAATTTTGGAAGATGGAGGCAGTCCCCCCTTGCTGTAAGTTTGGTCCTCTCTATCTTTTTTTCATTTATCATCTCTTACATTTTTTTCTTCTTCTTTTGATTCTCGTCTCCACAATGACTCGTGCAGGATGGTTTCGTCGTTCGTGACTTCTAGAAGCTGCATGACCACTGCTACTGCTACTAAAATATTTTTATTTATGCCAGAGTCTGTCTCTCTGTTTGTTGTGCTTCCTATTTATCTACAATAAAGCCCCGATATGTAAGGGCTACTCCTCCTCCCGGTGTTTCTACCGTCGTTTGCTTGTACTACGACTTGGAATAATAATATCTCAAGAAATATCTCAAAAGTATCCCAATAGAGACATTATTTATAAATTTTAATTTTGAATCCTCAATTTGGCTCTAAATCTTGTGGTGTAGATGCTGCCACATAGGATTATGGAGACTTTGAGATGTTTTGTTTTAGGATGACTAGCACCGCCGTGTATATATATAGAATTTCTCTCATGCGGTAACATCCTACGGACTTATTTTACGCACTTCTATTCTAGACTGTATATATCCAACGCACAAGATCTGGTTTCAGTTGCATAACCCAACTTCAGCTTCTCCACACAAAACTATTCCTACACTCGTCAACTTGTCTTCATAATTAATTGTTGCATCAACATTACATTTGACTTCAATGATTGGAGGCTTCACCTACACAGTGCCTACTTCCAAAGGCCCATTCACCAACCCATGCATGCCACCACTCTTATGTGTGACCCACTCAGCAAGAAAAGATAAACTAGAAGATGCCACTTGCTTAGTCTCCATAGAAGATTGGTTCTCTCGACACAACAAAATCAGGCAGTTAGGGCCACAGGGCTTACGCCAACCAAAATCAAAGAAGGGAAATGAGGGTCTACAGTTGCTTATTGTGTTGAAAAGTATGACCAAAAATGGGTTCGAAACCCGCACTGTTGTGGATAGATCTGTTGGAAATACTTTTTTATTCGGGGGCATTGCTTACCTCCTCCCGCCTTTACCAAAGTGGTACAATGACTTATACTGGGGGGGTTAATAAAGGCTATCACCCAGGTTTGATCCTTGGTAAAGGCAGGAGGAGGTAAACAAGGCCCCCGAATACAAAGTATTTCCTACAAGATTGTCTTCAAAATGGAATGAGCAGTATACTTGGCAGGTTGGGAAGAATGTATATTGAATTTGTACACTTTTATATTGAGTTTGGCAAGTTGGGAAGATTGTATATTGAGTTTGCAATGCACTTTTATATTGAGTTTGGCAAGTTGGGAAGAACGTATATTGAGTTTGCAATGCACTTTTATATTGAGTTTGGCAGGTTGGGAAGAACGTATATTGAGTTTGCAATGCACTTTTATATTGAGTTTGGCAGGTTGGGAAGAACGTATATTGTGTTGAGCTCGAAGAATGTACATTGAGCAGTACACTTGGCTGTTGAGTTTGTGGATTGAGAAGAATATTGAGTTTGCTTTAAATCCTGTTAGGAGGTGTTGTTAGGATAGCAAGCATAGAAAGCCTTTTCAAGTTGTATTCATCTGGAGTTTGGAATTCAATACATAATGCTGTAGATTCATCTGCATTTTTCTTGCATAATGAAGTCATATGTAGACACTATTATGTTGCCAAAGATGTAGGCAGCCATTAATATCACATAAAAACAGACAAGAGAAGCTCTTACTCATATATATTGTGCAGATATGTGAACACTCCAAATAGTATGCAGTAGTAGTATACAAACTTAAGAAATATTCAATGTTAGACAATTCTATTTGTCATGTGATTGTCCTGTCACTCTGCATCCATGACATCGTCTATTTATCTTTGTGGCAATTTCTTTTCCACCTTTCAATCTCCTCCCAAAACCTTTTGCCCTAACTTGCTCCGGCTCGTAGTAGGTAGATTTTGAAAGACAAACACTAGGTTGAGATTGAGTTTTCATCTTTTGAAGTCAAGAACTCTTGTCTTTCATGGAGAGACTCAAATGTCTCATTTACTAACTCAAATGTTTGTCATTTCAGACAAGCATTATTAATTATCTTTGATGCAAGTCCTCTTAGCACGTTATCATCTTCAATAAGAGAATTCACTTTTTGGATTAATAGTGTAATTCTTGCTATTTTAGGGAAAATTTCATTGTTTTAAAAAAACAATTCGACTATTTTTATTAAAAACAGTGAATTCCAGTTTTTTTGAATTTTTTTTTGTTTGTTTGTGAAACAGTGAAATTCAAGAACAGACAGATACAAAAAATCTTTTACTTGAATGATCAATCTTCCTCAGTGCATTTTAACAAAATAGCAGAGTCAAGAGTATGGAGACGATAAATTGCCAATTCATTCCACATACTTTTCATGCTACCAAGAAATTGAACGAAAGGTTTACCTTCTCGTTGCAAGCACGCAATTCCTCCGTTGCCTAAGCACAGCCTAAGTTCTACACTGTCAAAAGGGGTCTATCTTGACAAATTGTGTGTGACAATTTTCTCTCACAAAATATGAACCAAGAAGTAGAAATCCAGAAAATAACAGAACCAGATCGGCGCAGACAAAATATGAACCAAGAAGTAGAAATCAAAACTCGTGACACATTATCACTAACTCGCCTACTAAAAATCAAATAGTCAAAATTTCATATTCTTCTGCGGAAATTTTAAAATCTGTCCATAATTTCAGAAAAGACGCCATATTTTCCTCGAAATGTGGCTCGACGGACTTGTGAGGGTTTAAATTTGAAAAACTATCACTTCCCTTGTTGGGTGACGGTTTTTACCCGTCAAGGTAAGTCTTTTTTGGCACAGTATTAGCTCAGAGTGACACCGCGGTAGTGAGATTGACACCAAATAATCTCAGCTCTCCCAAGATAGAGGCAGTTAACGACAAGAGCCCAAGTCCAAGACGCAAATATAACACGGGATGATTCGTGTACGCATAAACTAAAAGTAAGCTAGGGCCCATTTGACATTTGCACAATTTCGAATGATGACACCATCCCAATCAAAGACTGGCTGTTGTCAAGGATCAGCTCGATTATTCTTTAACATACATGTCAAAGCCATTTTTACATGTGCTTATTATAATTAATATATCCTCTCGTTTGGGTTGGGCAAATTAATACAGAGTTTTTGTGGACAAGGCAAGGCCATCAGAAAATCGAAATCATTTTACAATAATGATTCTTTTATATGAAGTTTTAAGTTGTGGTAAAAGTCATGATTAAAAATTCATTTGAGGAGTCCCATTGAAAAAATCTTTTATTAGTTAAATTTTATCTTTAAGTTGAAAAGTGGTTTTTTAATTTAGGGTTCAAAATAACTTATAACTCATTTTAACTTATAATTTTTTTTAACAAAATATGTGTAAAACAGATTTAACACCAATTCAATAGCAATATTAAAAGTCCATCGATTCAACCGATTTTTACTTGAATGATCAATTTTATATTTTAAGGAATCAACATGTACATACATACCATCTCAATCTTGTACCTTTTCTACCTTCTTTTATGTCCTTTCCCACCATTGGAACTAAACTCCCACTTGGAATGATGGCCTGCTTAATCATTTATAATTAATTTAGAATATGAAGTGTCTTTAATAATTCTGAAATATGTACAATGCTTTTACGTAGCTATAGGTTCTTGCATGCATGCATATATTAGAACAAGGAAAATTAATTAGTCCACCCATGAGAATGAACTAGCTAGGTCCTGCATTAATGTATTATTATTATTATTATTATTATTATTAATTAGTATATATTTTGTAATTTATATGATCTATCGTATCCATGAAGAAATATTTGATATATTCTCCTCTTGTCACCTTAATTTAATTTGTACCTAATTTAATTTCCTTTCACACTGTTTGTAACTAATTTTATTTGTTCACATTATCTGCGCCTGCCTTTTGTATTGTACCAACTTTTAATTCCTTTCACATTAATCGTCTAATTTTGGACCTATGTCCAGCACTTTGTCAGTAGTCATCAATAATGGGACGTAGAACCTACAGTGATTTTGTATGGACACACACAATTATCGCATGCATAAAGGTCTCTTTTTTTATATATATATATTTTCTTCTTTTTCTGGGTGCATAAGAAATAATTGCTTCCACCTCCCATTATACGCCTATTTATAGACCCTCATTCCTCCTAAACATTCACGGCACTACTTACACTGTCTCTGTTTGGATCTCGCTGGAAACTGTAAATTTTCTCCTCTCTGCTTTGCGTTATATATTCTTCCTTCTACTCTTAGTTGCTATAAAGATGGATTTTAATAAATTAAGATACAAACTCTACATCTCCTTGTAGGTTACCATGACTGATCGTAGGGTGCGGTGCTTGGTTAAGGTTAACCGAAATTTCCGTCTAACCATAATAGAGGGCGATGTGGTTTTTGCTGACTTTGATCCAAATGATCTAAATCAGGTCTGCATTTTCAGTATTTTTGAGCTAGCTCAATTAATGATGGCTGGATTTTAGGCCTAACACAAACCTACCTACGTACATGGAATAAAATATTGCTATCGCAGATTTGGGTCCAAGAGAATCTTGGGGGAGGAGCTTTTGCTCTGACTAATGAATATAATGGCGAGACCGTGGCCATTAAATTTGTTGGAGTCGATAAGCCAGTAAGAACTCTACAACATCTTACCATTCAACCGGCCATGCCAATTTTTCGATCTATAATTAAAAAGACCAATTTTTATAGTTAGAAAATTGTGTTTGCAGGTGAAGCTGGATCCATTTAATATAAACGACACGACCCAATTATGGACATATGGGACTACAGTTGGAGGCTACACTCCTGTGAGGCCTCTTAATGACATTGGACGTAATTTAAGTGCTGATGAAAGTGTGCCTCCTTTCGGGAAGGGCACCAAAGCTGTGGTTGCTGCAAAATGGACTGGTCATGGACACCAATTTTGGAAGATGGAGCCAGTCCACCCTTGGTGTAAGTTTGGTCCTCTCTATCTTTTTTTCCTTTATCATCTCTTACATTTTTTTTCTTCTTTTGATTCTCTTCTCCACAATGACTCGTGCAGGATGGTTTCGTCATTCGTGATTTCTAGAAGCTGCATGACTGCTACCACTGCTGCTAAAATATGTTTATCTATGTCAGAGTCTGTCTGTTTCTGTTTCTGTTTCTGTTTCTGTGTTGTGCTTCCTGTTTATCTAGAATAAAGCCCCGATATGTAAGGGCTACTCCTCCTCCCAGTGTTTCTACCGTTGTTTGCTTGGAATAATAATAATAATAATAATAATAATCTATTTCTATAACTATATTAGTATCTTTAGATACTTTTTTGACATGACCATCACTCAAGTCATTCTCAATGAATATACAGACACTACAAGAATTTCATTAATTTCCGACGAAAATTTCCGTCTAAATTTTAAGAATTTAGTCGCTAATATTTTTTCCCGACGGAATTCCGACTAATATTATTTCGTCGGCAATAGGATCGCAGCTGATTATTTACCAATGGAATTTTTTTTTCGATCGGTATATACCGACTGTTTAGCGGCCGAATATTATCGGAAATAGAAAAAACGTTTTAATTTTTTTTATATAATTCCGTCGGTTATCCATCGGCATATTAAAATAATTTATATTAAAAAATTTACATATCCGTCGGTATAATTATTAAAAACTAATTTCGAAAATGAAAAATCCGTCGGTAATCCGTCAACAAAAATTTAATTTTTTCGAAAACCAGGTTAATTATGTTTGGACCAAACCTGTAAATAAAAATACATTATAGAAAATAAACTCCAAAATCACTGAATATCTCAAATATAATAAATAATTATTTCATAATCCGGAATCAAATACAATACAATATCGTATCATAATAATACAAGTTTAAATATGTCAACATATACAATCTATCTGCCTCGTGTAGGGCTCTCGCCATCTGGAGGTGAGTGAGGGGGAGAGGGATGACGAGAGGTCCGGAAGTATGTCTATATCTGTCGCTGCATCTCCTCCATCCGCTGCTGCACTAACGGCATCAATGTAAAGGAAGATAGAAGCATCATAAGTTGGACAGAGGGTGAACATGAACTTGTTCAAGTCATTCACAGCAAATTAGAGAGCTAATTGGAGAGCCGAATAAGAGAAACAAATTGAAGAAAAGAAGGAATTTCTTCAAAGGATGATTTATTATTTTTCCTAAGAAAAGAAATTAAGTTATGTTATCCTACGAGAATGTCCCCATCATCACTTCTTACTATCCTTTTAGATGGAATTAATTTTTTAATAGCACTATAAGATTCCTATACAATTAAGAAATTAGGTAATAGATAATCCAAATGAGAACCGCTATGTTATTATTTTGTATATGTGTTGTCTAGCAAGACTAGATTTGGTTGAGATTTTAACTTTTTAAGTGGTTTTCATACAATGATCGTTGATCTTAAAGAACAAGGCACTCAACTCAAGATAGCAGTTGAATACTTCTTGTCAACATCTGTTGAAAATTCAAACGGCTACTAAAGTTTTCATAGGAAGACAAAAGTGGTGTAGGCTTTTCAAAAGTTGTGTAGACTTTAGTCTTGTCTTGTCTTGTCATAATGTATCCGTTAGACACTAGCAAGATTGTATATAATGGTTATGTGCTAACCTTCCAATCAACATATGAAAAACACTTTTATTTACACTTCTTTAGATCTTAGGAGAGTTAGTGAAAAGGACAAAGCAACCCCAGAGAAATAGGTGGACACATCCAACCTTTTTCATTATTTGGAAAATCAATTCAACAAAGGACCTTTAGGCGCCTCACATGACATTACCTACATCTTGTCCCTGCCATTCCCCTTGGTGGCCTCTGATGCAAGAACTCTCCAATTAGTGCTCGTTGAAATGGCTTTGATAGTGCTTGGATTTCAGCTTCTGAGAACTCCACCGCAGGTTCCCCTAAGAATTTGGAGATTGGTTTTTCCTTGAAAGAGAGAGCAGGGGTATCAGCTACAGAGGTCTTCAGCAGTGACGGAAGCTTTTTGGAGGATCTGGAGGATTTTCCAGCAAGTCTGATGGACTTGCGGTGGCCGGAGAGGCCATGGAAAGTCACCTGAAACGGTAACTTTAGTAAGCCGAGGGTCAACAAAGGAATATTAGACGTTTCATTTGACCATAGATAGCCGCAATAACTTAACTTCATGTGCTGGAACTTGCTTTTTCTTTATAGTCGTTAACAGTAGATCTAGCCGTTTTCAATGGCAGACCCCGTCGTCTCCGTTCTACCAGAGCCGAAACCTCCTGATCCGCCAAAGTCATTTGCTTCTCTTCTCAAATCTTCGAATCCCTCTACAATCTCCTTGTCCTTTGCACACAAACCTTATGTGAAATTTTTGGGAGAACCATCAGCTGAATTTTCTGCTGAAGAAATTGCTTCTTTGTCAAAACCTTTCCATCGCACCTTAATCGGCAAGTTTGCAAATCAGCGGCCTCCAATAGACTGGGTAAGAAAGCAATTCCTAACTCTAAATCTCAAAGCGGACTGCCAGGTGGGAGTGCTAGATCAGAGGCACATCCTTATACGGTTGCAGAACGATGAGGATTTCCACCGTCTCTGGGCGAAAGACTGCTGGTTCCTGGGCAGGCATATGATGAAAACAGCAAAATGGACTCACAATTTCAAGCCAGAAAAAGAATCATCTGTGGTGCCGATTTGGGTAAATCTTCCAGGTTTGCCGCCTCTGTTTTTTAATGAATCTGCTTTATTTTACATAGTGAAAGGATTAGGAGAACCACTGCGAATTGATGCTGCCACTACTTCCCTAACTCATCCTAATATGGCCAAGGTTAGCGTAGCTATGGATCTCTTAGGAGCTTTCCCTGAGAGAATACGAATTCGATTAGGAAATAGTAGCGAAGATTTCTGGCAACCCATTGAATACGAAAAAATCCCTCAGTATTGTTCCAAATGCTTCTCTGTAGGTCACAATGAGTCAAATTGTGGTCCAAAACAATCTATCCCTCAGGAAAAAATTGTAGATCCGAAACTTCGTGCTCCTGAAGTGAAGCTTCAGGAATGGAAAGTTGTGGCTGATAACAGAAAGACAAAGCCTGCCGCATTGAATATCTCAAATCAGATAAATGTCAAAGAAGCATTTCAAAGAATTAAATCTAGTATTGATGTGCCAGAAAGTTCCAACAAAAATGAAAACAAAATAGCTCTGGAGATCATTGAAGATAGTGAGCCTGAGAGTCCAACTCCTGTTAGAAATAGATTTGATGTTTTAAATAATGTGGGAAACGAATCAGATAGCCTTAGAAAAGAAAATGAGCATGAAGAACCTATCACTCCAGAAATAAGCAAAATTGATGGTGTAGAGCTAAGTAAGTCTCCAAAACTCTCAAAAAAGAAAAAAGCTCATTCTACAGATTGCATAGTGTTTAAAAAAAATCTGGAAAATAGACTTGACCATACCATTGAACAGGAAGAATTAATACCTCTTCAGATTTGTGATGACTCTGCTTTAGACATTCATAGGAGTAGTAAAAATATAAGTACTCTGCATAATGCTGAAAGATCTCTGGATTTTTCAAAATATTTGCACAAAAAAAATAATAGTGAAAATGAATCTTGGTCTAAGTTTAAGGAAATTGATCTTTCTGTAGTTTTGTGTGAGTCTCCTAAGAAAAAGAAAGAGAGTGCTAGCCAGAAAAAAGAAACTGCTGGAAAAAAATCCAAGGGGAAGAAACCTTCTAAGAAAAAAATCTCTGCTAGGGTGCTCAATGCAGCACAACAAAACCCCAACTCTGAAAATGATGTTTAGTTGTTTAATTTGGAATATTAGAGGAGTTGGTAATTCTCCTTCTTTAAGAAGGCTTAACTATCTGTGTAAATACCACAAAATCCAAATTCTGGGTCTTTTAGAGCCTATGTTGTCTATTGATAAAATTCACATTATTGCCAAAAAAATTAGAATGCAAAATTTTGCCTACAACACAAATGGAAAAATTTGGATGTTCTGGAACCGTAGCATTCCCTTAAAGGTGGTATCATCTCATGATCAAGTTTTAACCCTTGAGTTTAATTCTGGGAATGGGTTTTGTCTCATTTCTTCTGTTTATGCTAAATGTACCAGAAAAGACAGAATTCCTCTATGGGATGAGCTTCAAAAAATATCTCTGTTGGATATGCCTTGGTGCGTAGGTGGTGATTTCAATGTTGTGGTGTCTAGTATGGAAAAAAAGGGTTTACATGACATTCATAGGGGGTCCACAAATGATTTCATTCAATGTATGCATAACTCAAAAATATTTGACCTTGGTTTTGCTGGTAGTAGATTTACCTGGACAAATAAGACTTGCTGGGCCAGACTTGATAGAGTCTGTGCTAATCATGTGTGGGAAGATAAGTTCGCTTCCACTACTGTGTCTCATCTAGCCAGAAGCAACTCTGACCACTGTCCCCTCTTAATTAGCTTAACTCACAATAATTACTGTGGTCCAAAACCATTTAGATTTCTTAATGTTTGGACCACTCATCATTCTTTTAAAGATGTGGTTAAGTCTAGCTGGGATAAAGAGATGAATGGTCTTCCAATCTCTATAGTGTGTGGAAAAATAAAGAGACTTAAAAAATATATTCAGCAATGGAACAAGTCTGTTTTTGGGAACATTTTTCATAATCTGGAAGTTGCTGAGAGAGCTGTTGTTCAAGCTCAGGCTGTTTATGATGCCACTCCCTCTGTTGACAACAAAATTAATCTAAATAGGCATAATGCTTTATTGACTGCTGCCTTATATCAAGAGGAGATTTTTTGGAAGCAAAAAGCTCGTATAAAATGGTGTAAAGAGGGAGATGCCAATACAAAATTTTTCCATGCATCTGTGAAAGCAAAAAGGAAAAATCTATTCCTAGATCAGCTTCAGGATGACAATGGCACTTGGTGTCAAGGAAAAAACCTTGACACTGCCATTATTTCTTTTTTTCAACATCACTTAGCTTCTCCTACTCCCTACATTCAGTCTAATCTGATAGATGAATTTACAAGTTCACTTCCCATGATTATAACTCAAGAGGATAATGACATGCTGGATTCCATTCCTTCAAATCAGGAAATTAAAAAAATTGTTTTTTCTATTAATCCTGACAGCTGTCCTGGTCCAGATGGCTTTACTGGTCATTTTTTTCAGCATTGCTGGGATATAATTGAGCAAAATGTGGGAGATGCTTGTAGAGCGTTTTGGTTTGGTCACAAGCTTCCTAAAGCTTGTTCTAGCAGTTTGATTGTCTTAATTCCTAAAGTTCCAAATCCAACCAAAATTGCTGAATTAAGACCAATAAGTCTGTGCAGTTTGTTAAACAAGATCTTCTCTAAATTAATGGCAGATAGACTGAATAGTGTTCTTCCAAAAATCATTTCTCCTAATCAATGCGCATATGTTAAAGATAGAGACATATCTGACAATATTTTGCTTGCCCAGGAATTAACATCCCATATCAATAAAAAAGTTAGGGGCAGCAATATAATGATAAAGCTTGATATGGCGAAAGCCTATGATCGTGTCTCTTGGTTTTTCCTCACTAAAATGCTTAGGAAATTTGGTTTTAGTGAATCTTGGATTGACCTAGTCTTTAATTTGATTTCAAATAATTGGTTTTCTGTTCTAATTAATGGGAAAGCCACTGGTTATTTTAAATCAGAAAGGGGTTTGAGGCAGGGAGATCCTCTTTCTCCTGGCTTGTTCATAATTATGGCTGAAGCTTTTTCAAGAAGTTTAAACAAGCTTCATACAGAAATGCCAGACTATGCTTTCCACACTGGCAGAAATATGGCTGCAGTATCTCATCTGGCTTATGCAGATGATATACTTCTTTTCTCTAGTGGTTCTAAAAAGGCTATTGGTAGTTTAATGCAAATTATTTCAGATTATGAAATGTGCTCTGGACAACTAGTTAACTCATCTAAAAGTTGTTTAATTCTTCCAAATCACATGCATGCTTCTAGAATTAATATGATCAAATTTCAAACTGGGTATCAAATTAAACATCTTCCTTTGACATATTTAGGTTGTCCCTTATCCAACAGTAGAAAAAAAATCTGTCTTTTTGACAAATTAATTGCCAAGTTTAATAATCAATTGTTTAATTGGAGTACTTCTATTTTATCTGCTGGAGGTAGGCTCATTCTCATAAAGCATGTTTTAAACTCTTTTCCTACTTTCCTATTCTCTGTTCTGGACCCTCCAAAAAAAGTCATGCATCAGGTAAATGTTTTATGTGCTGATTTCTTTTGGGGAACCTCTGATTTTGGGAAAAAGTTGCATTGGATTTCATGGGAAAAAATCACAACACCTATAAACGAGGGTGGTTTAGGTATAAGGAAATTTTCTGAAATGATTCAAGCTTTGGATTGTAAACTGTGGTGGAAATTTAGATCCCAAAACTCTATGTGGGCTTCCTTTATAAATCAAAAATATTGCTGCAAATTCCACCCCTCTAATGCCCCATCTAATGGTTCCTCCTTATGGAAAAGATTATGTAGAGTGAGAATATTCATGGAGAGAAATGTTTTTTTCCTGTTGGGTGATGGAAATATTAACATATGGTCTGATAAGTGGACCAAAGATGGCCCTTTGGAAAAAAACTTCATAATTGATCCTTTGTGGCCTACTTATCTTAAGGACTACCATCATAATAATGCATGGAATATAAATCTCATGAGGAATTTTTTGCCTGAAGCAATAATTCAAGCAATCATTAAAGATGTGATGCTCATAGACAGAAGTGACAAAATGATTTGGAGCCCTAATGTTAATGGTGATTTCTCTGTAAAATCTGCTTTGGAAAAATCCAGAATTAGTCATATTTATGCTCCAATGTTTGAGCATATATGGCATTCCTCTATTCCTGCCAGAATTTCTATTTTCATGTGGAAGTTATTACACAATAGGTTACCTCTTGATGATAATCTGAAAAAAAGAGGTATTAATTTAGCTTCCAAGTGCCAATGCTGCAGTACACCAAATATTGAATCTGCAACTCATATTTTTATTCAAAGTTCTGTTGCTTGTTATGTATGGAAGTTCTTTGCTAACATATTTGGGCTAAATTATAGACATGATAGTTTATTTCCAATGCTTGCTGAATGGTGGAGGAATGGCAGTCATTATTCTGTGATAGGAGCTTTGTCATTTTTTATTCCTGCAGCAATTTGTTGGAACCTGTGGAAGTCTAGAAATAATAGCAGGTATGAAAACAAGTTAATATTTCAGGACGCTATTATCTTGGATATTGTTGATCAAGTCAGTTTGTGTTTACAAAGTAAATGGAAAAAATATAAGACAAAAATGAATGACCCTTTTGTGTATGCTTTGTTCAACATTACTTGTCATCAAAATAATATTTGCAGGCCTTTAATTCTTTATTGGAATAAGCCCCCTCATCACATGATTAAAATCAATTGTGATGGGAGCTCATTAGGAAATCCAGGTCATGCAGGTGGGGGAGGCATTATTAGAGACCATTTCGGTCACTTTAAAGGGGGTTTTTCTAATTATTATGGCCACAATACCATCACTTATGCTGAGATGAAAGCCATTCATGATGGTATTATATATATTAGCTTTGTCCCTCAATTATGATCATATGATTATTGAATCTGATTCCTTGGTGGTTATTAACATTCTATCCTCTTCTGTTCAATGCCCTTGGAAACTATTTTACTTGAGTCAGCAAATTGAATCTCTATGTAAGAATATCCAGGTTCAATTTCATCATATTTTTCGAGAAGTCAACGCTGTTGCTGATTTTTTGGCTTCCAAATCCTCGAATAGTAGAATTTCCAATTTGTTTTGCAGATTCGATGAGCTACCTCAAAATGCAAAAGGTCATGTTAGATTGGATCAGATGGGGCTCCCTGTTTTGAGAGTCAAGAACTAAGTAAGGTGCCAAAATCGAGCAATGCTGATTCCGAAAAAAAAAAAAAAAAAAAAAAAGTAAGCCGAGGGAGAGTTTCGAGGAGAGAGAAATTTTTCAGAGTTTCGAGGAGAGAGAAATTTTTCAGAGTTTCGAGACCCCTGCTTCACTAAGATGGCAATTTGGACAATATTATAGTGCAATGATTTTTGGGGGAAAGAATGCCATTGCGGCACTTAATTTCTTGTGTGAATACGAATTCACCAGAATAAACTTTTCCTTTTTCCTTGCGTTTCAACTCCTAGGAAATATCAGCTTCAATTGTTTTTCCTCCCATTTGATTCAGGATTACTCTGGCTTTTTGGATAACAAATACAAGATACTTGGAATGTCAATATTATACCTTTAAAATTTGTCTGCAGGTGCAGCTGATTCCTGACAATCCAAATGCATTCGATGAGTCTATATTGTGGACAGAAAGCAAGGATTTTATGTTTTATGATAATATATAAATAATATATTAGTATTAATATAAATTCCAGGCAGGTACCTCTATTGACAAGTCTGATAATTAGCATGGGACTGAGTAATAAGGAGGAAGCCAATATGCTAATGCAATTCTCTAATCAATATAAAAAAACTGATTCATCAAAATTACACGTTCAAGCTACTAAAAAGGAGAATATAAAATGGAGTTTGTCACAATGGAGGGATATGATTCCAATTTTTAGAGAATCTCAAAGGATGAGAATCTTTAAATGGAGGGATATTATTCCGAATTTCTATATATATGGTGCCAATATGCTAAATGCAATTCTCTAATCAATAAATAAAAAAACCGATTCATATAATTTTTTTACTTACATGAAAAAAAGATAAACCATCAAACTCATAAAAAAAATGGCAAGAATTCTCTCTTTTATATTCACCATCAAAATTGGAAAATGGCAATTTGTATTTTTTCTTTTTTTGGGTGCATGAGAGATTGCTTCCACCTCCCCTACCACGCCTATTTATAGACCCTCCAAACTATTCACGACACCACTTGCACTGTTTGCCATATATAAAGATAGGATTTTAATAAAGATACAAATTGTCCATTCGTGACAGCTGCAGCTCCATCTCCTTTCAAGCTACCATGCCTGATCTTCAGGTTTCGAGCTTGGCTAGCAAGACGCACTTTCTAACCATAAGCGATATTGGCAATGTGGTTTTTTCTGTCGTTAATGCAGACGATAAAAACCAGGTCTGCATTTTCAGTATTTTTGAACTAGCTAGCTCGATGATGGCGGAGTGTTAGGCAGCCTAACAAAAATGTAGATTGAATAAAATACTGCTATTAATTGCAGCGCTGGAACATTGAATATGAAAATAACAAAAAGGCCATGAAATATTCTACAACATCGATTTTAGTATTCAACCGGCCATACAAATAAAAAAGACCATGTCTTCTGGTTAAATTTGTGTTTGCAGGTGCAGGTGGTTGATTTTGATAAATCAGATAAAAACCAACTATGGACATCCGTTGCTAGTCCTATTGCCAGCTACAATCAGCTGAGGCTGTCTGTTGATATTGGACGTAATTTAAGTGCCGGAAATCCGAGTAATATCGGGAACGGCACCACAGTTGTGGTCTCTCCATGGACTGGTGCTCCGAGCCAACTTTGGAAGACGGAGACTGTCTGTAAGTTTGGTCCTCTCTTATCTTTTTTCCCTTTTATTAACTTCTTTCAATTTTTTTTCCTTCTGATTTTCTAATTCTCCACGATGACTCGTGCAGGATGGTGTCTTGATTTCTAGCTAGAAGCTAAAATATTTTTATTTATGTCAGAGTCTATCTGTCTGTGTCGTGCTCCTTGTTTCTCTAGAATAAAGGCTTGATGTATATACATATGTATGTATGGGCTACTCCTACTCCTCCTAGTTTTGTGTTTCTACTGTTGTTTGTTTGTACTGAAGCTTGGAAGAATAAGAAATACTAATAATAATCTATTTCTATAATTATATGTATCTATGTATCTTCAAATTCGTATCAATTAATCATGTTACTGCAGTTAAATATATCCACTTTAATTAAACAACATAATGTTACGATCTCATGAAGTGATAACTATCCCGAAGGTATCACAGCAGTCTGTGACCTTCATTTATTGAGTGTGGTGACATCGTAGTGAAGAGTACATAGAAAATCACAACTAATGAATGAGTGTACACACCGTTTAGATACTTTTTGACATGACCATCACTCAAATCATTCCCAATGAATACACCGATTTAAATGCCTGAACATATCATCATAATGGATCAAATGGGCATTCCTGCTACAAGAAAATCTTAGTTCTGTGTTTGATGTCCTTTTTGTGTGATTTTTCTTTGGCTTGTTGTTTTTGTCTCTTTCGATTTTGTTGGCTTTTGCCTCTTGTTGATGGGTTAGGTTTGGTCCCCCATTGTGAGCTTCCGGAGAAGGGCTTTTCTTCTTCTTCTTTTCAATAAATTCTCCTCCTTTCAAAAAAATAAATAAATGCCTGAACATAAATTTTGCCAAATACTTTAACTTTTGGTTAGTGTCCTGTGTGGGCTCATGTGTGTGTATATATAGCGTGATGCTCCAGTCCAGTTGGAGAATGCATAAACTGACTCACAAGGCTCACGGCATGACTAATGTCAGGTCTTGTGATAGTAAGGTAAATAAGCTTACCGACCAAACATTGATAATCTTTAGCTGAACCAAGAGGTTTTCCCCCAAAACTGAGTTGGAGTTTGCTATCCAAAGCTGTAATGGCGGACTTACAATGAAGCATATTAGAATCCCGTAATAAATCCAAGATATACTTCCTTCGGTTCAAAAACAACCCTTTTTTGGATGTGGCCATTTGAATACACAGAAAATATTTTAAAGCACCAAGATCTTTAATAGCGAAATGTCGGTGAAGAACATCTTTGAGCTTCTTAGTAGCATCCACATGATTGCCAGTAACAATGAGATCATCATAAACAATATGCTGGTCAAATATGAAAGGAAATGGATCATACTCCCCGTGACCTCCTGCATGAGATTGAGGAAAAAGTGGAACAGTTTCATCAAAGCGAACATCCCTAACAAGATCATAACATTTGTAGCTCCTCTGGGTGGAAGAATACCCTAAGAAAACACACTTGGTTGCCCTTGCATCAAGCTTATCTCGCTGAGTGGATGGAACATGGACATAGCAAAGACAACCGAACACTTTGAGATGCGATAAACGCAGGTCTTGCCTATCAAAATCTCAAATGGAATGTTAAAATTTAAAACCCGACTTGGTAATCGATTAATGAGATACGCTGCGGTAGATACCCTTTGGGACCAAATTTTTTTAGGAATGTTCATGTGAAGCATAATAGCTCGTGTTTTCTCCAACAAATCCCGATTTTTTCTTTCGGCGATTCTATTTTGTTGCGGAGTGCCGACGCAACTTGTTTCATGAGTAATGCCATGTATGCTCAAGTAATTTGACATGACGCGAGTTATAAATTTTTTACCATTATTTGATCGTACAACTTTGATTTTGGTCGAAAATTGAGTGGTTACAAAATTATTAAAATCTTGGAAAACACACGCAACATCACTTTCGGATTTTAAGAGATATAACCACGTAAAACGCGAGTAGTCATCGAAAAAGGTAACGAAGTATTTATAACCATCAAATGACTCAAGAACTGGACCCCAAACATGAGAATGTATCAAGTCAAATATTTTATTAGCTTAAGAATTGAATCAGAAGAAGGAAAAGGCAAACGAGTTGACATAGATAAATGACAGACATCACAATTGATTGCATGCTTATTGGAAGCTGGAAAAAGTTTGGATAAAACTGGTTCGGAATGATGAGCTAAGCGTTCATGCCATAGGTGACGACTTGACGACACAAAACCTAGAAATCCCTTGGATAGACGACCATCCTTAGGTAGATAATAAAGACCCTGATAAAAGAACCCTTCGCCGAGCGTCTTCTGGGTTACAAGATCCTGAAACACAACATTGGAAGAAGAGAAAATGGCACGACAATTCAAAGTAGCCGTTAATTTACCGACTGAAAGTAATTTAAAAGGAAAGAATGGAACATATAAAGCGGATGACAATGTGGATTTAGAGAGTAAAGGAATTTTCCCATGCCGAACTACAATAACATCCTTACCGTTGGCAACTGCAATTTTTGATGGAGGAGAATAAAAATGAAAATCTGTCAAGCTATTTTGATTGTTAGTTACATGATCAGTGGCACCAAAATCTATAACCCAACAATCAAGCATATTACTAACATTAAGAGCAAGAGAAAAAGCATTAATAATACCTGACATATCCTCAGATGTAAGTTTTTTTCCTTCGGCAAGAAACCCAGCAAACTGGCCTAGAAGAGCAGACGAATTTGCCCCTTCAATCTCATCAGAGCCACCATTTTTAGACTGTAAATATGTAGCAAAATCATTTATTAAAGCAACGGGATTAGAATTAAACTGAGACAATCCTTCAGCAGGTGATGATGAAACAACATTAGCAGCACTAAAACCCGATGATGGAGACCGTTTTGGATTGCCCTTGGTTTCACGTGAAAACTTGGGCTTCAACTCAGGATGAAGAGCCCAACAGCGATCAACTTGGTGGCCTATATTGCTGCAGTGAGTACACTTAAGGTCAGGTCTCTTTCCTTTATACTCAGACCGTCATGGATTGAGTGCACATGCACGACCATCAGCTATATTATTTCCAATGCTGACATTCATCACCTTTTTTCGAGTCTCTTCTCGTTGAATAGTTGCACAAACATTTTCAAAAGAAGGAAGCTCATAATTCATTAGTACACGACTACGTAGATCTTCATATTCGGGAGCCAAATTGGCTAAAAGCTGAAATATCTTATCTTCCTCAGTGCATTTTAACAAAATAGCAGAGTCAAGAGTATGGAGACGATAAATTGCCAATTCATTCCACATACTTTTCATGCTACCAAGAAATTGAACGAAAGGTTTACCTTCTCGTTGCAAGCACGCAATTCCTCCGTTGCCTAAGCACAGCCTAAGTTCTACACTGTCAAAAGGGGTCTATCTTGACAAATTGTGTGTGACAATTTTCTCTCACAAAATATGAACCAAGAAGTAGAAATCCAGAAAATAACAGAACCAGATCGGCGCAGACAAAATATGAACCAAGAAGTAGAAATCAAAACTCGTGACACATTATCACTAACTCGCCTACTAAAAATCAAATAGTCAAAATTTCATATTCTTCTGCGGAAATTTTAAAATTCTGTCCATAATTTCAGAAAAGACGCCATATTTTCCTCGAAATGTGGCTCGACGGACTTGTGAGGGTTTAAATTTGAAAAACTATCACTTCCCTTGTTGGGTGACGGTTTTTACCCGTCAAGGTAAGTCTTTTTTGGCACAGTATTAGCTCAGCGTGACACCGCGGTAGTGAGATTGACACCAAATAATCTCAGCTCTCCCAGGCAGTTAACGACAAGAGCCCAAGTCCAAGACGCAAATATAACACGGGATGATTCGTGTACGCATAAACTAAAAGTAAGCTAGGGCCCATTTGACATTTGCACAATTTCGAATGATGACACCATCCCAATCAAAGACTGGCTGTTGTCAAGGATCAGCTCGATTATTCTTTAACATACATGTCAAAGCCATTTTTACATGTGCTTATTATAATTAATATATCCTCTCGTTTGGGTTGGGCAAATTAATACAGAGTTTTTGTGGACAAGGCAAGGCCATCAGAAAATCGAAATCATTTTACAATAATGATTCTTTTATATGAAGTTTTAAGTTGTGGTAAAAGTCATGATTAAAAATTCATTTGAGGAGTCCCTTTGAAAAAATCTTTTATTAGTTAAATTTTATCTTTAAGTTGAAAAGTGGTTTTTTAATTTAGGGTTCAAAATAACTTATAACTCATTTTAACTTATAATTTTTTTTAACAAAATATGTGTAAAACAGATTTAACACCAATTCAATAGCAATATTAAAAGTCCATCGATTCAACCGATTTTTACTTGAATGATCAATTTTATATTTTAAGGAATCAACATGTACATACATACCATCTCAATCTTGTACCTTTTCTACCTTCTTTTATGTCCTTTCCCACCATTGGAACTAAACTCCCACTTGGAATGATGGCCTGCTTAATCATTTATAATTAATTTAGAATATGAAGTGTCTTTAATAATTCTGAAATATGTACAATGCTTTTACGTAGCTATAGGTTCTTGCATGCATGCATATATTAGAACAAGGAAAATTAATTAGTCCACCCATGAGAATGAACTAGCTAGGTCCTGCATTAATGTATTATTATTATTATTATTATTATTATTAATTAGTATATATTTTGTAATTTATATGATCTATCGTATCCATGAAGAAATATTTGATATATTCTCCTCTTGTCACCTTAATTTAATTTGTACCTAATTTAATTTCCTTTCACACTGTTTGTAACTAATTTTATTTGTTCACATTATCTGCGCCTGCCTTTTGTATTGTACCAACTTTTAATTCCTTTCACATTAATCGTCTAATTTTGGACCTATGTCCAGCACTTTGTCAGTAGTCATCAATAATGGGACGTAGAACCTACAGTGATTTTGTATGGACACACACAATTATCGCATGCATAAAGGTCTCTTTTTTTATATATATATATTTTCTTCTTTTTCTGGGTGCATAAGAAATAATTGCTTCCACCTCCCATTATACGCCTATTTATAGACCCTCATTCCTCCTAAACATTCACGGCACTACTTACACTGTCTCTGTTTGGATCTCGCTGGAAACTGTAAATTTTCTCCTCTCTGCTTTGCGTTATATATTCTTCCTTCTACTCTTAGTTGCTATAAAGATGGATTTTAATAAATTAAGATACAAACTCTACATCTCCTTGTAGGTTACCATGACTGATCGTAGGGTGCGGTGCTTGGTTAAGGTTAACCGAAATTTCCGTCTAACCATAATAGAGGGCGATGTGGTTTTTGCTGACTTTGATCCAAATGATCTAAATCAGGTCTGCATTTTCAGTATTTTTGAGCTAGCTCAATTAATGATGGCTGGATTTTAGGCCTAACACAAACCTACCTACGTACATGGAATAAAATATTGCTATCGCAGATTTGGGTCCAAGAGAATCTTGGGGGAGGAGCTTTTGCTCTGACTAATGAATATAATGGCGAGACCGTGGCCATTAAATTTGTTGGAGTCGATAAGCCAGTAAGAACTCTACAACATCTTACCATTCAACCGGCCATGCCAATTTTTCGATCTATAATTAAAAAGACCAATTTTTATAGTTAGAAAATTGTGTTTGCAGGTGAAGCTGGATCCATTTAATATAAACGACACGACCCAATTATGGACATATGGGACTACAGTTGGAGGCTACACTCCTGTGAGGCCTCTTAATGACATTGGACGTAATTTAAGTGCTGATGAAAGTGTGCCTCCTTTCGGGAAGGGCACCAAAGCTGTGGTTGCTGCAAAATGGACTGGTCATGGACACCAATTTTGGAAGATGGAGCCAGTCCACCCTTGGTGTAAGTTTGGTCCTCTCTATCTTTTTTTCCTTTATCATCTCTTACATTTTTTTTCTTCTTTTGATTCTCTTCTCCACAATGACTCGTGCAGGATGGTTTCGTCATTCGTGATTTCTAGAAGCTGCATGACTGCTACCACTGCTGCTAAAATATGTTTATCTATGTCAGAGTCTGTCTGTTTCTGTTTCTGTTTCTGTTTCTGTGTTGTGCTTCCTGTTTATCTAGAATAAAGCCCCGATATGTAAGGGCTACTCCTCCTCCCAGTGTTTCTACCGTTGTTTGCTTGGAATAATAATAATAATAATAATAATAATAATAATAATAATAATAATAATAATAATAATAATAATCTATTTCTATAATTATATAAGTATCTTTTGATCTTTAAATTTGTATAAATTAATCATGTCACTGCGGTTAAATATAGCAATGAATGAATTCAAAATCACACATAATTAACAATTGTCACACACTATTTTAATATTCAAATCATTCCTAATTAATATTCCTAAACATAAATTTTGGCAAATAATTTCATTTTTAGGGACTAAACAATTATTGCATGATGGGGGCTATTTGCACCCAACTTTTATCCATTCACACTCCACAAACCCAAAAACATTTCTCGTCCCTAAACACACAACGCACCAACCCTATTGCCATTTTCTCATTTCCTCCTCTCCTCACCTTCTCTATTTATTCTCTCACCTCTCCATCTTCATCACAACAAGATGCTTAAGAGGATGACTTGGCAACCAGCCTTGTGCAACAATACGGACAGCCCCAGATGCAACAAGTATCCTCGATCACTACAACAAAATGGGCTTTTACTAGCCAAATAGTACCTGTTCTTTCTGATAAATGCGGCTATTAGTATTTTACATGTGCAACAACTTGTAATTTTGATGAATCAGTTTTTTTCTATTGATTAGAGAACTGCATTAGCATATTGGTTTCATCCTTGTTAGTTATTAATCAATCCCATGCTAATTGTCAGGCCTCTTAATGACATTGGACGTAATTTAAATGAAGTCCTAAATTGTAAATACCACTTTCATCCTAGCTTGTTCCTTTTTCTATAGTTTATCAACTCTCAAGAGGCAGTTGTCAACGACCAATCTCACATAAAACAAGAATGCAATTGAGGCTCTCTCGATTTATTTTTCCTTTTAGATACTTATCCCTTTCATAATTCTTCCAAGGAGCCTGTCCGTCCGTGTCCACAAGGCTTGTCCTGCCAAAGCAGTTTCGAGTTTTTCTACGTTTATGCCCCTGCTTCACTAAGATGGCAATTTGGACAATATTATAGTGCAATGATTTTTGGGGGAAAGAATGCCATTGCGGCACTTAATTTCTCGTGTGAATACGAATTCACCAGAATAAACTTTTCCTTTTTCTTTGCGTTTCAACTCCTAGGAAATATCAGCTTCAATTGTTTTTCCTCCCATTTGATTCAGGATTACTCTGGCTTTTTGGATAACAAATACAAGATACTTGGAATGTCAATATTATACCTTTAAAATTTGTGTGCAGGTGCAGCTGATTCCTTACAACCCAAATGCATTCGATGAGTCTATATTGTGGACAGAAAGCAAGGACTTTGGTGAAGGTTACAGAGCTGTAAGGATGGTCAATAATGTTCACCTGAATGTGGATGCTTTCCATGGGGATAAATATTCTGGAGGCGTTCGCAATGGCACTACTATTGTGCTCTGGAAGTGGAAAAAAGGAGAGAATCAACTCTGGAAAATCACCCCCTATTGTAAGTTCCTCAACTAACCAAATAGAAGGAATTGAAACTCCTGCGGTTGTTCTTACGGTTATGGGCCATTGTTTTATACGACATTTTTGAAACCTCTCCACTCTGATCAAATCTCTTATAAGTCATTAAAATAATCATTGTTTTTCACTTTAGCAATGGAATTAATTACTGGGTGAGCCGGTCCTCGGCCGACAAAATGCCCCACTTTTTTGTCATCACAGTTCTTTAAAGGAGAAAAAATAGTAGCACAGTTATACGACCACTAAATCTTGTCATTTTTCTTTATTTTTTCTTAAGCAGCATGCTTATCTCAGTCTCTCCCCATAATGGCAAATGCAGGACAGGATATATAAACTTGATATGGCATTACCGTTCCTAGAAGCTGTATCGTGTGTTTGAGGCTATATGCTATGACTTTCGGAGGATTGTGTCTTTCTCTTTGTTTGCATTATTTCCCGTTTTGTATCAATAAAAGCTTGTATGGTTACTATAATGAAGCTGCTACTGCTCTCTTTGCCTTATGACTTGGTATAAAAAATAAATAATGGTATTATTTGCCTGAATGATATATTTCTAACATTATGTAATGTCGTTACTAGAATTTGCATTCACTGAATGAGTGACCTTCATGAGAGTTTTGCAGTGCATCTGCTTGGCATTTTCACCTTTCCCGGAAGAAGTCATCGGAATGAGTCTTTGCGAGGTCTCTCTATCAAAGTAGGAATGAATAGTTTTACTGGATTTGGAATCAGATTGAGTGCTTTTATTTGGATGACAAATTTTATTTTAGTGAATTTCCTCTTCTCTCTTATAAGTTATAATGTCATGATCATCGCAGCCGGGGATGGAAGTGAATATGACGATGGCCTGTATTTTATAATTTCGTTGTTGAGGCTGTTGGAATTAACCCGCGCCTTAACATATACTTGGCTATGTCAAGCATATACTTTGCTATGCCAAAGGAACTATTGTCAATGGTCTTGTGTTTAGTCCTCAATGGCGAACTGTCCGCCTCTGTGCTTACTAGAATGCCGACTGTACGGGCTGTCCGGACATGAAGCGTTCCACCAGTGGCTATCTAATCTATTTGGGTTCAAACCTTATATCTCGGTGCTAAAAAACAGCCCACTGTTACAAGATCAAGTGCCCAGTGCCGAGTGCCGAGTCTGAATATTGATCTTTTTTCACACGCTTGTGCGGACTACCTTCTTGTGCTCTCTTTTATTTGATCTCGGAGTTCACATATATTATCTTGTTCTCCTCCATCGTGATAACCTCTCTGCCAATTACGTGTTTCATGCTCGTATATGCCATATAAAAATTGATTACCATTTCATTCGTGAAAAGGTAGCTCTTGGTAGACATCGTGTTTTATTTTTCCCCTCCGTTGATCAATTGATAGATGTTTCTTATCAAGCCGCTGCATAAGCCGCGACATCGTCTCTTGTTTATCTAACTTGTCCAACCTTGGATGTCCAGTCTGCGGGACGGTGTTAACAATAAAGCTCTCAATAATGTCCTCAACAGTTTTATGTTTAAGAATTAAGGTATCATTTGGTTTGTAGAATAATTTGATTGGAAATGAGAAAGAGAATTGGAATCGGAATGCGAATGAGAATGAAAATAGTACGAAAATGAGTATGAAAATGGAATGAAAATGACTAAATGAGAACAAAATTTTGATTAACACGTTTGACATATAAAAAGTTGTATTGAGAATGAGAATGAAATATATGCAATGTCCATTTTATCCTTTATGATGATATGTAAATAATATATTAGTACTAATATATATTAATATATAGTATATAATAATATAATTAATGTATATATTAAGTACATAATACATTAATATATATTCCTTATCTGTTCATTTTCATGTGTAATGCCTAATTCTTACCCTTTTGAGAGAGAATGAGAATTGGGCAGTGGGATGGAAATGCAACCAAATGAGGAGGAAATGGAATCCATCATTCTCTTTATCAATCAATCTATATTTGGTAACTTAATGTTAGTCATTAATAATATAAGGTGTAGGTAGTCTATTAGAATGAGGAAAACTCATCTGCCCATGAAAATGATTGAGTTTTTGACAATTTTGAATAACGACACCATCCCAATCAAAGACCAGATGTTCTTAAGGATCAGCTCGATTATTTTTAAACATACTTTTCAAAGTGATTTTACATGTGCTTATTATAATTAATATATCCACCTGTTCGGATCGAGCCATATATATTGTGCAGATATGTGAACAACAAATCCGCTAAAAAAATGACCAAATGGCCCAGAACATTAAGACTAATATTAGTCTCAAACATTATGCAATTTCCATATAGGCAGCCTTGAACGTTAGCAAAATGAACACTCCAAATAGTATGCAGTAGCATACAAACTTAAGAAATATTCAATGTCCTCCCAAAACCTTTTGCCCTAACTTGCTCCGGCTCGTAACAGGTAGGTTTTGAAAGACAAACACTAGGTTGAGATTGAGTTCCATCTTTCGAAGTCAAGAACTCTAGTCTTTCATTGCGGATCATTGAGGTTCGTCTATTGATCGATTCATTTCTCCATATCAACGCATCAACTCAGTTTATGAAAAAAAAAAGAACTCTAGTCTTTCATGGAGAGATCAAATGTCTCATTTACTAACTCAAACGTTTCCCGTTTCAGACAAGCATTATTAATTATCTTTGATGCAAGTCCTCTTGGCACGTTATCATCTTCAATAAGAGAATTCACTTTTTGGATTAATAGTGTAATTATTGCTATTTTAGGGCAAATTTCATTGTTTTAAAAAAACAATTCCACTATTTTTATTAAAAACAGTGAATTCCAGTTTTTTTAAAAGAATTATTATTTTTGTTTGTTTATGAAACAGTGAAATTCAAGAACAGACAGATACAAAATATCACAATAAATCTTGTTGAAAATAGTTTTATGTACAATTATATATATATATACAAAAATGATAAACATCTTAGTGATTTTCATCCAAAAAGCATATCAACAGTGTGTCATTCATTTATTGGGTGTGACTTTTAATGAGTCCCTTCATATAATGTCACCATATCCGATCAATAAGTTCCACACATTATTGAGATGCTTTTGAGATGAAAATTATTGTGATCTCTTGCATTACTGTTATATATATAAAATAAGGTTTTTTTATGGAAAAAACCAGATTTCATTAACAATCGGTAGAGTTCATTACATCAGCATCTAAAAGGTGAGCAAACCAGAAAGTAACAGGGGGCACAATAGCACCTCAGAATACGTAGATAAAGCATGTCTAGCCACATCATGAGCAACCTCATTTCTATTTCTACTAATATGATGAAAAGGGAGCTCATCAAATTAGAATAAGGAAAATTAATTAGTCCACTACCCATGAAAATGAACTAGCTAGCTGTTGTTGGAAACATGTATTAGAATAAAGAAAGTTAATTAGTCCACCCATGAAAATGAACGAGCTAGCTATTGTTGCACGCATGTATTAGAATAAGAAAAATTAATTAGTCCACCCATGAAAATGAACTAGCTAGCTGATATATATATGCACGCATATATAAGAATAAGGAAAATTAATTAGTCCATCGATGAAAATGAACTAACTAGTTGTTGTTGCACACATATATTAGAATAAGGAAAATAATTATTCCACCCATGAAAATAAACTAGTTGATCCTGCAATGTATTATTGATATATATATATACATAATATGGGTGGACTAATTAATTTTCCTTATTCTAATATATGCGTGCAACAACAAACCTATATATATATATGTATATATATATATATATTGATGGTCGTTGTGCTTGACAACAACCACCAGCTTCCCCAACGAGAAGACCAAGGATAATAAGTTGTTGGGGCTGAAACGACGCACGCGGTACATGTGGCTCAAGGCCCATCTCTTCGAAACCCAGAGTTTAAGAAAGAACTCCGAGTGAACAAGAATCGCAAGAATTGCTATACTTGAATTTCTTAGTCTTGAGCATTACACCGAAAACTCCTAAATCAATGATTCTTGGCCTTCCGAAATAAGGAAAATTAATTAGTCCATAGATGAAAATGAACTAGCTAGCTGTTGTTGCATGCATATATTAGAATAAGGAAAATTAATTAGTCATATGGGTGGACTAATTAATTTTCCTTATTCTAATATATGCGTGCAACAACATCTAGCTAGTTCATTTTTATCGTTGGACTAATTAATTTTTCTTATTCTAATATATGCGTGCAATAACAAACCCATATATATATATATATATATTGATAGTCATTGCGCTTGGCAACAACCACCAGCTTCCCCAACGAGAAGACCTAGGATAATCAGTTGTTGGGGCTGAAGCGGCGCACGCGGTACATGGGGCTCAAGGCCCATCTCTTCGAAGCCCAGAGTTTAAGAAAGAACTCCACTCCGAGGGAACAAGAATCACAAGAATTGCTATAGTCGAATTTCTTAGTCTTGAGCCTTACACCGAAAACTCCTAAATCGATAATTCTTGGCCTTCCAAAATAAGGAAAATTATTTAGTCCATCGATGAAAATGAACTAGCTAGCTGTTGTGCACGCATATATTGGAATAAGGAAAATTAATTAGTCCACCCATGAAAATGAATTGGCTAGTTGATCCTGCAATGTATTATTGATATATGTATGCGTGTGTGTTTGTCTATATATATATATATAATTTGATAGTCATTGCGCTTGGCAACAACCAACAGCTTCCCCAACGAGAAGACCAAAGATAATCAGCGGTTGGGGCTGAAGCGGGGGACGCTGTACTTGTGGCTCAGGGCCCATCTCTTCGAAACCCAGAGTTTAAGAAAGAACGCCCGTTCCGAGTGAACAAGAATCACAAGAATTGCTATAGTTGAATTTCTTAGTCTTGAGCCTTACACCGGAAACTCCTAAATTGATGATTATTGGCCTTCCAAAATAAGGAAAATTAATTAGTCCATCGATGAAAATGAACTTGCTAGCTGTTGTTGCACGCATATATTGGATTAAGGAAAATTAATTAGTCTACCCATGAAACTGAACTAGCTAGCTGATATATATATACACGAAACTTCACTTAGACGGACTCAACTAACGGACTAAACCGTTTATCCAAATGGAATGAGAGATCCCAGATTTGTGGAAGACCGCCTATCCGCTGGGTTCAACAATCAAGGATAGGTAAGATGGTGAGATCCAATCGCGAATGCCTTAGAGCCTTAGCAACAGCTCCATCCATTCAAGGGGAATCCGCGATCGATGGGGTTCTCTAGTGGATTTCAGATGTTGTGCCAAACCCACCATTTATGGATCATCAGTAGAATAGTTGGGTGGACTAATTAATTTTCCTTATGCTAATATATGCGTGCAACAACAAACCCATTTATATATATATTGATAGTCATTGCGCTTGGCAACAACCACCAGCTTCCCCAGCTGTTGGAGTTGAAGCGGTGCACGCGGTACTTGTGGCTCAGGGCCCATCTCTTCGAAACCAGAGTTTAAGAAAGAACTCTGCTCTGAGTGAACAAGAATCACAAGATTTGCTATAGTTGAATTTCTTAGTCTTGAGCCTTACACCGGAAACTCCTAAATTGATGATTATTGGCCTTCCAACATAAGGAAAATTAATTAGTCCATCGATGAAAATGAACTTGCTAGCTGTTGTTGCATGCATATATTGGATTAAGGAAAATTAATTAGTCCACCCATGAAACTGAACTAGCTAGCTGATATATATATACGGAACTTCTCTTAGACGGACTCAACTAACGGACTAAAAATACGGACCTGTTTTCTTGATCGTCCGATACATCTAAGAGCCCAGATTGTAGAGATCCCAAATTGGGTTGAGGTATGGGTTGAGGTCGTGACAGAGATTGTTGTAACTAGGATGAAGGAGATCCATGAGAGCACTCTGTCACGACCCACCCAAAAATTTCAAAGTTCTCACGGAGATTTGTGGTCGCAAGCATGAGTGAGATCTTGGCTGCTCTTTGATTTCTCACTTTCCTTCTTGGGTGGGCGGTGATGGAGATTGTCGTAGGGGAGAAGAAGAATGAAAGCGGATATCGAAGGAATTTTGGGCTACAAGGGAGAAGAAGAAGGAACGTGAAAACTGAAGGAATTCTGGCCTCTTAGATATATTGGACGGACAAGAAAACAGGACCGTATTTTGAGTCCATTAGTTGAGTCCGTCTAAGAGAAGTTCCGTGTGTGTATATATATATATATAAATATAATATGGGTTTGTTGTTGCATCACGTATTAGAATAAGGAAAATTTGTTAGTCCACCCATGGAAATGATCTGGCCAGCTGATCCTGCAATGTATTATTGATATATATAAATATAATATGGGTTTGTTGTTGCATCATGTATTAGAATAAGGAAAATAAATTAGTCCGCCCATGAAAATGATCTAGCTAGCTGATCCTGCAATGTATTATTGATATATATAAATATAATATGGGTTTGTTGTTGCATCATATATTAGAATAAGGAAAATTTATTAGTCCACCCATGGAAATGATCTAGCTAGCTGATCCTGCAATGTATTATTGAAATATATAAATAAAATATGGGTTTGTTGTTGCATCATGTATTAGAATAAGGAAAATTTATTAGTTCACCCATGAAAATGAATTAGCTAGTTGATCCTGCAATTTATTATTGATATATATAAATATAATATGGGTTTGTGGTTGCAACATGTATTAGAATAAGAAAAATTAATTAGTCCACCCATGAAAATGAACTAGCTAGTTGATCCTGCAATGTATTATTGATGAGTATGGTTTGTAATTTATATGATTTATTTTATCATTGAAGAAATATTTGAGATATTCTCAATCCTTTACTTGTCACCTTCTGTACCTAATTTTAATTCTTTTCACATTAGTCATAAAAAAGATAAACCATCGAACATATAATAGATCCACCTCCCATGATACGCCTATTTATAGACCCTCATTCCTCCTAAACATTCACGGCACTACTTACAGTACTGTTTCTGTTTCTGTTTCTGTTTCTGTTTGGATTTCGATTTCGATTTCGATAGAAAGTGTACATTTTCTCCTCTCTCTCTGCTTTGCGTTATATATTCTTCCTTCTACTCTTAGTTGCTATAAAGATTGGATTTTAATAAATTAAGATACAAACTCTACATCTCCTTTTAGGTTACCATGACTGGGTGTTTGGAAGATGCTGAGGTGCGGTGCTTGGTTAAGGTTAACCGAAATTTCCGTCTCACCATAATTGATGGCAATGCGGTTTTTGCTGACGCTGATCCAAATGATCCAAATCAGGTCTGCATTTTCAGTATTTCTGAAGTAGCTAAATTAATGATGGCTGGATTTTAGGCCTAACACAAACGTACGTACATGGAAAAAAATATTGCTATTGCAGATTTGGATCAAAAAGAATGCTGGGAATGCTTTTGCTCTGACTAATGAATTTAATGGCGAGACCGTGGCCCTTAAATTTGTTGGAGTCGATAAGACTGTAAGAACTCTACAACGTCTTACCATTCGACCGGCCATGCTAATTAAAAAGACCAATTTTTATAGTTAAGAGTTGTGTTTGCAGGTGAAGCTGGATCCATTTAATATAAATGATACGGCCCAGTTATGGAAAAATGGGACTACAGTTGACGGCTACACTCCTGTAAGGCCTCTTAATGACCCTGGACGTAATTTAAGTGCTGATGAAAGTGTGCCTCCTTTCGGGAAGGGCACCAAAGCTGTGGTTGCTGCAAAATGGAATGGTCATGGACACCAATTTTGGAAGATGGAGCCAGTCCCCCCTTGCTGTAAGTTTGGTCCTCTCTATCTTTTTTTCCTTTATCATCTCTTACATTTTTTTCTTCTTCTTTTGATTCTCGTCTCCACAATGACTCGTGCAGGATGGTTTCGTCGTTCGTGACTTCTAGAAGCTGCATGACCACTGCTACTGCTACTAAAATATTTTTATTTATGCCAGAGTCTGTCTCTTCGTGTCTTGTGCTTCCTATTTATCTACAATAAAGCCCCGATATGTAAGGGCTACTCCTCCTCCCAGTGTTTCTACCGTCGTTTGCTTGTACTACGACTTGGAGGCAATTTCTTTTCCACCTTTGAATCTATTCCACAACCTTTGCCCTAACTTGCTCCAGCTCGTAGTAGGTAGGTTCTGAAAGACAAACACTAAGTTGAGATTGAGTTCCATCTTTTGAAGTCAAGAACTTTAGTCTCTCATGGAGAGACTCAAATGTCTCATTTACTAACTCAAATGTGTCCCGTTTCACATAAGCATTATCAGTTATCTTTGACGCAAATCCTCTTAGCACGTTATCATCTTCACATCTTCAATGAGAGAAGCATCATGACCACCTTCCCCTCAAAAAAAAAAAAAAAAGGAACTTGAAGGCTTAGTAGACTTTGTCCATCTACGTAATATGTAGATACTAGACAACGACTGCTTGGTGTTGTGATATTAAATCTTAAGACTGTGCTTGGGAAGGTATTGGAAGGGGGTTCGTTTAATTTATTCATGAATCCTATTGAGCTCCTGCTTGACACGAATATCTTCAAGTGTTCGGAGGGGTTCAAGAATTCCTCCTAACTCCTTCCAACAATCCCTTTTTGCAACCCTAAAAATGAGGCGTTGAGAGGTGTTCACTTACATAAAAGTCTCAAACCTCTCTCAATACTTATAAATGCGAAGCAATTGTTCACTTTTATGAACCCCTTTAAACTCAACCCCTTCCCCAAGCACAGCCTAAGTTCTACACTATGTCAAAAGGGGTCTATCTTGACAAATTGTGTGTGACAGTTTTCTCTCACAAAATATATGACAGAACTGTGATATGTTTTCTTTATCATGAAGGTTTATGATGATGTCGTGGCAGAATTATTTCTATCAAAATGATTTATGATAGATTAGTGATAGATTTTTATTTCTTTCTTTATCATCAACATTTATGACTGACTAATGTATCATCGCTCATTATTACAAGTTTGTGATAGAAAAATTCTATCAAAACTTGTGGCACATTATAACTAACTCACCTACTAAAAATTAAATAGTCAAAATTTCAAATTCTACTGTCCATAATTTCAGAAAAGACGCCATATTTTTCACGAAATGTGGCTCGACGGACTTGTGAGGGGTTTAAATTCATCCCATGCCATTATTGGGATTTTGTCTGTCACATGATGTGACACCACCTACCATGACAATTTGGAAAACTATCATTTCCCCTGTTGGGTGACAGTTTTTACCTGTCAAGGTAAGTTTTTTTTGGCACAGTATTAGCTCAGCGTGACACCGCGGTAGTAAGATTGAGACCAAATAATCTCAGCTCTCCCAAGATAGAAGTAGTTAATGACAAGAGCCTAAGTCCAAGACGCAAATATAACACGGGATGATTCTTGTACGCATAAACTAAAAGTAAGTTAGGGCAACATGTACATACCATCTCAATCTTGTACCTATCAACTTTTGTACCTTCTTTCCCACCATTGGAACTAAACTCCTACTTGGAATGATGGCCTACTTAGTCATTTATAATTAATTTAGAATATGAATGTGTCTTCTAAAATATGTACAATGCTTTTACGTAGATTATTATTAGTATTATTAATGAGTATATATTTTGTAATTTATTTATATGATGTATTGTATCCATGAAGAAATATTTGATATATTCTCAATCATATACTTGTCACCTTAATTTAATTTCCTTTCACACTTATTGTAACTAATTTTATTTGTTCACATTATCTGCGCTTGCCTTTTGTATTGTACCAACTTTTAATTCCTTTCACATTAATCGTCTAATTTTGGACCTATGTGGTGAGAGGCCAGCACTTTGTTACTTGTATTTGTCAGTAGTCATCAATTATGCGGACGTAGAACCTACAGTGATTTTGTATGGACACACACAATTATCGCATGCATAAAGGTCTCTTTTTTTTTTATATATATATTTTCTTCTTTTTCTGGGTGCATAAGAAATTGCTTCCACCTCCCATTATACGCCTATTTATAGACCCTCATTCCTCCTAAACAATTCACGGCACTACTTACACTGTTTCTGTTTGGATCTCGATGGAAACTGTAAATTTTCTCCTCTCTCTGCTTTGCGTTATATATTCTTCCTTCTACTCTTAGTTGCTATAAAGATGGATTTTAATAAATTAAGATACAAACTCTACATCTCCTTGTAGGTTACCATGACTGATCATGAGGTGCGGTGCTTGGTTAAGGTTAACCAACATTTCCGTCTAACCATAATAGAGGGCGATGTGGTTTTTGCTGACTTTGATCCAAATGATCGAAATCAGGTCTGCATTTTCAGTATTTTTGAACTAGCTAAATTAATGATGGCTGGATTTTAGGCCTAACACAAACCTACGTACCTACATGGAATAAAATATTGCTATTGCAGATTTGGGTCCAAGAGAATGTTGGGGGAGGAGCTTTTGCTCTGACTAATGAATATAATGGCGAGACCGTGGCCATTAAATTTGTTGGAGTCGATAAGCCAGTAAACATCTTACCATTCAACCGGCCATGCTAATTTTTCTATAATTAAAAAGACCAATTTTTATAGTTAGAATTGTGTTTGCAGGTGAAGCTGGATCCATTTAATATAAATGATACGACCCAATTATGGACATATGGGACTACAGTTGGCGGCTACACTCCTGTGAGGCCTCTTAATGACATTGGACGTAATTTAAGTGCTGATGAAAGTGTGCCTCCTTTCGGGAAGGGCACCAAAGCTGTGGTTGCTGCAAAATGGACTGGTCATGGACACCAATTTTGGAAGATGGAGCCAGTCCCCCCTTGCTGTAAGTTTGGTCCTCTCTATCTTTTTTTCCTTTATCATCTCTTACATTTTTTTCCTTCTTCTTTTGATTCTCTTCTCCACAATGACTCGTGCAGGATGGTTTCGTCATTCGTGATTTCTAGAAGCTGCATGACTACTACCACTGCTGCTAAAATATGTTTATCTATGTCAGAGTCTGTCTGTTTGTGTGTTGTGCTTCCTATTTCTCTCGAATAAAGCCTCGATATGTATGGGCTACTCCTCCTCCCAGTGTTTCTACCCTTGTTTGCTTGGAATAATAATAATCTATTTCTATAATTATATAAGTATCTTTAGATCTTTAAATTTGTATAAATTAATCATGTCACTGCGGTTAAATAGAGCAATGAATGAATTCAAAATCACACATAATGAACAATTGTCACACACTATTTTAATATTCAAATCATTCCTAATTAATATTCCTAAACATAAACTTTGGCAAATAATTTTTTTTGGGGGACTAAACAATTATTGCATGATGGGGGCTATTTGCACCCAACTTTTTTCCATTCACACTCCACAAACCCAAAAACATTTCTCGTCCCTAAACACCCAACGCACCAACCCTATTACCATTTTCTCATTTCCTCCTCTCCTCACCTTCTCTATTTATTCTCTCACCTCTCCATCTTCATCATAACAAGATGCTTAAGAGGATGACTTGCAACCAGCCTTGTGCAGCAATACCGACAGCCCCAGATGCAACAAGTATCCTCGATCACTACAACACGTGCGCCGCTTAAGCCCCAACAACTGATTATCCTTGGTCTTCTCATTGGGGAAGCTGGTGGTTGCAATGACTATCAATATATATATATATATAAATGGGTTTATTGTTGCACGCATATATTAGAATAAGTAAAATTAATTAGTCCACCCAACTATTCTACTGATGATCCATAAATGGTAGGTTTGGCACAACATCTGAAATCCACTAGAGAACCCCATCGATCGCGGATTCCCCTTGAATGGATGGAACTGTTGCTAAGGCTCTAAGGCATTCGCGATTGGCTCTCACCATCTTACCTATCCTTGATTGTTGAACCCAGCGGATAGGCGGTCTTCTGCAAATCTGGGATCTCTCATTCCATTTGGATAAACGGTTTACAACACTCGAATGGTAGTCAGGTGATCTTTGCCTTGTTGTCACTCGGCTTAAGCTTCTCAATCAATCCTCCTCAGTAGTTCAATGGTAGAGGAGCGAAAGTGGCCGGCGGCGGTGTAGAGCTATAAGGAGCGAAGCTCACACACACCTCTTTTTAGCCGGATCCACAATTAGTATGGTGAAGGCGTCACTTCCTGATGGAGGGCGGGATCACATTCTATTGGCGCAATTAGGGTGATGAGTGTTAATTACGTATATTTTGTGTATATTATTGACTTGATTGTTAGCTCTATTATAGGGATAATTCTTTCCTTATAGGGATAAGATCGTTATGTGATATTGGTGTATCCCTACAATCATGTAACCAGTTACCTATATAATGCTGTGTACTTAATATAGAAAATACAACATTGAAATCTATTCCTAGCATCTCTCTTGTATCTCTGTGTCCTTTTCTTCATGGTATCAGAGGTGGTTGGTTCTTCTTTCCTGTTGTTTTTACTAGATTAATTATTGATGGCTGAAAAAACTACATCCGATGACGTCAATGGAGTCGAGAGCTTCAATGGGGCTGAAACTTTTAGTCATTCTACTCAGCGTTTATGTTCCGTTCAATTGAACGAGTTTAATTATCTTCCTTGGTCGAGAGCTATTTCGTTGGCTCTTGGTGGACGATCGAAACTTACGTTTCTTGACAAGACTCATGTTGTTCCTGCTAAAACATCGACTCAGTATACGGCTTGGTCCGCTAATGATCAAATGGTTCAATCATGGGTACTCAACACCATGGAACCACAAATTGCTGAGATATTCAGCTATTCTGAATCCGCTGCAGACTTGTGGGAGGCTGTCAAAGAAATGTATGGTAATCAAAATAATGCTGCTCGTATTTTTGAACTCAAGAGAGCTATTGCTTGTTTGCAACAAGAAGGTAAACCTTTTGTTCAATTTCTTGGTAGCATGAAAAGTATGTGGAATGAACTGACTCTTTATCGTCCTCATACTGTTGATTCTGCTATTTTATTAAAACGCACCGAGGAAGACAAAATTTTCCAGCTTTTAGCCAATTTGGCTCCCGAATATGAAGATCTTCGTAGTCGTGTATTGATGAATTCTGAGCTTCCTTCTTTTGCCAATGTTTGTGCAACTATTCAACGGGAAGAAACTCGAAGAACGGTGATGAAAGTTAGCACTGGAACTAATCTGGCTGATGTTCGTGCTTATGCTCTTAACCCACGGCGACCTGAATATAAGGGGAAGCGACCCGATCTTAAGTGTAACCACTGCAGCAATATTGGGCACACAGTTAATCGCTGTTGGGTTCTTCATCCTGAATTGAAGCCCAAGTTTTCACGTGACAATAAGGGAAATCAGAAGCGTGTTTTCTCTTCGGGTTCTAGTGTGGCCAATGTTGTTTCATCATTCCCAGCAGATAGCTTACCTCAGTTCACCTCTAATCCCATTGCTTTGGTCAATGATTTTGCTGCCTACTTGCAGTCTAAAAATAGTGGACCCGATGTGCTTGAAGGGGCAAATTCATCTGCTCTTCTCAGCCAGTTTGCTGGGTTTCTTGCCGAAGACAAAAAGCTTGCCTCGGAGGATATTTCAGGTATTCTCAATGCTTTCTCGCGTGCTCTTAATGTTAGTAATATGCTTGACTGTTGGGTTATAGATTCCGGTGCCACTGATCATGTAACTAACAATCAAAATAGCTTGACAAACTTCACAATTTTTTCTCCCCCGTCCAAAATTGCAGTTGCCAACGGTAAGGATGTTCTTGTTGCTGGACATGGGAAAATTAATTTACTTTCTAAATCCATTTTTTCCCCTGCTTTATATGTTCCATCCTTTCCATTTAAATTACTCTCAGTTGGAAAATTAACGGCTTCTTTAAATTGTCGTGCTATTTTTTCCTCCTCTAATGTTGTGTTTCAGGATCTTGCAACCCAGAAGACGCTTGGTGAAGGGTTCTTTTATCAGGGTCTATATTACCTTCCTAAAGATGGTCATTTATCCAAGGAATTTCAAGCTTTCGCATCCTCCAGCCACCATCTATGGCATTCACGATTGGCTCATCCTTCCGAGCCGATTTTATCTAAACTTTTTCCAGTTTCTAATAAACATGTCATCACTTGTGATGTATGTCATTTGTCTAAGTCTACGCGTCTGCCTTTTCCTTCATCTAATTCTCGTGCAACTAAAATATTTGATTTGATACACTCTGATGTATGGGGTCCCGTTCTTGAGTCATTCGATGGTTATAAATATTTCGTTACTTTTGTCGATGATTATTCTCGCTTTACATGGTTATATCTTCTCAAAGCCAAAAGTGATGTTGCATGTGTTTTTCAAGATTTTAATAATCTTATCAACACTCAATTCTCTACTAAAATCAAAGTTATTCGTTCAGATAATGGCACTGAGTTTATAACTAACGTCATGTCAAATTACTTGAGCATGCATGGCATTATTCATGAAACAAGTTGTGTAGGCACCCCACAACAAAATGGCATCGCAGAGAGAAAAAATCGGGATTTATTGGAGAAGACACGTGCTTTAATGTTGCACATGAATATTCCAAAAAAGTTTTGGTCTCAAGGTGTATCCACTGCAGCTTATCTAATTAATCGACTACCAAGTCGTGTTTTGAATTTTAACATTCCATTTGAGTTTTTGACAGGCAAGCTCTTGAGCCTTTCTCATCTCAAAGTGTTTGGTTGTGTTTGCTATGTCCATATTCCATCCCATCAGCGTGATAAACTTGATGCAAGAGCAATTAAGTGTGTTTTCTTAGGCTACTCATCCACCAAGAAGGGATACAAATGTTATGATCCGGTCTCGCACAAGCTGTTTGTGACCCGCGATGTTCGTTTTGATGAAACTGTTCCATTTTTTTCTCAACAGCATATCATCAGTCTGGGGGAGTATGATAGGTTCCCTTTTATATTTCCCTTGCCAGATGTATCTATGGAAGCTTCTATGGATAATTCTCCTCATTCTCCTATAGATGCTGCACATGCACCCGTGGCCAATAATTCACCTGTGGATACTACCCTTGTAGACAATAGCTCCTCAGATGCACCTATGGAGACAAGTTCCGCAGCTGTACCCGTTGACAGTACTTCTTCACAAGCACCCTTAGACAACAGTAACAGTCCCTCACAGGCTATTGAGGCCATCAGTTCTATGCCGATTATTAATGCACCTTCACAGGTTGCAGAAGGTTCTTCGAGACCTAGTCGTACTCGGCGTCCACCAACCAGATTTACAGATTATGTGGTTCACTCGGCACGTCATTCACTAGCTGATGTTCTTGATTATCATAATATATCTGCTGCGCATACTGCATTTCTCAGCAACATCTCTAGTTCCATTGAGCCCCAAAATTTTCATGAAGCTAACAAACATAAAGTATGGCAACAGGCTATGAATGATGAGTTACAAGCTCTTCACACAAATCAGACATGGAGTGTTGTTCCCTTACCCAAAGATAAGCAAGTTGTAGGCAGTCGATGGGTATACAAGATAAAGTTCAAATCCGATGGCTCTATTGAGAGGCATAAAGCCCGGTTGGTGGCTCAAGGTTTTACGCAAACCTATGGGGTTGATTATAAAGAAACTTTCGCTCCTGTGGCCAAGATGACTACAGTGCGTACTCTTCTTTCTGTAGCCATAAATAGTGGCTGGTCCATGTCTCAAATGGATGTCAAAAATGCATTTTTGCATGGTGATCTCGAAGAAGAGGTTTATATGCGACTTCCTCCAGGTCATCCTCAAAGTAATGATTCAAGGTTGGTTTGCAAATTGCATAAATCTCTTTATGGATTAAAGCAATCCCCCCGGGCTTGGTATGCCAAACTAAGTCATGTTCTTGAAGATATTGGATTTCAGCGGAGCAATGCGGATCATTCATTGTTTGTTCGTACTAGAGCTGGTGAACGGTTGGTAGTCTTAATATATGTGGATGATCTTATTGTTACTGGTAGTCATGAGACTGCTATTAAGAATCTCAAAGCTGTTCTTCATCAACGCTTTGCCATTAAAGACCTTGGTGCTCTGAAATATTTTCTGGGTATTGAAATGGCCACATCCAAGAAAGGTCTCTTCTTGAATCAAAGGAAGTATATCATGGATTTATTACGAGATTCTAATATGCTCCAGTGTAAGCCTGCCATTACACCTTTAGACAGCAAACTTCGACTCCGGATTGGTGGAAAACCTCTTCCTTCGGCTCAAGATTATCAACGCTTGGTTGGTAAGCTTATTTATCTTACCATCACAAGGCCTGACATTAGTCATGCAGTTAGTCTGGTTAGCCAGTTTATGCATTCCCCAACTGAAGAGCACATGTTTATTGTCAAACGAATTCTTCGGTATCTCAAAGGCTCAATTGGTCGAGGCATTCTTATGCAAAACAATGGAAATTTTCAAATTCTTGGTTACACCGATGCGGACTGGGCAGGTAATGCTTTGGATCGAAAATCCACAACCGGATATTGTGTTTTTGTTGGTGGTAATTTGGTCTCTTGGAAGAGCAAAAAGCAAATGGTGGTCGCACGATCTAGTGCCGAAGCGGAATATCGTGCCATGGCATCAACGGCGGCAGAATTAATTTGGCTACGAGCATTGCTTGGTGACTTGGGTATTTCCCACTCACAACCTATATCACTCTGTTGTGATAATCAGGCCGCAATGCATGTTGCTTCCAACCCCGTTTTTCATGAACGAACGAAACACATCGAAGTGGATTGCCACTATATTCGACAACATGTTCAAACTCAAGTTATTGTTCCCAAGTATACCCGCAGTCAAGAACAGCTTGCTGACATTTTTACAAAGGCACTGCCTTCGTTGCAATTTCGACATATTCTATCCAAGCTTGGCTCAATCAATCTTCTTGATCCAGCTTGAGGGGGCGTATTGGCGCAATTAGGGTGATGAGTGTTAATTACGTATATTTTGTGTATATTATTGACTTGATTGTTAGCTCTATTATAGGGATAATTGTTTCCTTATAGGGATAAGATCGTTATGTGATATTGGTGTATCCCTACAATCATGTAACCAGTTACCTATATAATGCTGTGTACTTAATATAGAAAATACAACATTGAAATCTATTCCTAGCATCTCTCTTGTATCTCTGTGTCCTTTTCTTCACATTCACTTGCTTGCCGCCCGGCTACATAGTAAGAAAGTGGAAAGTATGCCCGCACCATAACCACACGGGAGGGTAACGAGATTCAACTGGATGGTCACGCTTCTTCGAGAACGGATTTTCCCTAAAGTGGAAAGCTGGTTCTTTGAGCCCAAAAGATTCTTTTCCTCTTCCTCAAATCGATGTTCTGGTGGACAACACCACTGGACATTGGATGCTGCCCTTTATGGATGCTTTCTCTTGATATAACCGGATCAAGATGGCCGAGGAAAACCGAGAGAAAACGGCATTTATCACCATATCGGATAGGAGGGCGCGTTCTATTACAAGGTGATGCTTTTTGGTCTAAAGAATGTCGGGGCGACGTACCAGCGAGCCATGACTGCGCTCATTCATGATATGATTCACAAGGAAATGGAGGCCTATGTCGATGAAATGATCGCCAAGTCTTGGGCTGAAGAAGACCGTACCTTGGGGGACATACTATGTAGTAGTAAAGCCTTTCGGTCTCAAACCGGGGCAACAACTCATAAGGGCTAGCGCCGCTATAGCCCCAACAACTGATTATCCTCGGTCTTCTCGTTGGGGAGCTGGTGGTTGTTCCCAAGCGCAATGACTATCAATATATATATATATATATATATCACTTTGAAATGTATGTTTAAAAATAATCGAGCTGATCCTTAAGAACATCAGGTCTTTCATTGGGATGGTGTCATTATTCAAAATTGTGTAAATGGACCCTTATTCAACTTGTGTGTGCAAGAACCATCCCGCATTCTATTTGCGTCTTTGACTTAAGCTCTTGTCTTAATTGCTACTATTGTAAAAACTCTTTCATTTTCATGGGTAGATGAGTTCTCCTCATTCTAACGGACTAAACACACCTTATATTATTAATAGCTAAGATTAAGCCGCTAAATATTGGGGTGCACTACAAAACGGTCATCTTAAAAAACTGTTCCAAAAATAGTACTTCTCTCTACCATTAGATTCAATCTTTTAATCTCCGTCATTATTTTATGTTATTTTTGCGTAAATATCTATCTTACCCCCACTAATAATTTGATATTATTTGTCTCACTATAATAAATTCATGAATTATGGACGAAATTTTTTTCGGCAATCCTAAAAATCCGTCAATAATGTTGATTACCGAACGAAAATTTGTGTCATTAAAACCCTCTTAGGTAATCTAAAAACTGATGGGAAAAATTTTGTTGATAAATTTTTTTCATCGGTAAATAACGACATAAATTTTGTCAATAATCCGTTGACAAAAAATAAAAAATTAAATTTCCTCTGTTATTATTTTTAAATTCATCGGCAACAAAATAAAAAATAAAAAATTTATGTCCGCAAAAAATAATAAAAAATTGTTGTAATCGTTCTGTTATTTTTTTTTTGTAGTAAGCTAAATTTTCATACCTACTTTTGTCATATCTTTTTCATAATGAATTTTAAAATCAAAATAACAAATCATTTGTATATGTTGAATGAGTCAACGTTCACGTGTCGTGTATTAGAATGAACTGTACTGTGTCTAACTTGCAGAGTCATTGTTTCTACTATATTGATACCGTTGTTGCTAAATCTAACAATATTAGGGAAGATGAAGCAGGAACTCAAGGGGGCATGTCTTATAAAGCCATGTCTGTTACTTGCACTTACAGAATTATAGTCCGTGCTTATTCATACACACCGTGAAGGACTATTGCGGACTCGTTATGGGAGGAGGAAGAAGATGTTGTGACCGATGACCCAGAGGGAGAAGCTGAAGCTGGGTTATGCAACTGAAATCAGATCTCGTGCGTTTGATATATATATCCAGTGCTTAACAAGTAACAAAATTCTGCATAAGATCCAGATGTGGGATTTGTGAACACAACTTGTTGGGTAATACACCATTACTTAAGGTTGTGCGATTGTCGACTTTCTGGTTCATATGTTTGTCTTAGAAAATTCTTAGGATACACTACCCAAGATTCCTCTGATAAGAAAAGATTTTGGGCTAGACCAATGTCAAGGTCATTGCTTAGGAAAGTCAGAATTAGAAGAGCTGGACCAAGGTCTCTTGATTGACAACGTTAATCCTTTAAATTATGTGATTGCATATTGGAATTGTGTGACTAAGTTATATTAGAAGAACAAAACCAACCCGAGTTGACTCATATAAATTAAGTCAACTTAAACTTACCATTGACAATCTGAATTTTCTGCATTTTAATTTAATTATTGTTATATAGCTTGTTTGGTAATTGAAACAGTCCCTGTGGATACGATCTCATTCACTCTTATATTGTTCTACGACACGTATACTTGCGGATTGGGTAAGACTCGTCTTTATTTTATATTGCAAGTTTACTTAAGATATTTTATATCGACCATTTGTTCACTTTCCCTACGACTCAAACATGTTTTCTTTTTTTTAGTAGTCGTTTATTTAATCATTAAGTACATCATTCGACATAACTCGTCTCTATGGGATCGATATCATATCTACACTTTTTGTGCTACATAGTACACTTGTGCACTTGCGAGTATTTTTGCATCAAATACCCTTGTAAAAGAAGACCAAAAGAGATGAAAAAAACATTACATTTTCAGAAAAATATAAATGAAGAAAAAACCTAGTTCCCCCATAATGATACCTTGGTGGTAGAGTCAATCATTGAAAACTTTACTGTAAAGAAGATGCTAGTGAATAATGGCAGTGTTGTTGACATCCTCTTTTACTATGTATTCGAACATATGAAATCAAACTTGGAAGAGTAGATGGATTCAGACATATGATCCATTTACTATGTATTCAGACATATCCCAAACTTGGACATTTGTTGAAAAGCCAAAAAAATCAGAAGATTATGGGTAGCAAGTTGATTTTCAAATTGAAAGAAGGCATTGCAGGGTCAGACAAGCCATGATATAAGGCGCAACTTGTTGCTAAGGAGTTCATGCAGTGAATAGAAATTGACTACAATGAAATTTATTTGTCGATGGTGAAATGTACATCTATTCGGGATAGTTATCACTTAATGAGATCCCTAACATTATGTTGTTTAAAAAGAGTGGATATATCTAACTGCAGTAACAAGATTAATTGATACAAACAAAAAATGGAAAAGAGGGAGGGGGAAACCCCGCACAAACACAATACACAAACGATTACATAGTATCCCTCATGACCTTCTAGGTCACACAATTATAATCATACAAATTTGAAGATACATACATACATATAATTATAGAAATATATAATTATTAATTATTAGTATTAGTGTTTCTTATTCTTCCAAGCTTTAGTAAAAGCAAACAACAGTAGCTTCAATGACCTTCCCGGGAAAGCTAAAGGTTCTCTAAAGCTAGATCAAATGAGTGTCCCGGTGCTGAGATGGAAGAACTAGTCTTTTTCTTTGTTCAATTTTTGCTTTCCTGTTCGTCTTGTTGTATTTTTGCTCTTGCTGTTTCCTTCCTTTTTGCTTGGGTTAGGTTTATGTCCCCCCATTGTGAACCCCCGAAGAAGGGTTTTTCTTCTTCTTCCATGATATAATATTAGTCTGTTTAAAAAAAGAAGAAGCAAACAACAGTAGAAACACAAAACTAGGAGGAGTAGGAGTAGCCCATACATACATATGTATATACATCAAGCCTTTATTCTAGAGAAACAAGAAGCACGACACAGAGAGATAGACTCTGACATAAATAAAAATATTTTAGCTTCTAGCTAGAAGTCAAGACACCATCTTGCACGAGTCATTGTGGAGAATTAGAAAATCAGAAGGAAAAAACATTTAAAGAACTTAATAAAAGGGAAAAAAGATAAGAGAGGACCAAACTTACAGACGTCTCCGTCTTCCAAAGTTGGCTCGGAGCACCAGTCCATGGAGAGACGACAACTGTGGTGCCGTTCCCGATATTACTCGGATTTCCGGCACTTAAATTACGTCCAATATCAACAGACGGCCTCAGCTGATTGTAGCTGGCAATAGGACTAGCAACGGATGTCCATAATTGGTTTTTATCTGATTTATCAAAATCAACCACCTGCACCTGCAAACACAATTTTAACCATAAGACATGGTCTTTTTTATTTGTATGGCCTGTTAAATAGTAAATATAATATGGGTTTGTTGTTGCATCATGTATTAGAATAAGGAAAATTTATTAGTTCACCCATGGAAATGATCTAGCTAGCTGATCCTGCAATGTATTATTGAAATATATAAATAAAATATGGGTTTGTTGTTGCATCATGTATTAGAATAAGGAAAATTTATTAGTCCACCCATGAAAATGAATTAGCTAGTTGATCCTGCAATTTATTATTGATATATATAAATATAATATGGGTTTGTGGTTGCAACATGTATTAGAATAAGAAAAATTAATTAGTCCACCCATGAAAATGAACTAGCTAGTTGATCCTACAATGTATTATTGATGAGTATGGTTTGTAATTTATATGATTTATTTTATCATTGAAGAAATATTTGAGATATTCTCAATCCTTTACTTGTCACCTTCTGTACCTAATTTTAATTCTTTTCACATTAGTCATAAAAAAGATAAACCATCGAACTCATAATAGATCCACCTCCCATGATACGCCTATTTATAGACCCTCATTCCTCCTAAACATTCACGGCACTACTTACAGTACTGTTTCTGTTTCTGTTTCTGTTTGGATTTCGATTTCGATAGAAAGTGTACATTTTCTCCTCTCTCTCTGCTTTGCGTTATATATTCTTCCTTCTACTCTTAGTCGCTATAAAGATTGGATTTTAATAAATTAAGATACAAACTCTACATCTCCTTTTAGGTTACCATGACTGGGTGTTTGGAAGATGCTGAGGTGCGGTGCTTGGTTAAGGTTAACCGAAATTTCCGTCTCACCATAATTGATGGCAATGCGGTTTTTGCTGACGCTGATCCAAATGATCCAAATCAGGTCTGCATTTTCAGTATTTCTGAAGTAGCTAAATTAATGATGGCTGGATTTTAGGCCTAACACAGACGTACGTACATGGAAAAAAATATTGCTATTGCAGATTTGGATCAAAAAGAATGCTGGGAATGCTTTTGCTCTGACTAATGAATTTAATGGCGAGACCGTGGCCCTTAAATTTGTTGGAGTCGATAAGACTGTAAGAACTCTACAACGTCTTACCATTCGACCGGCCATGATAATTAAAAAGACCAATTTTTATAGTTAAGAGTTGTGTTTGCAGGTGAAGCTGGATCCATTTAATATAAATGATACGGCCCAGTTATGGAAAAATGGGACTACAGTTGACGGCTACACTCCTGTGAGGCCTCTTAATGACCCTGGACGTAATTTAAGTGCTGATGAAAGTGTGCCTCCTTTCGGGAAGGGCACCAAAGCTGTGGTTGCTGCAAAATGGAATGGTCATGGACACCAATTTTGGAAGATGGAGCCAGTCCCCCCTTGCTGTAAGTTTGGTCCTCTCTATCTTTTTTTCCTTTATCATCTCATACATTTTTTTCTTCTTCTTTTGATTCTCGTCTCCACAATGACTCGTGCAGGATGGTTTCGTCGTTCGTGACTTCTAGAAGCTGCATGACCACTGCTACTGCTACTAAAATATTTTTATTTATGCCAGAGTCTGTCTCTTCGTGTCTTGTGCTTCCTATTTATCTACAATAAAGCCCCGATATGTAAGGGCTACTCCTCCTCCCAGTGTTTCTACCGTCGTTTGCTTGTACTACGACTTGGAATAATAATATCTCAAAAGTTTCCCAATAGAGACATTATTTATAAATTTAAATTTTGAATCCTGAATTTGACTCTAAATCTTGTGGTGTAGATGCTGCCACATTATTTATAAATTTAGTTTGCGTGTATCATGGTCTGGTCTGATCCCCTTTTAAGATTCTCATCCAATAAGATTCTCTAAAAATTTGGAATAATATCCTTCCATTGTAAGATTCTCATCCTATAAGACAAGAATGGATGGAGAATGCACTATCGATATGAGATTGTAGCTTGATACACAGAGGGTTCCCACTATTTCAAATATAGATTCCTGTATGTTTTTTTTAAATAATGGAATTCAAGTTCTTGAATCCAATGTTGTTCTTTTGCCACAGGGCTTATGCCAACCAAAATCAAAGGAGGGAAAGGAGATGCTTATTGTGTTGCAAAGTATGGCCAAAAATGGGTTCAAAACTTGCACTGTTGTGGGCAGGTTGTCTTTAAAATGGAATGAGCAGTACACTTGGTAGGTTGGGAAGAATGTATATTGAATTTGCAGTACACTTTTATATTGAGTTTCGCAGGTTGGGAAGAATGTATATTGAGCAGTACGCTTGTATATTGAGTTTGCAGATTGGGAAGAATATTGAGTTTGCTTTAAATCCTGGTAGGAGGTGTTGTTATGATATCAAGCATAGAAAGCCTTTTCAAGTTGTATTCATCTAAACGGATCTTGAATTTGAACCTTGTGGACCTTTGTAAGGCTAGCAAACTGCAGCTGCGTTTGGTCAATAATACATGTTATAATGGAGTCAGCAGAAGGAAAGTTATCTTCATACCTTCCTTTGTTTCTGGTCAGCCATAAATTCCAACAGATTAGAACAGGAATCATGGTCACTAAAGAACCCAAAACATGATTTTTCTTCCTAAATCTCCACCATTCAGCTAGCAGTAAATGAATTCCAACAGATTTTAAATTTAAACCAAAGATTTTGCAAAAGAAAGACCAAACCTGCACAGCTGTAGGACTTTCCACAAAAACATGATGAGCACCTTCAGATTTATTAGAAGCACAACATTGGCATTTAGAAGCTAAACTAAAACCTTTTGTTTTGAGGTTATTATCCAAAGGTAGTCTATTGTGCAATAATTTCCACATAAAAATAGATATTTTAGTGGGAATTATCTGGTTCCATATTGAGTCAAACATAGGATTGTAGGAGTTGCTATTTCTAAATATGTGCCAAGCAGATTTGACAGAGAAAATTCCATTAACATTTGGAGTCCATATCAACATATCAGGACTATCAGTCAAAGAGATGTTTTCTTTAGTAATAATATGAACAATAAAGTCAGGGACCAATTTTCTCAATTTATCAACATCCCAAGTGTTGTTCCTAATGAAACTATTTAGGAGAGAAGGCCGTTGAGGATTAATTGAGATAATGTTGGCTATTGGCCCACCATTCATCCAATTGTCTCTCCAGATATTAATCCTCCCATCACCTATGATAAACCTAGACTTATCTTCCATCATGTCTCTCACATTACATAGTCTTTTCCAGGTTGGAGACCCTGAAGAAGAAGCAATAGCAGGGTGGTCTTTTTTGCAATAATTTTGGAACATGAATTTTGCCCAAATTGAATCTAATTTTCTGAATTTCCACCATAGTTTGCCTTCAAGGGCTTTGACAGTTTCAGAAAATTTTCTAATACCTAATCCTCCTTCATTGAAAGGTCTAGTTGTTTTTTCCCAAGAAATCCAATGCAATCTTTTACCAAATTCAGAACAACCCCAAAAGAAATCAGCACATAAAGAATCCAACTGAAGCATAATTTTTTTTGGAGGGCCTAAACAGCAAAAAGGAAAGTAGGAAAAGAGGAAAGCACATGCTTAATTAGAATTAATCTCCCCCCATTAGACAACAACGAAGAACTGGCCAATTGAATAATTGAGCTTTAAATTTGTCTATGAGATTATCAAATAAACAAACTTTCTTTTTAGAATACGTCAAAGGGCAACCCAAATAAGTCATAGGAAGATTCTTGTTTTTCAAAACCAGTTTGATTTTTTAATCTTTCAATTCTAGATAGACTCGTATGCTTAGAAGATATTAAGCAACTTTTATCTTTTTTCACCATTTGATCAGAGCAAAACTCATACTCAGCCATTGTTTTCATGAGAAATGTAATTGCTTTCTTAGATCCATTAGAAAAAAGTAAAATATCATCCGCATATGCAAGATGAGATATGATATCTATTTTTCTACCAGTGTAAAAACCAAAGGAAGGGTTCTCAAGATAGAGCTTGTTTAGGTTTCTCGACAAGGATTCAGCCATGTTGAGGAAAAGGCCAGGGGATAGAGGATCTCCTTGCCTTAAACCTTTTTTAGATTTAAAAAAACCAAACGTTTTACCATTGATGAGCATGGAGAACCAATTGTTTGAAATAATATTCCAAACTAAGTCAATCCAAGGTTCACTAAATCCAAATTTTCTGAGGATTTTTGTCAAAAACAACCACGATACACGGTCATAGGCCTTGGCCATGTCTAATTTGATCATAACATTGCTTCCACGAATTTTCTTATTAATGTTAAAGCAAGCTCCTGAGCCAATAAAATGTTATCAGCAATATCCCTGTTTTTTACATAAGCACACTGATTGTGTGAAATGATCTTAGGAAGAATGATACTTAGTCTGAAAGCCATGATTTTTGAGAATATTTTATTAAGAAAGCCACACAAACTAATAAGTCTTAATTCAGAAATTTTTGTAGGGTTGGCAACTTTAGGAATTAAAGCTATCAGAGCGCTTGAACAAGACTTAGGGAGTCTATAACCATGCCAAAAAGCTCTGCAAGCATTTCCAATATCTTGACCTATGATATTCCAGCAACTTTGAAAAAAGGTGCCATTATAACCATCCGGACCAGGACAACTATTAGGATTAATAGAGAAAACCACATGTTGGACTTCTTGATTAGTAGGAGGGCTATCTAGCAGCTCATTGTCATGTTGAGAAACAAGTTTGGGAATCTGGTCAAGGAATAATTCAATTCTTTTGATGTCAGGATTGTGAAAAGATTTAGAGAGGTGATTTTGAAAAAAAGTTCTAATCTCAGTCGTTTCAAGTTTTTGACCTTGACTCCAATTTCCACTTTCATCTTTAAGTTTTTCAATAAAAAGCTTTTCTCTTTGAGATTTAACACAAGCAAGAAAAAATTTGGTATTAGCATCACCCTCTCTACACCATTTGATTTTAGCTTTTTGTTTCCAATAAGATTCTTTTTTATTGAGAGCAGAAGCTAATAGAGCCTTTTGCTTATTAAGCGCAGATCTATTAGCACTACTAGGATTAGCATCATAAACACATTGAAATTTTTCAACCAAAATTTCAGCTTTTTTGATATTTTGAAATATATTGCCAAAAACATTTTTATTCCAAAGTTGAAGGTCCTTTTTAAGTCTCTTAAGTTTTTCACACACAACTTGAATTGGGGAACCGGGTAAACTAGTGTTCCAGCTATTTCTAACCAAGTCCATGAAAGAATTGTGAGAAATCCAAGCATTTTGAAATCTAAAAGGTTTAGGACCATGATGAATAGAGGAAACTAATTTGATTAAAAGGGAGCATGATCAGAGTTGGTTCTAGATAGATGAGAAACATTGGTTATAGAAAAATTTGATATCCAAGAATGGTTAGCACAGACTCTGTCAAGTCTAGCCCAACAATGATTATTAGACCAAGTATACTTACTGTCAGAGAAACCTAAGTCAAAAATCTTAGAATCATTTAAACTATTATGAAAATCATGGGGAGCGACTCTATTTATATCATTAATACCTCTCTTTTCAGAGCTGGCTAGCACAACATTAAAGTCTCCTCCTACACACCAGGGAAGGTCAAGAGAGGATATTCTAAGGAGCTCCTTCCAAAGAGGCATTCTGTCAATTCTATTACATTTAGCATAGACAGCAGAGATAAGTGAAGGCCCTTTTCCAAAGTTTACCTCCATTGTTAGGATCTGATCATGGTTGGAGTGAGTTTTAAGAGGAATGCCTTCATGCCAAAGCATCCAAATTTTACCATTAGAATTAGAAGAGCAATTTTTAAAATTGATTTTTTTGGCAATAGTTTTGATTTTATCAATAGAAATCATAGGCTCTAGAAGGGCAAGAATTTGAATTTTATGGATTTTGCACAGAGACTTCAATCTCCTAATAGAAGGGGAATTCCCAACTCCTCTGATGTTCCATATTAAACAATTAAACATCACTACTGGAGTTCTTGCTATTGTGTGCTGATCTTAGCACCCTAGGTGAAGATTTCTTTTTAGTTTGAGATTTAGCAACCTTTTTCTTACTATTTGGCTCTTCAAAAATAACCACGGCCAGGTCTATTTCATTTGGATTTAACGTGTGATTTTTCTTGCATAATGCAATCATATGTAGACACTATTATGGTGCCAAAGATGTAGCGAGCCATTAATATCACATTAAAAATAGACAAGCGAAGCTCGTGCTCATGTATATATTATGCAGATATGTGAACAAAAAATCACATAAAATAAATGACCAAATGGTCCAGAACATTAAGACTAATATTACCCTCAAACATTATGCAATTTCCAAATAGGCAGCCTCAAATGTTAGCAAAATGAACACTCCAAATAGCATGTAGTAGCATGCATGCAAACTTAAGAATTGTTCAATGCTGGAAAATTCTTTTTGTCATGTGATTGTCTTGTTAGTCCGCAACCATGATATCATCTATTCCTCTTTGAGGCAATTTCTTTCCCACCTTTGAATCTCTTCCACAACCTTTGCCCTAACTTGCTCCAGCTCGTAGTAGGTAGGTTCTGAAAGACAAACACTAAGTTAAGATTGAGTTCCATCTTTTGAAGTCAAGAACTTTAGTCTCTCATGGAGAGACTCAAATGTCTCATTTACTAACTCAAATGTGTCCCGTTTCACATAAGCATTATCAGTTATCTTTGACGCAAATCCTCTTAGCACGTTATCATCTTCACATCTTCAATGAGAGAAGCATCATGACCACCTTCCCCTCAAAAAAAAAAAAAAAAAGGAACTTGAAGGCTTAGTAGACTTTGTCCATCTACGTAATATGTAGATACTAGACAACGACTGCTTGGTGTTGTGATATTAAATCTTAAGACTGTGCTTGGGAAGGTATTGGAAGGGGGTTCGTTTAATTTATTCATGAATCCTATTGAGCTCCTGCTTGACACGAATATCTTCAAGTGTTCGGAGGGGTTCAAGAATTCCTCCTAACTCCTTCCAACAATCCATTTTTGCAACCCTAAAAATGAGGCGTTGAGAGGTGTTCACTTACATAAAAGTCTCAAACCTCTCTCAATACTTATAAATGCGAAGCAATTGTTCACTTTTATGAACCCCTTTAAACTCAACCCCTTCCCCAAGCACAGCCTAAGTTCTACACTATGTCAAAAGGGGTCTATCTTGACAAATTGTGTGTGACAGTTTTCTCTCACAAAATATATGACAGAACTGTGATATGTTTTCTTTATCATGAAGGTTTATGATGATGTCGTGGCAGAATTATTTCTATCAAAATGATTTATGATAGATTAGTGATAGATTTTTATTTCTTTCTTTATCATCAACATTTATGACTGACTAATGTATCATCGCTCATTATTACAAGTTTGTGATAGAAAAATTCTATCAAAACTTGTGGCACATTATAACTAACTCACCTACTAAAAATTAAATAGTCAAAATTTCAAATTCTACTGTCCATAATTTCAGAAAAGACGCCATATTTTTCACGAAATGTGGCTCGACGGACTTGTGAGGGGTTTAAATTCATCCCATGCCATTATTGGGATTTTGTCTGTCACATGATGTGACACCACCTACCATGACAATTTGGAAAACTATCATTTCCCCTGTTGGGTGACAGTTTTTACCTGTCAAGGTAAGTTTTTTTTGGCACAGTATTAGCTCAGCGTGACACCGCGGTAGTAAGATTGAGACCAAATAATCTCAGCTCTCCCAAGATAGAAGTAGTTAATGACAAGAGCCTAAGTCCAAGACGCAAATATAACACGGGATGATTCTTGTACGCATAAACTAAAAGTAAGTTAGGGCAACATGTACATACCATCTCAATCTTGTACCTATCAACTTTTGTACCTTCTTTCCCACCATTGGAACTAAACTCCTACTTGGAATGATGGCCTACTTAGTCATTTATAATTAATTTAGAATATGAATGTGTCTTCTAAAATATGTACAATGCTTTTACGTAGATTATTATTAGTATTATTAATGAGTATATATTTTGTAATTTATTTATATGATGTATTGTATCCATGAAGAAATATTTGATATATTCTCAATCATATACTTGTCACCTTAATTTAATTTCCTTTCACACTTATTGTAACTAATTTTATTTGTTCACATTATCTGCGCTTGCCTTTTGTATTGTACCAACTTTTAATTCCTTTCACATTAATCGTCTAATTTTGGACCTATGTGGTGAGAGGCAAGCACTTTGTTACTTGTATTTGTCAGTAGTCATCAATTATGCGGACGTAGAACCTACAGTGATTTTGTATGGACACACACAATTATCGCATGCATAAAGGTCTCTTTTTTTTATATATATACTAGAGTCACAACCCGCGCTACGCGGCGGATTGTTTCTCTTTTTTTTTTCTTTTTTTTTATAATTATTTTCACTGATTTTTCACAAATTATTGTGGAAGGTTTTGTGAAGGAATATTTTAGTGTTAATAAGGTTATTGGCACTGAGTTGTACACTCTTGGGCCTTTGTTTACTGTTTTGGTTTTATTTGATGTGGACTATATGTTTCGTACATAAATGTTTATTTATTGGTTTGAAAATTTCATGATATATTATTTTTGTTGCTTACCCTAGGCAGGAATGTCAAACTTCTTGGCTGAGCTTGGTGGATCAGTAGGCGAGCTGACCATTCTCGTCACAAAAGAGATTGGCTAGATTTTTTCTTTGATTTTTACCTCCCCTACTCCTAATAGGTTGCTGGGGGTGAGCTAGGACTCATTTCAAAGTCAGTGAATGGGCCAACCCAAGCACATGTCCAAGAGTCATCGAAAAGTGGGCTGCATGCGTGAAAGGTGACTGGTGGCTGCATGATGGTGATGTAGAATTAATTGTTATTTTTGACTTTTTTCCTACCTTTATTTTATGTTTTTGTTTTTCTTGGTCAGCTTTTTGGCTTTCGTCATTTAGTGTTTTTTTTCTCGTTCATTTAGTGATTTTTGTTCGTGCTCTTCATTATTTGATTTGCTTTATATTTGGTTTTTACGGATAAAATTATTAACTGGTTAGAACTTACTGGGATTGGGAAATGGAAGGAGAACTTGTGAAGGGCTCTAGATTTAAAAGTGTTTGTGTTTTCTGTGGTAGCAGTACTGGGAATAGAGATTGTTACAGAGATGCTGCCATTGATTTAGCTCAGGAGTTGGTATGTGATATATAAGATCTCTTGTTTGACGTCTTGTTTTCATAACTATTAGGTTTGAAGTTTGGAAATTGATAAATGGATTCTTTGTTATTGTTCATGAAGGTGTGTCGGGGGATTGATCTTGTGTATGGAGGAGGAAGCATTGGATTGATGGGTTTGGTTTCTCAAGCTGTTCATGTAGCTGGAGGAGGTGTTCTTGGGTTGGTATTATAGAGCTTTTTAATCTAGTATTGCTTTTATTTTTGTTTGTTGTCTAATATTTTGTGTAATGTTTGTTGTTCAGTTTTTTGTACAGGATCATACCCAGATTTTTGATGTCGAAAGAGGTGAGCCATATAGTTGTTGCAGTCTTAAAGTTGGTCCTTTAGAAAGCTCTTTTATGTGTTAAGATTGGTTTTTTTTTTTTATCATTTTTGTTGTGGATCTTAGATAACTGGAGAAACAGTTGGGAAGGTAAGGCCAGTGGCAGATATGCATCAAAGAAAGGCTGAGATAGTCCGGCATTTTGATTGTTTTATTGGCCTACCAGGTCTCCTATCCCTTTCATTGCTTCAGACATGCTTTTTTTTTCTTTTTGATTTTCTCGAGTGTCCATGATGTTGAGTCTTTGATTCTACTTACTTGGATTTCAGGTGGGTATGGAACTTTGGAGGAGCTGTTTGAAGTTATTACTTGGGCCCAACTGGGGATTCATGACAAACCTGTAAGTATGTGCGAATATTGATATCATGATCAGATGTGTGTTCATTGAGAAATGTGGAGCTCAACTTTCTAAGTGTGTTGTAGGTTGGTTTGCTCAATGTGGATGGTTATTACAATTCTCTGGTGACTTTCATTGACAATGCTGTTGATGATGGCTTCATCAGGCCATCCGAGCGGGACATCTTTGTTTTGGCTACAAATGTCAAAGAACTTGTTGAGAAATTGGAGGTGGGTTTCGTAACATTTTTACAGTCTTGAAATTGTTTGTTGTGTCGCTTATGTGGGAAAGATGATATTATTTTATTGAGAATTCTTATTTAGCTTTCTATCTTGTTGTCTCAGCTTTTGTATGTAATGCATCACTGCTTGTGAATAATTACAGTTTTTTTTTATCAGGAGTATATTTCTGTACATGATGGAGGCATGGCAAAAAAATTTCGAAATGGAGAGGCAAGAGTAGAAGACACATAGAGAGAAATGGAAGATGTTGTTGTATTAGGAAGAGGTAGTGGATGGTTTTCTCTTTTGGTATTGGGTTAGAAAGTGATATTTTGTTAATTATTTTGGGATTGAATTATGAATTTGTTGTGGAGATGCAACAATGTCCTACTTCATCACAATTTCAGATGGTTGAATTTTTTAATATTCGGTATTCTTTTATTGCAGATTTGAATGGTATTTAAGGTTTTAAGTTTCTTTAATTTTGGATACTGTTATTTGAAGTATGGCTAGGTAGATGAGAATAAAGTGTATGTCGTGCATTTTTGATAGAAATGCAAATGAAATTGAAGGATAACAAAATTTAGTTGAGATAGAGCATAGAGATTTTACAAACATTTCATATATATTACATTATATATTTACCAAATGTTGGCTTTAACAAAAGCTGGTTGTTACGCAGAAACATTAGCAAGTCATTATGGAAGTTTTATTTACATCACTTAGTGCTAACTGCGTAACTGTTTTTTTTTTACATTAACTATTTGAAATACTGCTAACTTTATTTACATAAAAGAGAAGGATGATATTGATAGAACGATCAATTTTGCCACCAAGAGATGTGAATGCAAACATGGAGTTGTAAATCCGTATGTTTTTTTGAAATGTTTTACTTTTGGTTGATCCTTCACAATCAAGCAATTCTTCAAGCAACAGAGGCGTCGGTCTTAATAAAGGTATTTTTATTTTCCCACCTCGACAACACATGGAGTATACTGGTCTACGATTAGAATTTGACTTTAATCGTTCAGCATGCCAAAAGATGGCACCACAAAACTCGCATGTCAGATCAGGAGAACCTAGATTCAGAACCTGAGCGTTCTCCATGTTAGTTTCAGTTGAACCACCGAAGACATCATCATCATTAATTGATTGAGGGACACCTAATTTGGATGGCATATTCCGTTGTTGAGCACGATTCTCAATCAACCTTTTTCGTTTAAGTCTACGTTGTTTGCTAGTCTCACCAATCTCCATCCTAATATCGTGTTAAAAATGGGAAATTCATTATATTTTATTGCTATAAAAAAAAGGTTACAAATTTCGTCGAAATGTTAACAAAAGATAAAGCAATTGTGTCATAACACAACAATCTGACGTAAAACAATTGAATGAACATACCTTAATAGCAAGAAACTCGTCACTTGATATCAAACACACAACGAACTACAAAAACAATAACTTCCCTGAAAAAACCCAACAAAAGCACATTATGTTTAAATAAAACCCAAAAATTTTGTAAGCATATAAATTGTAATTATAATTTGCTAGAATGACTTTAATCGTAGATATATATATATACATATATATATTACAACTCATTGAGTAAGCACTGCCAAGTTAGCTAGGTTTTATGAATTTTGTGCCTTGGTTTTGATGTTCTTTAATTTTGCAATTTTTCTTTCTATCACTGTTGTTTGCCTGGGAAGCCTTTTAATCATATTTTCTTTCCAATAATTTTCTGCGTTGGTTATGAAATATTTTTCGGTTTGGGATAATTTGATGGCCTTCCTTATCTTTGTTTTGTGACTATTTGTCTTGTTACTTATTTGAATTCTCATTCGAATCAAGTACTGGAACAGAGATCTGGCATAACAAAATATACAGTGAGGGTTTCAACTTTCAATGATTCAGTCTGCGTGTTATACTATTAGTAGAGGATCGGATTAGAATGACTCTTTGGAGAGATCCATGTCTAGGTCCTTGAATCAAGTTGCAGTCTTGCATAGAAGATTGAAAATGATTTTGAATAAATTATCAATAAAAGCATTAAATTGAACTGCGACATGCATAATCATGTGTACATATATAGATTTCACTCCGAACCAAAGTGCTCAAATATTGTGTAATATAGCCGCCAGTAAGGTAGACATATCTGCAATAAGTAAAACACGGCTACTTTGACGTTACATAAGCAGCAAAATCTAAACAACAAAGTAGTTGTATGTTTTAATTTTGCTAATGGACGAATAAGAGAAATCAGCATAAATAGAGGAAATCAGCATACTGAGAAGAAGAAGAGAAGTACCCAACAAAGCACAAATGATGGAAGTCAAACACGATGAAATCAGCATGCTCCACCACCAGCTGAACCAATGAGCAAAGGATGGCACCCACAAAACTACACACATAGGCAAAAACAAAACAAAACAAATAGATTCTAAGTTTCTAGTAATCTAAAAATCAAAATTGAAACATAAACTCAAATGATAATCCACTAAAAAACCTCTCAAAACACAAACAAATGACTTTGAACAAATCAAAAATAATAAATTGCGAAACAAATTCATCTATTTAAAAGAGAGGATATCAGAAAGCTAGATCGTCATTTGAACACATACAACCAAGCTATATGCTTTTGTATTAAAGAGGCTGAACTTAATGAAAATAATGTTGATTGTTGATCAAACCACTTATATTTAACAACCAATAAGGCGAACCAGGTTTCTGTGCTGGATGCGTGTGATCATCCTCACCTCTGAAAGAAATTCTGATTCTCCTTGTTCAGATTTATCAACACACAATTTCTTGACAGCAATCAGTGTTCCGTCTTGCAATTTTCCCTGTTCAAAGGCATTTAAAATCAAAGTTAAGAGAATACAATGTGTAGGACTTGCATGTGTCTGAGTTGCTCCCAAGAACCAAAGCAGAACACCAAAAGGCACAGAATTCAAAACATTGTTTTTCCTTACCACAGGTTTGTATTAACATAAAATTTGATTTCCGCCAGGAAAGACAAACCAAAGAGCAACTTTTATGTCTCCTTTTAATGAAGAAGTTGTAGTAGGACTAAACTACTACTTAATATGAAATTCTCTCTTGATTGGGTGGATTGTGAAGTAGTGTAATCGCAATATTGTATTTCCCACCTTTAAAATAAATAAACTTTTAATGGCAATAACTCATATGAGACAGTTCTGCGTCCCATTCAATTGTGTCTCACCCGTTTCTCAACCAATCTTTCAACTAATAATTCAATGATACCACGTGGCGGATCACTTTGTGTCCTATTATAAAGAAGTTTTTGCAATTGTAAAATATGAACACAGAGAGACCAAAAGGTCAAAGTCATGTCCAATTGAAATGTGAACGTGGAGCCCTCGTTCAAGATTATGTTATTAATACATGTTGACGTGGCCAAGTTGAGTGAATGATTGTATTAATGCATGTTGTGATGTTGAGATATTCAACACTCATGAAAAACAATCAACACTCATGAAAAACAAACAACCACCCACCCAAATAGGAAATAGACATAGCAAGTAGACAGACACCTATACAGGTCCAAAAATAACCAACCACCCACCTCATCAAGCGCAACAAACAACCACCCAAATAAATTGATCCCCACGTTCAATAAATTAATCCCCACGCTCGACAGTACAGAATAGAGTCGAACTCGCCCAAATTTCAAAAGAGATGCCTTACATATTAGTTTATTAAAGATATGATTTATTTTATCATTGAAGAAATATTTGAGATATTCTCAATCCTTTACTTGTCACCTTCTGTACCTAATTTTAATTCTTTTCACATTAGTCATAAAAAAGATAAACCATCGAACTCATAATAGATCCACCTCCCATGATACGCCTATTTATAGACCCTCATTCCTCCTAAACATTCACGGCACTACTTACAGTACTGTTTCTGTTTCTGTTTCTGTTTGGATTTCGATTTCGATAGAAAGTGTACATTTTCTCCTCTCTCTCTGCTTTGCGTTATATATTCTTCCTTCTACTCTTAGTTGCTATAAAGATTGGATTTTAATAAATTAAGATACAAACTCTACATCTCCTTGTAGGTTACCATGACTGATCATGAGGTGCGGTGCTTGGTTAAGGTTAACCAACATTTCCGTCTAACCATAATAGAGGGCGATGTGGTTTTTGCTGACTTTGATCCAAATGATCGAAATCAGGTCTGCATTTTCAGTATTTTTGAACTAGCTAAATTAATGATGGCTGGATTTTAGGCCTAACACAAACCTACGTACCTACATGGAATAAAATATCGCTATTGCAGATTTGGGTCCAAGAGAATGCTGGGGGAGGAGCTTTTGCTCTGACTAATGAATATAATGGCGAGACCGTGGCCATTAAATTTGTTGGAGTCGATAAGCCAGTAAGAACTCTACAACATCTTACCATTCAACCGGCCATGCAAATTTTTCTATAATTAAAAGGACCAATTTTTATAGTTAGAATTGTGTTTGCAGGTGAAGCTGGATCCATTTAATATAAATGATACGACCCAATTATGGACATATGGGACTACAGTTGGCGGCTACACTCCTGTGAGGCCTCTTAATGACATTGGACGTAATTTAAGTGCTGATGAAAGTGTGCCTCCTTTCGGGAAGGGCACCAAAGCTGTGGTTGCTGCAAAATGGACTGGTCATGGACACCAATTTTGGAAGATGGAGCCAGTCCCCCCTTGCTGTAAGTTTGGTCCTCTCTATCTTTTTTTCCTTTATCATCTCTTACATTTTTTTCCTTCTTCTTTTGATTCTCTTCTCCACAATGACTCGTGCAGGATGGTTTCGTCATTCGTGATTTCTAGAAGCTGCATGACTACTACCACTGCTGCTAAAATATGTTTATCTATGTCAGAGTCTGTCTGTTTGTGTGTTGTGCTTCCTATTTCTCTCGAATAAAGCCTCGATATGTATGGGCTACTCCTCCTCCCAGTGTTTCTACCCTTGTTTGCTTGGAATAATAATAATCTATTTCTATAATTATATAAGTATCTTTAGATCTTTAAATTTGTATAAATTAATCATGTCACTGCGGTTAAATAGAGCAATGAATGAATTCAAAATCACACATAATGAACAATTGTCACACACTATTTTAATATTCAAATCATTCCTAATTAATATTCCTAAACATAAACTTTGGCAAATAATTTTTTTTGGGGGACTAAACAATTATTGCATGATGGGGGCTATTTGCACCCAACTTTTTTCCATTCACACTCCACAAACCCAAAAACATTTCTCGTCCCTAAACACCCAACGCACCAACCCTATTACCATTTTCTCATTTCCCCCTCTCCTCACCTTCTCTATTTATTCTCTCACCTCTCCATCTTCATCACAACAAGATGCTTAAGAGGATGACTTGGCAACCAGCCTTGTGCAGCAATACCGACAGCCCCAGATGCAACAAGTATCCTCGATCACTACAACACGTGCGCCGCTTAAGCCCCAACAACTGATTATCCTTGGTCTTCTCATTGGGGAAGCTGGTGGTTGCAATGACTATCAATATATATATATATAAATGGGTTTATTGTTGCACGCATATATTAGAATAAGGAAAATTAATTAGTCCACCCAACTATTCTACTGATGATCCATAAATGGTAGGTTTGGCACAACATCTGAAATCCACTAGAGAACCCCATCGATCGCGGATTCCCCTTGAATGGATGGAACTGTTGCTAAGGCTCTAAGGCATTCGCGATTGGCTCTCACCATCTTACCTATCCTTGATTGTTGAACCCAGCGGATAGGCGGTCTTCTGCAAATCTGGGATCTCTCATTCCATTTGGATAAACGGTTTACAACACTCGAATGGTAGTCAGGTGATCTTTGCCTTGTTGTCACTCGGCTTAAGCTTCTCAATCAATCCTCCTCAGTAGTTCAATGGTAGAGGAGCGAAAGTGGCCGGCGGCGGTGTAGAGCTATAAGGAGCGAAGCTCACACACACCTCTTTTTAGCCGGATCCACAATTAGTATGGTGAAGGCGTCACTTCCTGATGGAGGGCGGGATCACATTCTATTGGCGCAATTAGGGTGATGAGTGTTAATTACGTATATTTTGTGTATATTATTGACTTGATTGTTAGCTCTATTATAGGGATAATTCTTTCCTTATAGGGATAAGATCGTTATGTGATATTGGTGTATCCCTACAATCATGTAACCAGTTACCTATATAATGCTGTGTACTTAATATAGAAAATACAACATTGAAATCTGTTCCTAGCATCTCTCTTGTATCTCTGTGTCCTTTTCTTCATGGTATCAGAGGTGGTTGGTTCTTCTTTCCTGTTGTTTTTACTAGATTAATTATTGATGGCTGAAAAAACTACATCCGATGACGTCAATGGAGTCGAGAGCTTCAATGGGGCTGAAATCTACTCAGCGTTTATGTTCCGTTCAATTGAACGAGTTTAATTATCTTCCTTGGTCGAGAGCTATTTCGTTGGCTCTTGGTGGACGATCGAAACTTACGTTTCTTGACAAGACTCATGTTGTTCCTGCTAAAACATCGACTCAGTATACGGCTTGGTCCGCTAATGATCAAATGGTTCAATCATGGGTACTCAACACCATGGAACCACAAATTGCTGAGATATTCAGCTATTCTGAATCCGCTGCAGACTTGTGGGAGGCTGTCAAAGAAATGTATGGTAATCAAAATAATGCTGCTCGTATTTTTGAACTCAAGAGAGCTATTGCTTGTTTGCAACAAGAAGGTAAACCTTTTGTTCAATTTCTTGGTAGCATGAAAAGTATGTGGAATGAACTGACTCTTTATCGTCCTCATACTGTTGATTCTGCTATTTTATTAAAACGCACCGAGGAAGACAAAATTTTCCAGCTTTTAGCCAATTTGGCTCCCGAATATGAAGATCTTCGTAGTCGTGTATTGATGAATTCTGAGCTTCCTTCTTTTGCCAATGTTTGTGCAACTATTCAACGGGAAGAAACTCGAAGAACGGTGATGAAAGTTAGCACTGGAACTAATCTGGCTGATGTTCGTGCTTATGCTCTTAACCCACGGCGACCTGAATATAAGGGGAAGCGACCCGATCTTAAGTGTAACCACTGCAGCAATATTGGGCACACAGTTAATCGCTGTTGGGTTCTTCATCCTGAATTGAAGCCCAAGTTTTCACGTGACAATAAGGGAAATCAGAAGCGTGTTTTCTCTTCGGGTTCTAGTGTGGCCAATGTTGTTTCATCATTCCCAGCAGATAGCTTACCTCAGTTCACCTCTAATCCCATTGCTTTGGTCAATGATTTTGCTGCCTACTTGCAGTCTAAAAATAGTGGACCCGATGTGCTTGAAGGGGCAAATTCATCTGCTCTTCTCAGCCAGTTTGCTGGGTTTCTTGCCGAAGACAAAAAGCTTGCCTCGGAGGATATTTCAGGTATTCTCAATGCTTTCTCGCGTGCTCTTAATGTTAGTAATATGCTTGACTGTTGGGTTATAGATTCCGGTGCCACTGATCATGTAACTAACAATCAAAATAGCTTGACAAACTTCACAATTTTTTCTCCCCCGTCCAAAATTGCAGTTGCCAACGGTAAGGATGTTCTTGTTGCTGGACATGGGAAAATTAATTTACTTTCTAAATCCATTTTTTCCCCTGCTTTATATGTTCCATCCTTTCCATTTAAATTACTCTCAGTTGGAAAATTAACGGCTTCTTTAAATTGTCGTGCTATTTTTTCCTCCTCTAATGTTGTGTTTCAGGATCTTGCAACCCAGAAGACGCTTGGTGAAGGGTTCTTTTATCAGGGTCTATATTACCTTCCTAAAGATGGTCATTTATCCAAGGAATTTCAAGCTTTCGCATCCTCCAGCCACCATCTATGGCATTCACGATTGGCTCATCCTTCCGAGCCGATTTTATCTAAACTTTTTCCAGTTTCTAATAAACATGTCATCACTTGTGATGTATGTCATTTGTCTAAGTCTACGCGTCTGCCTTTTCCTTCATCTAATTCTCGTGCAACTAAAATATTTGATTTGATACACTCTGATGTATGGGGTCCCGTTCTTGAGTCATTCGATGGTTATAAATATTTCGTTACTTTTGTCGATGATTATTCTCGCTTTACATGGTTATATCTTCTCAAAGCCAAAAGTGATGTTGCATGTGTTTTTCAAGATTTTAATAATCTTATCAACACTCAATTCTCTACTAAAATCAAAGTTATTCGTTCAGATAATGGCACTGAGTTTATAACTAACGTCATGTCAAATTACTTGAGCATGCATGGCATTATTCATGAAACAAGTTGTGTAGGCACCCCACAACAAAATGGCATCGCAGAGAGAAAAAATCGGGATTTATTGGAGAAGACACGTGCTTTAATGTTGCACATGAATATTCCAAAAAAGTTTTGGTCTCAAGGTGTATCCACTGCAGCTTATCTAATTAATCGACTACCAAGTCGTGTTTTGAATTTTAACATTCCATTTGAGTTTTTGACAGGCAAGCTCTTGAGCCTTTCTCATCTCAAAGTGTTTGGTTGTGTTTGCTATGTCCATATTCCATCCCATCAGCGTGATAAACTTGATGCAAGAGCAATTAAGTGTGTTTTCTTAGGCTACTCATCCACCAAGAAGGGATACAAATGTTATGATCCGGTCTCGCACAAGCTGTTTGTGACCCGCGATGTTCGTTTTGATGAAACTGTTCCATTTTTTTCTCAACAGCATATCATCAGTCCGGGGGAGTATGATAGGTTCCCTTTTATATTTCCCTTGCCAGATGTATCTATGGAAGCTTCTATGGATAATTCTCCTCATTCTCCTATAGGTGCTGCACATGCACCCGTGGCCAATAATTCACCTGTGGATACTACCCTTGTAGACAATAGCTCCTCAGATGCACCTATGGAGACAAGTTCCGCAGCTGTACCCGTTGACAGTACTGCTTCACAAGCACCCTTAGACAACAGTAACAGTCCCTCACAGGCTATTGAGGCCATCAGTTCTATGCCGATTATTAATGCACCTTCACAGGTTGCAGAAGGTTCTTCGAGACCTAGTCGTACTCGGCGTCCACCAACCAGATTTACAGATTATGTGGTTCACTCGGCACGTCATTCACTAGCTGATGTTCTTGATTATCATAATATATCTGCTGCGCATACTGCATTTCTCAGCAACATCTCTAGTTCCATTGAGCCCCAAAATTTTCATGAAGCTAACAAACATAAAGTATGGCAACAGGCTATGAATGATGAGTTACAAGCTCTTCACACAAATCAGACATGGAGTGTTGTTCCCTTACCCAAAGATAAGCAAGTTGTAGGCAGTCGATGGGTATACAAGATAAAGTTCAAATCCGATGGCTCTATTGAGAGGCATAAAGCCCGGTTGGTGGCTCAAGGTTTTACGCAAACCTATGGGGTTGATTATAAAGAAACTTTCGCTCCTGTGGCCAAGATGACTACAGTGCGTACTCTTCTTTCTGTAGCCATAAATAGTGGCTGGTCCATGTCTCAAATGGATGTCAAAAATGCATTTTTGCATGGTGATCTCGAAGAAGAGGTTTATATGCGACTTCCTCCAGGTCATCCTCAAAGTAATGATTCAAGGTTGGTTTGCAAATTGCATAAATCTCTTTATGGATTAAAGCAATCCCCCCGGGCTTGGTATGCCAAACTAAGTCATGTTCTTGAAGATATTGGATTTCAGCGGAGCAATGCGGATCATTCATTGTTTGTTCGTACTAAAGCTGGTGAACGGTTGGTAGTCTTAATATATGTGGATGATCTTATTGTTACTGGTAGTCATGAGACTGCTATTAAGAATCTCAAAGCTGTTCTTCATCAACGCTTTGCCATTAAAGACCTTGGTGCTCTGAAATATTTTCTGGGTATTGAAATGGCCACATCCAAGAAAGGTCTCTTCTTGAATCAAAGGAAGTATATCATGGATTTATTACGAGATTCTAATATGCTCCAGTGTAAGCCTGCCATTACACCTTTAGACAGCAAACTTCGACTCCGGATTGGTGGAAAACCTCTTCCTTCGGCTCAAGATTATCAACGCTTGGTTGGTAAGCTTATTTATCTTACCATCACAAGGCCTGACATTAGTCATGCAGTTAGTCTGGTTAGCCAGTTTATGCATTCCCCAACTGAAGAGCACATGTTTATTGTCAAACGAATTCTTCGGTATCTCAAAGGCTCAATTGGTCGAGGCATTCTTATGCAAAACAATGGAAATTTTCAAATTCTTGGTTACACCGATGCGGACTGGGCAGGTAATGCTTTGGATCGAAAATCCACAACTGGATATTGTGTTTTTGTTGGTGGTAATTTGGTCTCTTGGAAGAGCAAAAAGCAAATGGTGGTCGCACGATCTAGTGCCGAAGCGGAATATCGTGCCATGGCATCAACGACGGCAGAATTAATTTGGCTACGAGCATTGCTTGGTGACTTGGGTATTTCCCACTCACAACCTATATCACTCTGTTGTGATAATCAGGCCGCAATGCATGTTGCTTCCAACCCCGTTTTTCATGAACGAACGAAACACATCGAAGTGGATTGCCACTATATTCGACAACATGTTCAAACTCAAGTTATTGTTCCCAAGTATACCCGCAGTCAAGAACAGCTTGCTGACATTTTTACAAAGGCACTGCCTTCGTTGCAATTTCGACATATTCTATCCAAGCTTGGCTCAATCAATCTTCTTGATCCAGCTTGAGGGGGCGTATTGGCGCAATTAGGGTGATGAGTGTTAATTACGTATATTTTGTGTATATTATTGACTTGATTGTTAGCTCTATTATAGGGATAATTCTTTCCTTATAGGGATAAGATCGTTATGTGATATTGGTGTATCCCTACAATCATGTAACCAGTTACCTATATAATGCTGTGTACTTAATATAGAAAATACAACATTGAAATCTATTCCTAGCATCTCTCTTGTATCTCTGTGTCCTTTTCTTCACATTCACTTGCTTGCCGCCCGGCTACATAGTAAGAAAGTGGAAAGTATGCCCGCACCATAACCACACGGGAGGGTAACGAGATTCAACTGGATGGTCACGCTTCTTCGAGAACGGATTTTCCCTAAAGTGGAAAGCTGGTTCTTTGAGCCCAAAAGATTCTTTTCCTCTTCCTCAAATCGATGTTCTGGTGGACAACACCACTGGACATTGGATGCTGCCCTTTATGGATGCTTTCTCTTGATATAACCGGATCAAGATGGCCGAGGAAAACCGAGAGAAAACGGCATTTATCACCATATCGGATAGGAGGGCGCGTTCTATTACAAGGTGATGCTTTTTGGTCTAAAGAATGTCGGGGCGACGTACCAGCGAGCCATGACTGCGCTCATTCATGATATGATTCACAAGGAAATGGAGGCCTATGTCGATGAAATGATCGCCAAGTCTTGGGCTGAAGAAGACCGTACCTTGGGGGACATACTATGTAGTAGTAAAGCCTTTCGGTCTCAAACCGGGGCAACAACTCATAAGGGCTAGCGCCGCTATAGCCCCAACAACTGATTATCCTCGGTCTTCTCGTTGGGGAGCTGGTGGTTGTTCCCAAGCGCAATGACTATCAATATATATATATATATATATCACTTTGAAATGTATGTTTAAAAATAATCGAGCTGATCCTTAAGAACATCAGGTCTTTCATTGGGATGGTGTCATTATTCAAAATTGTGTAAATGGACCCTTATTCAACTTGTGTGTGCAAGAACCATCCCGCATTCTATTTGCGTCTTTGACTTAAGCTCTTGTCTTAATTGCTACTATTGTAAAAACTCTTTCATTTTCATGGGTAGATGAGTTCTCCTCATTCTAACGGACTAAACACACCTTATATTATTAATAGCTAAGATTAAGCCGCTAAATATTGGGGTGCACTACAAAACGGTCATCTTAAAAAACTGTTCCAAAAATAGTACTTCTCTCTACCATTAGATTCAATCTTTTAATCTCCGTCATTATTTTATGTTATTTTTGCGTAAATATCTATCTTACCCCCACTAATAATTTGATATTATTTGTCTCACTATAATAAATTCATGAATTATGGACGAAATTTTTTTCGGCAATCCTAAAAATCCGTCAATAATGTTGATTACCGAACGAAAATTTGTGTCATTAAAACCCTCTTAGGTAATCTAAAAACTGATGGGAAAAATTTTGTTGATAAATTTTTTTCATCGGTAAATAACGACATAAATTTTGTCAATAATCCGTTGACAAAAAATAAAAAATTAAATTTCCTCTGTTATTATTTTTAAATTCATCGGCAACAAAATAAAAAATAAAAAATTTATGTCCGCAAAAAATAATAAAAAATTGTTGTAATCGTTCTGTTATTTTTTTTTTGTAGTAAGCTAAATTTTCATACCTACTTTTGTCATATCTTTTTCATAATGAATTTTAAAATCAAAATAACAAATCATTTGTATATGTTGAATGAGTCAACGTTCACGTGTCGTGTATTAGAATGAACTGTACTGTGTCTAACTTGCAGAGTCATTGTTTCTACTATATTGATACCGTTGTTGCTAAATCTAACAATATTAGGGAAGATGAAGCAGGAACTCAAGGGGGCATGTCTTATAAAGCCATGTCTGTTACTTGCACTTACAGAATTATAGTCCGTGCTTATTCATACACACCGTGAAGGACTATTGCGGACTCGTTATGGGAGGAGGAAGAAGATGTTGTGACCGATGACCCAGAGGGAGAAGCTGAAGCTGGGTTATGCAACTGAAATCAGATCTCGTGCGTTTGATATATATATCCAGTGCTTAACAAGTAACAAAATTCTGCATAAGATCCAGATGTGGGATTTGTGAACACAACTTGTTGGGTAATACACCATTACTTAAGGTTGTGCGATTGTCGACTTTCTGGTTCATATGTTTGTCTTAGAAAATTCTTAGGATACACTACCCAAGATTCCTCTGATAAGAAAAGATTTTGGGCTAGACCAATGTCAAGGTCATTGCTTAGGAAAGTCAGAATTAGAAGAGCTGGACCAAGGTCTCTTGATTGACAACGTTAATCCTTTAAATTATGTGATTGCATATTGGAATTGTGTGACTAAGTTATATTAGAAGAACAAAACCAACCCGAGTTGACTCATATAAATTAAGTCAACTTAAACTTACCATTGACAATCTGAATTTTCTGCATTTTAATTTAATTATTGTTATATAGCTTGTTTGGTAATTGAAATAGTCCCTGTGGATACGATCTCATTCACTCTTATATTGTTCTACGACACGTATACTTGCGGATTGGGTAAGACTCGTCTTTATTTTATATTGCAAGTTTACTTAAGATATTTTATATCGACCATTTGTTCACTTTCCCTACGACTCAAACATGTTTTCTTTTTTTTAGTAGTCGTTTATTTAATCATTAAGTACATCATTCGACATAACTCGTCTCTATGGGATCGATATCATATCTACACTTTTTGTGCTACATAGTACACTTGTGCACTTGCGAGTATTTTTGCATCAAATACCCTTGTAAAAGAAGACCAAAAGAGATGAAAAAAACATTACATTTTCAGAAAAATATAAATGAAGAAAAAACCTAGTTCCCCCATAATGATACCTTGGTGGTAGAGTCAATCATTGAAAACTTTACTGTAAAGAAGATGCTAGTGAATAATGGCAGTGTTGTTGACATCCTCTTTTACTATGTATTCGAACATATGAAATCAAACTTGGAAGAGTAGATGGATTCAGACATATGATCCATTTACTATGTATTCAGACATATCCCAAACTTGGACATTTGTTGAAAAGCCAAAAAAATCAGAAGATTATGGGTAGCAAGTTGATTTTCAAATTGAAAGAAGGCATTGCAGGGTCAGACAAGCCATGATATAAGGCGCAACTTGTTGCTAAGGAGTTCATGCAGTGAATAGAAATTGACTACAATGAAATTTATTTGTCGATGGTGAAATGTACATCTATTCGGGATAGTTATCACTTAATGAGATCCCTAACATTATGTTGTTTAAAAAGAGTGGATATATCTAACTGCAGTAACAAGATTAATTGATACAAACAAAAAATGGAAAAGAGGGAGGGGGAAACCCCGCACAAACACAATACACAAACGATTACATAGTATCCCTCATGACCTTCTAGGTCACACAATTATAATCATACAAATTTGAAGATACATACATACATATAATTATAGAAATATATAATTATTAATTATTAGTATTAGTGTTTCTTATTCTTCCAAGCTTTAGTAAAAGCAAACAACAGTAGCTTCAATGACCTTCCCGGGAAAGCTAAAGGTTCTCTAAAGCTAGATCAAATGAGTGTCCCGGTGCTGAGATGGAAGAACTAGTCTTTTTCTTTGTTCAATTTTTGCTTTCCTGTTCGTCTTGTTGTATTTTTGCTCTTGCTGTTTCCTTCCTTTTTGCTTGGGTTAGGTTTATGTCCCCCCATTGTGAACCCCCGAAGAAGGGTTTTTCTTCTTCTTCCATGATATAATATTAGTCTGTTTAAAAAAAGAAGAAGCAAACAACAGTAGAAACACAAAACTAGGAGGAGTAGGAGTAGCCCATACATACATATGTATATACATCAAGCCTTTATTCTAGAGAAACAAGAAGCACGACACAGAGAGATAGACTCTGACATAAATAAAAATATTTTAGCTTCTAGCTAGAAGTCAAGACACCATCTTGCACGAGTCATTGTGGAGAATTAGAAAATCAGAAGGAAAAAACATTTAAAGAACTTAATAAAAGGGAAAAAAGATAAGAGAGGACCAAACTTACAGACGTCTCCGTCTTCCAAAGTTGGCTCGGAGCACCAGTCCATGGAGAGACGACAACTGTGGTGCCGTTCCCGATATTACTCGGATTTCCGGCACTTAAATTACGTCCAATATCAACAGACGGCCTCAGCTGATTGTAGCTGGCAATAGGACTAGCAACGGATGTCCATAATTGGTTTTTATCTGATTTATCAAAATCAACCACCTGCACCTGCAAACACAATTTTAACCATAAGACATGGTCTTTTTTATTTGTATGGCCTGTTAAATAGTAAATATAATATGGGTTTGTTGTTGCATCATGTATTAGAATAAGGAAAATTTATTAGTTCACCCATGGAAATGATCTAGCTAGCTGATCCTGCAATGTATTATTGAAATATATAAATAAAATATGGGTTTGTTGTTGCATCATGTATTAGAATAAGGAAAATTTATTAGTCCACCCATGAAAATGAATTAGCTAGTTGATCCTGCAATTTATTATTGATATATATAAATATAATATGGGTTTGTGGTTGCAACATGTATTAGAATAAGAAAAATTAATTAGTCCACCCATGAAAATGAACTAGCTAGTTGATCCTACAATGTATTATTGATGAGTATGGTTTGTAATTTATATGATTTATTTTATCATTGAAGAAATATTTGAGATATTCTCAATCCTTTACTTGTCACCTTCTGTACCTAATTTTAATTCTTTTCACATTAGTCATAAAAAAGATAAACCATCGAACTCATAATAGATCCACCTCCCATGATACGCCTATTTATAGACCCTCATTCCTCCTAAACATTCACGGCACTACTTACAGTACTGTTTCTGTTTCTGTTTCTGTTTGGATTTCGATTTCGATAGAAAGTGTACATTTTCTCCTCTCTCTCTGCTTTGCGTTATATATTCTTCCTTCTACTCTTAGTTGCTATAAAGATTGGATTTTAATAAATTAAGATACAAACTCTACATCTCCTTTTAGGTTACCATGACTGGGTGTTTGGAAGATGCTGAGGTGCGGTGCTTGGTTAAGGTTAACCGAAATTTCCGTCTCACCATAATTGATGGCAATGCGGTTTTTGCTGACGCTGATCCAAATGATCCAAATCAGGTCTGCATTTTCAGTATTTCTGAAGTAGCTAAATTAATGATGGCTGGATTTTAGGCCTAACACAGACGTACGTACATGGAAAAAAATATTGCTATTGCAGATTTGGATCAAAAAGAATGCTGGGAATGCTTTTGCTCTGACTAATGAATTTAATGGCGAGACCGTGGCCCTTAAATTTGTTGGAGTCGATAAGACTGTAAGAACTCTACAACGTCTTACCATTCGACCGGCCATGATAATTAAAAAGACCAATTTTTATAGTTAAGAGTTGTGTTTGCAGGTGAAGCTGGATCCATTTAATATAAATGATACGGCCCAGTTATGGAAAAATGGGACTACAGTTGACGGCTACACTCCTGTGAGGCCTCTTAATGACCCTGGACGTAATTTAAGTGCTGATGAAAGTGTGCCTCCTTTCGGGAAGGGCACCAAAGCTGTGGTTGCTGCAAAATGGAATGGTCATGGACACCAATTTTGGAAGATGGAGCCAGTCCCCCCTTGCTGTAAGTTTGGTCCTCTCTATCTTTTTTTCCTTTATCATCTCATACATTTTTTTCTTCTTCTTTTGATTCTCGTCTCCACAATGACTCGTGCAGGATGGTTTCGTCGTTCGTGACTTCTAGAAGCTGCATGACCACTGCTACTGCTACTAAAATATTTTTATTTATGCCAGAGTCTGTCTCTTCGTGTCTTGTGCTTCCTATTTATCTACAATAAAGCCCCGATATGTAAGGGCTACTCCTCCTCCCAGTGTTTCTACCGTCGTTTGCTTGTACTACGACTTGGAATAATAATATCTCAAAAGTTTCCCAATAGAGACATTATTTATAAATTTAAATTTTGAATCCTGAATTTGACTCTAAATCTTGTGGTGTAGATGCTGCCACATTATTTATAAATTTAGTTTGCGTGTATCATGGTCTGGTCTGATCCCCTTTTAAGATTCTCATCCAATAAGATTCTCTAAAAATTTGGAATAATATCCTTCCATTGTAAGATTCTCATCCTATAAGACAAGAATGGATGGAGAATGCACTATCGATATGAGATTGTAGCTTGATACACAGAGGGTTCCCACTATTTCAAATATAGATTCCTGTATGTTTTTTTTAAATAATGGAATTCAAGTTCTTGAATCCAATGTTGTTCTTTTGCCACAGGGCTTATGCCAACCAAAATCAAAGGAGGGAAAGGAGATGCTTATTGTGTTGCAAAGTATGGCCAAAAATGGGTTCAAAACTTGCACTGTTGTGGGCAGGTTGTCTTTAAAATGGAATGAGCAGTACACTTGGTAGGTTGGGAAGAATGTATATTGAATTTGCAGTACACTTTTATATTGAGTTTCGCAGGTTGGGAAGAATGTATATTGAGCAGTACGCTTGTATATTGAGTTTGCAGATTGGGAAGAATATTGAGTTTGCTTTAAATCCTGGTAGGAGGTGTTGTTATGATATCAAGCATAGAAAGCCTTTTCAAGTTGTATTCATCTAAACGGATCTTGAATTTGAACCTTGTGGACCTTTGTAAGGCTAGCAAACTGCAGCTGCGTTTGGTCAATAATACATGTTATAATGGAGTCAGCAGAAAGAAAGTTATCTTCATACCTTCCTTTGTTTCTGGTCAGCCATAAATTCCAACAGATTAGAACAGGAATCATGGTCACTAAAGAACCCAAAACATGATTTTTCTTCCTAAATCTCCACCATTCAGCTAGCAGTAAATGAATTCCAACAGATTTTAAATTTAAACCAAAGATTTTGCAAAAGAAAGACCAAACCTGCACAGCTGTAGGACTTTCCACAAAAACATGATGAGCACCTTCAGATTTATTAGAAGCACAACATTGGCATTTAGAAGCTAAACTAAAACCTTTTGTTTTGAGGTTATTATCCAAAGGTAGTCTATTGTGCAATAATTTCCACATAAAAATAGATATTTTAGTGGGAATTATCTGGTTCCATATTGAGTCAAACATAGGATTGTAGGAGTTGCTATTTCTAAATATGTGCCAAGCAGATTTGACAGAGAAAATTCCATTAACATTTGGAGTCCATATCAACATATCAGGACTATCAGTCAAAGAGATGTTTTCTTTAGTAATAATATGAACAATAAAGTCAGGGACCAATTTTCTCAATTTATCAACATCCCAAGTGTTGTTCCTAATGAAACTATTTAGGAGAGAAGGCCGTTGAGGATTAATTGAGATAATGTTGGCTATTGGCCCACCATTCATCCAATTGTCTCTCCAGATATTAATCCTCCCATCACCTATGATAAACCTAGACTTATCTTCCATCATGTCTCTCACATTACATAGTCTTTTCCAGGTTGGAGACCCTGAAGAAGAAGCAATAGCAGGGTGGTCTTTTTTTGCAATAATTTTGGAACATGAATTTTGCCCAAATTGAATCTAATTTTCTGAATTTCCACCATAGTTTGCCTTCAAGGGCTTTGACAGTTTCAGAAAATTTTCTAATACCTAATCCTCCTTCATTGAAAGGTCTAGTTGTTTTTTCCCAGGAAATCCAATGCAATCTTTTACCAAATTCAGAACAACCCCAAAAGAAATCAGCACATAAAGAATCCAACTGAAGCATAATTTTTTTTGGAGGGCCTAAGACAGCAAAAAGGAAAGTAGGAAAAGAGGAAAGCACATGCTTAATTAGAATTAATCTCCCCCCATTAGACAACAACGAAGAACTGGCCAATTGAATAATTGAGCTTTAAATTTGTCTATGAGATTATCAAATAAACAAACTTTCTTTTTAGAATACGTCGAAGGGCAACCCAAATAAGTCATAGGAAGATTCTTGTTTTTCAAAACCAGTTTGATTTTTTAATCTTTCAATTCTAGATAGACTCGTATGCTTAGAAGATATTAAGCAACTTTTATCTTTATTCACCATTTGATCAGAGCAAAACTCATACTCAGCCATTGTTTTCATGAGAAATGTAATTGCTTTCTTAGATCCATTAGAAAAAAGTAAAATATCATCCGCATATGCAAGATGAGATATGATATCTATTTTTCTACCAGTGTAAAAACCAAAGATACAAACTCTACATCTCCTTGTAGGTTACCATGACTGATCATGAGGTGCGGTGCTTGGTTAAGGTTAACCAACATTTCCGTCTAACCATAATAGAGGGCGATGTGGTTTTTGCTGACTTTGATCCAAATGATCGAAATCAGGTCTGCATTTTCAGTATTTTTGAACTAGCTAAATTAATGATGGCTGGATTTTAGGCCTAACACAAACCTACGTACCTACATGGAATAAAATATCGCTATTGCAGATTTGGGTCCAAGAGAATGCTGGGGGAGGAGCTTTTGCTCTGACTAATGAATATAATGGCGAGACCGTGGCCATTAAATTTGTTGGAGTCGATAAGCCAGTAAGAACTCTACAACATCTTACCATTCAACCGGCCATGCAAATTTTTCTATAATTAAAAGGACCAATTTTTATAGTTAGAATTGTGTTTGCAGGTGAAGCTGGATCCATTTAATATAAATGATACGACCCAATTATGGACATATGGGACTACAGTTGGCGGCTACACTCCTGTGAGGCCTCTTAATGACATTGGACGTAATTTAAGTGCTGATGAAAGTGTGCCTCCTTTCGGGAAGGGCACCAAAGCTGTGGTTGCTGCAAAATGGACTGGTCATGGACACCAATTTTGGAAGATGGAGCCAGTCCCCCCTTGCTGTAAGTTTGGTCCTCTCTATCTTTTTTTCCTTTATCATCTCTTACATTTTTTTCCTTCTTCTTTTGATTCTCTTCTCCACAATGACTCGTGCAGGATGGTTTCGTCATTCGTGATTTCTAGAAGCTGCATGACTACTACCACTGCTGCTAAAATATGTTTATCTATGTCAGAGTCTGTCTGTTTGTGTGTTGTGCTTCCTATTTCTCTCGAATAAAGCCTCGATATGTATGGGCTACTCCTCCTCCCAGTGTTTCTACCCTTGTTTGCTTGGAATAATAATAATCTATTTCTATAATTATATAAGTATCTTTAGATCTTTAAATTTGTATAAATTAATCATGTCACTGCGGTTAAATAGAGCAATGAATGAATTCAAAATCACACATAATGAACAATTGTCACACACTATTTTAATATTCAAATCATTCCTAATTAATATTCCTAAACATAAACTTTGGCAAATAATTTTTTTTGGGGGACTAAACAATTATTGCATGATGGGGGCTATTTGCACCCAACTTTTTTCCATTCACACTCCACAAACCCAAAAACATTTCTCGTCCCTAAACACCCAACGCACCAACCCTATTACCATTTTCTCATTTCCCCCTCTCCTCACCTTCTCTATTTATTCTCTCACCTCTCCATCTTCATCACAACAAGATGCTTAAGAGGATGACTTGGCAACCAGCCTTGTGCAGCAATACCGACAGCCCCAGATGCAACAAGTATCCTCGATCACTACAACACGTGCGCCGCTTAAGCCCCAACAACTGATTATCCTTGGTCTTCTCATTGGGGAAGCTGGTGGTTGCAATGACTATCAATATATATATATATAAATGGGTTTATTGTTGCACGCATATATTAGAATAAGGAAAATTAATTAGTCCACCCAACTATTCTACTGATGATCCATAAATGGTAGGTTTGGCACAACATCTGAAATCCACTAGAGAACCCCATCGATCGCGGATTCCCCTTGAATGGATGGAACTGTTGCTAAGGCTCTAAGGCATTCGCGATTGGCTCTCACCATCTTACCTATCCTTGATTGTTGAACCCAGCGGATAGGCGGTCTTCTGCAAATCTGGGATCTCTCATTCCATTTGGATAAACGGTTTACAACACTCGAATGGTAGTCAGGTGATCTTTGCCTTGTTGTCACTCGGCTTAAGCTTCTCAATCAATCCTCCTCAGTAGTTCAATGGTAGAGGAGCGAAAGTGGCCGGCGGCGGTGTAGAGCTATAAGGAGCGAAGCTCACACACACCTCTTTTTAGCCGGATCCACAATTAGTATGGTGAAGGCGTCACTTCCTGATGGAGGGCGGGATCACATTCTATTGGCGCAATTAGGGTGATGAGTGTTAATTACGTATATTTTGTGTATATTATTGACTTGATTGTTAGCTCTATTATAGGGATAATTCTTTCCTTATAGGGATAAGATCGTTATGTGATATTGGTGTATCCCTACAATCATGTAACCAGTTACCTATATAATGCTGTGTACTTAATATAGAAAATACAACATTGAAATCTGTTCCTAGCATCTCTCTTGTATCTCTGTGTCCTTTTCTTCATGGTATCAGAGGTGGTTGGTTCTTCTTTCCTGTTGTTTTTACTAGATTAATTATTGATGGCTGAAAAAACTACATCCGATGACGTCAATGGAGTCGAGAGCTTCAATGGGGCTGAAATCTACTCAGCGTTTATGTTCCGTTCAATTGAACGAGTTTAATTATCTTCCTTGGTCGAGAGCTATTTCGTTGGCTCTTGGTGGACGATCGAAACTTACGTTTCTTGACAAGACTCATGTTGTTCCTGCTAAAACATCGACTCAGTATACGGCTTGGTCCGCTAATGATCAAATGGTTCAATCATGGGTACTCAACACCATGGAACCACAAATTGCTGAGATATTCAGCTATTCTGAATCCGCTGCAGACTTGTGGGAGGCTGTCAAAGAAATGTATGGTAATCAAAATAATGCTGCTCGTATTTTTGAACTCAAGAGAGCTATTGCTTGTTTGCAACAAGAAGGTAAACCTTTTGTTCAATTTCTTGGTAGCATGAAAAGTATGTGGAATGAACTGACTCTTTATCGTCCTCATACTGTTGATTCTGCTATTTTATTAAAACGCACCGAGGAAGACAAAATTTTCCAGCTTTTAGCCAATTTGGCTCCCGAATATGAAGATCTTCGTAGTCGTGTATTGATGAATTCTGAGCTTCCTTCTTTTGCCAATGTTTGTGCAACTATTCAACGGGAAGAAACTCGAAGAACGGTGATGAAAGTTAGCACTGGAACTAATCTGGCTGATGTTCGTGCTTATGCTCTTAACCCACGGCGACCTGAATATAAGGGGAAGCGACCCGATCTTAAGTGTAACCACTGCAGCAATATTGGGCACACAGTTAATCGCTGTTGGGTTCTTCATCCTGAATTGAAGCCCAAGTTTTCACGTGACAATAAGGGAAATCAGAAGCGTGTTTTCTCTTCGGGTTCTAGTGTGGCCAATGTTGTTTCATCATTCCCAGCAGATAGCTTACCTCAGTTCACCTCTAATCCCATTGCTTTGGTCAATGATTTTGCTGCCTACTTGCAGTCTAAAAATAGTGGACCCGATGTGCTTGAAGGGGCAAATTCATCTGCTCTTCTCAGCCAGTTTGCTGGGTTTCTTGCCGAAGACAAAAAGCTTGCCTCGGAGGATATTTCAGGTATTCTCAATGCTTTCTCGCGTGCTCTTAATGTTAGTAATATGCTTGACTGTTGGGTTATAGATTCCGGTGCCACTGATCATGTAACTAACAATCAAAATAGCTTGACAAACTTCACAATTTTTTCTCCCCCGTCCAAAATTGCAGTTGCCAACGGTAAGGATGTTCTTGTTGCTGGACATGGGAAAATTAATTTACTTTCTAAATCCATTTTTTCCCCTGCTTTATATGTTCCATCCTTTCCATTTAAATTACTCTCAGTTGGAAAATTAACGGCTTCTTTAAATTGTCGTGCTATTTTTTCCTCCTCTAATGTTGTGTTTCAGGATCTTGCAACCCAGAAGACGCTTGGTGAAGGGTTCTTTTATCAGGGTCTATATTACCTTCCTAAAGATGGTCATTTATCCAAGGAATTTCAAGCTTTCGCATCCTCCAGCCACCATCTATGGCATTCACGATTGGCTCATCCTTCCGAGCCGATTTTATCTAAACTTTTTCCAGTTTCTAATAAACATGTCATCACTTGTGATGTATGTCATTTGTCTAAGTCTACGCGTCTGCCTTTTCCTTCATCTAATTCTCGTGCAACTAAAATATTTGATTTGATACACTCTGATGTATGGGGTCCCGTTCTTGAGTCATTCGATGGTTATAAATATTTCGTTACTTTTGTCGATGATTATTCTCGCTTTACATGGTTATATCTTCTCAAAGCCAAAAGTGATGTTGCATGTGTTTTTCAAGATTTTAATAATCTTATCAACACTCAATTCTCTACTAAAATCAAAGTTATTCGTTCAGATAATGGCACTGAGTTTATAACTAACGTCATGTCAAATTACTTGAGCATGCATGGCATTATTCATGAAACAAGTTGTGTAGGCACCCCACAACAAAATGGCATCGCAGAGAGAAAAAATCGGGATTTATTGGAGAAGACACGTGCTTTAATGTTGCACATGAATATTCCAAAAAAGTTTTGGTCTCAAGGTGTATCCACTGCAGCTTATCTAATTAATCGACTACCAAGTCGTGTTTTGAATTTTAACATTCCATTTGAGTTTTTGACAGGCAAGCTCTTGAGCCTTTCTCATCTCAAAGTGTTTGGTTGTGTTTGCTATGTCCATATTCCATCCCATCAGCGTGATAAACTTGATGCAAGAGCAATTAAGTGTGTTTTCTTAGGCTACTCATCCACCAAGAAGGGATACAAATGTTATGATCCGGTCTCGCACAAGCTGTTTGTGACCCGCGATGTTCGTTTTGATGAAACTGTTCCATTTTTTTCTCAACAGCATATCATCAGTCCGGGGGAGTATGATAGGTTCCCTTTTATATTTCCCTTGCCAGATGTATCTATGGAAGCTTCTATGGATAATTCTCCTCATTCTCCTATAGGTGCTGCACATGCACCCGTGGCCAATAATTCACCTGTGGATACTACCCTTGTAGACAATAGCTCCTCAGATGCACCTATGGAGACAAGTTCCGCAGCTGTACCCGTTGACAGTACTGCTTCACAAGCACCCTTAGACAACAGTAACAGTCCCTCACAGGCTATTGAGGCCATCAGTTCTATGCCGATTATTAATGCACCTTCACAGGTTGCAGAAGGTTCTTCGAGACCTAGTCGTACTCGGCGTCCACCAACCAGATTTACAGATTATGTGGTTCACTCGGCACGTCATTCACTAGCTGATGTTCTTGATTATCATAATATATCTGCTGCGCATACTGCATTTCTCAGCAACATCTCTAGTTCCATTGAGCCCCAAAATTTTCATGAAGCTAACAAACATAAAGTATGGCAACAGGCTATGAATGATGAGTTACAAGCTCTTCACACAAATCAGACATGGAGTGTTGTTCCCTTACCCAAAGATAAGCAAGTTGTAGGCAGTCGATGGGTATACAAGATAAAGTTCAAATCCGATGGCTCTATTGAGAGGCATAAAGCCCGGTTGGTGGCTCAAGGTTTTACGCAAACCTATGGGGTTGATTATAAAGAAACTTTCGCTCCTGTGGCCAAGATGACTACAGTGCGTACTCTTCTTTCTGTAGCCATAAATAGTGGCTGGTCCATGTCTCAAATGGATGTCAAAAATGCATTTTTGCATGGTGATCTCGAAGAAGAGGTTTATATGCGACTTCCTCCAGGTCATCCTCAAAGTAATGATTCAAGGTTGGTTTGCAAATTGCATAAATCTCTTTATGGATTAAAGCAATCCCCCCGGGCTTGGTATGCCAAACTAAGTCATGTTCTTGAAGATATTGGATTTCAGCGGAGCAATGCGGATCATTCATTGTTTGTTCGTACTAAAGCTGGTGAACGGTTGGTAGTCTTAATATATGTGGATGATCTTATTGTTACTGGTAGTCATGAGACTGCTATTAAGAATCTCAAAGCTGTTCTTCATCAACGCTTTGCCATTAAAGACCTTGGTGCTCTGAAATATTTTCTGGGTATTGAAATGGCCACATCCAAGAAAGGTCTCTTCTTGAATCAAAGGAAGTATATCATGGATTTATTACGAGATTCTAATATGCTCCAGTGTAAGCCTGCCATTACACCTTTAGACAGCAAACTTCGACTCCGGATTGGTGGAAAACCTCTTCCTTCGGCTCAAGATTATCAACGCTTGGTTGGTAAGCTTATTTATCTTACCATCACAAGGCCTGACATTAGTCATGCAGTTAGTCTGGTTAGCCAGTTTATGCATTCCCCAACTGAAGAGCACATGTTTATTGTCAAACGAATTCTTCGGTATCTCAAAGGCTCAATTGGTCGAGGCATTCTTATGCAAAACAATGGAAATTTTCAAATTCTTGGTTACACCGATGCGGACTGGGCAGGTAATGCTTTGGATCGAAAATCCACAACTGGATATTGTGTTTTTGTTGGTGGTAATTTGGTCTCTTGGAAGAGCAAAAAGCAAATGGTGGTCGCACGATCTAGTGCCGAAGCGGAATATCGTGCCATGGCATCAACGACGGCAGAATTAATTTGGCTACGAGCATTGCTTGGTGACTTGGGTATTTCCCACTCACAACCTATATCACTCTGTTGTGATAATCAGGCCGCAATGCATGTTGCTTCCAACCCCGTTTTTCATGAACGAACGAAACACATCGAAGTGGATTGCCACTATATTCGACAACATGTTCAAACTCAAGTTATTGTTCCCAAGTATACCCGCAGTCAAGAACAGCTTGCTGACATTTTTACAAAGGCACTGCCTTCGTTGCAATTTCGACATATTCTATCCAAGCTTGGCTCAATCAATCTTCTTGATCCAGCTTGAGGGGGCGTATTGGCGCAATTAGGGTGATGAGTGTTAATTACGTATATTTTGTGTATATTATTGACTTGATTGTTAGCTCTATTATAGGGATAATTCTTTCCTTATAGGGATAAGATCGTTATGTGATATTGGTGTATCCCTACAATCATGTAACCAGTTACCTATATAATGCTGTGTACTTAATATAGAAAATACAACATTGAAATCTATTCCTAGCATCTCTCTTGTATCTCTGTGTCCTTTTCTTCACATTCACTTGCTTGCCGCCCGGCTACATAGTAAGAAAGTGGAAAGTATGCCCGCACCATAACCACACGGGAGGGTAACGAGATTCAACTGGATGGTCACGCTTCTTCGAGAACGGATTTTCCCTAAAGTGGAAAGCTGGTTCTTTGAGCCCAAAAGATTCTTTTCCTCTTCCTCAAATCGATGTTCTGGTGGACAACACCACTGGACATTGGATGCTGCCCTTTATGGATGCTTTCTCTTGATATAACCGGATCAAGATGGCCGAGGAAAACCGAGAGAAAACGGCATTTATCACCATATCGGATAGGAGGGCGCGTTCTATTACAAGGTGATGCTTTTTGGTCTAAAGAATGTCGGGGCGACGTACCAGCGAGCCATGACTGCGCTCATTCATGATATGATTCACAAGGAAATGGAGGCCTATGTCGATGAAATGATCGCCAAGTCTTGGGCTGAAGAAGACCGTACCTTGGGGGACATACTATGTAGTAGTAAAGCCTTTCGGTCTCAAACCGGGGCAACAACTCATAAGGGCTAGCGCCGCTATAGCCCCAACAACTGATTATCCTCGGTCTTCTCGTTGGGGAGCTGGTGGTTGTTCCCAAGCGCAATGACTATCAATATATATATATATATATATATCACTTTGAAATGTATGTTTAAAAATAATCGAGCTGATCCTTAAGAACATCAGGTCTTTCATTGGGATGGTGTCATTATTCAAAATTGTGTAAATGGACCCTTATTCAACTTGTGTGTGCAAGAACCATCCCGCATTCTATTTGCGTCTTTGACTTAAGCTCTTGTCTTAATTGCTACTATTGTAAAAACTCTTTCATTTTCATGGGTAGATGAGTTCTCCTCATTCTAACGGACTAAACACACCTTATATTATTAATAGCTAAGATTAAGCCGCTAAATATTGGGGTGCACTACAAAACGGTCATCTTAAAAAACTGTTCCAAAAATAGTACTTCTCTCTACCATTAGATTCAATCTTTTAATCTCCGTCATTATTTTATGTTATTTTTGCGTAAATATCTATCTTACCCCCACTAATAATTTGATATTATTTGTCTCACTATAATAAATTCATGAATTATGGACGAAATTTTTTTCGGCAATCCTAAAAATCCGTCAATAATGTTGATTACCGAACGAAAATTTGTGTCATTAAAACCCTCTTAGGTAATCTAAAAACTGATGGGAAAAATTTTGTTGATAAATTTTTTTCATCGGTAAATAACGACATAAATTTTGTCAATAATCCGTTGACAAAAAATAAAAAATTAAATTTCCTCTGTTATTATTTTTAAATTCATCGGCAACAAAATAAAAAATAAAAAATTTATGTCCGCAAAAAATAATAAAAAATTGTTGTAATCGTTCTGTTATTTTTTTTTTGTAGTAAGCTAAATTTTCATACCTACTTTTGTCATATCTTTTTCATAATGAATTTTAAAATCAAAATAACAAATCATTTGTATATGTTGAATGAGTCAACGTTCACGTGTCGTGTATTAGAATGAACTGTACTGTGTCTAACTTGCAGAGTCATTGTTTCTACTATATTGATACCGTTGTTGCTAAATCTAACAATATTAGGGAAGATGAAACAGGAACTCAAGGGGGCATGTCTTATAAAGCCATGTCTGTTACTTGCACTTACAGAATTATAGTCCGTGCTTATTCATACACACCGTGAAGGACTATCGCGGACTCGTTATGGGAGGAGGAAGAAGATGTTGTGACCGATGACCCAGAGGGAGAAGCTGAAGCTGGGTTATGCAACTGAAATCAGATCTCGTGCGTTTGATATATATATCCAGTGCTTAACAAGTAACAAAATTCTGCATAAGATCCAGATGTGGGATTTGTGAACACAACTTGTTGGGTAATACACCATTACTTAAGGTTGTGCGATTGTCGACTTTCTGGTTCATATGTTTGTCTTAGAAAATTCTTAGGATACACTACCCAAGATTCCTCTGATAAGAAAAGATTTTGGGCTAGACCAATGTCAAGGTCATTGCTTAGGAAAGTCAGAATTAGAAGAGCTGGACCAATGTCTCTTGATTGACAACGTCAATCCTTTAAATTATGTGATTGCATATTGGAATTGTGTGACTAAGTTATATTAGAAGAACAAAACCAACCCGAGTTGACTCATATAAATTAAGTCAACTTAAACTTACCATTGACAATCTGAATTTTCTGCATTTTAATTTAATTATTGTTATATAGCTTGTTTGGTAATTGAAACAGTCCCTGTGGATACGATCTCATTCACTCTTATATTGTTCTACGACACGTATACTTGCGGATTGGGTAAGACTCGTCTTTATTTTATATTGCAAGTTTACTTAAGATATTTTATATCGACCATTTGTTCACTTTCCCTACGACTCAAACATGTTTTCTTTTTTTTAGTAGTCGTTTATTTAATCATTAAGTACATCATTCGACATAACTCGTCTCTATGGGATCGATCTCATATCTACACTTTTTGTGCTACATAGTACACTTGTGCACTTGCGAGTATTTTTGCATCAAATACCCTTGTAAAAGAAGACCAAAAGAGATGAAAAAAACATTACATTTTCAGAAAAATATAAATGAAGAAAAAACCTAGTTCCCCCATAATGATACCTTGGTGGTAGAGTCAATCATTGAAAACTTTACTGTAAAGAAGATGCTAGTGAATAATGGCAGTGTTGTTGACATCCTCTTTTACTATGTATTCGAACATATGAAATCAAACTTGGAAGAGTAGATGGATTCAGACATATGATCCATTTACTATGTATTCAGACATATCCCAAACTTGGACATTTGTTGAAAAGCCAAAAAAATCAGAAGATTATGGGTAGCAAGTTGATTTTCAAATTGAAAGAAGGCATTGCAGGGTCAGACAAGCCATGATATAAGGCGCAACTTGTTGCTAAGGAGTTCATGCAGTGAATAGAAATTGACTACAATGAAATTTATTTGTCGATGGTGAAATGTACATCTATTCGGGATAGTTATCACTTAATGAGATCCCTAACATTATGTTGTTTAAAAAGAGTGGATATATCTAACTGCAGTAACAAGATTAATTGATACAAACAAAAAATGGAAAAGAGGGAGGGGGAAACCCCGCACAAACACAATACACAAACGATTACATAGTATCCCTCATGACCTTCTAGGTCACACAATTATAATCATACAAATTTGAAGATACATACATACATATAATTATAGAAATATATAATTATTAATTATTAGTATTAGTGTTTCTTATTCTTCCAAGCTTTAGTAAAAGCAAACAACAGTAGCTTCAATGACCTTCCCGGGAAAGCTAAAGGTTCTCTAAAGCTAGATCAAATGAGTGTCCCGGTGCTGAGATGGAAGAACTAGTCTTTTTCTTTGTTCAATTTTTGCTTTCCTGTTCGTCTTGTTGTATTTTTGCTCTTGCTGTTTCCTTCCTTTTTGCTTGGGTTAGGTTTATGTCCCCCCATTGTGAACCCCCGAAGAAGGGTTTTTCTTCTTCTTCCATGATATAATATTAGTCTGTTTAAAAAAAGAAGAAGCAAACAACAGTAGAAACACAAAACTAGGAGGAGTAGGAGTAGCCCATACATACATATGTATATACATCAAGCCTTTATTCTAGAGAAACAAGAAGCACGACACAGACAGACGTCTCCGTCTTCCAAAGTTGGCTCGGAGCACCAGTCCATGGAGAGACGACAACTGTGGTGCCGTTCCCGATATTACTCGGATTTCCGGCACTTAAATTACGTCCAATATCAACAGACGGCCTCAGCTGATTGTAGCTGGCAATAGGACTAGCAACGGATGTCCATAATTGGTTTTTATCTGATTTATCAAAATCAACCACCTGCACCTGCGAACACAATTTTAACCATAAGACATGGTCTTTTTTATTTGTATGGCCTGTTAAATAGTAAATATAATATGGGTTTGTTGTTGCATCATGTATTAGAATAAGGAAAATTTATTAGTCCACCCATGGAAATGATCTAGCTAGCTGATCCTGCAATGTATTATTGAAATATATAAATAAAATATGGGTTTGTTGTTGCATCATGTATTAGAATAAGGAAAATTTATTAGTTCACCCATGAAAATGAATTAGCTAGTTGATCCTGCAATTTATTATTGATATATATAAATATAATATGGGTTTGTGGTTGCAACATGTATTAGAATAAGAAAAATTAATTAGTCCACCCATGAAAATGAACTAGCTAGTTGATCCTACAATGTATTATTGATGAGTATGGTTTGTATAAACTAGACATCCATAGCTTTCCGTTCGTATATGGCTCATAGTCTGGTTTGTTAGGATATGTTCCCAGAATTGTTTTCTTTGCTGCAGGTTCAGACAACATTTTTTTCTAGCACGTGTAAAAATTGTTTTCTTGAGTGACAGGAAGGAGATTATTCAATGAAAACAAAAGATTGAAAGTTGTAAACTGAGCTGACAATAAAATGAAACGAAGTTACCTAGGTGGGTTGCCTCCCACCAAGCGCTATATTTATAGTCTAGGCGAGACTTAGCTCCTCCAGTAGCTAAATTAGTGAACTTGGAATCCCACTTTCCTTGCATTTTCTTGAAGTGAAAAGCTTCTTCTATGCACACCCACATCGACACCCAAAGCATGCCGTTCGTGACTCATAGTTACAAGGGCAATTGGATCCGCCAGGAAATCAGAATAACTTTTTTCCCTCTTTCCAAAAAGAACTCTCTTGTGTGGCATACTTCTAAGTGAATTCACAGACTCAACTCTGGGTGAATGCTTGAATTTTTCCACAAAATCCGCTTTAGTTGTGAGCACCTTCTCCATTGATTTCTCTTCTTTTGTTGCCTTAGAACTGAAGGTCACTAGGTCTTCATTATTTGTCATTGATATTTTACCTTCATACACATCGAGTTTCATCTTTGAAGTCTTCATGAATGGTCGGCCCAAAGTCAGAAAGGGTTCCTCTCCTTGACCTTGGCAATCCTGCATATCAAGTACTAAAAAGTCAGTTGGAAAAATTAGGCCATGTACCTTAACTAAAACATCCTCTAAAATTCCCTTCGGATATCGAATAGATCGATCGGCCAGTTGTATGACCACGGAGGTCATTTTGAGTGTGCCTACATCCAAAGATTCAAAAATAGAAAGAGGCATTAAATTAATTGATGCACCCAAATCCAATAATGCATGTTCAAAATTTTTATTGGCTATGCAACAAGGTATAGTGAAACTCCCTGGATCTTTAAGCTTTGGCGGGAACGACTTTGGCAATATGGCACTAGACTCTTCGATCAGTTGAACCACATCAATTTCATCCACTTTCTTGGATTCTATCAACTCAAAAGCTTCATTGGGTTCATCCTTTAGTTCTCTACTAATTTGTGGAGTTTTCTCTTGTGATGATGGTGGTTTCCAATTCATCCTAAGTCGACTTGGGAATGGAATACGTGGAGCGTAAGGATTCTCAGCATGATAACGATCAACTGGATCTAAATAACTAGTGTTGGGTGCACTTACAGTGCTCGAGAACTGTAAGTGCATTTTTCTCTGTCCCTTATCTGCATCCTGAATGCCCTTCTGGCGCTGGAGCGCTGGAAGGGCGTTTTCCTCTGCCACTCCTCTTGAAACTTCAACTTCTTCATTGTTCCCTGCATCAATAGCCTCATTAGCAATATCCAAATCAGTATTGATAAATTTACCTCCCTGAAGATGAATAGCCATGGCATGCTCCCAATTTTTTGGATTAATCTCAGTTTGGCTTGGAAATTTTCCAACTTCTCTCTTGCTCAATGCTTCTGCAATTTGCCCCAACTGCATCTCTAATTTTTGTTGACTGATTGCCAACTGACGAACCATATCTTCTAAAGAAGTAGAAGTGGATGCTTGAGTGGAATTATTCAATGCTTGAGGATTCTGAACATTCTGAGTGTTCCTCCAAGAGAAATTTGGATGGGACCTTTGATTTGGATGATAAAAATTTGGATTATGGTCATACCTAGCATTCTGGTTGAATGCATTCATCATGTTGGCTTGTTCTTGCACAAATTCTGGAAAATCCACCCCTTGTGGACATGCAACAGTTGGATGTCCTGGGACTGCACATATGGCGCAAAGCTCTTGTGGTACAACATGTCCATTCATAGCTAGTAGCATATCCAATTTTGTTGAAAGAGCAGCAACCTGAGAATTTTGTGACAGAATATCAGAATTTGAAATCTCAAAAGCATTGTGTCTCTTACCTCTTACTTCGGTGTGTTGAGTTTCAATGGCTAAGTTTTCAAACAGAGTATGACATTCGGTTGGAGTTTTTGTTCAGATTGATCCTCCTGCGTAGTTATTAACTGCAGCCTTGCTAGAGACTGTCAGTGCTTTGTAAAAAATACGCATCAACACCAAAATAGGTAAGGAATGATGGGGACACTGAGTTAGAAGACTATTAAACCTGTCCCATGCTTCTGAAAATGTTTCGTCATGTTGTTGTTCAAAATGCATGATCTTATCTCTCAACGCATCAGTTTTTTGTGTAGAGAAAAATTTCTCCAAAAATTTATTTTGAATTTCAGTCCATGAGTTGAGAGAACTTGACCTTAAACTATTTAACCATGATTTGGCCTTGTCCTTCAATGTATATGGGAAGATCTTCATCTTCAAGTGCTCCTCTGTGACTCCTGCAGTCAATGGCATGCTAGAAACCAAATTAAAAAGTTCACGAATATGATTTAAAGGGTCTTCAGCATTAAGACCATGAAAAGATGGCATCATATTAAAGTGAATTGATTTAAGCTCATAATTCCTAGCAGCTGTAGGGAGTGCAATGCATGAAGGAGATGGTGGAATGGTGGGGATGTCAAGATCACCCATTGTTTCCGCTGGAACAATTTCCGCCATAGTTTTGATTTCCGATAGCTTTTCTTCGTCGCTTTTAGCACCTTGTTTCTTATGCCTCAAAAGTCCTTCGATGTCGTCGATGTAAGGTAGCAAATCCTCTTTCAAAGATCGCCTCCCTTGCATACAATCTGAATTCAAAAGAAAGAAAGTTAAGCACACTTTAAGACTTAAACAAGTCCCCGGCAACGGCGCCAAAAACTTGATGTAAAAATACTTGCAAGCGCACAAGTGTACTTATGTAGCACAAAGTGTGAGTACAAGGTCGATCCCACAGGGACAAGTTTAATCGAATAATGCACTTAACTAATAAAACCAATGACAATTTAAATACAGAAAATATTTATGATTCTTTAGAACAATGAGCAAAACAAAGTTTTAACAATTATAATGAAGAAAACCTAGGGTACAACCTTACCAAGCAATCCTATTATGAGATACAAAAGTTAAGCAGTCGATAACAATTCCAATTCAAGGGTCGATTCTTCACTCAATTATGTTATTCCATTGATCGTGGCAATAACACGTATTATCGATACCAAATTAATCCTGTTTGATCGCAGTCTTTAATTTAGTAAAAATAACCCATTACGACTAGAAGAACTAAACAACCAATCAATCCCCTAAACCCGGATCAGAGCATTCGACAATTAATCTTCTTAATTCCGATTCCACCAAAATACATAAATACGGATCGTTTATGTGATTTGGCTAGATGAGTATAATAAACAACATAATTGGTGATCAAGCAACTATGTAGAAATCATACTTTAAAGCATGGTAATTAAGAACAAGAATTGAGAATTGAATCAAAAGCTCATAATATATAGATCAAATCATCTCATAACATTCATGCTTGGCTAGGTCAAACCCTAGAAATATGTTTAGTTACAAACCATAGCAACAAATATACAAGAAAAGGGAGAAGAAACCATATTGGATGAACAAGGGAAATGGAGGAAGAAGATGAAGTTGATGAAGATCAAGAACCAGCCGTCTCCCCTCTCTAGCAAGATGTGTTGGCACCCATATTTTCTATTTTTAGGCTTTATTTATAGCTCAAGTGGGTTTCCCCTAGGTTTCCCCAAGTAAAAAGACATAAAAACCTAGTCAACTAAGTTTTTGCTAATTCTGGAAATGAAAATCTGGTTCGAGTGCTGTTCTAGCGCTGGAGCGCTAGAAGTGCATTTCCTTCTGCCAAGTTATGTCATCAAAAATGCTGGAGCACTGATAGGGCGCTGAAAAGGCATGTTCTCCTGGTTCTGAAACGCTGGAGCGCTGAAAAGGCGTTTTCCTCTGATTTTTAGCCAAATATTCTCCAATTCAACCACAACTTCACTTCAACCCTCCTACATGCAAAACACACAAAATCTCAAAGTATCAACACAATCTTAACACAAAATAATGTAAATATGTACAAATATATGCATATAAATGTGGTATAAAATACACACATCAAATACCCCCACACTTATTTATTTCTCGTCCCTGAGAAAAATAACTGAATGACAGAAAATAGACAAGTTCCATGCCTCCATTAATCTCAGAAATTTAACCCACAAAATCGCATCCATAGATAATTAACAAAAATTGCACAAGAGAAGCATAGACAAAAACAGAATCAACTCACCAACACATCCATCTCAAGTACATACCAGTCACTCAGCACATAACTCTTAGCTTCAACTTCAAATCTCACCGGAATGCCACTCAGAAACAAATCACACTTGAAGTTCAGTAGAATAAAACTCTCTCATGTATGTGGATCGAATAAGATAACTGGAAAATATGAAAGTCCACAAATGATTATGACAGATGGCTAAGAAAGATATTATAATATGAGTCTCATCAACGGAAATCACTTATCAAGAATTGTGAATCATGCCTTTAATTGTACTCAAAGTCAGACCGAGCTAAGCTAAGATCAAGTAGGGCTTTTAAGCTTGTAATGTAAAGGTAAGAGGAAAGTAATATTGGTGAAGAGGGTGTTGAACAAAAGTAAGCTTGAAGAGAACCATCCAATATATCCATGTAATGCAACATCTCAACTTCTCATACCATATCTCTTAACTATATTACACTTCCATCTTTTCAAAATGGTTCACATCACTTATTCAAATTGTTTTATTTCACTGCTTTCTTCTTTCTTCTAGCCATATCAAATACCCCCACACTTGTTCTCTTTTGATATCCCAAAATATCAACTTTGACATGATTAGCAATGAGCACATATACCCAAGCGAGACCACTTCCTGTGAAACATTTTGTTCTCTCAAGCACACTAATTTATGCTAATTCCCAATGGGTTAAGAATTCTGGAAATTAAGCATGAGTCAATTGGGTATATTAAGAAAAGTTGGTGTTTAGGCTCAAAAGGAGTTCTAGCGGTAACATATATAAAAGGGTGGGCTAGAAAGGCTCAAACGATTTCAAGGAAGGCCTACTTTCATCTCTTAGATTTGACCCAATCATCATAAGAAAAACTCATCAAGGCATGAATTCACAAGGACATGTTATTGGTTTGTGATTGAAATAATCATGAGATTAGTAAGAGGAAATGAAGCACAGAAAAGTATATGAACTGAGACACATATCCCTCAAAATAAACGATAGGCTCAAATCTCACAGGGTTAAGTCTCCACAAGTATGTATGTGATGAGTGATAGTATGAAACTTTTCAATTTCATATGTCAAATGACAATTCACGTAAAGCCTAACTTCCTACTCACATAATTAAGTATCTTATCCATAGAGCAATCAAGTGATACAAAATTGATTTCATCATGGTAGAGGAACATGGAACCAAACACAACAAATATAAATCCGACTAATTTATTAACAATCCACTTTCGTAGGAACACACGATAGTACTTAGCATGTACTACAAGCCTTTAAACCTCTAGGTGTCCCTAGTAGGACGAGTTATAGTCTCGTGAGGGTTTACCAGAACGTTACCCACAAACATTCAATTTTTTTTTTTTTTGTAATAAATAAGTCAATCTTCCCCCCCACACTTGAAATATGCAATGTCCTCAGTGCATAGAATAAAGGAAAAACAGCATAAAGGGTCAAAGTTAGAGTAACACAACCTGACCGCGAAGCTTCTCAGAATATTGCAGCACTGCACAGTCATCACCAAAACTGCAATATCTCCATCATCTGAACTCTGATTGGCAAACCGTCAAATTCTATAAAAACTAGACATCCATAGCTTTCCGTTCGTATATGGCTCATAGTCTGGTTTGTTAGGATATGTTCCCAGAATTGTTTTCTTTGCAGCAGGTTCAGACAACATTTTCTTCTAGCACGTGTAAAAATTGTTTTCTTGAGTGACAGGAAGGAGATTATTCAATGAAAACAAAAGATTGAAAGTTGTAAACTGAGCTGACAATAAAATGAAACGAAGTTACCTAGGTGGGTTGCCTCCCACCAAGCGCTATATTTATAGTCTAGGCGAGACTTAGCTCCTCCAGTAGCTAAATTAGTGAACTTGGAATCCCACTTTCCTTGCATTTTCTTGAAGTGAAAAGCTTCTTCTATGCACACCCACATCGACACCCAAAGCATGCCGTTCGTGACTCATAGTTACAAGGGCAATTGGATCCGCCAGGAAATCAGAATAACTTTTTTCCCTCTTTCCAAAAAGAACTCTCTTGTGTGGCATACTTCTAAGTGAATTCACAGACTCAACTCTGGGTGAATGCTTGAATTTTTCCACAAAATCCGCTTTAGTTGTGAGCACCTTCTCCATTGATTTCTCTTCTTTTGTTGCCTTAGAACTGAAGGTCACTAGGTCTTCATTATTTGTCATTGATATTTTACCTTCATACACATCGAGTTTCATCTTTGAAGTCTTCATGAATGGTCGGCCCAAAGTCAGAAAGGGTTCCTCTCCTTGACCTTGGCAATCCTGCATATCAAGTACTAAAAAGTCAGTTGGAAAAATTAGGCCATGTACCTTAACTAAAACATCCTCTAAAATTCCCTTCGGATATCGAATAGATCGATCGGCCAGTTGTATGACCACGGAGGTCATTTTGAGTGTGCCTACATCCAAAGATTCAAAAATAGAAAGAGGCATTAAATTAATTGATGCACCCAAATCCAATAATGCATGTTCAAAATTTTTATTGGCTATGCAACAAGGTATAGTGAAACTCCCTGGATCTTTAAGCTTTGGCGGGAACGACTTTGGCAATATGGCACTAGACTCTTCGATCAGTTGAACCACATCAATTTCATCCACTTTCTTGGATTCTATCAACTCAAAAGCTTCATTGGGTTCATCCTTTAGTTCTCTACTAATTTGTGGAGTTTTCTCTTGTGATGATGGTGGTTTCCAATTCATCCTAAGTCGACTTGGGAATGGAATACGTGGAGCGTAAGGATTCTCAGCATGATAACGATCAACTGGATCTAAATAACTAGTGTTGGGTGCACTTACAGTGCTCGAGAACTGTAAGTGCATTTTTCTCTGTCCCTTATCTGCATCCTGAATGCCCTTCTGGCGCTGGAGCGCTGGAAGGGCGTTTTCCTCTGCCACTCCTCTTGAAACTTCAACTTCTTCATTGTTCCCTGCATCAATAGCCTCATTAGCAATATCCAAATCAGTATTGATAAATTTACCTCCCTGAAGATGAATAGCCATGGCATGCTCCCAATTTTTTGGATTAATCTCAGTTTGGCTTGGAAATTTTCCAACTTCTCTCTTGCTCAATGCTTCTGCAATTTGCCCCAACTGCATCTCTAATTTTTGTTGACTGATTGCCAACTGACGAACCATATCTTCTAAAGAAGTAGAAGTGGATGCTTGAGTGGAATTATTCAATGCTTGAGGATTCTGAACATTCTGAGTGTTCCTCCAAGAGAAATTTGGATGGGACCTTTGATTTGGATGATAAAAATTTGGATTATGGTCATACCTAGCATTCTGGTTGAATGCATTCATCATGTTGGCTTGTTCTTGCACAAATTCTGGAAAATCCACCCCTTGTGGACATGCAACAGTTGGATGTCCTGGGACTGCACATATGGCGCAAAGCTCTTGTGGTACAACATGTCCATTCATAGCTAGTAGCATATCCAATTTTGTTGAAAGAGCAGCAACCTGAGAATTTTGTGACAGAATATCAGAATTTGAAATCTCAAAAGCATTGTGTCTCTTACCTCTTACTTCGGTGTGTTGAGTTTCAATGGCTAAGTTTTCAAACAGAGTATGACATTCGGTTGGAGTTTTTGTTCAGATTGATCCTCCTGCGTAGTTATTAACTGCAGCCTTGCTAGAGACTGTCAGTGCTTTGTAAAAAATACGCATCAACACCAAAATAGGTAAGGAATGATGGGGACACTGAGTTAGAAGACTATTAAACCTGTCCCATGCTTCTGAAAATGTTTCGTCATGTTGTTGTTCAAAATGCATGATCTTATCTCTCAACGCATCAGTTTTTTGTGTAGAGAAAAATTTCTCCAAAAATTTATTTTGAATTTCAGTCCATGAGTTGAGAGAACTTGACCTTAAACTATTTAACCATGATTTGGCCTTGTCCTTCAATGTATATGGGAAGATCTTCATCTTCAAGTGCTCCTCTGTGACTCCTGCAGTCAATGGCATGCTAGAAACCAAATTAAAAAGTTCACGAATATGATTTAAAGGGTCTTCAGCATTAAGACCATGAAAAGATGGCATCATATTAAAGTGAATTGATTTAAGCTCATAATTCCTAGCAGCTGTAGGGAGTGCAATGCATGAAGGAGATGGTGGAATGGTGGGGATGTCAAGATCACCCATTGTTTCCGCTGGAACAATTTCCGCCATAGTTTTGATTTCCGATAGCTTTTCTTCGTCGCTTTTAGCACCTTGTTTCTTATGCCTCAAAAGTCCTTCGATGTCGTCGATGTAAGGTAGCAAATCCTCTTTCAAAGATCGCCTCCCTTGCATACAATCTGAATTCAAAAGAAAGAAAGTTAAGCACACTTTAAGACTTAAACAAGTCCCCGGCAACGGCGCCAAAAACTTGATGTAAAAATACTTGCAAGCGCACAAGTGTACTTATGTAGCACAAAGTGTGAGTACAAGGTCGATCCCACAGGGACAAGTTTAATCGAATAATGCACTTAACTAATAAAACCAATGACAATTTAAATACAGAAAATATTTATGATTCTTTAGAACAATGAGCAAAACAAAGTTTTAACAATTATAATGAAGAAAACCTAGGGTACAACCTTACCAAGCAATCCTATTATGAGATACAAAAGTTAAGCAGTCGATAACAATTCCAATTCAAGGGTCGATTCTTCACTCAATTATGTTATTCCATTGATCGTGGCAATAACACGTATTATCGATACCAAATTAATCCTGTTTGATCGCAGTCTTTAATTTAGTAAAAATAACCCATTACGACTAGAAGAACTAAACAACCAATCAATCCCCTAAACCCGGATCAGAGCATTCGACAATTAATCTTCTTAATTCCGATTCCACCAAAATACATAAATACGGATCGTTTATGTGATTTGGCTAGATGAGTATAATAAACAACATAATTGGTGATCAAGCAACTATGTAGAAATCATACTTTAAAGCATGGTAATTAAGAACAAGAATTGAGAATTGAATCAAAAGCTCATAATATATAGATCAAATCATCTCATAACATTCATGCTTGGCTAGGTCAAACCCTAGAAATATGTTTAGTTACAAACCATAGCAACAAATATACAAGAAAAGGGAGAAGAAACCATATTGGATGAACAAGGGAAATGGAGGAAGAAGATGAAGTTGATGAAGATCAAGAACCAGCCGTCTCCCCTCTCTAGCAAGATGTGTTGGCACCCATATTTTCTATTTTTAGGCTTTATTTATAGCTCAAGTGGGTTTCCCCTAGGTTTCCCCAAGTAAAAAGACATAAAAACCTAGTCAACTAAGTTTTTGCTAATTCTGGAAATGAAAATCTGGTTCGAGTGCTGTTCTAGCGCTGGAGCGCTAGAAGTGCATTTCCTTCTGCCAAGTTATGTCATCAAAAATGCTGGAGCACTGATAGGGCGCTGAAAAGGCATGTTCTCCTGGTTCTGAAACGCTGGAGCGCTGGAAGGGCGCTGAAAAGGCGTTTTCCTCTGATTTTTAGCCAAATATTCTCCAATTCAACCACAACTTCACTTCAACCCTCCTACATGCAAAACACACAAAATCTCAAAGTATCAACACAATCTTAACACAAAATAATGTAAATATGTACAAATATATGCATATAAATGTGGTATAAAATACACATATCAAGCACTCCTTATTGCAATCCTTCTATCATTTACTGGCATCCTCCTCCCTTAAATGTTCTTAAAATCAACTGTGATGGGAGTGTATTAGGCAACCCTGGTCACTCAGGGGGAGGAGGTGTTATCAGAGATCATGCAGGTAATTTTATAGGTAGCTTCTCTCATTATTATGGTATAAACTCTATCTCCTATGCTGAAATGAAAGCTATCCATGATGGTATTATTTTGGCTTTGTCTTTGGGTTTCAGAAACATCATTATTGAATCTGATTCTTTAGTGGTGATTAACATATTGTCATCTACCTCTACTTGCCCTTGGAAATTGGTTCATACAAAAAGACAGATTCACTTGTGCAGTATCAATGCTCAAATTCAATATTGTCATGTGTTTCGTGAAGTTAATGGTGTGGCAGATTATATGGCTACTAAAGCTTCCAATGATAGGCAATTTGCAAACTTTTGAATGAAGGAGGGTTAGGAATTAGAGACTTCTCAGAGATGGTTGAAGCTTTAAATTGTAAGTTATGGTGGAAATTTAGAGAGCAAAAGTCTTTATGGGCAGTGTTCATGCAAAACAAATATTGCTCTTCTATTCATCCTTCTCAAGCTTCTCATGTAGGATCCAAAACATGGAAAAGAATGTGTAGAGTTCGGAATTTTATGGAATTCAAAATGAAATTCATTATTGGAGAGGGCTGTATTAATATGTGGTGGGATAATTGGCTCAAAGATGGCCCAATAGCAAGCTTTATTCAAATCGAATCGCATTGGCCAACTTTGCTTCATAATTTTTTGTCCAACAATAATTGGGATGTTCAAAAATTGTTGCATTATCTCCCTCCTTATATTGTGGACAAAATTCTCAGCGAGAATATAATTGTGCAACAATGTCCTGATATTTTGGTTTGGTGCAAAAATGCCTCGGGTAAATTCTCTGTTAAAGATGCTTGGCAAGATTTAAGGCATTCTCATATTTTCCTTCCTACATATGATCTTGTTTGGCATGATTTGATTCCTATCAATCAAAGTCTCCATTTTTATGTGGAAAATCTTGAAGAATGTGCTCCCTGTGGATGATAATATTAGGAAAAAAAGGCATTCGAGTTGTTTCTAGATGTCATTGTTGCAGCAACAATCCTCAACTAGAATCTATTCAACATTTGTTCATTGAAAGTACTATTGCTAAATATGTGTGGAAATATTTTTATAATATGTTTGGATTATCTTATTCATGGAATACCTTATATTTGAGACTTACAGATTGCTGGCAGTATAAAAACAATAACTCAGTGTTTGGTGTTCTAGTTCTTTTGTTGCATGTTTTTATATGTTGGAATATTTGGAAAGCTAGAAATAAATGCAGGTATGAGGCAAGCCAAATATCAGGGAAGCAAATTATTGATGATGTAATTGCTCAATTAGGTATGCAATTTCAATGCAAAGGTAAGAGATACAAGTTGCTTCCTAAGGATCCTTACATAAGTAAGCTTTTCACTATTCCTCTTCATTTGAATAATTCAGTTAAGGCCACTGCTTTATATTGGACCCCTCCTCCCCTTGGTTTTGTTAAAATTAGCTGTGATGGAAGTGTTATGAATAATTCAGGTGATTCTGGTGGAGGTGGTGTTATTCGGAATCACTTGGGTCATTTTTTGGCAGGATTCTCAAACTTTCATGGTTGCAATTCAATTACATTTATTGAGATGAAAGCTATATTTGATGGTATAAACTTGGCTTCTAGCTTGGGTTATTCTCACTTAGTCATTGAGTCCGATTCATTGACTGTAATTAATGTGCTCTATGAAAATTGGAATTGTCCTTGGCAATTGTTGTATTTAAAAAGAAGAATCCTAAGGTGTTGCTTAAATATGCAAATGCATTTTAAACATGTCTATAGAGAGGTTAATTATTGTGCTGATGCTTTGGCTTATTTTGCCTCTAATTCTCAAGTCTCGCATACTTGGTACAGGTATGATGATCTTCCTACCATTGTTAAAGGCTGCATTCAAATGGATCAAATGGGTGTTCCTGGCATTAGAATTAGGAAGTAATGTGCGGTTGTTTTGTCATTGTTATTCTAAATAGATTGTATTTTTCTTTCTTTGAAGGGTTAGGTCCTTGTCCCCCCTTTGTGAGCCCCCGGAGAAGGGCCTTTCTTCTCTTCTTTTTGAAATAAAATCTCCTCTTTTTTAAAAAAAAATAAAAATGATAGGTATTCTGAGAACTTTTGCAGGTTGGTGGATCTTCCTGATAAGGTTAGAGGCCTTTTAAAAATGGATCAAATGGGAGTTCCTACTGTTAGGTTTAAACAATAGTTGTGTTGGTTGTAATTGTGTTTTTATATATAGCAGCACTATGTATTTTTTGCTTTTCTTGTTGTTTTTTGGATCATCATTTGTATTGCTCTGTGTTTTCTTTCTCTCATTGTGTTCTCTCTTTTGTCATGGGTTAGGTTTTTTTGTCCCCCCATTGTGTGCCGCCGGAGAAGGGCTTTTCTTCTCCTTCTTTTGATTCTATAAAATAAAATCTTTAATTAAAAAAAAAGAAAAAAAAGACACTAACCAAACGTTAAAATATTTGGCAAAATTTATGTTCAGGCATTTAAATCGGTATATTCATCGGGAATGATTTGAGTGATGGTCATGTCAAAAAGTATCTAAACAGTGTGTACACTCATTCATTAGTTGTGATTTTCTATGTATTCTTCGCTACGATGTCACCACACTCAATAAATGAAGGTCACAGACTGCTGTGATACCTTTGGGATAGTTATCACTTCAAGAGATCGTAACATTATGTTGCTTAATTAAAGTGGATATATTTAACTGCAGTAACATGATTAATTGATACAAATTTGAAGATACATATAATTCTAGAAATAGATTATTACTAGAGTCACAACCCGCGCTACGCGGCGGGTTGTTTCTCTCTTTGTTTTTTTTTTCTTTTTGTTTTAATTATTGTCACTGATGTTTTACAAATTATTGTGGAAGGTTTTCTCAAGGAATATTTAAGTGTTAATAAGGTTATAGGCACTGAGTTGCACACTCTTGGGCCTTTGTTTACTGTTTTGGTTTTATTTGATGTGCACATTATGTTGCGTACATAAATATTTATTTACTGGTTTGCAAATTTCATGATATATTAATTTTGTTGCTTACCCTTGCATCTGTTTATAACCATCGCCAGTCATAAATTCAGATCTTTGGACAACCAATTTGGGTGGTGATTTGCTGCAGCATGCTTGTGATGAGGGGTGGCCGCACGCGTGAAAAGTGACTGGTGGCTGCATGATGGTGATGTAGAATTAATTGTTTAATGGTTTTTTTGACTATTTTCCTACCTTTATTTAATGTTTTTGTTTTTTTTGGTCAGCTTTTTGGTTTTCGTCATTTAGCGTTTTTTTTTATCACTCATTTAGTGATTCTTGTTCGTCCTCTTCATTATTTGATTTGCTTTATATTTGCCTTTTTACGGATAGAATTATTAACTGGTTAAAACTTACTGCGATTGGGAAATGGATTGTTTGTTATTGTTCATGAAGGTTTGTCGGGGGATTGATCTTGTGTATGGAGGAGGAAGCATTGGATTGATGGGTTTGGTTTCTCAAGCTGTTCATGGGGCTGGAGGAGGTGTTCTTGGGTGGGTATTACAGATCTTTTGAATGTAGTATTGCTGTTATTTTCGTTTGTTGTTCAATATTTTGTGTAATGTTTGTGGTTGAGTTTTTCGTACAGGATCATACCCAGATTTTTGATGTCGAAAGAGGTGAGCGATATAGTTGTTGCAGTCTTAAAGTTGGTCCTTTAGAAAGCTCTTTTATGTGTTAATATTGGTTTGTTTTTTTTTATCATTTTTGTTGTGGAGCTTAGATAACTGGAGAAACAGTTGGGAAGGTAAGGCCAGTGGCAGATATGCATGAAAGAAAGGCTGAGATGGTCCGGCATTCTGATTGCTTTATTGGCCTACCAGGTCTCTTGTCCCTTTCATTGCTTCAGACATGGCTTTTTTTTTTCTTTTTGATTTTCTCGAGTGTCCATTATGTTGAGTCTTTCATTCTAGTCATTTGGATTTCAGGTGGGTATGGAACTTTGGAGGAGCTGTTTGAAGTTATTACTCGGGCCCAACTGGGGATCCATGACAAGCCTGTAAGTATGTGCAAATATTGATATCATGATCAGATGTGTTTTCATTGAGAAATGTGGAGCTCAACTTTCTAAGTGTATTGTAGGTGGGTTTGCTCAATGTGGATGGTTATTACAATTCTCTGGTGACTTTCATTGACAATGCTGTTGATGATGGCTTCATCAGGCCATCTGAGCGGGACATCTTTGTTTTGGCTACAAATGCCAAAGAACTTGTTGAGAAACTGGAGGTGGGTTTCGTAATATTTTTACAGTCTTGAAATTGTTTGTTGTGTCGCTTATGTGGGAAAGATGATATTATTTTATTGAGGAATCTTATTTAGCTTTCCATCTTGGTGTCTCAGCTTTTGTATGTCATGCATCACTGCTTGTGAATAATTACAGTTGTTTTTCCTTTTTTTTATCAGGAGTATATGTCTTTACATGATGGAGGCATAGCAAAAAAAATTCAAAATGGAGAGGCAAGAGTAGAAGACACATAGAGAGAAATTGAGGATGTTGATGTATTAGAAAGGGGTAGTGGATGGTTTCTTCTTTTGGTATTGGGTTAGAAAGTGATAGTTTCTTAATTTTTTTGGGATTGAATTATGAATTTGTTGTGGAGATGCAACAATGTCCTACTTCATCACAATTTAAGAGGGTTGTAATTTTTATTACTCAATATGCTTTTATTGCAGATTTGAATGGTATTTAAGGTTTTAACTTTGTTTAATTTTGGATACTGGTATTTGAAGAATGGCTAGGTAGATGAAAATAAAGTGTATGTCGTGCATTTTTGATAGAAATGCAAATGAAATTGAAACATAACAAAATAAAGTTGAGATAGAGCATAGAAATTTTACAAATATTTCATATATATTACATCAAATATTTACCAAATGTTGGCTTTAACAAAAGCTGGTTGTTACGCAAAAACATTAGCAAGTCATTTACGGAAGCTCTATTTACATCACTAAGTGCTAACTGCACAACTGTTTACTTTTACATTAACTATTTGAAATACTGCTAACTTTATTTACATAAAAGAGAAGGATGATATCCGTATGGACATTTGAAGTTGATGCACACATAAAATACTTAACTGATGCACATAAACTATATTGGTATTGCATTACAGTTACCTACTTATTTAGATGACACAATATGGTGCATAGTAGTATTACCAAAAGCCAGTAAGTAGTTTTGCCCAAAAGATATTTAGAGGGTGAAACTCAGCATATTCTTAAATTGAGTTACTTGGCTATCTTCTTCCCTTTTTTGCTTTCTTGGCACAATACTGCAATAGTGTTTGTGTTCCTGTACATTTTCATACATAAAATGCATACATAGATTTAGAACATGTTCAATAGATGCATATTTAATTGTATATATCAATGAGCTTAATCACTTCTGCAAATAATTCAGTTTACCTTTGCTTGTGCTTGATGTTTTTCTTTGTTGAAATAGCCAAAGGTTCGTCATCCGATTTTGATGCATCTGAGTCTTCTTTGATGACATGTTGAGTGCGTCTTTTTTCGTTTATCGTTAAAATGCATGCATGGATTTAGAACATGATCAATAGACAAATAGTTTTTTTTTTTTTTTGGAAAAGATAAATTTTATATCATGAAAGAAGAAGAAAAACTCTTCTTCGGGGGTTCACAATGGGGGGACATAAACCTAACCCAAGCAAAAATGAAGGAAACAGCAAGAGCAAAAATACAACAAGACGAGCAGGAAAAACCAAAAATGGACAAAGAAAAAGACTAGCTCTTCCATCTCAGCACCGGGACACTCATTTGATCTAGCTTTAGAGAGCCTTTAGCTTTCCCGGGAAGGTCATTGAAGCTGCTAAAATTTTTGGAAGACCTGCAATTTGAGGCTAAGGAGGCTAAACAATCAGCCACAAGATTTATCTCACGGTAAATATGCTGAAAGAAAACCTCATTGTTAATACATAAGTTATCAATTTGATGTTTTAAGTGGAATAATTTCCATGGACATTTGACAGCAGCAGATAAGATATTGATAACAACCAAGGAGTCAGACTCGATGAGAATATGATTGAAACCAAGAGAAAGAGCCAAAAATAAGCCATCATAAATGGCTCTCAATTCAGCAAAAGTAATAGTGTTAATACCATAATAAGTAGAAAAACCACCTATGAAGTTGCCAATATGATCGCGGATCACACCTCCTCCACCTGCATGACCAAGATTTCCAAGAGAACTACCATCACAGTTAATTTTTATCATATTCAGAGGAGGAGGAATCCAATGAAGAATTAAAGGCCTACAAACTTTAATAGGAGGACAAGAGATATTAAACATAGAATTCAAGAAGGGATCATCAAGGTGAATCTTAAAAAATTTTGGGTGACAATGTAAGTGCAATCGAGTTTCTTCCATAATGTTAATGATTATTTTCTCTGAAGATAAAATATTGCTATCATACCTGCTCATGTTTCTAGATTTCCATAAATTCCAACATATCATAGCAGGAATCAAGACAGATAAAGAGCCAAGAACATAATTTTTCATACCAATTCTCCACCATTCAGCAAGCACCATACTAATGATATCAGATCTGAAATGTAATCCAAAAATTTTGAAGAAAAAATTCCACACTTCATATGCAGTAGGACTGTCAACAAAAATATGCCTTGCAGTTTCAACTTTAGGGGAGCTACAACATTGACATTTAGAAGCTAAGGATATGCCTTTCTTATTCAAGTTATCATCAATAACAAGCTTGTTATGCAAAAGCTTCCACATGAAAATAGACACTTTAGAAGGAATAATGGTGTGCCATATGGAATCAAACATGGGAACGAAAATGTGACTATTCCTAGATACCCTCCAAGCAGATTTAACAGAGAATATACCATGAATATTCGGACACCAAATTATTTTATCCACTCTATCAGAAAGACACACATTTTCTTTGATAATGATTTGAATCATGCCTTCTGGAAGAAAGCTTTTCATGAAATTAACATTCCAAACATTATCCTTAACATAATCCTTGAGAGAAATAGGCCATGCACTATTGATAGGAAATTTTTTAGCAAAAGGGCCATCATCAGTCCATTTATCCCTCCAAATATTAATATTTCCCATACCAACAAAAAATAAAATATTGCTATCCATCAAATCTCTGACTCTACAGAGTCTTTTCCAAGTAGAAGAGCCACTAGAAGAAGCTATGGAGGGGTGCATTTTGCTGCAGTACTTTTGATTCATGAAAGTAGACCATATAGAATTTAAAGATCTGAAATTCCACCATAATTTGCAATCTAAAGCATGAATCATTTCAGAAAATTTTCTAATTCCTAGACCTCCTTCATTATGAGGTCTTGTTATTTTATTCCACGAAATCCAATGAATTCTTTTTCCAAATTCAGAATTTCCCCAGAAAAAATCAGCACATAAAGAGTTTATGAGATGAATGATTTTTTTTGGAGGATCTAGGACAGAAAAAAGAAAAGTGGAGAAGGAAGATAAAACATGTTTAATTAGAATGAGCCTTCCTCCAGGGGATAGCATAGAATTGCTCCAATTGAACAATTGATTTTTGAATTTATCGATGAGTCTATCAAAATGGCATATTCTTTTCCTAGCAGTGGATAAGGGGCATCCTAGATAGGTCAAAGGAAGTTGCTTAATCTGATACCCAGTTTGAAGCTTGATTCTATTGATTCTAGAAACATTCATATGCTTAGGCATGATTAAACAACTTTTGGAAGCATTAATAAGCTGGCCAGAGCACTTTTCATATGCAGAAATGGTATACAATAATTGATCAATGGCTCTCTTAGCACCATTAGAGAAAAGCAAAATGTCATCTGCATAAGAAAGATGAGAAATGACATTCATATTTCTTCCAGTGTAGAAAGAAAAAGAAGGATTATCATGGTGAAGTTTGTTTAAATTCCTGGATAAAGCTTCAGCCATGATAATGAAAAGAGCAGGAGATAGAGGATCTCCTTGTCTAAGACCATGATTTGATTTGAAATAACCAGAGCTTTTTCCATTTATGAGAACTGAAAACCAATTGTTTGAAATTAAGTTCCATACTAGGTCTATCCAACTTTCACTGAAACCAAATTTTCTAAGCATTTTAATAAGGAAAAGCCAAGAGACACGGTCATATGCTTTTGCCATGTCAAGTTTAATCATTCCTCTAATTTTTTTTTTATCAAGATAAGATGTTAACTCTTGGGCAAGCAATATGTTGTCAGCTATGTCTCTATTTCTAACATAAGCACATTGGTTTAAAGAAATTATTTTGGGAAGAATGGTGCTAAGTCTGACAGCCATAAGTTTTGAAAAATTTTTGTTCAGATAAGTGCACAGGCTAATGGGTCTTAAATCAACAATCCTGCTTGGGTTAGGCACTTTGGGAATTAATGCAATTAAGGTACTAGAACAAGATTTAGGGAGCTGATGACCAGACCAAAAAGCTCTACAAGCTTCACCTATGTTTTGCTCAATTATATCCCAGCAACTCTGGAAAAAATGCCCATTAAAGCCATCTGGACCAGGACAGCTTTCAGAATTCATAGAAAAAACAATATTTCTAATCTCCTGATTAGAGGGGAGGCAATCAAGCATATCATTATCCTCATGAGAAACTAGATTAGGAACAGTGTTTATGAATTGATCAGTTCTAAGAGGATCACTATTAAATTGAGGGGAGGTCAAGTGATTTTCAAAGAAGGAAACAATGGCAGTGTCAAGGTTTCCACCTTGACACCAATTACCATTTTCATCTTGTAATTTATCTAAAAAAAGATTATTCCTTCTAGCCTTAACAGAAGCATGAAAAAACTTTGTGTTGGCATCTCCATCTTTACACCATTTGATTCTAGCTTTTTGTTTCCAGAAAACATGTTCTTGATATAAAGCAGCAGTTAATTGAGCATTTTTTTCTTTTAGGGAGATATCATTTGACATAGACGGATTATCATCATAAGCAGATTGAGCTTGGTCAACAAGAAATTCAATGTCCTTAATTTTTTGAAAAATATTTCCAAAGACTGTTTTGTTCCAAAGTTGGATATCTTTTTTTAACCTCTTAAGCTTTTCACAGACAATGGAAATAGGATGGCCATTGATAGGCTTGTCCCAACTAGCCTTAACAACATCTTTGAAAGACTTATGATTGGTCCAAACATTGAGGAATCTAAACGGTTTTGGACCTTTAAAATTGTTGTTAGTCAAGGATATCAAGAGAGGACAATGATCAGAATTACTCCTGGACAGATGAGAGACACTAGTTGAAGAGAATTCAGAATGCCAAGCATAATTAGCACAAACCCTATCAAGCCTAGCCCAACAAGTTTTATTGGTCCAAGTAAATTTACTGCCAAAAAAACTTAGGTCAAAATTTTTTGAGTTCTGCAGACATTGAATAAAGTCACTAGAAGCACCTCTATTGATGTCAGTTATCCCTCTTTTTTCTGAGCTAGAAAGAACCACATTGAAATCATCGCCAATGCACCAAGGCAAATCAAGTAAGGAGATTTTGTAAAGCTCATCCCATAATGGGATTCTATCTCTTCTATTGCATTTGGCATAAACAGAGGAAATTAAATATGATCCCTTACCAAAATTGGCCTCTAGAGTTAAAGCTTGGTCATGATCAGAAACAATTTTTAAGTTGATGTCTGACTTCCAGAAAAACCAGATTTTACCAGAAACATTAGAAACGGAGTTATTCATGTTAATTTTTTTAGCAACAGAATCAATTTGATCCATGGAAAGCATAGGCTCTAGAATCGCAATAATTTTAAGGTGATGGACTTTACAAAGATGTTTTAACCTTCTAATGGAAGGAGAATTGCCAACTCCCCTAATGTTCCAAATGAGACATTTAAACATCACTATTATGTTTATTTTTTTGAGCTTTCCTTAGCTCCCTATTTGATTTTTTTTAGATGCACTATTTTTTTTCTTTTTCTGCTTGGGAGAAAAATTATTTTTGTTTGGAGAAACAATAGGTTTTTCCTTACTAGATTCTTCAAACAGAACCACAGCCAGATCTAGACCCTCAGGAGATATTTTGGAGTTTTCATGATTGCCATGACGATTGTGTAACTGTGTGGAAATGTCTGTAAAGCAATCAGCATTATGTAATTTTTCTTGGATTTCCTGACTTTTATGGACCATTAAGGTAGAATCATCACATATCCTAAGAGGGATCATGTAATCATCTTGAACATGGGAGTCAAGTCCTAGTTGATGGGTGATGTCATTAGCTGAGGAAGATTTCCTTAGAACAAGGATAGATTCCTTGCTAGGACCATGCCGTGGAGATTTAGCCATAACAGGTTCTATGTGGTTTAAATTGTCATTATCATTATTTGAAGAAAATTGGGGACAAATTACATAATAGTTAATTATACATATAAATGGAGCTCATTGGTGGAAATAGATCAGTTTACCTTTGCTTGTATTTCTTTTTTTTCTTCATTGAAATAGCCAGAGGTTCATCACTTGATTTTGATGCATCTGAGTCTTCTTCTATGATGACATGTTGAGTCCGGCTTTTTCTGGGAACTGACTTTGATTTCTCAGGTGTATAAATCTTCATGTCTGACTGGGTTTGACCACCAAACTGAATATTTTGCTGCGTGTTTGAGAATGTAGATTCGATTGATATGATGTCATCTCCTGTTTTACCATCAATTTGTTTATCCATGATTCTTGGAGTTCTGAGTGCCGTCTCAGATTTGTCTTTGTTACGCACAACATCAGTAAATATGTTTGTGACTTTTAAGCATATTGATTTCACCCGCTTGTTGTTTTGGTTGATCGCTACTTGGAACGTATGATAAATTGGGAAGACATCAACAATCATTTGTGGCAATACATATCGATTCGAACCTTTCATTGATGTCATTGCAGCTGCTGAGATTCCGATCATCTTCTCTGCTTGTCTATCGAATATAGTGAACAGTGCCTCTCCAGTTTCATCCTCAACCATGGCATTCAGTATATAACTGTTTCATAATGCAAATATTAAATGTTATAAAACAATATTATATATCATTTTTGTATTCATGAGATGCAGATATTAATTATTGCAGCAAATTACTGACGTAGGTATTGGTGTTTCATCAATGTCACTACACTCCGAGCAGATAATTGTATTCTTCCATGTTTTTGTTATGCTACCACATCTTGGGCAAGAGGCATACCACCATCCATCAGTAACATCTATGCTTGTTATTTTTGCTCTGCATGTGAACTTCAGTTGCTGCACATGGTTTTCACAATAATTGACATTTATAGGAATTCATCGATATGTATTTCATTTGTTTAAATTAATCACTTACGGCATCATTGTGCTTGTCTAATAATAATAATTCTGCCACTGTTCGCCTATTGTTCATTAGTTTCTCACCAACATTCATCAATCTTTCTTCACTTCTGGGCATGATTTGTAGAGTCCGAGGTTGTATTATCCTACATTTTTTTGTCACAAATAATATGATCTACAATTGTTGTATATGAATTGCATATGAATAAAAGTGTTTATAAAAAACCTTCTTTCCATTTGGTAAACTTCTGGGATTTCCAAATCAATGTAGACCTTTGATGCTGATGTACTACTTAAAATTGTATCTTCTGCAATATAAATTTTAATATTAGTCACCATTCTTGAATTAGGAAAATCAAAAAAAGGAATCAATTATAATCTTCTTTTTCTGCAATATAAATTTTAATATTAGTCACCATTCTTGAATTAAGAAAATCAAAAAAGGTATCAATTATAATCTTCTTTTTTTTAGTGTTGATATACCTGAAAATCTTGAAACCATAATGCCTGCAAGTATTATAACCATTGGTTTGTCTTGTGAATTTTCCAACAATTTCTCCCCATCAAACTTCACAGCCAGTTCACCCCAGAGTGTTGCTTTGATTTTATTCATCCTTGAGATGCATATAGCCATGTATAACATTAATATAGCTCACTTCTTTGATATAAATATGAATTTGACAAATAAATATTAGTTGCAGAACTATTAGCGATATACTTACTTCTCATCTTCAAAAACTATTTTTTCCAGTTTAACCATTCTTTGGTTACTGTAAATTTCTTCCTCAGGCCATACTGTTAATAGTTGGCCTATCATATCTGCCATAATAAATAACTTTAAATTGTTAAATACTAAATTGTATAAAAGAAAAAAAAATTGTATTATTTTACCTGTGAGGTAAACTTTATTTCGAACTCTAGATTTCATTTGCTCGTAATTTATGAAGTGGAATCTGTCAGGAGGGAAATCATTAGCTGAGTCCTCAGTCTTCTCGATCTTTATTTTTCGGTCGAATTTGATCATATATTCATTTGGACATGGTCTGTAACTGCTCCTAACTGGGAATACTGAGAAATTACTAAAATAATAAATTTCCTTCTCCTCAAGCAACGCTTTAAAATAATCTTCATTCTCTGGTTTGATTGTTGCAAGTATGCTATTACCCTTGGGAAAAAAAACCAAGTGAAAAGATAAAGATTTTTCAGATAACAAAATGAAGGTATTTAAGCTGAATTATGAAAGAAATTTTTTTGTCAAATGTGTAATAATATTAGTACTTAGAAAGAGAATTTAAGCATCAAGATGAAGTGGGAGTGTTAACCTTTAATCATGATTTCGTCCACGGTAATGAAGCATTTTTTACACATTTATTAGATAAATCAACAAATAATGAGGATGCAATGTGCACTCAAATTTATCATATATATAAAATTGCACATGAGTCATCCTTCAGTGAAATTATCATTACTAAAGGTAATTATGTATATCATGTGACTTTTTTATAAGATTTTTGTGTGAAATTATTGCCTGCTGATAGAACTTATTAGCACACCAAAAGCTGACTCGAGTTAAACTTTGCCTATATTTCCTACAAAGCTCAAGATGAAGTTGTCTTAGAAAATGTTATTACCTTTTCATCGACAATGTATGCATCAACACTCATTAGAAGATCATCTTCAGAATGATTTATAGAGTCCCACAATCGTGCAATCCTTCCCTTGATTTTCCAATTGCGATTGGGAAATTGTAGTTCAGAAATAAGATTATAAGCCATGTCGATTGAGTGTCAATCTGTATCATCAAATACAACACAATTAATAATAGCAAAGGAATCATATATAGACAGTAAAGAATATGAGAATTTGACAATATATTATGATGTAGTTTATACATAAATTTAACTAATGTTGTTCACATAACCTGAAGAGAAACCTTGAAAAATTTCACGATATACTATGTTTCTAGTTTATCCTTTGGTTTGGTCATTGTTATCATCTGTCATAATTCTAAGCCCATTATAAGAGGTAACACGTGAAAGAGCAACATATAGCTGACCATGCGTGAAAATGGGCTTCGGCAGATATAAGCCAACTTTTTCCAAAGTCTGCCCCTGACTTTTATTAATTGTCATAGCATAACATAATTTCACAGGGAATTGCCTTCTCTTCAATACAAATGGGAATTTTTGATCTTTTCCATCCATTATAATTCTGCGAATACACACTTTACGACCTGTATGAGAACCAGTCAACACTCTTGCCTCAAGTACTCTATCTCCAAGGCGAGTTATAAGCAGTCTTGTTCCATTACACAATCCCTCAGCTTGATTTAAATTGCGAAGCAGCATGACTGGCACATTTTTCTTAAGAGCTAACTCATGATTATGGATTCCGTTAAAAGATAATGAGTTCAACACATCAGCATTATAAACTAACTCAGATGAAACAAAACTCTGTGAGATTTTACAGATTGAATCAAAACTGTAATAACTTCTTGCTTCTGTTGGAATTAGTGACAGCACATGAGAATTAATCGAAGCAACAGTCTTATTTGTGCCAGTAATTATAGCCCTCTCATTTAGATAACCAGGATCCGCATAAAAAGCACTCAAATTCTCATATATTTCATTCACAATGGCGTGAAACTGTTCACCACAAGGGGAAAGCAACAATTCATATGGTATTTTGATCCATGTTGCTTCCTCTTCATAATCATTAATAGCAATAGCATTGACATTACCATCTCCAACGTCTAAAATCCACTGCGCAAATTTCTCCATATTCTTTTTCTCGTCTGCATTAAGATTGCTGTCTTTCAATCGCATGATTTGTTTCAACATATAAACAGTACAATGCTGCCATAAATTTGATTTGGTGATCGAGGCATTGACTGTATCATATTTTGTTGCATTCAATACTACTGGTAAAATTTGCCTAAAATCGCCACCCAACAAAGTAGTTATTCCTCCAAATGGCTTTGAATTTGCTTCATTATCAGTTGTGCTCATTATATCTTGCAAAGTTCTATCAAGAGCCTCAAAACAATGTCTATGTGTCATAGGTGCTTCATCCCACACAATTAGGCTGGTCTTCGTGATTAACTTTGCAAGTTGAGTCCCTTTTTTATGTGGCATGTTGATCTATCATCAATTTCAATTGGTATTTTAAACCTTGAATGAGCAGTTCGACCACCAGGAAGCAACAATGATGCAATTCCAGATGAGGCCACAACAAGCACAATTTTACCAGTAGATCTAATTGTCGATATTATAGACTGGTAGAGGAATGTCTTCCCAGTTCCTCCATGTCCATATACAAAATATAGTCCACTTTGCTGATTCATCACTTTTTGTACAACTATATCGTATATAACTCTCTGTTCTGGATTTAACAAATGTTTTAAACGTTCAAACTCATTTGTTAGCTTGTTATTGTCATAATTGATTTCTTCTCGCAACAATCGATTGTTCAATTCTTCCAGTAGATGCCCATGTGGCATTAGTAAGCCATACTCAGCATGAGAACTATCAGTCCTATTCAATAACATCTCCAATTCGAAAAGGATTTGATTTTTTAAATCAGCTTCAGAAATATTCAGGTATGGTAAGTGCAATTGTTGTCTCAGTCTATATAAAATATCATCTTGCAAATTATGCCAGTGGCTGTCCCACAGTTTTAACGGCTCGCTTAGGTTGCAAAAAAGCAACAATGTGACAAATAACTGCCTAAGTTGAACCCCTGTTCCAAATACAGATGCCTCATCTAAAGCCTCATGCCATTCCTTGTCATCACCTAGCAAGCCAATTGCCATACATGCAGATTGAAATGTTGGATGAATAATTCCAGCGATCGTACGCAGTTCTATGTAATTCCTTGCACCCTTTTGAACATTCAACAACATACGAAGATAATACAATTCACCAGAGTTAGGCTCCACATAGGACATCCTGCCAATTGAGAAACCTCTTTGCCTCGGTGTCCATTCTTTATCTCTATCATTCCAAACCCACTCTGAAGGAAATGAACTATATGTCAGCGTTCTTGCCTCATTATAAATGGTATTTGTTCGCATCCATTCTGTAAACTTTGTTTTCTCTGCATTTGGCTGATGAATTATACTTGATAAATCCCTTGAATCATCATAATAAATATCTTGCATTTGAGGCAGATGAAGGTATGTGTGATGCTTTTGCTACTGGAAATGTTGATGGTAGTTCTATTGGCAAGCGGATTTTCCTACGATCAAGTTTTACTGGAGGACCACGTTATATGATTCAAAACTACCATGATGCTATGGCCATATGTAAATTTTATGGCTTTCCTGATTTTTTCATCACATTTACGTGCAATTCTCAATGGACTGAAATCCAATCTGCACTTGATCTAATCCCCGAACAGAAAATAGAGGATAGGCCAGATATCATTACAAGGGTTTTTAAAATGAAGGTCGATCAATTTTTAGCTGATATAAAATCTGGTTCTTATCTTGGCAATATTGTTGGAGTTGTTTATACTATAGAATTTCAAAAGCTTACGCTTCAGTCCTTCAACTTTGTCCTCCACAATTATATCCCTATGCTCAGAATTATCACCAAAATTGCCAACTACTAATCCTGCAATCTCTAAGGATGTAGGAACATTATATTGATTGCTATCACCATTTCTTTTTGCACATAATCTTAACCTTATAGGTCTAAGATCACTTTCATGGAACCTATCTCTTGCCATCCGAAATGCTCTAGCAATCTGATTCAGTCCATCAAACATGCTAATCAAACTCCTAACGATTTCTTCATTTATTGCATCATTATCAGTAGAACCAACAACATTGATTCTATTGATAATTTCATGCTAAGTATCATATACATATAACTGTGCAAATTTAGGAGATTCTCCATTTGCTGGAAGCAAAGAACCAATCCGATGATAATTTTGACCACCAAGCCTAAAAACATATGGTCCTGAAGCATTGTTGATAGAACGATCAATTTTGCCACCAAGAGATGTGAATGCAAACATGGAGTTGTAAATCCGTATGTTTTTTTGAAATGTTTTACTTTTGGTTGGTCCTTCACAATCAAGCAATTCTTCAAGCAATAGAGGTGTCGGCCTTAATAAAGGTATTTTTATTTTCCCACCTCGACAACACATGGAGTATACTGGTCTACGATTAGAATTTGACTTTAATCGTTCACCATGCCAAAAGATGGCAGCACAAAACTCGCATGTCAGATCAGGAGAACCTAGATTCAGAACCTGAGCGTTCTCCATGTCAGTTCCAGCCGAACCACTGAAGACATCATCATCATTAATTAATTGAGCAACACCTAATTTGGATGGCATAATCCGTTGTTGAGCACGATTCTCAATCAACCTTTTTCGTTTAAGTCTACGTTGTTTGCTAGTCTCACCAATCTCCATCCTAATATCGTGTTAAAAATAGGAGGTTCATTATATTTTATTGCTATAAAAAAAAGGTTACAAATTTCATCAAAATGTTAACAAAAGATAAAGGAATTGTGTCATAACACAACAATCTGACGTTAAACAATTGAATGAACATACCTTAATAGCAAGAAACTCGTCACTTGATATCAAACACACAACGAACTACGAAAACAATAACTTCCCTGAAAAAACCCAACAAAAGCACATTATGTTTAAATAAAACCTAAAATTTTTGTAAGCATATAAATTGTAATTATAATTTCCTAGAATGACTTTAATCGTGGATATATATATATATATATATACAAAGATATATTACAGCTCATTGAGTAAGCACTGCCAAGTTAGCTAGGTTTTACGAATTTTGTGCCTTGGTTTTAATGTTCTTTAATTTTGCAATTTTTCTGTATGTCACTGTTGTTTGCCTGTGAAGCCGAGTATGTTAAATTTAATCATATTTTCTTTCCAATAATTTTCTGCGTTGGTTTATCATCCATGTTGCATTTCATCATGTCAACGTCTCCTTTAATCTGAATAACTTTCCTACGGTTATGAAATATTTTTCGGTTTGGGATAATTTGATGGCCTTCCTTGTCTTTGTTTTGTGACTATTTGTCTTGTTACTTATTTGAATTCTCATTCGAATCAAGTAGTGGAACAGAGATCTGTCATAACAAAATATACAGTGGGGGTTTCAACTTTCAATGATTCCGTCTGCGTGTTATACTATTAGTACGGGATCAGATTAGAATGACTCTTTGGAGAGATCCATGTTTGGGTCCTTGAGTTCTTGAGATCTCACTGCAATCTGAACTTAACAACCTCAATCAAGTTGCAGTCTTGCATAGACAATTGAAAAAGATTTTGAATAAAATATCAATAAAAGCATTAAATTGAATTGGGACATGCATAATAATGTGTACATATATAGATTTAACTCCGAACCAAAGTGCTCAAATATTGTGTAATATAGCCGCCAGTAAGGTAAACATATCTGCAATAATTGAAACACAGCTACTTTGAAGTTACATAAGCAGCAAAATCTAAACAACAAAGAAGTTGTATGTTTTAATTTTGCTAATGGTCGAATAAGAGAAATCAGCATAAATAGAGGAAATCAGCATACTGAGAAGAAGAAGACAAAATACCCAACAAAGCACAAATGATGGAAGTCAAACACGATGAAATCAGCATGCTCCACCACCAGCTCAAACCAATGAGCAAAGGATGGCACCCACAAAGCTACACACATAGGCAAAAACAAAACAAAACAAATCGATTCTAAGTTTCTAGTAATCTAAAAATCAAAATTGAAATATAAACTCAAATGATAATCCACTAAAAAAACTCTCAAAAACACAAGCAAACGACTTTGACAAATCAAAAATATTAAATTGCGAAACAAATTCACCTATGTAAAAGAGAGCATATCACCAAGCTAGATCGTCATTTGAAGAACACATACAACCGAGCTATACGCTTTTGTATTAAAGAGGCTGAACTTAATGGAAATAATGCTGATTGTTGATCAAACCACTTATATTTATCTAGTCCATCTTCCAACTAATTTATGACAACTACAATGTACAACCACAGCATGTAAATGAGCAAGGCCCGCAAACCCTACCTAATAACAAATAGGAAGTAGACAGACACCTATAAGATACTATCCTTAATAATCCATTACAAACCCATCCACCTCACCCAGCCCCACAACAATTACTTCCTTTAATTCCGCCCAACTCACCAAGCCCAACAAACAACCACCTTGACAATGCTATCAATCCTCCACCCGAACCCCACGGTCAAACAAATGACACAGTTCAATGAATTGAAACCCCACGTTCGACAGTACAAAATACAGACGAACTCGCCCAAATTTGTATAGAGATGCCTTACATATTAGTTTATTAAAGATTAATATTTCTTATTCTTCCAAGCTTCAGTACAAGCAAACAACAGTAGAAACACAAAACTAGGAGGAGTAGGAGTAGCCCATACATACATATGTATATACATCAAGCCTTTTGTACTTCACTTTCAGTTTTAGATAGGCATTCTAGCTCCGACATTATCAACGTTAAGGGATGAGATTTGAAAGCATTTTGTTCCAAGACTCCATGGGAAACTACATCAGTTCGTAATCTGATGAGATTGTTATCTCATCGACGGTGGTGTTGACGAAGACCAACCATTTTAGATATTATGAGTTTTATTGAGCCAATATCCATAACAATAGGATATTTTTTGCTCCAATTTTTAAAATATAAGGGCTTAATTGCCTCATGTGAATTTTGACAGAATTTGTCTCCAAAGGCTAACGTGACCCATTTTGAAAAGCTGAAGTTGGGTCATGCAACTGAGACCAGATCTCGTCCGTTGGATATATACAGTCGAAAATAGAAGTGCGTAAAATAAGTCCGTAGGATGTGACCGCATGAGAGAAAGTCTATATATATATATATATATAGACACACGGTGGTGCTAGTCATCCCAAAACAAAATATCTCAAAGTCTCCATAATCCTATGTGGCAGCATCTACACCACAAGATTTAGAGCCAAATTCAGGATTCAAAATTCAAATTTATAAATAATGTCTCTATTGGGAAACTTTTGAGATATTTTTTGAGATATTATTATTCCAAGTCGTAGTACAAGCAAACAACGGTAGAAACACCGGGAGGAGGAGTAGCCCTTACATATCGGGGCTTTATTGTAGATAAATAGGAAGCACAAGACACGAAGAGACAGACTCTGGCATAAATAAAAATATTTTAGTAGCAGTAGCAGTGGTCATGCAGCTTCTAGAAGTCACGAACGACGAAACCATCCTGCACGAGTCATTGTGGAGAAGAGAATCAAAAGAAGGAAAAAAAATGTAAGAGATGATAAATGAAAAAAGGATAGAGAGGACCAAACTTACAGCAAGGGGGGACTGGCTCCATCTTCCAAAATTGGTGTCCATGACCATTCCATTTTGCAGCAACCACAGCTTTGGTGCCCCTCCCGAAAGGAGGCACACTTTCATCAGCACTTAAATTACGTCCAGGGTCATTAAGAGGCCTCACAGGAGTGTAGCCGTCAACTGTAGTCCCATTTTTCCATAACTGGGCCGTATCATTTATATTAAATGGATCCAGCTTCACCTGCAAACGCAACTCTTAACTATAAAAATTGGTCTTTTTAATTATAGAAAAATTAGCATGGCCGGTTGAATGGTAAGACGTTGTAGAGTTCTTACTGTCTTATCGACTCCAACATTGGCCTAGGCACCCTAGGTGCTGCCCCTGTACCACTAGTTACTGAACGCCCACCATGTGCCTCCCAATATTTTTTTGAATCTTTATTAACTTGTTCCTGCTGCAAAGCCTCCTCCCTCATCTCATCATAAGTAGCAATCCGCATACTGACTAGAGGTGCACCCACATTGGGTATCAAACCCTGTCGGAATCTCTCCGCCTTGCTGCTATCATCCGATGCAAAAAAATTTCCATACTCGTACAATTTATCAAATTTATAACTGTACTCTGCCACTGGCATATCTGGCAACTGTACTAAGGTCAAGAACTCCTTTGCTTTCCCTGCACGATATGATTGTGGTACAAAGTGCTGCATAAATAACCTCTCAAAAGATGCCCATGTCAGCTCATTCCTCCTCTCCCCCAAGGCAAACCACCAGTCATAGGCTTTATCTGTCAGAAAATAGGAAGCTATCATCCCTCGCCTCTCATCCGGTATACTCAATGTATCAAGACGTCTAGCCATTTCCCGAATCCATGTATGAGCCTTGGAGACATCAGCATCTCCATGAAACTTAGGAGGATCCAATTTGCGCATTTTATCAACCTCATTTATCTGTAGCTGAACTCTTCCAGCTTCTCCTGAAGACTGACCCTCCGCACCTACCTGAGATCCCTGTCCAGGTCGTGTCTGGACCATCTGAGTAACACTCCTCATCATCTCTGACATCTCCCTCATTACTTGCACTTGGGCTTCAAACATCGAAGCCACTTGAGCATTGGACAACACTTGCCCTTGTGTAGGTGTAGTATCAGGAACCACCCCACTTCCCCCAATCGCATCTACTGCTGGATTTTCTGCCTCCTCCGAGGTTCTCAAGTTTGCCATCCGCCGCCTCCGTGGCACATTACCCCAAGTAGGTGGCTCAGGCACCACTTCAGGAGCAGGTACATTTTGTTCACCACGCCCCCGGCCAGCTCTTTGTCTTTGACCTCTACCTCCTCGACTATAGCAATTCTTGTAATTCTTGTTCACTCAGAGTGGAGTGCTTTCTTAAACTCTTGGCTTCGAAGAGATGGGCCTTGAGCCCCATGTACCGCGTGTGCCGCTTTAGCCCCAACAACTGATTATCCTTGGTCTTCTCGTTGGGGAAGCTGGTGGTTGTTGCCAAGCACAATGACTATCAATATATATATATAAATATACATATATATATATATATATATATATATATATATTGGGTTGGTTATTGCACACATATATTAGAATAAGAAAAATTAATTAGTCCATCGATGAAAATGAACTAGCTAATTGTTGTTGCACGCATATATTAGAATAAGGAAAATTAATTAGTCCACCCATATGACTAATTAATTTTCCTTATTCTAATATATGCGTGCAACAACAGCTTGCTAGTTCATTTTCATCGATGGACTAATTAATTTTCCTTGTTTCGGAAGGCCAAGAATCATCGATTTAGGAGTTTTCGGTGTAATGCTCAAGATTAAGAAATTCAAGTATAGCAATTCTTGTGATTCTTGTGAACTTGGAGTGCTTTCTTAAACTCTGGGTTTTGAAGAGATGGGCCTTGAGCCACATGTACCACGTGTGTCTGTCACGCCCCGTTTTCGAGACGCGACTTTAGGCAACACACGTGTGCACCCGCGTGTCACCCGACCAAATAAATAAAATAAAAAGAAATAAAATTCCATAATCCAACTACCAACCCACCAATGGAAACCATTCCATAAATTTATCAAAAATTTGGACAGCACCTCCCCATAAATCGGAGCATGCCACCCTAAAGTTTTCATTAAAAATCACAATTAATACACTTCAATTAAATCCACCAACTCCAACACCAAAGATAGAAAATCTATCACACTTCCGTAATAATATAATCAGGGCCTCCAGCCATAATCACAAAATCATAAAATCATCACTCTAGCCTCCGGCCATATAATAAACGTAAACAATTTCCACAACAAAACCATCCAACCATGGAACAAAAATAATATAAATCCTCCATAATAAATTTTACCCAAAGTACTATCTTCCAACTATCCATAAGTTAGAAAATATACTAAAATACATCACACCCGACTAAATACCCAAACATGTTCAGGCCATCCAAGTCAAGTACCTCCCTCTTGCTGATCCGTAACATGAGCACCAGAGCTCGTACCTATATCACCTGAGATGGAAAAGGAAAAGGGATGAGCATAAAGCCCAGTAGGGATATGGCAGGAGCATCAAGAGTATAAATAGGCTGGAATCAATGGAAGAAAGATAATGCAGCAAGATGCCATGCTATGTCAAACAATGGTGGCCACATCCATCCGTGCCACTAGACCCGGTCATTCCCGGCTCTATCTAGTGCACCGCCATATAATCTCATCTCAATCGTGCCACTAGACCCGGTCATTCCCGGCTCTATCTAGTGCATATACCAACTCACCATATCACACACAATGCACCATGTTACCCATACAAGATGAAATGCAAGCAAATAATATACACACATTCACCATGTCATTATGCCAAGAATATGGATAACTCAATAGAAGATCGAGTATCTCAATTTATTCGAAATATTTAGATAAGGCACTACTAATTGAGAAATTTCAGAATTCCACCTCACAATAGCATTTTTCAGCTCAAAATACATCAAAAGAAATCAAACCCCATTCCATTGGCATTGATGTAGGAATCGGAAAAAGGTTAGAAAAATAATCCCTACCTCGTTGGAGAAAATATTCCAAACCTTGTGATTTTAGCAACCAACCTTCAATTTAATTCCACCTAATTAATAAACAAGCAATTCTCAATTTATTTCCAAAACAATAAATTCTCATAAAACACTTTCAACAAAATTCAATACCTCCACCAACCTTCCACTTCTAGAATTTCCACTTTAAAGCAATACCCATTCAATTTCAAGCTCCACTCCCTAATTCACACACATATATATACTCAATACACTACCCAAACATTTATTTCCAGACATATTTCTCAAAACACCGAAACTCACCGTGAAAATTCTGCAATTCTTCACAACTACTCCTCAAAATCACTTCTCAACCTCAATCAAGCTTTATCTAGCAATAATGAATGTAATTCATGGTTATTTAACAACTTCCAACTCCAAAACCCATAAATTTTCGGAATCAATCAATACCCACAACCCTAGGTTTTGAGATTATGAAACCTTACCTCAAGATTGAAGAAATCCAGATTTTTGAGGTTATGAAAACTCAAATTCTTGAGTGCAACCTCCCTTTCTTTGTTTTTCTCCAAAGAAAAAAAATCCTCCCTCTTTCTTCCTCTTCCTCCCTCTCTTCCTCTGCGCTTCTTTTCTTCTTCTCCCTCTGTTTTTTCCTTTTTCCTTCTCTCTCTCTTTTCTTTCCCGTGACAGCCTTATATGCTAATTAATTTAATTTTTTTTTATTTTTTATTTTTTTTTATTTTTTAAAAAAATAAAAACTTGGTTTTCACAGTGTCGCTTCTGCCCCAACAACTGATTTTCCTCGGTCTTCTCGTTGGGGAAGCTGGTGGTTGTTGCCAAGCGCAACGACCATCAATATATATATATATATATGGGTTTGTTGTTGCACGCATATATTAGAATAAGGAAAATTAATTAGTCCTCCCATATTATATATATATATATATATCAATAATACATTGCATATATATATATTGCAAATCAATTGAATGTCGGCTAGAGCTAAAAGTAATTACTACTTTTCCATCGCTGGATTGAGTAACTTGTTCTATATTTGTATTTTCCACTTTCGTTGGAGGTACAACTCCTTGTAACTCCCATGTTTTGGGTAAGGTTATTTCATCCCACTTGATGGTACGTGGAAGAGTCATGTTGGACCGAGCAATATCGATTTGGATTAATATGGTTTCTCCTTTGGGGGATTTTCTTAAAGCTTTTGAACCAAAAGCTGAAGACATAGCTTTATAATGGATCTTATAGATTAGAGAAATTGGAAGAGATCCGGAAGACATCTTATAATTGTGAGTTTTAATGTTTAAAGTAAGTGCATCTAAGAGGTTTTGATCACTTAAGGAAACCGTAAAATTCGGATAACAATCAAAATAGATTGGACCACTACAGAGGCTAGTTTCAACTGTGCCTAGGAGTGAATCATTGAATTCTAACATTCTACAATCACGTAGACATAAGAGTATCGATGTATCTAAACCTTCACAGGTTAAGGGTTTGATCCCTATTTGGACTAATCCTATATGAAGATAATTATATTTTTTCTTATGTTTTTCTAAAGATTTCTGGGTTAGAAGCTTGATTGTCTCATAACACTTAAACAGTTTAATATCTCTTTCTTCAGTTTTAATTGTATAATCATTCCGACTCAAGATATTAAATCTGGATTCCCTTTTATATATTTTGTTTATTTCAACTCGAGGAATATCCCAATAACATCTCTAACCAAATCTTCAAGATTAATTTTTTCTTGATTGACAATTCTATCGTCTAATATAGTGGAAGAGGTAGAGCTTGATCTAAAAAGAGAACTCATGTTTGAATACTACTCACAACTCAGTGCCTGTTCTAAGGGCAAGGTGGCACTTACTAGGCAGTCCGTCGCCCTTTACTGGCCTCCGCAACAGTCCCTTAGTCACAACTACAGCACTGGCACAGTCGCATTCAACCACTTGTACCCTAATTTACAACCACTTGCCCTTGCCTCTGATACCATAACTTGAAGGATCTGACAAGCAGGGAAGAAACTAAGCTATCTGATTTAGTTAATGAGTTGAGGCTCGTGATCTTCACAGAGAATCACTAAACTCAATATATAAATTGGACTTAACAGACTAATAGTCCCGAGTCGTCTTGATTATAACAAAGAAGAGGATGAAGAAGAACAGAGATTTATAAACATGAAATTAAGTAAAGCAAGAATAGAAACAAAAATAAATTTAACAAAGCTAAAGCAATAGCAATGTCAAGCATAATAAATTAATAAATAAAGAACAAATAAAAGAACTTATGGGCTTCATAACTACAGGCGGACGAGCCGACCGTTTGTGGCGCCATCGAAGCAAGACATAAATAAAATAATAATAGAGGCGGTAGAACCAGCCATAAGTGATGGACAATTTAAGCAATAAAGGCGATTAAACCAGCCATGGATATTATTGAATGCATTCGAAAGCTGCAAGTAATTAAACTAGATAAACTTACAGACTTTTGAATGCTAGCTTGCAGTTACATTGAGAGGAGGGAGCCCTATGGTTCCCGTTTTTGATAAGAGAGGAAGAGTTTTGGAGGAGAAGTTGAGAGAATTCTAAGATGAAACTAAACCATAAATTGCTAAGCCAAAGGATGCTCCACTAAGGCATATGTGATCTCTTTTATAGATGAAGAGATCACCTTTACAATGATAAAAATAAAGAAATAAAACAAAAGTGGTCTTTGTCTTCGTCTCCCACTTTTTGGAGTGTTTGCTTTTATGGAAAAGCAATAACCTTGTCTTCTTGTCCATGATTGTGTGGTTTTTACCAAATGGTAAATCTATTCCCATAAGGGTATAATTGTATTTTTAGCAGATACCCAGTTGTTAACGGTTTTGATAGTTTCTTTAACACCTACCGTTTGAGGTGGAATAACTAAGTCAGTTAACCCAGACTTAGTTAGGTACCTTGTAGGATTTTTGAGTTTTTAAGCAAAACTTCCAGCTATCAACGAATTTGTTTAATTCTTTACCACCTATCGTTTGAGGTAGAATAGTCAGGCCATGACTGGGATTGATCAGTTTTCTTCATCAAACAAATCATTTGAGTTAAAGCTCTTTTTTGAGTATTTTTCTGAAGATGATTTTTCAGAATGATGTTTAAGTTCTGATAAGGTTTTTTGCAAAAGATGAGCAAGTTCATCTTCTGAGGTTGCCGAAACCAATTTAGAACTGATAAAGGATTTCATACCAAGTAGATGATGTTTTGATTTTTCAATCTGTTTGGTTTTGGCATGATCGGATGATAACCATTTAAGGACATTGTCAGGGTAGGCTCTTGTAGCATCAAACTTGTCCCACCATTTTGTTCGATAAATTCGAACTAAATATGATAAGCTGGAAGGTTTAGTATGAAATTGGTATTGCCAATTTGTGCTCCATGATATGGCAAAGATAGAGAAGAAATATAATAAGGGGGGTATTGCCATGTTCTGAGGTTGATAACGGGATCTAAAAACATCAAATCCTTCTTTAACAGTTGAAGGTAAAATTTCTTGGAGGGGTCCAAAGTGCCACCACCATTCATTAAACCAATTGGGAAAATGATAAGCTTGATTAACTTTAAATTGAAAAAACCATGAATGTCTATGTTCAGAGTTTTGAATTAGAAAAGCTTTTGTCCAAGCTTCCTGGTAATCCCAATAAGAAAACCCTAAAGGTTTATAATTAACGGAAAATTGTTTTAATGTATGTAGTTCTTGTCCCCACATTGCAAGTGTTAATACTTTTAAAATCATAACCGTGTAATGAGTAAGAACTGAAGTCTGAGGATTGTGATACTTTTTCATTGATATTGAATCAGTATCAATTAAAATAAACTCATAAATTTTTTTTATTTTTATGTAAATCTTGTGGCATATAATGCCAATTTGGGGGGAAAACCTTGGAAACTACAGTCTTTGGGTCTTCTCGTTGAAATTCTGGTTCCATAAGAACAACCTTTTGATAAATTTGTTTATCAAAATATTTTGATACATAAGTAAAAGGCTGTGTTTGGTTTTGAGATAATGCCATGCGAGCAGCAGTTTTTAAAACGGGTTCAGAGATAATTAAAGTTGAACTAATGGGGGGTTTTTGTGCCTGGATTGCTAAAGCAACCTCAGGTGTTGTTTGTAAAGAAGAAACCCATTCCAAAAGGGATGGATTGTTTAAAATCTCTTGAGGAATTGGAGTTTGAGGTTGAGGGTCAGAGATTACCTTTTTACCTTTTGATTTGACTTCTGCTAAAGCCATTTTCTGATCCTCCTCGTCAGCAATATCAGCCCATGATTTTTTGGGGAGGATTGGTGCCTGATCAAGGGCATAAGATTCCTTTGAAAGCCGCTGCATTTGAGACCTAGTTGTTGGAGGAGACATTCTTCCTCTTCCTCGTCTAGAGGAGGTACTCATGTTTACTGCAATAAGATGATGAAGTGAGCATTTATTTATAGAGGAAGTTAGTGCCTTGGGGGATTTTTGGATAAAAGGAAAAAATATGCTTTTCCCAGATAAAGCTGTATAAAGTCCATCATGAGTGACTTGAAATGGTTTGATAAGATCAAGGAAAGGTATCCCCAGTATAACGTATTTTGTAATATTTTGTATCCCTAAAAAATATAAAGTGAAAGAAAGACCAGATTTGTTAATTTTGGCATTGGATACTTTGTAAAGAATCTTAAGTTGTTCTCCTGCTACAGATTTCATTCCTTCAATTGTTTTTTCCCAATAACAATAAGGAACTAAGTCCGAACGAACACAATTTAAATCTGCACCAAAATCAACTAAACCGATTGTGTCAAAAGAATAAGATTCTTGGATAACAATTGTAATTTTGATAAACCATTTTTGACCAATAACTTGAGATAATAGGCCAAGGAAAGGTTGGTCATCTTTGTAAGAACTTTCAACTAAAATTCCTTCTGTTTCTAGTTTAGTAATTCGTTCATCTTCATCCGATTCACTAGGTGTCTCAGAGGTAATTAATCCTTTTCCTTTATCAATGATAGAAATTAATTGATCTATTTTCCATCGATCATTCCTTTGTTGACTCCTAAGAGTGTTAAGTTCTACCCTTATTTCCGTGACCTCTATCTGAAGGTGTTGAAGATCGGGAGTAGAAGAATGTCCTGCCTTTTGATCGTGTTTGGATAAAATTTCTTTTAGATTATAGGTTGCTTTTGGTGGAGCAACTCTAATATCAGAATTAAATAAATTTTGTTTTAATTTATCCAGGTAGGCTAATTTGACTGTGGAATCATCAATGTGATTAACGACCTCTAAAACGAATTCTTGATCTTTGGAAAGCATGTTAATTTCAGGATCAGAAGATGAAGAAGGGAGATCATCATAATGATGTTCATTGTCAAAAGAAGATAAAGATGAATCATCATCAGTATCAATAAGAATGGAGTTTAATTTTGCAATGACCTTGTCATCTAATTCTAATTCATTAATCTTTTGAGGGATTTTGCAATACTTGGCATAATGACCTGGTTCATTACACTTGTAACAAGTAATTTTTGAAGACTTAGAATTGTTAGTTTGAGGATTAGGTTTTACTTTTGTTTCCTCTTTCTTCGTTTGGGAAGATTTTAGAGTAAAAGAATTTTATAAAATCTGGATCTAAAGTTAGATCTAGAATAATAAGGTTTCTTGGAAGGAGAATCCTTTTGTTTAGCACAATTTTCTTCAAAACCAAATTGCTTGCAAAAAGAACCTAGTTCATTTCTGGACTTGGTTTGTTCATATTTTAGTTGTTTTTGCAACTTAATGTCAGAGCATAATTGTAAACTGACTTTTTGTATGTGATTTACCAAATCACCATAGGTTAATTGATCATAAGGAATTTGGTTGTTGTACAAAGTTTTAATTTTTTCGCGAACCTTGTCACCTAATAAAATTGGAAGACCAGCTAAGAATTTTTCTTTCCAGAAAGGTTGGTTGTTATCAGGGCGCATCATAACTCTGGTTAAGAATGTGTCTTTATATTGGCGGAAATCATGAAGTTTTCTACATCTTAAATTTGCTAAAAGTTCTGAAGATCTATCTCTAATATTAGAAGGGTCCCCTAAGAAATGTTTAGATATTGAAAAGATAAGTGTGGCAACAGCATCTTGGATTTCGACACCTAATTCTGTTTTGATGACTGTAACGTCAGAAGCAGTTTTAACAGCATTAAGAATTTCATTTTGTTGGGGGGATGTGAGGTGATAATCCCACCATCCTTTTAATTGACCTGTAAAACCAGCAATAATCAAGTTTGCTATAGCTTGGTAAGTTGTATCCATTTTTGTTTTGTAAGCATTGCTGACCATTGTCATTTGTTGTAATAGATTAAGAATATTATAATCTGACATACCATCTATATTTCATTCATAAATGGTATCAGCATTATATTTCATTTGATTTGTTTGTTTTTCTTCTAAGAGAATATCTGGTGGAGTAGTTTTAGAATAATAAAGTTTTTGAGGAGTTTGCCAAGTCATTTTGTTGACCTCAAAGTCAGAATTGGTTGGGGTATCTTTAATTTTGTCAAGATTATTTAGTGCTGGAGCTGTGGATGATGTAAGAGGAGTTTCAGGAATTTGTAAAGAAGGAAAATGGATAAGAGTACCAGTAATTTCTTGTAATTTTTTCGCCTTAATTTCTTGTAATTTCTTTTCTATTGCAGACATAAAATCAGTATCTTGGGGAGCTAATATTTTGGCTAATTTGGGAGGAATCTCATATGGTTTAAACATAGGTTTATCTGGAATTTTTGCAATGATTGGCTTTTGAACATAGTCTTCAATTCTATTCAGCTGTTGACCAATTGTTGATAAGTGTTGGTTTGTAAAATTATTTTGTTCCACTATACCTTTAAATTCTTTGGCCTGAGATACTTTAAAAGGAGTAGCAATAACAGTAGACGTTTTGTATTGTAGCTTGAGTTGGGTTGAAGGTGGATGTTCAGACTCAAATATTGTTTTTTGTGTATCATCATACCATGTCTGAATCCTAGAAGTAGTATTGAGTGATGTTGAAGAATCTAAAGACTGTGAAGATTTTGAAGCTTTAAAAGAAACTTGTGAAGGATTTAAAGTAAAAGGGTAAGAAGCCCAATCAATGCTGGGGTCATCCTTGTCTAATTCAAAGAATTCGAAGAATGGTATTTGTCGTTGTAAACCATCGAGAAAAGCATAATAATTGGTTTGAATTTTGAGACGCTTTTCACCAGTATAATGATTGAGAAACCAGTTTCGTTTGGCAGTATTTTGGAGAGAATAAAAATCCTTTTGTAATGATTGTTTGTCGATAACGAAATCATCATGGATAAGAACATTTAGTTCAGGGTCAGTATATATCAATAATACATTGCAAGATCAGCTAGCTAGTTCATTTTCACGGGTGGACTAATTATTTTTCCTTATTCTAATATATGCGTGCTACAACAGCTAGTTAGTTCATTTTCATTGATGACCTAATTAATTTTCCTTATTTCGGAAGGCCAAGAATCATCGATTTAGGAGTTTTCGGTGTAAGGCTCAAGACTAAGAAATTCAAGTATAGCAATTCTTGTTCACTCGGAGTTCTTTCTTAAACTCTGGGTTTCGAAGAGATAGGCCTTGAGCCACATGTACAGCGTGCGCCGCTTCAGCCCCAACAACTGATTATCCTCGGTCTTCTCGTTGGGGAAGCTGGTGGTTGTTGCCAAGCGCAACAACTATCAATATATATATATATATATATATATAGGTTTGTTGTTGCAGGCATATATTAGAATAAGGAAAATTAATTAGTCCACCCATATTATGTATATATCTATATATCAATAATACATTGCAGGATCAACTAGTTCATTTTCATGGGTGGACTAATTATTTTCCTTATTCTAATATATGTGTGCAACAACAGCTAGCTAGTTCACTTTCATCGATGGACAAATTAATTTTCCTTATTCTTATATATGCGTGCATATATATATATATATATATATATATATATATATATATATATATATATATATATATATATATATCAGCTAGCTAGATCATTTTCATGGGCGGACTAATTAATTTTCCTTATTCTAATACATGTGTGCAACAACAAACCCATATTATATATATATATATATATATATATATATATATATATATATATATATATCAATAATACATTGCAGGATCAGCTAGCTAGTTCATTTTCATGGGTGGACTAATTAATTTTCCTTATTCCAGTACATGTGTGCAACAACAGAATCATATTATATATATATATATCAATAATACAATATTGCAGGATCAGGTAGCCAGTTCATTTTCATGAGTGGACTAATTAATTTTCCTTAATCTAACATATGTGTGTACACAAACCTTATATATATATATATATATATATATATATATATATATTATATACGGAACTTCTCTTAGACGGACTTAACTAATGGACTCAAAATACGGACCTATTTTCTTGTCCGTCCGATATATCTAAGAGCAACTACAATAAGGCTTATTTGAGCATTGATACTGCACAAGTGAATCTGTCTTTTTGTATGAACTAATTTCCAAGGGCAAGTAGAGGTAGATGACAATATGTTAATCACCACTAAAGAATCAGATTCAATAATGATGTTTCTGAAACCCAAAGACAAAGCCAAAATAATACCATCATGGATAGCTTTCATTTCAGCATAGGAGATAGAGTTTATACCATAATAATGAGAGAAGCTACCTATAAAATTACCTGCATGATCTCTGATAACACCTCCTCCCCCTGAGTGACCAGGGTTGCCCAATACACTCCCATCACAGTTGATTTTAAGAACATTTAAGGGAGGAGGATGCCAATAAATGATAGAAGGATTGCAATAAGGAGTGCTCTGTTGAGGAATTCTAAATAGGGAGATCAAAAAAGAATCTTTGAGCTGAACCCTATACACCGTAGAATTAGAAGCAAAATATAATTGAGCTTGATCAATAATGCAGGTAATAATACAGTCACTAGACGGAGGATTATTTTCATACCTGGATTTAGTCCTTGCCTGCCATATATTCCAACAAATGAGAGAAGGGATCAAAATTGCAAGAGCCCCTAAAACTGAGTCTTTTTTCCTAATTTTCCACCATTTATGTGTGTGTATATATATATATAACGTGATGCTCCAGTCCAGTATCTCATATTGAATTTTCAATTCGGGATACCTTCATTGCCGTTGGATTCCAAAGGCGATGGCCAATCAATTATTTTAAGGATTTATATAATATTTTAATATATAATTTAATTTGTAAATTTCTCATTTTACTGTCAATCTCTCTCTCTCTCTCTCTCCTCCTGCGCTCTCCCTCTCTCATCTCCTTTGGAAGACAACTTCCGGTCTCGATCTAGTGTCCCAGATCAAAATTCGTTCAGTTGAATCGCGATCGGACCTCGCTCCTCATCTTCATTTCGAACTGGATTTTCAATGTCGCGACCCAGCTCCATCTACTCTGTCGTCTACAATGGCTTGAGTGAGAGAAGACAGGTACAGTGTTTTAGTGAGAGAAGAAAAGGGCAATTCAAAATTCTTATTTGGGTATGTTTTGATTCTATCACTAATATTTTGTTTTGGTGGAATTGTTTAGTAAGAATAATTTTTTGGTTCTTTTTCTGTGTCATTTTGCACCTATACGAGATGCGGTTTTTTCATTTTTTGAGAGCCCTTATGAGTGACACGATTGGCGAGAGAAGACAAGAATGGATGGAGAATGCACTATCGATATGAGATTGTAGCTTGATACACAGAGGGTTCCCACTATTTCAAATATAGATTCCTGTATGTTTTTTTTAAATAATGGAATTCAAGTTCTTGAATCCAATGTTGTTCTTTTGCCACAGGGCTTATGCCAACCAAAATCAAAGGAGGGAAAGGAGATGCTTATTGTGTTGCAAAGTATGGCCAAAAATGGGTTCAAAACTTGCACTGTTGTGGGCAGGTTGTCTTTAAAATGGAATGAGCAGTACACTTGGTAGGTTGGGAAGAATGTATATTGAATTTGCAGTACACTTTTATATTGAGTTTCGCAGGTTGGGAAGAATGTATATTGAGCAGTACGCTTGTATATTGAGTTTGCAGATTGGGAAGAATATTGAGTTTGCTTTAAATCCTGTTAGGAGGTGTTGTTATGATATCAAGCATAGAAAGCCTTTTCAAGTTGTATTCATCTAGAGTTTGGAATTCAATACATAATGCTGCAGCTTCATCTGCATTTTTCTTGCATAATGCTTTTTTTTTTTGGCAAAGAGTTATTTTATATCATAAAAGGAAGAAGTAAAGCCCTTCTCCGGGGGCTAACAATGGGGGGACATACACCAAACCCGAAACGAGAAGAAGAAAACAATTAATGAAGAAAAGCAGGTCTTGCAATACAAGACTACAAAAACCACCAAATAAACTAAGATTTGAATCTGACAACAGGAACTCCCAATTGATCCGTCTTGAGCATGCCTTTAGCTTTGACTGGTAGGTCCCTGAACCTGTAAATTAGCTCAGAACTCCTGTTGTTTGAGGCCCTTGTAGCCATAAGGTCAGCCACACTATTGATTTCACGATAAATATGACAAAAGGTAATTTGAGCATTTGTACGATAAGATATAGTCTGCCTTTTAATGCAAATCAAACTCCAAGGACAACAATAGTTGGAAGACAAAATATTAATTACGACCAAAGAGTCAGACTCAACGATAAGATTATTATAACCAAGAGAAATAGCCAAGAGGATACCATCTTGAATAGCTTTGAGCTCAACAAAAGTAATAGAATTGATACCATAATAATTGGAAAAGCAACCTTTAAAGTTCCCAGCATGATCTCTAAGGACCCCCCCCTCCTCCCGAGTGTCCAGGATTTCCAAGAGAACTGCCATCACAATTAATTTTCAGAACATTGAGAGAAGGAGTGGTCCAAGTAATTAAGCAAGGCCTGCGCTGCATAGGAACATACAAAGTAATATTAAACAAGGCATTTATAAACGGATCTTGAATTTGAACCTTGTGGACCTTTGTAAGGCTAGCAAACTGCAGCTGCGTTTGGTCAATAATACATGTTATAATGGAGTCAGCAGAAGGAAAGTTATCTTCATACCTTCCTTTGTTTATGGTCAGCCATAAATTCCAACAGATTAGAACAGGAATCATGGTCACTAAAGAACCCAAAACATGATTTTTCTTCCTAAATCTCCACCATTCAGCTAGCAGTAAATGAATTCCAACAGATTTTAAATTTAAACCAAAGATTTTGCAAAAGAAAGACCAAACCTGCACAGCTGTAGGACTTTCCACAAAAACATGATGAGCAACTTCAGATTTATTAGAAGCACAACATTGGCATTTAGAAGCTAAACTAAAACCTTTTGTTTTGAGGTTATTATCCAAAGGTAGTCTATTGTGCAATAATTTCCACATAAAAATAGATATTTTAGTGGGAATTATCTGGTTCCATATTGAGTCAAACATAGGATTGTAGGAGTTGCTATTTCTAAATATGTGCCAAGCAGATTTGACAGAGAAAATTCCATTAACATTTGGAGTCCTTATCAACATATCAGGACTATCAGTCAAAGAGATGTTTTCTTTAGTAATAATATGAACAATAAAGTCAGGGACCAATTTTCTCAATTTATCAACATCCCAAATGTTGTTCCTAATGAAACTATTTAGGAGAGAAGGCCATTGAGGATTAATTGAGATAATGTTGGCTATTGGCCCACCATTCATCCAATTGTCTCTCCAGATATTAATCCTCCCATCACCTATGATAAACCTAGACTTATCTTCCATCATGTCTCTCACATTACATAGTCTTTTCCAGGTTGGAGACCCTGAAGAAGAAGCAATAGCAGGGTGGTCTTTTTTTGCAATAATTTTGGAACATGAATTTTTTCCAAATTGAATCTAATTTTCTGAATTTCCACCATAGTTTGCCTTCAAGGGCTTTGACAGTTTCAGAAAATTTTCTAATACCTAATCCTCCTTCATTGAAAGGTCTAGTTGTTTTTTCCCAAGAAATCCAATGCAATCTTTTACCAAATTCAGAACAACCCCAAAAGAAATCAGCACATAAAGAATCCAACTGAAGCATAATTTTTTTTGGAGGGCCTAAGACAGCAAAAAGGAAAGTAGGAAAAGAGGAAAGCACATGCTTAATTAGAATTAATCTCCCCCCATTAGACAACAACGAAGAACTCCAATTGAATAATTGAGCTTTAAATTTGTCTATGAGATTATCAAATAAACAAACTTTCTTTCTAGAATACGTCAAAGGGCAACCCAAATAAGTCATAGGAAGATTCTTGTTTTTCAAAACCAGTTTGATTTTTTTAATCTTTCAATTCTAGATAGACTCGTATGCTTAGAAGATATTAAGCAACTTTTATCTTTATTCAACATTTGATCAGAGCAAAATTCATACTCAGCCATTGTTTTCATGAGAAATGTAATTGCTTTCTTAGATCCATTAGAAAAAAGTAAAATATCATCCGCATATGCAAGATGAGATATGATATCTATTTTTCTACCAGTGTAAAAACCAAAGGAAGGGTTTTCAAGATAGAGCTTGTTTAGGTTTCTTGGCAAGGATTCAGCCATGTTGAGGAAAAGGCCAGGGGATAGAGGATCTCCTTGCCTTAAACCTTTTTTAGATTTAAAAAAACCAGACGTTTTACCATTGATGAGCATGGAGAACCAATTGTTTGAAATAATATTCCAAACTAAGTCAATCCAAGGTTCACTAAATCCAAATTTTCTGAGGATTTTTGTAAAAAACAACCACGATACACGGTCATAGGCCTTGGCCATGTCTAATTTGATCATAACATTGCTTCCACGAATTTTCTTATTAATGTTAAAAGCAAGCTCCTGAGCCAATAAAATGTTATGAGCAATATCCCTGTTTTTCACATAAGCACACTGATTGTGTGAAATGATCTTAGGAAGAATGATACTTAGTCTGAAAGCCATGATTTTTGAGAATATTTTATTAAGAAAGCCACACAAACTAATAGGTCTTAATTCAGAAATTTTTGTAGGGTTGGCAACTTTAGGAATTAAAGCTATCAGAGCGCTTGAACAAGACTTAGGGAGTCTATAACCATGCCAAAAAGCTCTGGAAGCATTTCCAATATCTTGACCTATGATATTCCAGCAACTTTGAAAAAAGGTGCCATTATAACCATCCGGACCAGGACAACTATTAGGATTAATAGAGAAAACCACATGTTGGACTTCTTGATTAGTAGGAGGGCTATCTAGCAGCTCATTGTCATGTTGAGAAACAAGTTTGGGAATCTGGTCAAGGAATAATTCAATTCTTTTGATGTCAGGATTGTGAAAAGATTTAGAGAGGTGATTTTGAAAAAAAGTTCTAATCTCAATTTCAAGTTTTTGACCTTGACACCAATTTGCACTTTCATCTTTAAGTTTTTCAATAAAAAGCTTTTGTCTTTGAGATTTAACACAAGCATGAAAAAATTTGGTATGAGCATCACCCTCTCTACACCATTTGATTTTAGCTTTTTGTTTCCAATAAGATTCTTCTTTATTGAGAGCAAAAGCTAATAGAGCCTTTTGCTTATTAAGCGCAGATCTATTAGCACTACTAGGATTAGCATCATAAACATATTGGAATTTTTCAACCAAAATTTCAGCTTTTTTGATATTTTGAAATATATTGCCAAAAACATTTTTATTCCAAAGTTGAAGGTCCTTTTTAAGTCTCTTAAGTTTTTCACACACAACTTGAATTGGGGAACCGGGTAAACTAGTGTTCCAGCTATTTCTAACCAAGTCCATGAAAGAATTGTGAGAAATCCAAGCATTTTGAAATCTAAAAGGTTTAGGACCATGATGAATAGAGGAAACTAATTTGATTAAAAGGGAGCATGATCAGAGTTGGTTCTAGATAGATGAGAAACATTGGTTATAGAAAAATTTGATATCCAAGAATGGTTAGCACACACTCTGTCAAGTCTAGCCCAACAATGATTATTAGACCAAGTATACTTACTGCCAGAGAAACCTAAGTCAAAAATCTTAGAATCATTTAAACTATTATGAAAATCATGGGAAGCGACTCTATTTATATCATTAATACCTCTCTTTTCAGAGCTGGCTAGCACAACATTAAAGTCTCCTCCTACACACCAGGGAAGGTCAAGAGTGGATATTCTAAGGAGCTCCTTCCAAAGAGGCATTCTGTCAATTCTATTACATTTAGCATAGACGACAGAGATAAGTGAAGGCCCTTTTCCAAAGTTTACCTCCATTGTTAGGATCTGATCATGGTTGGAGTGAGTTTTAAGAGGAATGCCTTCATGCCAAAGCATCCAAATTTTACCATTAGAATTAGAAGAGCAATTTTTAAAATTGATTTTTTTGGCAATAGTTTTGATTTTATCAATAGAAATCATAGGCTCTAGAAGGGCAAGAATTTGAATTTTATGGATTTTGCACAGAGACTTCAATCTCCTAATAGAAGGGGAATTCCCAACTCCTCTGATGTTCCATATTAAACAATTAAACATCACTACTGGAGTTCTTGCTATTGTGTGCTGATATTAGCACCCTAGGTGAAGATTTCTTTTTAGTTTGAGATTTAGCAACCTTTTTCTTACTATTTGGCTCTTCATAAATAACCACGGCCAGGTCTATTCCATTTGGATTTAACGTGTGATTTTTCTTGCATAATGCAATCATATATAGACACTATTATGGTGCCAAAGATGTAGCGAGCCATTAATATCACATTAAAAATAGACAAGCGAAGCTCTTGCTCATATATATATTATGCAGATATGTGAACAAAAAATCACATAAAATAAATGACCAAATGGTCCAAAACATTAAGACTAATATTAGCCTCAAACATTATGCAATTTCCAAATAGGCAGCCTCAGATGTTAGCAAAATGAACACTCCAAATAGCATGTAGTAGCATACATGCAAACTTAAGAATTGTTCAATGCTGGACAATTCCTTTTGTCATGTGATTGTCTTGTCAGTCCGCAACCATGATATCATCTATTCCTTTTTGAGGCAATTTCTTTCCCACCTTTGAATCTCTTCCACAACCTTTGCCCTAACTTGCTCCAGCTCGTAGTAGGTAGGTTCTGAAAGACAAACACTAAGTTGAGATTGAGTTCCATCTTTTGAAGTCAAGAACTTTAGTCTCTCATGGAGAGACTCAAATGTCTCATTTACTAACTCAAATGTGTCCCGTTTCACATAAGCATTATCAGTTATCTTTGACGCAAGTCCTCTTAGCACGTTATCATCTTCACATCTTCAATGAGAGAAGCATCATGACCACCTTCCCCTCAAAAAAAAAAGGAACTTGAAGGTTAGTAGACTTTGTCCATCTACGTAATATGTAGATACTAGACAACGACTGCTTGGTGTTGTGATATTAAATCTTAAGACTGTGCTTGGGAAAGTATTGGAAGGGGGTTCTGTAATTGGTAGCATAGGTTGCTGAGGCCCCTATGTTAAAGGGTGGGGAGGTCGAGTGTTCGACTCTCACCAACAACCATCCGCGGTATATCACTTAAGTGTCGATTCCGGATATGGGTTGGGGGTAGTGGTCCATGGGCCCGGCCTATGCTGGTGACGGTGGGGATTGTTGGTCCTCGGCCGTTACATAAAAACTGCCTTTTGTCATTTTTCTTTATTTTTTGTTAAGCAGCATGCTTATCTCAGTCTCTCCCCATAATGGCAAATGCAGGACAGGATATATAAACTTGATATGGCATTACGGTTCCTAGAAGCTGCATCGTGTGTTTGAGGCTATATGCTATGACTTTCGGAGGATTGTGTCTTTCTCTTTGTTTGCATTATTTCCCGTTTTGTATCAATAAAAGCTTGTATGGTTACTATAATGAAGCTGCTACTGCTGCTCTCTTTGCCTTATGACCTGGCACAAAAAATAAATAATGGTATTATTTGTCTGAATGATATATTTCTAACAGTATGTAATGTCGTTACTAGAATTTGCATTCACTGAATGAGTGACCTTCATGAGAGTTTTGCAGTGCATCTGCTAGGTATTTTCACCTTTCCCGGAAGAAGTCATCAGAATGAGTCTTTGCGAGGTCTCTCTATCAAAGTAGGAATGAATAGTTTTACTGGGTTTGGAATCAGATTGAGTGCTTTTATTTGGATGACATTTTATTTTCTTGAATTTCCTTCTCTTCTCTCTTATAATGTCATGATCATCGCAGCCGGGGATGGAAGTGAATATGACGAAATCCACATCCAGTTATCAACTAATCTCCTTAAGCTGAGAGGAATTTTTAGAATTAATTCTTGTTAGATTTCATAAATCTACATCAAATGAGTAATGCAAGAACAACAGAGCTTCATTCTTACCAGAACACACTTAGAGAGTTTTACAAAAGTAGTGACGGCTACACTTCCCAGCACACACACACTACTAAACCCTAGCACATACATTTTGACTTAAATAGAAAACAACACAGCACCATAACCATAAAGCATAAAACGACACCGTACAACTTAAAGACAATAAAGGAAAAATAAGAAATAGCATAAAAGTCTAACACCCCTCCTTGATGCTATTTCTCCATCACACCAAGTTTTGCACGTAACTCTGCAAACTTGATCCTATCCACTCCTTTAGTAAAAATGTCAGCCAGTTGAGAAGCACTTTCACAGAAATCCAGGGAGATAGCTTTGTTGCTCACAAAATCTCGCAAAACATGATACTTGATCTTGATGTGTTTGCTCCGACTATGAAACACAGAATTTTTAGCCATACAGATAGCTGACTTGCTATCACACCGTATGCTGACAGGCCCTTCTTGTAATTCTTTCAGATCATTCAAGATGTGCCGCAACCAAGTTGAGTGATTTGCTGCCAGAGCAGCTGCAACATACTCAGCTTCAGCTGTGCTTTGGGCTACAGTTTGTTGTTTTCTGGACAGCCAAGTAAAAGATCCAGATCCAAACATGAACACATACCCAGAAGTACTTTTCATATCATCGGGAGATCCAGCCCAATCACTGTCTGAGAATCCCTGCAACTGAGCATCAGGTTTGTGACAATATAAGATACCGTGCAGCTTTGTGCCTTGCAAATACCGAAATATTCTTTTGACTCCACCAAGATGATTTTCACTTGGACATTGCAAAAATTGGGATAGCAAGTTTGTTGCAAATTGAATGTCAGGGCGAGTTGAAGATAGGTATAAAAGACTTCCTATCATGCTTCTATACAATCTAGGGTCTGCCTTCCTGGAACCATCCTCTTTGAAGAACTTCTCATGAGCCACAATGGGAGTTGAGACCGGCTTACATTCTTCCAAGCCAAACTTTACCAGCAACTCTTGAATATACTTGTGTTGACAAATAAACACCTGCCCTTCTTGTTGATCAACTTCAATTCCCAGAAAATACTTCATTAATCCCAAATCATTCATTTCAAACTTCACTTTCATATTTTCTTTGAACTCTGAGATTAAGATCTCATCATTTCCTGTGATAACAAGATCATCCACGTAAAGAGAAACAATGATCTTTCTACTACCAGCAATTTCCTTGACATAAAGAGTAGACTCACTCTTACTTCTCTTAAAACCTTGGCTAGTGAAATACTCGTCAATACGACTATACCAAGCTCGTGGAGCTTGTTTAAGTCCATATAGAGCCTTTTTCAGTTTAAGAACTTTGGTCTCTTTACCTTTCTCCACAAAGCCTGGAGGTTGCTGAATAAACACTTCCTCTTCAAGATAGCCATTTAAAAAGGCTGATTTTACATCAAGATGGTACAACTTCCATTTCCTTTGAGCTGCCAAAGCAAATAAAAGTCTAAATGTCTCCATTCGTGCTACTGGAGCAAAGGTCTCAGTATAATCTTTTCCATACTGCTGAGAGTACCCTTTTGCCACCAACCGAGCCTTGTATTTAGAGACAGTGTTATCTGGATTCAGTTTTGTCTTGAACACCCATTTCGCCCCTATAGCCTCTTTGTCTGCAGGGAGATCAACAAGACTCCAAGTTTCATTTTTCTCTATCTGGTGAATCTCTTCTTCCATAGCATCAATCCAGATTTTGTTTCTAAAAGCCTCAGTGAGACTTCGTGGCTCCAGAGAACTCAATCTGCAAGATTCATAAATATCAGCAATGCTTCTATGCTTTAACTCTGGAGACTCTACACTCTCATCAGAAAATTCTTCTAGTATCTCAGGATCGCTTTCAAAAGTTAAGTCATCATCTTCATTAGATTCACTTTCACATTCTCTATCACGGTTTGTTATCTCACTATCACTAGCAACTGCTTGTTCGACCACATTTTGCTGCTCCTCTAAAATTCCTTTTGATTCTGGACTACTATCTGTAGAATACAGTTTTATCTCACTCCCACTCCAGTCCCAGACAGCCTTCTCATCTACTTCCACGTCTCTGACAATAACAAGCTTTTTGGTTTCCAGGTTGAAGACTCTGAAACCTTTTGATCGAGAACTATACCCCAAAAATATCCCTGTTTCAGATTTTTTATCCAATTTCCTCCTTTTAGAATCAGTAACATGAATATAACACACACTACCAAAGACTTTAAGATGTTTTGCAGAGGGCTTAATACCTGTCCATGCCTCAAAAGGAGTCATGTTCTTGACAGCTTTAGTACAACATCGATTCAGCAAAAAAACAGCAGTGTTCACTGCTTCAGCCCACAACCACTTAGGAAGATTTTTACCCGCCAATAGAGTTCTTGCCATCTCCAAGAACAACATTAGTACTGAATGATCTATCAAGATACTTGAAGAGATTTACATTTGCCGTCATGTGATTACTTGCTCCTGAATCAAGGATCCAAGATGTCTCCATGGATGCAGTGTCGGTTAAACAAGCTCTAAATAAGAACTCATCCTCATCATCAGTCTCTTGAGCCATGTTAGCTTTTTGCTTGTCTTTCTCGGTTTGTCTACACTCTTTCAGAACATGACCAAATCGACCACAACCTCGACATTGAGGTTTCCCCTTATTCCAGCAATGCTCATCAATATGGCCTTCCTTCTTGCAAATACTGCATTGTGGCTTCGTTTTACCCCAACAGTTTTCCTCCATATGCCCTTCCCTTTTACAGGAATTGCAAAAAGGTTTGGAACCAGATTTATTCCAACCTCCAGAGAACCCACCAATATTTTTCTTACAATTTTCTTGCTCCATTTTGATCCTGTATGCACTCTCTGAATGTTCAAGATTAAGACCTTCAATCTTGACCCGAGTTTCATGTGCCTCTAATGATCCTATTAGATCACTGACAGTCATCTTGTCCAGGTCTTTAGTTTCTTCAACTGTGGTCACAATATTATTGTACTTGGGTGTCAAACTTATTAAGATTTTCTCGATCACCCTTCGGTCAGACATTTCTTCACCATGAGTCCTCAATCTATTGACAACATCCATAACCCGAGTATAGTAATCTGAAATAAGCTCCCCTTCTTTCATCAATAAATTCATCAATTCCCTTCTCATACTATGCAATTTCACAACACGAACCTTAGAATGACCTTGAAATTCAGTGCTCAATATATCCCATGCTTGCTTAGCACAGTTTGCTCCAGAAATTCGAGGAAAAATGGACTCTGCAACAGTGCTATGAATCACTAACAATGCTGTATTATCACGTTCAATATCTTGTTTTACCTTAGTTTCATCAACCACAGTCTTAGAAGTACCCCCTTTTTCAGTGGACGACGCACTTGGATCGTTGTCAGCAAGACACACTGGACAACCCACCTCAATATACTCCCATAATCCCTTGGATTTAAAATAGATTCTCAGAAATGTAGACCAATAATCGTACCTGTCACCGGAGAAGACAGGCAACGCACAGGTCACAGGATTTGCAGGATTGGACATCATGGTGGCCAAGCAGACAAAGAAGATGAACAGCGCCAATCACAAGACGTGGATCTAATCCTCTGATACCATGTTAGATTTCATAAATCTACATCAAATGAGTAATGCAAGAACAACAGAGCTTCATTCTTACCAGAACACACTTAGAGAGTTTTACAAAAGTAGTGACGGCTACACTTCCCAGCACACACACACTACTAAACCCTAGCACATACATTTTGACTTAAATAGAAAACAACACAGCACCATAACCATAAAGCATAAAACGACACCGTACAACTTAAAGACAATAAAGGAAAAATAAGAAATAGCATAAAAGTCTAACAATTCTGTCTCTAGTGCAAAAAATATTAGATATGGCATCGGCATCCCACCTCCTCATCCCATCGGACTTAATCAAAGTACTGACAGAAGCCACATTAGTGCTTGGGGTAATGACATATGGGTTCTCTACATCCGGTAACCAAGGGTCTTCCAGAATTTGAATCGTAGTTCCATCCCCCACCCTCCATCGAACTCCTTCCCTAAGCACATCTTGAGCCTCCAGAAGACTCCTCCAAATATAGCTGGGATTAGGCCCAATCTTTGCATTTAAAAAAGTTCCACTCGGAAAATACAGAGCTTTGTAGATCCGGGTTGTTAAGGACTGGGGGTTAGTGAGTAAACGCCAACCTTGTTTAGCTAACATGGCCACATTAAACGCTCTGAGTTTGCAAAAACCTATTCCTCCACCACTTTTCTACACATACACCCTATCCCATTTCATCCAACTAATACCTCTTCCCGCTGAGCCGTCTCTACTCCACCAAAAGGAATTCATCATCCTCTCCAACTCTGCACACAACAACATCGAAAGATTAAACACATTCATAACATATGTCGGTATTACTTTTGCCACTGTTTTTCACAAAATTTCTTTGCCGAAAAGACAGAATCTTTGAATGCCATCCCTGAATGCGCCTCCAAACCTTCTCCTTCACAAAAGCAAAAACGTCCGACTTGTTTCTTCCCACCAAAGAAGGTACACCGAGATAAGTTCCATGATTCTCCTTACCAACCACACCCAATATGTTGCATAATAGAGTTTCATCTGCCACCACATTGTGACTAAAAGAAACTGAAGATTTTCCAAAATTTACCTTTTGCCCATACGCCTTTTCGTATAAAGCAAGGCACTCCTTTATGGTGTTGCACTCCTGAATGTTTGCTCGAAAGAAAAGGAAACTATCATCAGCCAAAAAAAGGTGTGTGACACTTGGGGCTGACCTCGTAACTTGGCATCCATGTAATAACCCTTTTGACTCCACACTGCGCAAGTGCAATAAAGAAGTGAGGCCTTCGACACAAATTAAGAATAAATAGGGTGATAGCGGGTCCCCTTGGCGTAACCCACGTTGAGGAGAGAAAGGCCCTATTTCATGACCTGAATTCTGAATTGTATAGCTCACGGATGTAACACACATGCATCATGATAGCTCTCCATCGCTCACTAAATCCCAACTTGGCCATCATATGCGCCAAAATCTCCCATTCAATATGATCGTAGGCCTTCGCCATATCACTTTTTAGAGCCGCCCAACCCTTCTTGCCTTGCCTCTTCCTTTTCAAAAAATGACAAACTTCAAAAGCCACCATAATATTATCCGTTATGCTCCTGCCAGAAATGAAAGCACTTTGAAATTCTGAAATCATCACCAATCGTACCACATTGCTGTTTTTTTGGAATCAACACAACATTTGTAGCATTAAGTTCATTCGGCATTGCACAATTATTAAGAATGTCAAGACAATAGGTTGTAATAGAACTGCCAGTAATATCTCAAAAAGACTGATAAAATCCTCGATTCATACCATCCGGGCCTGGAGCCTTATCAGATAGCATAGAAAAAATAGCAGATTTAATCTCTTCCACCTCAAAAGGTCTGATCAGGACCTCATTCTGGGCATAAGATACCTTCGCTTGGACCACTTGTAAAATACAACCAACTATCATCACACCCTTGAGAAGTGAACAAGTCTTCAAAATAATCCAGAATATGATCCTTGAGACCACTGTCCCACGTAAGCCACAGGCCCTGAGCATCCCGCAACCCAGAAATTAGATTCTTCTTCCTCCTGTTAGATGCGTACTGATGGAAAAATTGAGTATTAGAATCCCCACTTTTGAGCTAGAACTGTTTTGCCCTCTGCTTCCAAAACAACTCTTGCTGCACCAAAATTTCCATTAACTCCTTCTTTAACTTCGGAATCTGAGAAACAGCCCAATTTTGATTCAGACCGCGCGCAACTCTTGCAATGAGAAAGTCGCCTCCGCATGTGTGTACCATGGTTGATGAGGCATCCATATTAGAAGAACAGATATTACGACAAGTGGACAAGAAAGGACGACGTCGTTCAGCTACTACTCACACTTAGACATGCACTAGACCTGCACTCTTTTATTTATTTCAGTCTCTGTTTGTATTAGTCTTTAAAGACTTTCTTGGGTCCTTTATTGTCTTTTGTATGGCTCTGTATGAGACCTATTTAAGCCCATGTTTCTAGGGTTGAAGGGCATCTTTTGAAATCAAAAAAATATCCTTTACAGCTGCTGCCTTTGCTGGATAGTTCCAGAGTTACACGCCCGTTCGAGCGGTGATCGAACAAACACGCGTTCGTGTGTTAGTACGAACAAGACCATTTCTTCTGTTGTGCTACATCATTTGGTATCGGAGCATGGCTGACGATCGAGCTCGAGATATCGGTGCACGGTTAGAAGCCCTCGAAACCAGAACTGAAGGTGCTATACGAGATCTACGGGAACAACTCAGGGAGATCTTAGTTGCCATGAATCGCCTTGGAGGTAACCAACAGCCACCCCCACCAGCAGCCCAAGCTCAAGCTCAGGGACCCGAACAGGCATTACCACCTGTTTTCAACCGGGTTCGGCAAGAAGACTATGATGGTTATCGGATCAAAGCGGAGATCCCAATTTTTAATGGCGGCTTGGAAGTAGAAGCTTTCCTAGACTGGCTGAACGAAGTGGAAAGATTTTTCGAAATCATGGAAATCAGTGATGAAAGAAAGGTTGCGATCGTAGCCTATAAATTAAAGGGAGGAGCCGGAGCTTGGTGGCAAAATATCAGAGATGAGCAGTATAGGAGAAGACTTCCTCCTGTGAGAGATTGGCCTGTGATGAAGGAGTTGATACAGCAGAGATTTTTACCAAGGGATTATGCACAGTCCCTGTACCGACAGCTCCTAGAATTAAGGCAGAATGCTCGTACGGTGACTAATTACACGGAGGAATACCTGCGGTTGCAGTCTCGTTGCGGCCTGCAAGAGAGTGATGATCACCAGGTTGCTAGATATGTGAGAGGGCTGAAATATGAGGTTCAAGACAAGATGGGAGTACAACCTATTCACTCTTTGACCGATGCTATTGAGATGGCTCAGAGAGCTGAGGAGCAATTGGCACGCCAACCCCGACGAACTCAAAATGCCAATCGAAACTTTGAGGAAACACACCGGAAGGAGACTGAAGTTTTTAGACCAAATCAATCCACCGGAAGGTCACCCTCTGTACCAATCTCCAGGGAACCGAGGAGGAACTTCATAGGGGAGAAGGCCAACGACAAAGCTGCAGATAAGAATCCATATGCCAGGCCTATCATTGGCAAGTGTTTCCGATGCAAGCAACCCGGACATCGCTCGAATGAATGTCCCGAGCGTCGACCTGTTCAGCTGGTGAACCCGACTGAAGAAGAAGACTCGCAAGAAGAGTGTGATGACGAGGAGGAATATGTCGAAGATGTATGTGGGGAAGAGCATGGAGAGTTGTGTTGTGTAGTCCGACGCGTATATTGTTCTCAAAAACAAGAAGAATTGACCCAGCGTCGAAAAATATTCCAGGCCCAGTGCATGGTCAAAGACGTGGTTTGTAGTTTGATTATCGATGGAGGTAGCTGTGAGAACTTAATTTCACAAAAATTAGTGGATCATTTGAAACTGCCTGTTGAGCCCCATCCTACTCCTTATCGGGTTGGTTGGATCCAGAGGGGAGCGACGATTGAAGTTTCACAAATTTGTCGGGTACCTTTGGCCATGGGAAAGCTATACAAAGATGAAGTCATTTGTGATGTAGTCGAAATGGATGCCAGCCACGTCCTTCTGGGAAGACCATGGCAATATGACACTGCGGCATTACATAATGGTAGAGAAAATACTTATGTATTCCAATGGAGAGGGAAGCGGATTAAGGTCATTCCGACTAGTAGCACGCAATCAGCTTCTAAAGTGGAAGGGAAGGCCTTATTGTCCATAGCCACATCAACTAAGGAATTTACTTCCAACTTGAGAGACTCAGGAGTGGTGTATGCACTGGTGGATAAATCAAGAGAAGATATAGCTGAAGTGCCTCTGTGTGTGCAAGAATTATTGGAGCAATTCAAAGATGTAATAGCCAAACCAGATCAGGTTCCTCCTTTACGCGACATTCAACACCAGATAGATTTTATTCCTGGTGCTCGTTTGCCCAATCTACCACACTACCGGATGAACCCGAAGGAGAGCAAAATCCTCCAGGAAAAGGTTGAGGAGTTATTACACAAAGGGCACGTCCGAGAGAGCATTAGCCCATGTGCCGTACCTGCTCTTTTGGTCCCAAAAAAAGATGGCTCATGGAGGATGTGTGTGGACAGCCGTGCGATCAATAAAATCACCATCCAATATCGATTTCCTATTCCCAGATTAGACGACATGTTGGATCAGTTATCGGGGTCCAAGGTATTTTCAAAGATCGACCTACGAAGCGGCTACCATCAAATCCGAATGAAACCCGAAGATGAATGGAAAACAGCTTTCAAGACAAAAGAAGGTCTATATGAATGGCTTGTCATGCCGTTTGGATTATCCAATGCACCGAGCACCTTCATGAGATTAATGACGCAAGTATTGAAGCCTTTTTTAGGTAAGTTTGTCGTCGTCTATTTTGACGATATTCTGATTTTTAGTCGCTGTGAAGTTGACCATATGGAACACTTACAACATGTGCTACGTGTACTAAGGGAGAATGTTCTATTTATTAATTTGAAGAAATGTAGCTTTATGAGCCACAGAGTCTTATTTCTTGGGTATATCGTGAGTTCCCAAGGCATACATGTGGATGAACAAAAGATCAAAGCAGTTAGAGATTGGCCCATGCCAAGTACAGTCACTGACGTTCGAGGCTTCCATGGACTTGCTACCTTCTATAGGCGGTTTATTCGAAATTTTAGCAGCATCATGGCCCCTATTACTGATTGTTTGAAGGGGAGGAAGGGAGACAAATTTCAGTGGACAGAGGCTGCTGCCCGCAGCTTTGAGGAAATTAAAATGAAGTTGACAACAGCCCCTGTTCTAGCTTTACCTGATTTCGAGAAGCTTTTTGAAATCGAATGCGATGCTTGTGGAACCGGAGTTGGGGGAGTGTTATCTCAAGAAGGAAACCCGGTTGCTTATTTCAGTGAGAAGCTCAATGAAGCTAGACAAAAGTGGTCCACCTATGAACAAGAACTTTATGCAGTTTTTCGGGCTTTAAAGAATTGGGAAAGGTACTTGATGCCACGTGAATTTGTCATTTATTCTGATCATCAGTCCTTGATTTATTTTAAAAATCAACGAGACTTGAAGAACAAAATGCATGTCCGCTGGTCCGCCTATTTTGGACAATTTAATTATGTGATCCGGCATAAGACAGGAGTTTCAAATCGAGTTGCAGATGCTTTGAGTCGTAGAGCAGCTTTGTTAATCACCGTGAGTAATTCTGTTATTGGATTTGAATTTTTGAAAGAATTATATGCCACAGATGAAGATTTTGGTACTGTGTGGGCGCAATACCAAGCCAGACAGCCCATGGGTGACTTCGTTGTGCATGATGACTACCTCTTTAAGGGAACCCGCCTATGTATTCCACGTACATCTTTGCGTGAGAAACTCATCCGGGAATTACATGCTGGGGGTCTCAGTGGACATCTTGGGAGGGATAAGACAATTGCTAGTCTTGAAGAAAGGTATTTTTGGCCCCAGATCAAAAGAGATGCTAACAAGTTTGTGACGAAGTGTCCGGTCTGTCAAACTCAAAAGGGCCAAAGTCAGAACACCGGCTTGTATATGCCATTACCCATTCCGGATCAACCTTGGGAGGACCTCTCCATGGATTTTGTGTTGGGATTGCCACGTACTCAGCGAGGCTATGATTCTATATTTGTCGTCGTTGATCGCCTCTCCAAAATGTCTCATTTTATTGCTTGTCGAAACACCAGCAACGCTCCTCAAGTGGCACGTATATTCTTCCACGAAATTGTAAGACTACATGGAGTCCCTCGTTCCATAACTTCCGATCGTGATCCTAAGTTTTTGGCTGTATTTTGGTCTACTCTGTGGAAGAAATTTGGTACGCAATTGCGGTTTAGCAGTACCGCACATCCACAAATGGATGGTCAAACGGAAATCGTCAATCGCACCTTGGGAAACCTCCTTCGCTGCATTTGTGGAGAGAAGAAAAAACAATGGGATTCAGCCTTAGCTCAAGCTGAGTTCGCCTATAATAGCGCCATTCACCGCTCCACAGGTATGTCTCCTTTTGCTATTGTTTACAGGCGTGCCCCTGCCCAAGTAGTCGATCTTGCGCACCTCCCTCCATTTTTCAAAAAGAGTCTCGCGGCGGAACAATTTGCTGAACAACAAGTAGAAGTGCTGGACAAGGTTAAGGAGAAGCTCGCTGCTGCCAACCGCACCTACAAAGTTGCAGCTGACTCTCACCGTCGCTCCAAGGTGTTCCAGGAAGGTGACATGGTGATGGTTTATTTTCGGAAAGCCCGAGGTGGTTTACAACACAAATTGGATCAACGCAAATTTGGTCCTTACAAAATTCTGCAGAAGCTTAACGACAATGCCTATATCATTGATTTGCCATCCCACATGCGGGTCTCTAAGAACTTTAATATTGCTGACCTTTCTGGCTATGTTGCTGCTGACACACCTCTCTATCCTGATACCACCTCAGAGTCGAGTTGTTCTGAAGTGGAAGGGAATGATGAGGCATCCTTATTAGAAGAACAGATATTACGACAAGTGGACAAGAAAGGACGACGTCGTTCAGCTACTACTCACACTTAGACATGCACTAGACCTGCACTCTTTTATTTATTTCAGTCTCTGTTTGTATTAGTCTTTAAAGACTTTCTTGGGTCCTTTATTGTCTTTTGTATGGCTCTGTATGAGACCTATTTAAGCCCATGTTTCTAGGGTTGAAGGGCATCTTTTGAAATCAAAAAAATATCCTTTGCGGCTGCTGCCTTTGCTGGATAGTTCCAGAGTTACACGCCCGTTCGAGCGGTGATCGAACAAACACGCGTTCGTGTGTTAGTACGAACAAGACCATTTCTTCTGTTGTGCTACATCAATGGTCCTATTTGATCCCCTTTTAAGATTCTCATCCTGTAAGATTCTCTAAAAATTTGGAATAATATCCTTTCATAGTAAGATTCTCATCCTATTAAGATTCTCTAAAAATTTCGAATAATATCCCTCCATTGTGACAACCCTACCTAACGTGGGAAGTGTTGTTTGGTGCCAATTTGCTAAATGCAATTCTCTAATCAATAAAAAAAACTGATTCATATAATTTTTGTACTTATATGAAAAGAAAAGAAAAAACCCATCAAACTCATAGTCACACAGAAAGAAAATGGCAAGAATTCTCTCTTTTATATTCACAATCAAAATTGGAAAATTACAATTTGTATTTTTTTTTCGGGTGCATAAGAAATTGCTTCCACCTCCTCTACCACGCCTATTTATAGATCCTCATTTCCTCCAAACTATTCACGGCTCTACTTGCACTGTTTGGATTTCGATAAAAACTGTACATACTCTCTTCTCTCTGCTTTGTGTTATATATATTCTTCCTTCTACTTTTAATTGCCATATATAAAGAAAGGATTTTAATAAAGATACAAATTGTCCATTCGTGACAGCTGCAGGTCCATCTCCTTTCAAGCTACCATGCCTGATCTTCAGGTTTCGAACTTGGTTAGCAAGACGCACTATCTAACCATAAGCGATATTGGCAATGTGGTTTTTTCTGTCCTTAATGCAGATGATAAAAATCAGGTCTGCATTTTCAGTATTTTTGAACTAGCTAGCTCGATGATGGGGGAGTTGTAGGGGGCTAACACAAACGAACATCGAATAAAATATTGCTATTAATTGCAGCGCTGGAACATTGAATATGTAAATAAAGATGAATTTGCTCTGATAAATGGAAATAGCAAAAAGGCTATGAAATATTCTGGACAAGCCGATGCGCCGGTAAGAATTCTACAACATCGATCTTACTATTCAACCGGCCATACAAATAAAAAAGGCCATGTTTTATAGTTAAAATTGTGTTTGCAGGTGCAGGTGGTTGATTTTGATAAATCAGATAAAAACCAATTATGGACATCCGTTGCTAGTCCTATTGCCAGCTACAATCAGGTGAGGCCGTCTGTTGATATTGGACGTAATTTAAGTGCTGGAAATCCGAGTAACATCGGGAACGGCACCACAGTTGTGGTCTCTCCATGGACTGGTGCTCCGAGCCAACTTTGGAAGACGGAGACTGTCTGTAAGTTTGGTCCTCTCTTATCTTTTTTCCCTTTTATTAAGTTCTTTATTTTTTTTCCTTCTGATTTTCTATTTCTCTGCAATGACTCGTGCAGGATGGTGTCCTGATTTCTAGAAGCTAAAATATTTTTTATTTATGTCAGAGTCTGTCTGTCTTTGTTGTGCTTCTTGTTTCTCTAGAATAAAGCCTTGATGTGTGTATATATATATATATACATACACATATATATATATATATATATGTCTGTACGTATGGGCTACTCCTACTCCTCCTAGGTTTGTGTTTCTACTGTTGTTTGCTTGTACTAAAGCTTGGAAGAATAAGAAATACTAATAATAATAATATATTTCTATAATTATATGTATCTATGTATCTTCAAATTTGTATGATTATAATTGTATGGCCTAGAAGGTCACGAGGGATACCATGTAATCGTTTGTGTTTGTGTGGGGTTTTCCCCTTTCCTCTCTTCCAAAAAAAAATAAATCGTATCACACTACTAGAAAATTGCTTTTTAGTGACGGAAAAATCCGTCACTAAATTGGAATTTTCCGTCTCTAAAAAGTTTAGAGACGGAAGTAGTGACGGAAAAAGTTCCGTGACAAAAATCGTCGTCGCAAATTTTTGTCACGGAATTTTGAGACGGAATTTTCTCATGGAATTCTCCGTCAGTAAAAGATTTTGAAATTTATATTAAAAATAAATAGTGACGGAAAATTCCGTCTCTAATTTTCGACTGATATTAGAGACGGAAAATTTCGTCAATATTTTCCGTCTCTAATATATTTAATGAATTTTAAAAAAAATAAATTGAACGAGTATTAGTGACGGATGTTTCCGTCTCTAATGAGTTTTTAATGAATTTTAAAATAAAATAAATGTTTTTTAAAAAATAATTATTAAATTCATATATAATTTGATAAAAATATTAAAAATAATATTTAACTTTATGTTTAATTATTAATTTTTAATAATAATTTGACCATTTTAATTTTTTATTCTAAATTAATTAGAAATTAAATAACTAAATCATTATAATATAATTAAAATTAAAAAGCAAAGAAGAATTCTACAATAAAATTTAATAAATCCACAATGTTTTATCAAACAAAAGACAACTCGTGTATCTAAGCATCCTCGCCAGAGAAGTCACCATCCTCGTCTTCCTCCTCACCAACATCATCCACGGGATCCTGCTCCCCAAAATGGAGCTACTGTAAATCATGCAGCTGCTGCTCCAATCTAGCTATAGTCTGCTGAGACTCCTGATGTTTCAAATCAACATGAGCCATTACTGCAGCAATTGCCCTCTGGAACGACTGCTCGACGTCCGGATCAGTCTCAGAAGCTGAGGATCTGCTCATTCCAGATGTGCCACGCAGAAGTTTTGCCTCTGATCCGATACCATAGATGCGACTTTTGACACTCATTCCGCCAACCGCCTGAAGATATAAGGCATTATCATCCAGAGACTCTCCGACACCGGATGCAGAACTCGATGCATGAGAGGATGACGTGTCCTTCAGGCGACTGATGGCATCCTAATAAAAAAATTCAATTAATATCGTCATTTCGAGGAACTCTTATTCGTCGAGAGCTCACTTGTGGTTCAAAATAGTACGAAGCAAATGTTGATGTCTCTTTGACTATATATGCTTCACATATAGATCCTTCCACCCGAGCTTTATTTGTAACCTTCTTTTTCAAGAAATAAAGGAACCTATTACAAAGATTAATAAAATATATCAATAAATCAATTACCATATTATATATATTAATATCACTATTGACATTTAATAATAATAAAAAATACCTTTCAAAAGGATACATCCATCTGTATTGCACAGGCCCACCCATCCTTGCTTCAAATGGTAGATGTACTAGGAGATGTTCCATAGAGTCAAAAAAAGACGGGGAAAATATACGCTCTAATTTGCAAATAATCACAAGAATGTTAGTCTCCATGATGCTCAACTGATCCTCCCGTACATATGACATATGATGTGACAGTGTTATAAAGACGTCGGGTAATCATGTAGCAGACACTCTAGCTAAATATGCGTTAATGTCAAGAAATGATGATATGATGATGAAAATTAACCCATAAACTACTACCCTCCACCACAAGTACCATATCAGGAAAGCCGTGATTTAGAATTGTCGACACAGAAGGATCATGTCCACCACGATTCATTCGGTTATGGACGACCACCGCCACAACCACCCACACACGTAGCGCATGTGCATTGCGATTCATATTACGAAGCACCACTACCACCCACACGTCACTGTCAAAAAAGACCTAAATTGACAGGTAAAAACTGTCATCGAAAGATACAGATGATAGTTTTTCAATCTTTCATGATAGGTGGTGTCATATCTTATGACAGTCAAAATACCATTCATGACATGTGACGAATTTTAACTGCCATAAGTCTGTCAAGCAATATTTGATGAAAAATTTGGCGTCTTTTATAAAGTTATAGAGGAGAAATTTGAAATTATTGCAGAAAATTTTGAAATTTTGGAGGTTTATAAATTTGTAATAATCTATCAAAAGCTATGATATCATTTTTCTATCAAGAAATTCATAATTTGCCGACAATATTAATTGTTTTTTGATTTTTTATATTTAAATTTTCAAATAGTTGTAAATATTAACAAAAGACCACTAGCATATAGAAATTCATTCTTCTAGATAATATATGTGTCAAATACGAAAACAAATATAGAATTCTATTTTTGTACATAATGAGTCCAATACAACTGCAAATAGAAATCCATATTGTAAATAGAAATCAATTCTCGTACGATCCAAACAACACCACCAAAATGAAAGCCAAATCCAGGAATTAAGAACTGCAAATCCAATAACAAATACATATAAGACATGTTATAACCACTTTGAACCATCAAGGGGAGACTACGTAAAAGAAGTGAAAGAACCTCATGCACCTAACACAACTCGGGATTTCTCTGAACTAAAACACCACAGCAATAAAAGCCTCCTAGCTGCCATTACAAAAAGCACCTGTAACACAATAGAGTGCAATATAAATATTGAAATCGGACTCTATAATCAGAGTACATTAGCACTCATACTAATCATAATAACATATATCAAACTGATTCCTTTTAAACTAAAAAAACCCTATAAGCTGAATCATATGAGAATACTGATGGGTTCTTAGCTATCTTCCATCCAAAGAGTATATGAAAGAATTAAGGTGCAGTAAAACAGTCCGTAAGACATTGAAATGGAAAATTACACTAAATCCTGATAAGGAAATGAGCTACAATCAGTATTCAGTAATTAGCTTGACTGTGCTAGTTAATTTAGCTGACATAAACATCATTGGCCATGTGTACCTTTCAACTTGTTTACAAATCTTTGGACGGTGAACCTGACAACTACATAAGAGAAAGAGACTATTTGACGTGAAACGGCTTCTTTGTTAATTGATTGAACAATGGCATATTATACAGGAAAAAACTCAGTTAGACCTACTCAATACAACTGAAAGAAGACCTTATCCCCAATAATTAGCAAATGGGGTGTTACCAAATGATGATAACTCAAAATGAGCAAAAACAATGAAGAAGAGAGTACAACTCAATCAATTAAATTCACATTCCACAAACCAGGGGTAATAACAAAATAATAAATTAAAAAAAGAAGAAGTTAAGAGCACAGAGGCTAAATCTAAGAGGTACAAAAAAGAAAAAGAATAAAACATCACAAATTAACAAAATCTTCACTCACAGTGATATCTCTACTTATGTTAGAGAGCTCTTCTTCGGCTTTCTTTGAGACCCAACCTACCCACTTTCGTTAATGCCTTCTCCATATCTCTCTCCCTCGCTCTTCTAACGAGTCCTCTAGTATCTGCTGTGCACAATAGCACATTAAAAAAAGTTAATTCTTCCTATAACTACAACAATCCAAGCACGTCAACAGGTCTCAAACTATGAAATTCAAGAAAAAAATAGCAATTATTATGAACCTGGCATTTGAAGGTATCGTTGCCTATGATTTTGGCATTGCCCCAAGGGACAAGTTTCAGATCCACGATGTTGATCAGATCATCTTCGAGGAGCTTAATTAATTCTCCAGGTAACTGACTATGAAATTCGCACTGTACGGGCACAAGGACTCGTTGTAGAGAGCCACTGAGACCTTGCTGGAATCTGAGCGGAACGATCTGGAAGCCAAAACAGAAGGAGGGGAGAAGAAGAGGCAAAACAGAAGTGGCAGTCTTGTTACTAGAAGAGATACCATGGACGATTCTTGTGAATTTGGAAGTGAAAAGGGGTGAAAGAAGCATTGGACGGAAGATAAGTTAAATGGTTAAGAGCCTTGCTCTCCCATTTCGAATCCAAGAATCGTAATTCTAGGGTTTAGGCATAGTGATAGAGAAAGGGACGTTTTTTAATTTAGTTAGCAGTAGCTTGGACGGTGATGAAAATTGGAATAAATGTGAATAAATTACCAAGGGAATAAAATTCATTGGTAATGTTTCATTTTATGGAAGAAATGTTATTCGGTAATTTATTTTTTAAATTCAAAAATAAAAAATTTACCGACGAAATAAAATCCGTCAATAATGTTTTATTTTACTGAAGGAATATTTCATCAGTAATTTATTTTCAAAAATTAAAAATAAATTTTCACCGACGAATTTAATTTTTTCGATAATTTACCTAAGGAATTTCCATCTGTAATCCATCGTAACATATGCTATGTTAAATGGTTGTGCACAATTTTTTTTGGTCTTGCAGTTTTTTCCTTGGTCATGTATCATTTTTTTTTGGTTTTGCACTATATAAACGTAGAATAATAGTGTTCAACCAAAAAAAAAATGATGCACGACTAAGGAAAAATGATTGTGCACAATTTTTCCTTGGTCATGCACTAGTTTTGCTTGATTGTGCATTATATATATGCAAAAAAAATTGATGCTAGACAAAGGAAACATGTGCTATAATATGAAAAAAAAATCTCATAAATCTCTTATACAAACGCAAAAACCTAGACATTTATTTCCATAAACAAAATGAACTAAGAATTACCAATACCCAGTGATATATGAGCCTTAAGGTATTCTAAAAACCACAATTTGTTGACGTAAATGATTTGTCGAAACTAAAGGAGAAGTTTTGATGTCGAGCTTCAATGTTGTTTCGGTTTTTAGTTTGGAAGTGAGAGAAATTTGTATAAAGTATGTCATATAGGAGCATTCTGGTATTTCTATACATAAAATGAGTCATTTCTTTAGAAATTTTTAAACAAGGTTATTTCTCCAAAAATCTTTGTCAACTAGGTCATTTTCGCAAAATTCCCTAGAAAAAACTGATTCATCAAAATTACAAGTTCAAGCTAATAAAAAAGAGAATATAAAATGGACTTTGTCACAATGGAGGGACATGATTCCAAATTTTTAGAGAATCTTACGGGATGAGAATCTTACAATGGAGGGATATTATTTCACATTTTATGATAATCTTACAGGATGAGAATCTTGCAGTGGAGGGATATTATTCCAAATTTCTATATGGTGCCAATATGCTAAATGCAATTCTCTAAACAATAGAAAAAACTGATTCATATAATTTTGGTACTTATATGAAAAACCATCAAACTCATAATCACACATAAAGAAAATGGCAAGAATTTTCTCTTTCATATCGACCATCGAAATTGGAAAATGACAATTTTGTTTTTTTCTTTTTCTTTTTCTTTTTTCTGGCGCATAATTAAGAAATTGCTTCCGCCTCCCATGCCACTCCTATTTATAGACCCTCATCCCCCCCAAACCATTCACGGCACTACTAGTTACAGTGTTTGGATTTCGATAAAAACTGTACATATTTTCTTCTCTCTGCTTTGTGTTATATATTCTTCCTTCTACTTTTAGTTGCTATATATATATAAAGATTGGATTTTCATAAAGATACAAACTCTACATTCGTGGCAGCTGCAGGTCCATCTCCTTTTGAGTTACCATGTCTGATCAAGTTCGTGTGTCGTGCATCGTTGACACAAATTACAATCTAACCCATAAAGCTCATGAAAAGTATGCGTGTTTTGCTGAGTCTAATCCCAGCAATCGATTTCAGGTCTGCATTTTCAATATTTTTGAACTTGATACATGATGGATGGGTTTTAAGCCGCCTAACACAAACGTACATTGAATAAAATATTGCTATTGCAGGTCTGGAACAGAAAGTATGATCCCAAAAAAACGGATGCAAGTGGCCGCAAAGCTTTTGCTCTGCTTAATGCATGCAGTGGCAAGGCCCTGAAATATGTTGGAAACAATATGCAGGTAATTAAGAATTCTACCGGCCATATTAATTTATCTGTAAATAAAAAAGATCCAAGTTTTATTGTTAAAATTGTGTTTGCAGGTGACGCTGGTTACGTATGCTCCAGAAGATGACACCCAATTATGGATAAGTGCTAGTCCAGATGATACACAGACACTGGAGCCGTATTCTGCTATTGGAAAGTGTTTAACTGCTGATCTTAATGACGAACAGACTATCGACGAATTCTCCGAAATTGAGGTCTCTTCAGCTACTGAAGCAGACAACCAAGTCTGGAAGGTGGTGAACATTAAGAAAGGTTGGTCCTGTCAACTTTTTTTTTTCTTTTTTTTTCGTTTATTATTTTTTACATTTTCTTTTTTCTTCTGATTCTCTTCTCCACAATGACTCGTGCAGTATGATGGCGTGATTTCTAGAAGCTACGTGCATGCGTGTGGAAGTTGCTAAAATATTTTTATTTATGTCAGAGTCTGTCTGAAGAATGTCTTTGTAGCAATCAGTTTTCATCTTGACTCAACTCGAAAAATAATAATCAAAATTAACGAAAATGAAGGATTTTAGGGATTTGAAAGGAAATTTTGATTTGGGGGAAAAGTGTAGGGTTAATATCACTTTTAGTCACCGAAAGATAGTCCATATTTCATTTTGGTCATCGAAAGATAAAACGTTTCAACTTGGTAACTTAACTTTTCATTTTGTTCCAGTCAAGTCACTCTGTCAGGATTTCTCAAATCCGGGCAGCCACAAAACTGACGTGGCAGTTTGACTTGTTTCGATTGGTCCACGTGGAAAATGGTCGCCACGTGGTTAATACTACTTTAAGTCACTAAAAGATAGCTCATGTGTCATTTTGGTCACTGAAAGATAAAATGTTTCAAGTTGGTCACTAAACTTTTCATTTTGTTACAGTCAAGCCAGGATTTCTCAAATCCGAGCAGCGAAAAGGGTGACGTGATAGTTTGACTTGCTTTTGATTGGTACACGAGGAAAATGGTCACCACGTGAAAATATTTTGCAATTTTTTAAATTTAGAGCAATCGTGAGAAGTGAAGGTCCACTTGCGAGAACAATATGAATTAGTGGAATTTCTTCTGCTTAGATTGTTATGCTATAGGGACGAAACGCCAATGGAGGCGAATTGATTCGAAGCAGGAGGCCTAGAGTATGAATGGTGTTGTAGGGTGATCTCTGAAACCTAATTTTTGCTTCTTAGTTTGACTATGGGATTAGTCGTGCCACTGAATGATGATTGTGCTTAGACGCCGCACGAGAGCATTTCGACAATGACACTCGGTGGCCAGTTTGACCGAGTGGCTTTACTGGAACAAAATGAAAAGCTAAATGACTAAATTGAAACGTTTTATCTTTCAGTGACCAAAATGAAACATGAGCAATTTTTCAATGACTAAAAGTAGTATTAACTTATGCTAAATATTTCCACGTGTCGACTATTTTTCACGTGGACCAATCAAAAGAAGTCAAACTGCCACGTCAGCATTTTTGCTGCTCGGATTTGAGAAATCCTGACCGGATGGGTTGACTGAAATAAAATGAAAAGTTAAGTTACCAAGTTGAAACGTTTTATCTTTTGGTGACCAAAATGAAATATGGGCTATCTTTCGGTGACTAAAAGTGATATTAACCCGAAAAGTGTATAAAAGGAGGTAGAGGTTTTGGTATGTGATATGATTTGTTAATCATATCAGTTTGTTATTAGGAGTGGGCTTAGTCTGTTATACCGCCTCTTTAGAATCTGTTACTGTTAGTTAGAATGAGTTGTTATGCGTGGCATATTCTGTTAGGAGTAGTTAATCAGTCTTTAAATAAGACTTAAAGCTTGTATTCTGGGTTATGATGAATATGAATAACGAGAGTATTCTTTACAATTCTTTTCCCTGTTCTTGAGTCGATCTAGACTCTCCTTTTCCAAACATTGCTAGGAAAGGTCGAACGAGTCTATCAGTATGGAGGACAATTTCTGATCACCAATTCTCACGATCCTCTCACTACGTCTCTCCCTTCACGCCACTATCACCACCAACCGTTCTCTCCACTTCACCCTCATCCGAGACACACCCTCCCTCACCTTCAATTCATTCTTCTTATATCTTTAATTACCCTCACCAGCCCGAGTAACACCTCATCATTCTCACCTTCTTCTCTCTCTCCCATCATCTCCCCACCAAACGAGCCATATCTTATCACTCACCCGATCCATCATAGTCTCACCATTACCCGATCCTTCACTTTATCAGCCTCACAACCTCCTCTTTAGTCCAGTGATTTACCCTCTCTCCTTCTCCCTATCACTCGATTCATTTTCCTCACCATCACCAGTCGATCTCATCACCTCTCATCACCACTAGCCAATAGTTCACCCGATCATCACCTTCATCACAGGTATGATAGGCACTATCCATACTAAGATTTTGTGCATATATATATAGTGTGTGTAATACATACTGTGTAATACTTGTGATACGTGCTGTCATACACGTATGTATTGTTTTGAGCTTTAAATTTCATGATGAGATTAGCTTGATAAGTTGATAGTTGACTCTTAGCAAACTTAATTGAAAAAGTTATCGTAAGTTGATATTTTTAGGGATAATTCAAATATCATAAGTTGGTATGTCTAGGGTCAAATCCACTCAAATACCATATGTTTTAATAAAATTAATTTGTCTTTTCTTTACAGTCAATATTTGACCAAACTTTAAAACTTTTTGAAAAACATTAATGTTAGGGATTCCAATGATTTTCATTCCTAAGATATTCCAGTAATATGTGACACTCATTTATCTGGTGTGATAAGGTAATAGCAGTTAAAACAAGATTCTAAGTCGAAGACACAAATATAACGTGAGATGGTTTTAGCGCACACAGGCTGAGTAAGGGCCCATTTGTGATTTGCACAATTTCAAAGAATGACACCATCTCAGTTGCAAAGACCCGTTGTTCTTGAGGATCAGCTTGACTATTCTTAAAACATATATTTTAAAGTTATTATAACATGTGCTCAAGGTAAGCCTTTCTGGGCATAGTGTTACCTTTAGCTTGACACCATGATAGTTAAACTGGACTCAAACCTTAACTCTCCCAAGATAGTAGCAGTTAAGACAAGATCATAAGTACAAGACACAAATATAACGTGAGATGATTCTAGCGCACACAGGCAGAGTAAGGGCCCATTTGTCATTTGCACAATTTCAAAGAATGATACCATCCCAGTCGCAAAGTCCCGTTGTTCTCAAGGATCAGCTCGACTATTCCTAAACATACATTTTAAAGTTATTATAACATGTGCTCAAGATAAGCCTTTTTTGACATAGTGTTAGCTTAGCTTGACACCGTGACAGTTAGACTGGAGTCAAAGCTCAGCTCTCCCAAGATAGTAGCAGTTAAGACAAGATCCCAAGTCCAAGAAGCAAATATAACATGAGATGATTCTAGCGCACACAGGCAGAGTAAGGGCCCATTTGTCATTTGCACAATTTCAAAGAATGACACCATCCCAGTCGCAAAGACCCGTTGTTTTTAAGGATAGCTCGACTATTCTTAAACATACATTTTAAAGTTATTTTAACATGTGCTTATTATAATTAATATATCCGCTCGTTGGGGTCAGCAGGGCTTGGGCAAATACAAAGTTTTAGTGGACAAGGCTCTCAAAAAGTTGAAATGATTTTACAATAATGACTCTTTTATATAAAGTTTTAGTCATGATTAAAAATTCATTTGAGAAGTCCCTTTCAAAAATTTGGTTATTAATTAAACTTTTTATTTTTTTATTAAAAAAAAAGTGTAAAACCAATTTAACACCAATTCAATACCAATTTATCACCTTTTCGACCTTCTTTTATGTCCTTTCCCACTATTGGAATTAAACTCCTACTTGGTATGATGGCCTACTTAATTATTAATGAGTATATATTTTGTAATTTATTTATATGATCTATTGTATCCATGAAGAAATATTTGATATATTCTCAATCATATACTTGTCACCTTAATTTAATTTGTACCTAATTTTATTTTCTTTTACACTGTTTGCATTTATTGTAACTAGTTTTATTTGTTTTCACACTATTTGCACCTTTTGTATTGTACCTAATTTTATTTCCTTTGACATTAATCATATAATTTTCGTACTTATATGAAGAAAAAAATAAATTATCAATCGAAGTCATAATCCCACATAAAGAAAATGACAAGAACATATGAGCCTAGTTAGTAGTCATCGATGATTATATGTGGACATAGAACATATCTACACTGATTTTGTATGAACCCAATTATTGCATGCATAAAGGTCATTCCTTTAATTCTTTGTCCTTTGGCGTGGGCCCTTTTTGGAGTAATAATGTAATTAATGCTATTTTTTTTTTTCCATTCATGTCGTTTTTGATAAACATCACATGATTTTCATTCCAAAGCATTCTAACAATGCGTGTCATTTATTTATTGGGTATGATTTTCAATGAGCCTATTATTATAATGTCACCACACCTAATGAATGAGTTTCATACTATGTTAAAATATTTTTGAGATGAAAATTATTGAGATCTCTAGCATTACTATTTTTTAAATGTTAATTTAGCCCAAAATTCTCAATTGTGATGAATTTTTTTTGTTTATTAGAATTATATCACTGTTTTTAATGTGATTTACTCAAAATTTCATATTTAAAAAAAATCCACTATTTTTATTAAAAACGGTAAATTCCAGTTTTTTTTTAACAGTGAAATTCAAGAATGGACAGATGCAAAATATCACAATAAATCCTGTTGAAAATAGTTTTAGCTACAATTATATATATGGTGTCGTTGTTGCGTACATATAATATTAGAATACGGAAAATTAATTAATAAATACCCACGAAAATGAACCAAACGTATTTTCTTCTCAATCTTAGAGTTGTCATCTACTTTTACGTCCTTTCACACTATTGGAATTAAACTTTTACTTGGAATGATGACCTATTTATTTATAATATATAATTTACAATATGAATGTATCTTTAATAAATCTAAAATATCAACAGTGTTCTTATCTAGCTATAATTTTTGTGCTTATTGCATTCATATAATATAATTAGGAAAATTAATTAGTCCGCCCATGAAAATGAACTAGCTGATCCTGTCATGTATTATTAACGAGTTTCGATCTTTTGTAATTTATATGATTTATTTATTGTATCATTGAAGAAATATATGATATAAATTCTCAATCCTAGACTTGTCACCTTTTGTACCTAATTTTATTTCTTTTCACATTAGTCATAAAAAACAACTTGATAAAGATCATGGGAAGGCGAACAAATTTTTAGTTGTCAACACCTTTATTGCTACTAGATATCATATTTTATACACTTAAATTATTCCCAATGAAATTATTGACCCATCTACCAACAGTTTGTATAAATTTATCATACAACCATTGAAATCACTGGATAACATTCAATTTAACAATTAAATATTTAAATCAATATTCTAATATTATATTACAACTACCACAAATGGATATAAATGGATAGGAACACACTCACGAATATTAGACAGTAACACACATACATGTAGATATGTATGAATATATACATACATACATACAAGAGTTCTATAATAAACTTAATACATGTGCATGTTTGCTTGCTTGTACACACTATATATCACCTTCCCAGCATTTGACCATACGGACAAATTGGATTAAAATTTAATAATTAATTGGGAGTGCTCTCACACCATACATATATGTTATCTCTATATATAGATCACTCAGTCCTCCATAGATTCTCACAGCTCTATACACTTTACTTCTCTTCTTCTACTTATTAGTTTCTGAATATCTATTACATTCCCTTAATTCATGGCGACTGTTGTAAAAACTAGTAAAGGCCGTGTATCTGTTCAGGTGGAAGTGTGTGGTGGTCGACAGATAGATCCGACCAACACTATATTTAAGGTTTTTTGCATGACTAATCCCAACTACCATCTAAGCATCAGAGATGGCAAGGTCCTTCCAAATGACCCGAATCAGGTTTGTATTATATAATTTTATTTTTTCATAAAAAAGGACGGTATCTCATAAATTAATTTCTATTAGTCACTGTAATTAGTTTTTGGCGTTTTCCTTTGGAAATCTTGGTAATATAATCATGAAATTGTTGTTGTTGTTGCATTTGCAGCGTTGGTACAGGAATGAGAAATACGGCGCGGGGGTGAAGGACCAAAAAGGTCGCACCGCTTTTGCTCTGGTTAATAAAGGTACTGGTCAGGCCATGAAACATGCTGTCAGAGACACTCTTCCGGTAAGAATTCTCCTCGTAGTTCTGCTATTCAATTTCTATTTCTTGCCTCCAAACGGTACAAACTTAGTTTCATTTCATAATATGCAGGTGCAACTAGTACCTTTCAATCCAAATGTTTTTGATGAGTCGTTATTGTGGACGAATGGCAATGAGTGGAGTGAAGTTGGCTATTCTCCTATCTGGATGGCTAATAATTTTGAATTGAATTTGGATGCTGAAACTGGGATTGTCGAGGATGGTACTTCAGCTGTAATCCGTAAGTGGAATGGTGGTGCACCTAGCCAACTATGGAAAATTAGCCCCCAGTGTGGTAAGTTTTTGTTCTAATAGCCCCCAAAGTAAATCTCTACATTCATTATCTTCTCATTCTCCTCTCCCCAATGACAAAATGCAGGATGTTAATAGGTTGATGGTGCCGCGATTTCTTGAATCTGGAAGATTTGTGTGAATCTCTCTGTGTGTGATTTCTGTTACTTTTTAAGAATAAAACATTGATGTAGTTGTTACTATTTCTATGGTATGTAATCCTTCTCCTGTTATATGGTTTGTAACATAGTAATCCTATGTACTACGCTTTTACTCTCTTCTTTGTACCAGTGCTGCAACAACAATTAAATAAAATTGGATTATTAACACACATAGGAGAACAGTAGCCAAATCAAGATTTCCATAAGGGTGTGAAGGTCTCGGGAGGGTTCCTTTATTCGTGAATCCCTCCTTGGAGCGAACACCTCGAAGTCACTTCGAGAGGTTTATGAACCCCTCCCAACAATCTTTTTGTCAACCCCTGAAAATGAAAGGTTGGGAGACGTTCACTCACATAAAATTCACCAACGTCTCTCAATACTTTTAAATACCAAATAAGGGTTAATTTTTATGAAAACCTCTCAACTCAACCCCTCCCCAAGCACAGCCTAAGAAATGAGTAGAACTTATATATGGTTAATGTTATAGTTGATTAACATTCACATAAGAAGCAACAAATTATACAGACTTGATTCTTATCATGTGGATGAAAGCGACCGATTGAGAACGACAATGCCATCTTTGATGCTTAATAGAATAATTGTGGCCCGCCTTGCACTCAAGTGAGGAGCCATGAAGTTTTGTTGGTGTGGATAAATATTAAAATAATATCATTTTGTGAAAGATAAACATGTGTGAAGTTGTCATAATTTAGAGAATTAGGGGTAGAGAAAGGATAGCTTAACAAATCATTTAAGGTATTGTGATTTTATTCTTAGAAGGGCTCTAAAGTTGTTTGAGATTGGACACCTCATTCTAATAAATGGTGCAAGTTTAATGGGGCATGCTTAATGAATAAGAATTTGTGTTTTGCTGATCTGATTATTGAAAAACATGTTATGTTGATGTGATTGATAATAAAAATGTTTAATGTCTTTTGTCTTGGTATAATGATGTAAATTTACTGACTTGATTTTTGTGTAATAGAGGTACAACCCAGTTCAAAAAATATGTGTATTATGTAAAGTCCACCTATTGGGTCATTTGCATGGCCAGTCAACTTTCGTGCTGCATCTTTTCCCCAGCAGAGTTGCCCCGGCAAATGCCCTATTGTACACTCCCTTTTTTCCATGGGTCATTACTTAGACAATAAAATGCATCTATGATTTTATGAATTGTTAATGCATTTTGCTCTTGCACATGTTGATCGTGGTTAAGGAAGTTGTTGGATTGTGCATGAAGAATGACTTCTTTGATATCTATTATCGTGGAAGATGGAAGAACCATGCCCTCTCTTCTTCTTCTTCTTTTCTTTTGGTATGATCGTGGAAGGTAATATTGGAGGTAATAAGTTAAATATATGTTTCATGAATATTGTTTTGTCCATGAGTGTTGTAATGGGTAGCGATCCGTCGAAATCCATTTCATAAATCAATCTTGGCCCATGAACACCATGGCCCGTCAAGCCCAAAACCGAAAATATAATATTCACCATATTTTTATTTTAAAAATGCAGCCAGATGTTAGAATAGGCCCTTGCTTGAATGGTGGTGGTAGTGGCGACAGGAACAGAGCCAAATAGTTTGGTTGGTGGAATGAAATTTGTAAGAGAGTAACAAAAATTTGTTGGCTCAACAAAATTATATATTGGATCACTTATATTGCACAAAAAGTTATACTCACTTATATCAGCAAAACACGTCTCTCAGTAGAGATACATGGAAAAAACACAAATTGCTATATATTTTTCCTTCTCAATAAAAGTTAAAACATCTACTCTGTCATTCTCTTATTTAATTTCTTATAATAAAATTACACAAAAATCAATGTTGGATCCCACTTCTTTTATAAAAAATCAAGGTACATACTCATCTTCATCACCAAAATATATTTCTCAATACAGTTACATCAACAAAACATATCTCCTAATATAACTATATCTACAAAAAAAAATACACATGCTCAAGTATGATCTCATTCACATTCAAATGACACCATTGTGGATGTTTTAAGTCTCGAGTAGATAATCTAAAATATTCAAATTTTAGTGGGATGAAAAAGTCAAAATTTGTTAGGATAATAATGTAATATTTATGTATTTTAATATAATTTCTATTTAGTGAGTTCAGTTGATCCCACAAGTGGGTCTTAGGTCAGTCCTAAAGTGTTGGTGGTACAGTAGTACTCAGTTCGAGGGGCAAGGTTATAATAAGTCTTTTCAATGTTAAATTTGGTGGTGTTGGACAAGTTATCGAGTGACGAGAAGATTCTGTGTTCTAAATTACACATCATTCAAAATAAAGTTAAAATGTCGAATATAATAAACCAAATATTAACAGTAAATTCTTGTGCATTCCACTCTTTTTGTTTAGCAGAAGAAGCTTTATCTTATTTGGGCATTATAATCAAAAGCTACTAGGATGAGATGACCTGTCAAAAGTATCAACTATTTGGTATTCGAAATGTTTTTGTGAAGTCATTGATGATTTGAAGAAAGTTTCCAAGTCATTCTTCTAAACTTGACTTTTTTTTTGTTTCTGGCTAGTTCATTCAGAATAGCAAAATAAAAAAAAAATAAAAATTAATGGATTTCTTTCACTTGCCACATTTTTAATAATTGAAAAACACATCATATAAATTTACCCTTTTCTTGGTAACCGAGATTACTCATCTCGATTGGCTCTATGGACAGCTAGGCAAGTTCTAAACATAGGACAGTCAACCTGAGAACACAACGGATTGTCAAGTTAGTATGGATTGAAGACACTAAATTCATGCATGAAGACCCATTAATTGGATCGTAGTCCACAAGTAAATTCTCACACGCGAGCCAAAGCCCAAGCGCAAGTGGCCACAAAGAAATTGCTCATATTTGAGTTCAAACCTTGGGTGCATATATTGGAGCGGCTAACAAGATGAATTTACCAACTAAGCCAAATTTACCCTCCCAAAATCAATTAAACAAGAGAATCTGTGATTGTCAAACCTTATTTCACTATTTAAATACCAACCAAGTGCCTCATAAAGTCAAATAACTTGTTTGAATTTCTCTTCTTATGTTGTCACATATTCAACAAAACCTTAAACCACCCAATGAAATGGCATTTTCAAGGCTTCTGATTGTTTTTTGGAAGCAAGAAACTCTGAACTAATAAACCAACGAAAAACTTGGTTGTAGCCCAATCCCATAACTAATAAACCAATGAAAAACTTGCTCCCAAACAGGCCTTAAGGTTAGATTCTTTCGTTTCTCTTTTAATTTTTAGTATAACGTAATTATATTGATATGTGATGAAGTCCTACTTGTCCTAATCCCTTATGTTGATGGCTTTGGTTTCGAAAGTTCTAAAACTCCAATTAATTAAACTAATACATATACAGAGGGGCAAACTAAAATTCACAAGTTCAACTTTTGGAAACAACGTCTCCACATACTATGTGTGGGTAAGGTTAGCGTATATCATGTATTTCTCTGATTCGATCTTACTCTAGAACCATGTGCACGTGGTGTTATTTACCCTTTTCACCTACGATTAATCAATCCACATTATTTCAGGGTCAAATGGAGGTCGCATTTTTTGGGTTCCAATTCTCAAACGTTATCCTTAAGATAAAGTCAATACCACATAATTGATTCTCAAGTCTTTAGATATATTTGTATCAGTAGCATATATTACACCAAAAATGTCTCATTACCATTATTTTTTAAAAAAAATGGTTTGAAAAAAAAAAATTCAAATAATATATCATATGTGATTTTCTTGCTTGGATTTTAAATGAGCAAAATCAGATGACGTCACAGTCCATATGGCTCTTATTATGATGAAGATTCTATCAATGGTCCACCATGTACCACCAAAACGGATATCTATTTTTATTCTATTTAATATTATTGAATAAATTTATTCTATTCAATATTATTGAATATTACGTGAAAGAAAAAAAATTCACGAATCCCTCGCAACATCCATTTTCCCAACCCCTCAAAAATAAGGGGTTGAGAGATGTTCACTCACATTAAAGACTCACAACCCCTCTCATACCAAGCAAGGGTTCACTTTTATGGACACCTCTCAATCCCTCTCCCAAGCATAGCCTAAGTTATGTTCTTTGGATACAATTAATTATATTCTTCAAATAAGATAGAGATCCATGAAGAAAACAAGAAGTAGTTTTGTAATCCCAATACCAAATTCTAAATGATATTGGGATTTGTTGATTTTGTAAAGAATCTCGTTACTAAATAATTAAATTCATTTCTATCTGGGAGGGATCATTAATTCATTTATAAATAGATAGGTTGAGTTACCATTTAGCTTGTGTTCTACATAAAAAATAAGCAGGAATTAATGTTGCGTGCTGAATCAACATGTATTGCACTTCTTTCTCCATCTTATCCATAAAATTAATAAGTAATTAAAAAACAATAAACAATAGGTGATGATGAGGTGGAATGAGTAAGAGAGTGATCAAAGGTGTAAAGGCAAGATCCAGCTCAGCATGGCATATATCGACACATGGAGTTGATTCAGTTGCGACCCCACCCATTCTATAAGAGCACCTACAAATATTTGGTGGGCCAATAAATAGTATGAAAATTTGTGTTTTGATGATGTGATTATATTGAAATATGTATTTTGTTGATATGACTGTATTGAAATATACGTTTTGGTGATATATATGATAATATGGCTTGACTTTTTTGTAATAAAGGTGAGAGTCAGTCTTAATTTTGATGTAAATTTGAGAGGGATGGTATGGAGGATGAAAAAGTGGTTGGCTTAGTTAATGGTTTTGTATTGAAAAATGTGTTTTGCTGATGTGACCATATTGTGAGATGTGTTTTGCTGTTGTGACAGTATTGCAATATGTGTTATGTTGATTTGATTGTATCGAGAGTTGTGTTTTGTGAGATAAATGTGGGACTCATTCTTTAAATCATTGGGCCATTTAAAATATATTGTTGCATTTGACTGTAGTGTAAGAACAAATGCAACAATGCATTTTTAATGACCCATTAAATTTAAAATATGAGTCTCACATCTATTTCACAAAACATAACTCTCAATACAAGCAAATCAGCATAAGACGTATTTCAATACTGTCAGATCAGCAAAACATATCTCCCAATACAAAATCATTATTCAAGCCACTGCTATTTCATTCCTCCATCCCATTTTTAACAAAACTACACCAAAATTAATATTGGGTCCTACATCTTTTACAAAAAGTCAAGCCACATACTCATTTACATCACCAAAACACATATCTCAATACAGTCACATCATCAAAACACATATTTTAATATAGCCACATTATCAAAAACATAAATTTCCACGCTATTTTGTTGGTCCAACAAACACCCACTATTGTGACTGCCCTAAGAAGATCGATTAATTAATTAATAAATCGAGTTATTGATTCTAATTTGTGTACAAACTCTTCATAGTCCATACAATACAAATTGCAATAGTTACAGCCTACAGGAGTTAATACCAGGGGCGGCCCTGGGCAGGGGCGACAGGGGCGGCCGCCCAGGGCCCCCAAAATCGGAGGGCCCCCAATTTTTTTTTTAATACTAATATATTTTTAATATATGTATAAAATTTAGTTTTTACATATATTATACTCTTAATTCACATGTAGTCCAGCGGCACAGTAGGTGATTTTTGATTTTGAGGTAAGTGTTTCGAGCCTCTCATTCAACATCTTCACTTCTTTTTTTTTGCCCATTTTTATACTTAAAATTGGGCCTCCAATTTTAAATCCAAACACCTTGCCCATTTTTATACTTAAAATTGGGCCTCCAGTTTTAAGTCCAAACACCCATTTTTTTATATTTAAAATTGGGCCTCCAATTTCAAATCAAAAATTATTTACAAGGCCCAATTTCTCACTAGCCCTAATTTTGATTTACATCTTTATCTCCCTCTCTCGTCTAATCATCTCCACTCTCCATTCTCCAAGAATCCAATCTCTACTCTGTGACTCTGTTCTGTCCAATCCAACGTCTCTCTACACTCTACTTGCAGCCAGCAGCCTTTGCTAGTTGTAAACGCCAGACGTGCAGTGTGTGTGTGCGTTGCGGACCAACCACTGACTGAGGTGAGGCGGGAGCGAGAGGCGACCAGCGGACCAGCGGTGCTTGCTGCCTGCTTTGCTACACTGCTACTGCTGGAAAGCTGCCTCAGCTGGAGCTGCTTGTGCTTGGTCTCAAGTCTCAGCCGACAGGTGTTTTTGTTCCTCTGCCTCAATTCCTCAGTAGTCATTGTCTCATTGGTTAAATGTTAATTGATTAGTCATTTAGTTGATTTGTTAATTGCTGCCAGTGCCTTGTCTTGATTTATTGGATTAGTTAATCACTTAATTGTTATCTTGTTGACTTGTTAATAGTTGATTACTTTGAGTCTTTGATTTGCTATTGGCCTATTGCTGCTGGTGCTTCCTTGTCCCTTAGTTAATTAATCTTGATTAGTTGATTTCATTGTTTAATTGATAATTAATTTATCAATTTAAGCATAATGAGTAGTAGAAAGTATATGTCTGGATATGAGAAAAGGAAAAAAAAAAGAAAAGATGAAGAACTTATTCGGTCTCTTGCGGGATCTCTTGATAAATTTATGGCTAATAAACAAAAGGAGGATTCCACATCTAATATAGTTGAAGAAGAAACAAATCAACCATTATTGATTGATGATGTCGTTGAGAATGATCAATTTGAAGAGGAAACAAATCAACCTATAGGTGAGGAAGAATTAGAATTTGGGCCTATAAATATTTATGATCCCGGAAATTGGAATGTTATTGATATAAAATTTAGAGACTTAATTGTAGAAAAAGGTCCAATTAGAATTTTTGATGTTGATTTTTGTGTTGATAAAAATGGTAGACATTTTTCATCTAATCACTATGAACGAGTGTTATTGAATGGAGAGAAACAAGATAGGAAATGGCTTGTATATTCATTATCTAAACACAAAGTCTTTTGCTTTTGTTGTAAGTTATTCAAGCAAGACCAAAACACTTCCCATTTGACTACGGATGGGTATAATGATTGGAAGCATCTTAGTGATCGAATAAAAGCTCATGAAACTAGTAGTGAACATTTAGTTTGCATGAGTAAATGGATGGAATTGCAAATAAGGTTGAAAAAAAATGAAACAATTGATAAGAGTGTGCAAGAACAAATAGACAAGGAGAAAGAACATTGGAAACAAGTATTATTGAGGATAATAGCCCTTGTAAAAACTCTTGCTAGAAATAATTTAGCATTCCGTGGTCATAGGGAGAAGCTTTATGAAGGGAAGAATGGAAACTTTTTAGGTTTTATTGAGATGCTTGGAGAGTTTGATCCAATCATACAAGAACATCTTCAACGTGTTAAAAATAAATCAATCCATTACCATTACCTTAGTCCAAAGATTCAAAATGAGTTGATCCTACTCTTAGCAAATGAGATTAAATGTACAATTATAGCAAAGGTAAAGCAAGCAAAATATTATTCTGTAATTCTTGATTGTACTCCTGATATAAGTCATGATGAACAAATGTCTCTTATATTGCGATGTGTAGACGTTTCTATGAAACCAATTAAAGTCGAAGAATTTTTTATTCAATTTCTAAAGGTAGATGATACAACAGGGCTTGGTCTTTTTAATATTCTTAAAGATGTTCTTAAAGATTATGGTCTTAATATTGATGACATAAGAGGACAAGGATATGACAATGGATCAAATATGAAAGGAAAACATAAAGGTGTTCAAAATAGGCTACTTATGGAGAATCCTAGAGCATTTTATACACCATGTGGTTGTCATAGTCTAAATCTTGTTCTTTGTGATATGGGCAACTCTTGTGAGAAAGCTATATCTTTCTTTGGAGTTGTACAACGCATATATTCATTGTTTGCATCATCTACAAAACGGTGGAATGTTTTGACACATTATGTGAAAAATCTTACACTTAAGCCATTTTCTCAAACACGTTGGGAAAGTCGTGTTGAAAGTGTTAAAGTAATACGTTATCAAACTCCACAAATTAGAGATGCTTTAATTGACTTAGCAAGTAATAGTGAAGATCCTAAAACAAAGAGTGAAGCTCAATCCTTAGCTACAAATGAAATTGAGAGTTTTGAGTTTTTAGTGGGCATTATAATTTGGCATAATGTGTTGTTTGCTGTCAATACTATTAGCAAAACCCTTCAAGCGGAAGATATGGATATTAAGGTAGCTATAGAAAAACTAAGCGGACTCGTCTCATTTTTTGAACAATATAGGGAAACTGGATTTAATGATGCTATGATTGAAGCTAAAGAAGTAGCTAGTGAAATGGGTATTGAACCAATTTTTAGAACAAAACGTATCATTCGAAGAAAAAGACAATTTGATGAGATTAATAGTGAAGATCTAATACGCTCAGCTGAAGAATCATTCAAAGTTGACTACTTTCTTTATGTAATAGATAAATCTATTTCTTCTTTTAAAACTAGGTTTGAACAATTTGAGTTATATGGAGAAACTTTTGGATTTTTATTTGACTTGAAGAAGTTGCAATCTATTGATTTTGAAAGTTTGATCTCGTATTGTATTAAACTTGAGGATTTTCTGAAGCATGACACACTTTATGACATTGATGGAAGAGATTTATCTTTAGAATTAAAAGTTTTGTGTACTCTTTTACCTGCAGAAGTAAACAAGCCAATTGAAGTATTAAATCATTTGGAAACATTGGAGGGTGGTTTCCCAAATACATGGATTGCATATCGAATATTGTTGACTATTCCAGTTACAATTGCCTCTGGCGAGCGAAGCTTTTCAAAGTTGAAGTTAATAAAGTCATACCTTCGATCTACCATGTCACAAGAAAGGTTAAATGGGTTAGCAATGTTATCTATTGAAAGTAATTTAGCGGAAAAGATTGATTATACCACTGTAATTAATGATTTTGCATCTCAAAATGCTAGAAGAGCCATATTTGAATAATATTATACCTTATAGTCAAAAAATTTTTAAGATATACTATAGCATTTTAAGAGGGGCCCTTTTCGAAGAGTTCGCCCAGGGCCCCCCAAATCTCAGGAACGCCACTGGTTAATACAACTGGTTTTTACATAAATAAATAAAAAAGGTAATACAACTGCTTTTTCTGAATAAAAGTGAATCTCTTCGTTTTGTCGGCGTCCAACATGTGTCACCGTACTGTTCCCCAAAATTAACAGTCAATCAGACGGTGACACGAAAAACAGTGGGCTTGCAATTGGCCATTGAAACAGCAACACAGGGCTTCTTAAAAAGAACTTTAAAGTAACGATTGTTGTTTTGCTTGGGTTAAGTATTGCTAAATATTCCAAATTTTTGAAATTTAATATTTATTTAAATTTTTATGACATGTTTTGTAAGTAAATGATAGTAAAATAAAAGTACTTTATTTTAAAATTCACTGCATATTTTTTTTCTTTAAATGAAATTTTAAAACATTTTATCTCTCAAAATATATATTAGATTTCGAAAAAAAATTACGTATCCAGAATCATCAAGTAAATATTTTTCTAAGAAAATTCATCATCGATAGGTTTTATGCAGTCATTTTTAATTACATTATTTTTTTACTGATATGTGAGTTATGTAGATTCTAGTGTTATTTATGGATACTGATATGACTTCGTGTATCAGATTTTCATGTTATAACTTAAATAATAAGTGTTAAACATTAAGAGAATGGATTCGCTAAACCCTAACGGGCTCATGTATCGGATTTTCACGTTGTAATCTAAACAATCAATGTTAAACCCTAATGAGAATAAATTTGTTAAACCCTAACGGACTCATGTAACGAATTTTTATTTTGTAACCTAAATAATAAGTGTCAAAGTCTAAGGAAAATGGATTCGCTAAACCCTATGATACATTGCAGGATTAGCTAGCTAGTTCATTTTCATGGATGAACTAATTAATTTTTCTTATTCTAATATATGCGTGCAACAACAAACCGACATATATATATATATATATATATATATATATATATATATATATATATATATATATTGATAGTCATTGCGCTTGACGACAACCACCAACTTCCCCAACGAGAAGACCGAGAATAATCAGTTGTTGGGGCTGAAGCGGCGCACACGGTACATGTGGCTCAAGGCCCATCTCTTTGAAACCCAGAGTTTAAGAAAGAACTCTGAGTGAACAAGAATCACAAGAATAGCTATACTTGAATTTCCTAGTCTTGAGCATTACACCGAAAACTCCTAAATCGATGATTCTTGGACTTCCGAAATAAAGAAAATTAATTAGTCCATCGATGAAAATGAACTAGCTAGCTGTTGTTGCATGCATATATTAGAATAAGGAAAATTAATTAGTCCACCCATGAAAATGAACTAGCTAGCTGATCTAGCCCTTATGAGTTATTGCCCCGGTTTGAGACCGAAAGGCTTTACTACTACTTAGTATGTCCCCCAAGGTACGGTCTTCTTCAGCCCAAGACTTGGCGATCATTTCATCAACATAGACCTCCATTTCCTTGTGAATGATATCATGAATGAGCGCAGTCATGGCTCGCTGGTACTTCGCCCCGACATTCTTTAGACCAAAAGGCATCACTTTGTAACAGAACGTGCCCTCCTATCTGATATGGTGATAAACGCCGTTTTCTCTCGGTTTTCCTTGGTCATTTTGATCTTGTTATATCAAGAGAAAGCATCCATACAGGGCAGCATCCCATGTCCAGTGGTGTTGTCCACCAGAACATCGATTTGAGGAAGAGGAAAAGAATCTTTTGTGCTCAAAGAACCAGCTTTCCACTTTAGGGAAAATCCGTTCTCGAAGAAGCATGACCATCCAGTTGAATCTCGTTACCCTCCCGTGTGGTTATGGTGGCCGGCTTACTTTCCACTTTCTTACTATGTAGCAGGGCGGCAAGCAAGTGAATGTGATCCCGCCCTCCATCAGGAAGTGACGCCTTCACTATACTAATTGTGGATCTGGCTAAAAAGAGGTGTGTGTGAGCTTCGCTCCTTATAGCTCTACACCGCCACCGGCCACTTTCGCTCCTCTACCATTGAACTATTGAGGAGGATCGGCTAAGAAGCTTAAGCCGAGTGGCAACAAGGCAAAGATCACATGACTACCATTCGAGTGTTGTAAACCGTTTACCCAAATGGAATGAGAGATCCCAGATTTGTGGAAGACCGTCTATCCGCTGGGTTCAACAATCAAGGATAGGTAAGATGGTAGAGCCAATCGCGAATGCCTTATGAAGAAAAGGACACAGAGATACAAGAGAGACGCTAGGAATAGATTTCAATGTTATATTTTCTATATTAAGTACACAACATTATATAGGTAACTGGTTACATGATTGTAGGGATACACCAATATCACATAACGATCTTATCCCTATAAGGAAAGAATTATCCCTATAATAGAGCTAACAATCAAGTCAACAATATACACAAAATATACGTAATTAACAACTCATCACCCTAATTGCGCCAATACGCCCCCTCAAGCTGGATCAAGAAGATTGATTGAGCCAAGCTTGGATAGAATATGTCGAAATTGCAACGAAGGCAATGCCTTTGTAAAAATGTCAGCAAGCTGTTCTTGACTGCGGGTATACTTGGGAACAATAACTTGAGTTTGAACATGTTGTCGAATATAGTGGCAATCCACTTCGATGTGTTTCGTTCGTTCATGAAAAACGGGGTTGGAAGCAATATGCATTGCGGCCTGATTATCACAACAGAGTGATATAGGTTGTGAGTGGGAAATACCGAAGTCACCAAGCAATGCTCGTAGCCAAATTAATTCTGCCGCCGTTGATGCCATGGCACGATATTCCGCTTTGGCACTAGATCGTGCGACCACCATTTGCTTCTTGCTCTTCCAAGAGACCAAATTACCACCAACAAAAACACAATATCCGGTTGTGGATTTTCGATCCAAAGCATTACCTGCCCAGTCCGCATCGGTGTAACCAAGAATTTGAAAATTTCCATTGTTTTGCATAAGAATGCCTCGACCAATTGAGCCTTTGAGATACCGAAGAATTCGTTTGACAATAAACATGTGCTCTTCAGTTGGGGAATGCATAAACTGGCTAACCAGACTAACTGCATGACTAATGTCAGGCCTTGTGATGGTAAGATAAATAAGCTTACCAACCAAGCGTTGATAATCTTGAGCCGAAGGAAAAGGTTTTCCACCAAACCGGAGTTGAAGTTTGCTGTCTAAAGGTGTAATGCAGGCTTACACTGGAGCATATTAGAATCTCGTAATAAATCCATGATATACTTCCTTTGATTCAAGAAGAGACCTTTCTTGGATGTGGCCATTTCAATACCCAGAAAATATTTCAGAGCACCAAGGTCTTTAATGGCAAAGCGTTGATGAAGAACAGCTTTGAGATTCTTAATAGCAGTCTCATGACTACCAGTAACAATAAGATCATCCACATATATTAAGACTACCAACCGCTCACCAGCTTTAGTACGAACAAACAATGAATGATCCGCATTGCTCCGCTGAAATCCAATATCTTCAAGAACATGACTTAGTTTGGCATACCAAGCCCGGGGGGATTGCTTTAATCCATAAAGAGATTTATGCAATTTGCAAACCAACCTTGAATCATTACTTTGAGGATGACCTGGAGGAAGTCGCATATAAACCTCTTCTTCGAGATCACCATGCAAAAATGCATTTTTTACATCCATTTGAGACATGGACCAGCCACTATTTATGGCTACAGAAAGAAGAGTACGCACTGTAGTCATCTTGGCCACAGGAGCGAAAGTTTCTTTATAATCAACCCCATAGGTTTGCGTAAAACCTTGAGCCACCAACCGGGCTTTATGCCTCTCAATAGAGCCATCGGATTTGAACTTTATCTTGTATACCCATCGACTACCTACAACTTGCTTACCTTTGGGTAAGGGAACAACACTCCATGTCTGATTTGTGTGAAGAGCTTGTAACTCATCATTCATAGCCTGTTGCCATACTTTATGTTTGTTAGCTTCATGAAAACTTTGGGGCTCAATGGAACTAGAGATGTTGCTATGAAATGCAGTATGAGCAGCAGATATATTATGATAATCAAGAACATCAGCTAATGAATGACGTGCCGAGTGAACCACATAATCTATAAACCTGGTTGGTGGACGCCGAGTACGACTAGGTCGCGAAGAACCTTCTGCAACCTGTGAAGGTGCATTAATAATCGGCACAGAACTGATGGCCTCAATAGCCTGTGAGGGACTGTTACTTTTGTCTAAGGGTGCTTGTGAAGCAGTACTGTCAACGGGTACAGCTGCGGAACTTGTCTCCATAGATGCATCTGAGGAGCTATTGTCTACAAGGGTAGTATCCACAGGTGAATTATTGGCCACGGGTGCACGTGTAGCATCTATAGGAGAATTAGGAGAATTATCCATAGAAGCTTCCATAGATACATCTGGCAAGGGAAATATAAAAGGGAACATATCATACCCCCCCGGACTGGTGATATGATGTTGAGAAAAAAATGGAACAGTTTCATCAAAACGAACATCGCGGGTCACAAACAGCTTGTGCGAGACCGGATCATAACATTTGTATCCCTTCTTGGTGGATGAGTAGCCTAAGAAAACACATTTAATTGCTCTTGCATCAAGTTTATCACGCTGATGAGATGGAATATGGACATAGCAAACACAACCGAACACTTTGAGATGAGAAAGGCTCAAGGGCTTGCCTGTCAAAAGCTCAAATAGCAGAATCAACAGTATGAGGAAGATAAAGAGTCAATTCATTCCACATACTTTTCACGCTACCAAGAAATTGAACAAAAGGTTTACCTTCTTGTTGCAAACAAGCGATAGCTCTCTTGAGTTCAAAAATACGAGCAGCATTATTTTGATTACCATACATTTCTTTGACAGCCTCCCACAAGTCTGCAGCGGATTCAGAATAGCTGAATATCTCAGCAATTTGTGGTTCCATGGTGTTGAGTACCATGATTGAACCATTTGATCGTTAGCGGACCAAGCCGTATACTGGGTCGATGTTTTAGCAGGAACAACATGAGTCTTGTCAAGAAACCGGAAATTAATCTAGTAAAAAAACAGGAAAGAAGAACCAACCGCCTCTGATACCATGAAGAAAAGGACACAGAGATACAAGAGAGACGCTAGGAATAGATTTCAATGTTATATTTTCTATATTAAGTACACAGCATTATATAGGTAACTGGTTACATGATTGTAGGGATACACCAATATCACATAACGATCTTATCCCTATAAGGAAAGAATTATCCCTATAATAGAGCTAACAATCAAGTCAACAATATACACAAAATATACGTAATTAACAACTCATCACCCTAATTGCGCCAATACCTTAGAGCCTTAGCAACAGCTCCATCCATTCAAGGGGAATCCGCGATCGATGGGATTCTCTAGTGGATTTCAGATGTTGTGCCAAACCCACCATTTATGGATCATCAGTAGAATAGTTGGGTGGACTAATTAATTTTCCTTATTCTAATATATGCGTGCAACAACAAACCCATCTATATATATATATATATATATTAGCGGCGCACGCGGTACATGGGTCTCAAGGCCCATCTCTTCGAAACCCAGAGTTTAAGAAAGAACTCCACTCCGAGTGAACAAGAATTGCTATAGTCGAATTTCTTAGTCTTGAGCCTTACACCGGAAACTCCTAAATCGATAATTCTTGGCCTTCCAAAATAAGGAAAATTAATTAGTCCATCGATGAAAATGAACTAGCTAGCTGTTGTTGCACGCATATATGGGAATAAGGAAAATTAATTAGTTCACTCATGAAAATGAACTAGCAAACTGATAATTATATATATATATATATATGGGTTTGTTATTGCACGCATATATTAGAATAAGGAAAATTAATTAGTCCACCCATGAAAATGAACTAGCAAATTGATAATTATATATATATATATGTATATATATATATATATAATTTGATAGTCATTGCGCTTGGCAACAACCACCAGCTTCCCCAGCTGATGGAGCTGAAGTGGCGCACGCGGTACTTGTGGCTCAGGGCCCATCTCTTCGAAACCCAGAGTTTAAGAAAGAACTCTGCTCCTAGTGAACAAGAATCACAAGATTTGCTATAGTTGAATTTCTTAGTCTTGAGCCTTACACCGGAAACTCTTAAATTGATGATTCTTGGCCTTCCAAAATAAGGAAAATTAATTAGTCCATCGATGAAAATGAACTTGCTAGCTGTTGTTGCACGCATATATTGGAATAAGGAAAATTAATTAGTCCACCAATGAAACTGAACTAGCTAGTTGATATATATATATATACACGGAACTTCTCTTAGACGGACTCAACTAACAGACTAAAAATACGAACCTATTTTCTTGATCGTCTTATACATCTAAGAGCCCAGAATACTCCTTTTCAGCCTCTGTCATGATCCTCCCCTATGACACTCTTTGTCACAAATTGAAATCACCGCCCATTACAGGCCTCCCCTATGACACTCTTTGTCACTTTCATCCATGCAACTGATCCAAAATCTCTTTCATCCTCGCAACCCACCGAAGATCGAAATCGCCGCCCATTACTGTCCTCCCCTAAAACAATCTTTTTTTGTACAACAGTAACTTTTTTTTTTATCTGCAAAAATGAGTATATCGTAATGGAAACATGCACTTCCAGATGCTTCTTTGCATCTTGCCTCTCCAACAACAAGATTATAATTAAGATTCTACTCAAGTAGAAATAAAATTCATGAAACCAGAGTGAAAAAGGTTGAGAAAGTGGAGCTATGATCGTTGGATGACCACGAAAAAAAATTAAAGAACATTTAGAGGAAATTAGCAAAGAGAACACCCAATTCAGACTAAAATGAGCCTTCAATGAGATATGTTCAAGCAGTAATACAATCACAAAATCGTCCTCACGTTTGACAACCACAACTTCATTGGTACAACAACTCCGTAAATTGTAGAGATCCCGAATTGGGTTGAGGTATGGGTTTCGGTCGTGACAGAGATTGTTGTCACTTGGATGAAGGAGATCCATGAGAACACTCTGTCACGACCCACCCAAAAACTGAAGGACGGACAACTGAAGGAATTCTGGCCTCTTAGATACAACTCCCAAATCAACACAAGTAGAATCAGTAGAGGTAATAACTAACATCCACGAGGTCAAGATGCACAAGCAAGCAACAAGGTCTTAACCTCACTTCACTTCAGTTCAGAGAAATCACAAATCTCACTTCAAATCAAGAACAAAAACAAAAACAAAAAATAAAGAACACACAAGAATTATATTGGTTCACCCGATCTTGCGATCTAACAGGCTACGTCCACTGTGGTTGCTGGGCTTCACTAGATTGAGAATCAAGAATACAAACACCAAAGAAGATCTCCTTGGATCTAAGATAATACTCTCTCTCTGTCTCTAGCTTTCTCTCACTTTTTTTTATCCTCCATAAAGAAGGAAAAATGCAGTTACAAAAAATAAAAGTGTTTCATCTACTTTTAAAACCATTTTCTCAACTTAACAAAGTCAAACATGTCAGTTCTCCGGTCGAGCGCCAGTGAGCGCTGGAGCATGTCGCAAACAACATCATTCTAGTCCAGAGAACTGCTTTCTGACTACTGGAGCGCACCAGTGCGCTAGAGCATCACTATCATGGAATATAGAATTTGACTCCACATCTCAACATGATTTACCCGTCGAGGTAAGTCTTTTTGGGCATAGTGTTAGCTGACACCGTGACAGTTAGACTGTACTCAAACCTTAACTCTCCCATGATAGTAGCAGTTAAAACAAGACTTAAGTCCAAGACACATCAACTGTGATGGGAGTGTATTGGGCAACCCTGGTCACTCAGGGGGAGGAGGGCTTATCAGAGATCATGCAGGTAATTTTATAGGTAGCTTCTCTCATTATTATGGTATAAACTCTATCACCTATGCTGAAATGAAAGCTATTCATGATGGTATTATTTTGGCTTTGTCTTTGGGTTTCAGAAAGATCATTATTGAATCTGATTCTTTAGTGGTGATTAACATATTGTCATCTAACTTTACTTGCCCTTGGAAATTAGTTCATACAAAAAGACAGATTCACTTGTGCAGTATCAGTGCTCAAATTCAATATTGTTATGTGTTTCGTGAAGTTAATGGTGTGGCAGATTATATGGCTACTAAGGCTTCCAATGGTAGGTATTCTGAGAACTTTTGCAGGTCGATGGATCTCTCTGATAAGGTTAGAGGCCTTTTAAAAATTGATCAAATGGGAGTTCCTACTGTTAGGTTTAAACAATAGTTGTGTTGGTTGTAATTGTGCTTTTATATATAGCATCCCTATGTATTTTTCGCTTTGCTTGTTGTTGTTTTTTGGATCAACATTTGTATTGCTCTGTGTTTTCTTCTCTTATTGTGTACTCTCTTTTGTCATGGGTTAGTTTTTTTTTTTGTCCCCCCATTGTGTGTCGCCAGAGAAGGGCTTTTCTTCTCCTTTTTTTGATTATATAAAATTAAATCCTTAATTTTTTTTTAAAAAAGTCTTAGACACAAATATAACATGAGATGATTCTAGCACACACAGGCTGAGTAAGGGCCCATTTGTGATTTGCAAAATTTTGAAGAATGACACCATCCCAGTCGCAAAGACCCGTTGTTCTTAAGGATCAGCTTGACTATTCTTAAACATATATTTTAAAGTTATTATAACATGTGCTTATTTTAACATGTGCTCAAGGTAAGCTTTTCTGGGCATTGTAGCTTTAGTTTGACACCGTGACAGTTAGACTGGACTCAAACCTCAACTCTCCCAAGATAGTAGCAATTAAGACAAGATCATAAGTACAAAGACACAAATATAACGTGAGATGATTCTAGCACACACAGGCAGAGTAAGGGCCCATTTGTGATTTGCACAATTTCGAAGAATGACACCAGCACAGTCGCAAAGACCCGTTGTTCTTAAGGATCAGCTCGACTATTCTTAAACATACATTTTAAAGTTATTTTAACATGTGCTTATTATAATTAATATATCCGCTCGTTCGGGTCAGCAGGGCTTGGGCAAATACAAAGTTTTAGTGAACAAGGCTCTCAAAAGTTACAATAATGACTCTTTTATATAAAGTTTTAGTCATGATTAAAAATTCATTTGAGAAGTCCCTTTGAAAAATTTGGTTATTAATTAAACTTTTTATTTTTATTTATCTATAAGTTAAAAAGTGATTTCTTGTTTAAAATAGCTTATATCTTTTTTTTTTTTTTTAAATGTGTAAAACCAATTTAACACCAATTCAATACCAATATTAAAATCCATCGATTCAACCGATTAAAACCAATTTATCACCTTTTCGACCTTCTTTTATGTCCTTTCCCACTATTGGAATTAAACTCCTACTTGGTATGATGGCCTACTTAATTATTAATGAGTATATATTTTGTAATTTATTTATATGATCTATTGTATAAATGAAGAAATATTTGATATATTCTCAATCATGTACTTGTCACCTTAATTTTATTTTCTTTCACACTGTTTGCATTTATTGTAACTAATTTTATTTGTTTTCACATTATTTGCACCTTTGTATTGTACCTAATTTATCGAAGTCATAATCCCACATATAGAAAATGACAAGAATTGCCTTTTTCATTTCCATAATGAAAATTTTGTATTTTTTTGCGGTGCCCCTGTGTGTCTTGTGTGTCTTTAATTCTTTGTCTTTTGGCCCTGGGCCCTTTTTGGAGTAATAGTGTAATTAAAGCTATATATAGATATTTTTTCCCCATTCGTATAGTTTTTGATAAACATTCTAATGATTTTCATCACAAAAGCATTTCAACAGTGTGTGTCATCCATTGATTGAATGTGATTTTCGATTGGCCCCTTACTATAATGTCACCACACCCAATGAATGAGTTCCACACAATGCTGAGATGTTTTTAAAATGAAAATTACTGAAATATCTACCATTACTGTTTTTTAAATGTTAATTTAGTCCAAAATTCTCGATTTTGATGAAATTTTTTCTTTATTAGAATAATGTCACTGTTTTTTTAATGTGATTTACTCAAAATTTCATTTTTTTAAAAAAAATCCACTATTTTTATTAAAAACAGTGAACTTCAGTTTTTTTTCTTTTAGTGAAATTCAAGAATGGACAGATGTAAAATATCACAATAAATCTTTGTTGAAAATAGTTTTAGCTAAAATTATATATATGGTGTCATTGTTGCATACATATAATATTAGAATACGAAAAATTAATTAATAAATGCCCACGAAAATGAACCAAACGTATTTTCTTCTCAATCTTAGACTTGTCATCTACTTTTACGTCCTTTCACACTATTGGAATTAAACTTTTACTTGGAATGATTACCTATTTATTTATAATTTATAATTTACAATTTACAATATGAATGTATCTTTAATTAATCTAAAATATCAACAGTACTGTTCTTATCCAGCTATAATTTTTGTGGTTAGTGCATTCATATATTAGAAGGAGGAAAATTAATTAGTCCACCCATGAAAATGAACTAGCTGATCCTGTCATGCACTATTAATGAGTTTCGATCTTTCGTAATTTATATGATTTATTGTATCATTGAAGAAATATATGATATTTTCTCAATCCTAGACTTGTCACCTTTTCTACCTAATTTTATTTCTTTTCGCATTAGTCATAAGAAAAAATTTGGTGTAATATTCTATTTGTCTATTATCATCTCAACAAAGCGCACTTCAGTATAGTTGGAGAATATAGAATTACAAAGATCTCAAGGTAATTTGTACTTTCGTTTGATACTCTTAATCCTAGACTTGTCCCCTTTTGTACCTAATTTTATTTCTTTTTTCATTAGTCATAAAAAAAATAAACCATCGAACTCACTATATATCACACAGAAATAAAATGACAAGAATTGTCTTTTTTTTTAATATATATTGAAAGATGATTTATTTTTTTAGTCCATGAGAAATTACTTCCACCGCCTCTCATGCCACACCTATTTATAGACCCTCATTCCTCCTACTCATTCACGGCACTAAGCTTCTTACAGTGTTTGGATTTCGATAGAAACTGTACATATTCTCTTCTCTCTACTCTGTGTTACATGTTCTTCCTTCTACTTTTGTTGCTCTATATAAAGGTTGGATTCTAATAAAGATACAAACTCTACATTCGTGGCAGCTGCAGGTCCATCTCCTTTTAGGTTACCATGACTGATGTTGAGGTGTCGTTGTCGGTTAAGGTTGACGACTCTTACCATGTAACCATAAATGAAAAAGGCGAGGTGGTTTTTGCTGAAGCTGATCCAAATGATACATCTCAGGTCTGGATTTTCAGTATTTTTGAACTAGCTAGCTCGATGATGGCGGAGTTTTAGGCCGCCTAACACTAACGTACATTGAATAAAATATTGCTATTAATTGCAGCGCTGGAAAATTAAATACGTAAATAAAGATGAATTTGCTATGATACATAGAAATAGCAATAAGGCCATGAGATATTCTGAACAAGACGATGAGCCGGTAAGAATTCTACAACATCCATCTTACTATCCAACCGGCCATACAAATGAAAAAAGACCATGTTTTATAGTTAAAATTGTGTTTGCAGTTGCAGGTGGTTGATGTTAATATGACAGATAAAAACCAATTATGGACATCCGTGGCTAGTTTTATTGTCAGCTACAATCAGGTGAGGCCGTCTGTTGATATTGGACGTAATTTAAGTGCTACCCCAAACACGTGTTATCTTCTTTCTCCACATACTTGTTTGCTGTTTTGGATCCTCCAAAAAGGATTTTGCAAGAGATAAATTCTATTTGTGCTAATTTTTTTTGGGGCAAATCTGAATTTGGCAGTAAACTTCATTGGGTGGCTTGGGAAAAAATTTCTAAACCTTTGAATGAGGGAGGTTTGGGAATTAGAAACATTGTGGAGATGGTGGAGGCTTTAGATTGTAAATTATGGTGGAAATTTAGGCAACACAACTCATTATGGGCATCATTCATGCATAATAAATATTGCTCATCTGCTCATCCTTCACAGGCATCTCATGTAGGATCTAAAACTTGGAAAAGAATGTGTAGAGTTAGAAATAAAATGGAATCTAACATGAAATTCATTGTTGGGGAGGGTAATGTCAATATGTGGTGGGACAATTGGCTTAAGGATGGCCCACTTGCTAATCTTATCCCCATTGATCCACATTGGCCTCTTTTATTAAAGAATTTCTTGTTAAACAATGATTGGGATGTTCATAAATTGAGACAGCTCTTGCCTCAACATATTGTGGCCAAGATTCTCGGTGATAATATTACTATAAAACAATGTGTAGATACTTTGATTTGGTGCAAAAATGTTTCTGGCATGTTCTCCGTCAATTCTGCTTGGAAAGATCTAAGACAATCTTATATTTTCCTCCCTACATACGAACTCATTTGGCATGATTTAATTCCAGTTAAAGTTTCCATCTTTATGTGGAAAGTTCTTAAAAATGTCCTTCCTGTGGATGATAATATTACGAAAAAAAGTGTCCTTGTTGTTTCTAAATGTCAATGTTGCATTAATGCTCCTAATTTAGAATCTGTTCAACATTTATTTATTGAAAGCACAATTGCTGATTATGTGTGGGAATATTTCTACAATGTGCTTGGATTGCCTTATAAATGGAATACTTTATATTTAAGGCTCACAGATTGGTGGCAAAACAAAAACAATCAATCAGTGGTTGGTACTTTAGCTCTTTTGATTCCTGTGTTTATATGCTGGAACATATGGAAGGCTAGGAATAATTGCATTTATGAGGGAATTCCGTTATCTGGTAATCGAATCATTGAGGAAGTGATTGATCAAATTGGGATGCAATTTCAAAGCAAAGGTAAGAACTATAAGCTGGATCTTAAAGATTTGTTTATAAGCAAGCTTTTTAGTATTCCCTTGTCTCAGAAAAATTCAGGTATGGCTTCTTTTCTATATTGGAACCCCCCTCCCCTTGATTTTATTAAAATTAATTGTGATGGGAGTGCCTTACATAATCCGGGGGATTCTGGTGGTGGTGGTGTGATTCGAAACCACGTTGGTAAGTTTTTGGCTGGTTTCTCTAATTTCTATGCTTTCAATTCTATTACTTATGCTGAGATGAAAGCCATTTTTGATGGTATAAAATTGGCTACTAGTTTAGGATATTCTAAGCTGATTATTGAATCTGACTCTCTGATTGCTATTAATGTTCTTTCTGATAGATCTAAGTGCCCTTGGCAGCTGCTGTATCTAAAAAGAAGAATTCAAAGTTGTTGCACTACTTTACAAATTCAATTTTCTCATGTTTATAGAGAGGTGAATTACATTGCTGACGCTTTGGCTAATATTGCATCTCATTCTAAAGCTTCTAACATTTTTTACAGGTATGATGATCTGTCATCCAAAGTTAAAGGTTTCATTCAAATGGAAAAAATGGGTCTTCCTGGGATTAGAATTAGGAAGTAGTGTGGATTTCTTTTTGTTTCAGTTCTTGAAAATTGATCTCTTATGTTTATTTTCTCTTTAAAGGGTTAGGCTTTAGTCCCCCCTTTGTGAGCCCCGGAGAAGGGCTGCTCTTCTCCTTCTTTTGTAATAAAATATCTCTTTTTAAAAAAAAAAAAAAAACTTGTCTAAAGCTTGGAAGAATAAGAAATACTAATACTAATAATTAATAATAATATATTTCTATAATTACATGTATCTATGTATCTTCAAATTTGTGTCAATTAATCATGTTACTGCAGTTAAATATATCCACTTTTTAAACAACATCATGTTACGATCTCATGCAGTATTGATTATTCCAAAGATATCACAGCAGTATGTGACACTCATTTATTGAGTGTGGTCACATCTACTTAGAAAATCACAACTAATTAATGAATGAATGTATGCACTGTTGAGATACTTTTTGACATGACTATCACTCAAATTTATTATTTTTGTTTAAACATTCAAATCATTCGCAATGAATATACCAATTTAAACGCCTGAACATAAAATTTGAGAAATACTCTACCGTTTGGTTAATGTCCCGTGTGGGCCTGTGTGTATATATATATATAGCGTAATGCTCCAGACCAGTATCCCAGATTGAACTTTCAATCCGAAATACCCTTCATCCAAGGACAATGCTCAGTCAATAATTTTAACAATTTATATAATATTTTAATATTTAATTTAATTTGTAAAATTCTCATTTTACCGTCAATATCTCTCTCCTCCTACGCTCTCCCTCTCTCATCTCCTTCGGAGGATAACTTCTGGTCTCGATCTAGTGTCCTAAATCAAACTTCATTTAGTTGAATCGCGACCCGCTCCTCATCTCCGTTCCGAACTAGATTTTTGATGTCGCCAGCTAGCTTCATCTACTCTGCTGTCCGCAATGGGTTGAGTGAGAGAAGACAGGGACAGTGGTTTTAGTGAGAGAAGAAAAGAGCCATTCGAAATTCGTATTTGGGTATGTTCTAATTCTATCACTAATCTTTTGTTTTGGTGGAATTTTTTAGTAAGAATAATTTTTTGGTTCTTCTTCTCTGTCATCTCGCAGCTATATGAGATACGCTTTTTCACTTTTCAAGAGCCCTTATGAGTGATACGATTGGCAAGAGAAGACCAGAACGGATGGAGAATACACTATCGATCTAAGATTAGCTTGATACCCAGAGAGTTCCCACTATTTCAAATATAGATTCTTGTATGTTTTTTTTAAATAATGTAATTCAAGTTCTTGAATCCAATGTTGTTCTTTTGCCACAGGGCTTATGCCAACCAAAATCAAAAAAGGGAAAGGAAGGTCTATAGATGCTTATTGTGTTGCAAATTAAGTATGACCAAAAATGGGTTCGAAACCCGTACTGTTGTGGATAGATTGTCTTCAAAATGGAATGAGCAGTACACTTGGCAGGTTGGGAAGAAGGTATATTTAATTTGCAGTACATTTTTATATTGAGTTTGCTAGGTTGGGATTCTAGTACACAGAAACTAAGGGCCATTTGACATTTAAGATATTTTGAGTAATTCTAAACCTGTTTTAAACAATGTAAAGTTGTTTTGACACTTCATAAATAAGAAAAACACTAAATATCTCATGTTTACTTGAAAAACAAAAAGTAAAAGATAAAAACATAAAATTACAAGTCTAAAACATAATCAACATTCATTTCATAACATAATTCAATTTATCAAAATTCTGAAATTCAAAACCAATTTCATATATTACTCACAAATTCACAATTCAATTTGATATCACACTATCACAGTTCACAAATTCACAATTCAAAATTCACAAATCATATTAGCTCACAATTTTCACAATTCACAAATTATATTAACATTTTAGGCTTTTAGGTTAGCTTATCTATTTATATTTTTATATCATCAGTCATCACAAATTCAAAAATCAAAAGATTCAAAACTGTGCCGTGAGTTCCAGACCAGAGTTCTACACTTCCACTGTGCCACTGCCCACTGGGTGTTGGTGTGATTGTGTGAAGTTTTATCAAAAGTAAATACTAAATAAATTAAAAACTCTCCAAGAGACTAACTAACTAAAGTCACCAAATTAGAATCAAATGTAAAATTGTGAATCCAAGATCAAGATTCAAGAAGACAAGAAGCTCACGACACTTACTGTTTAGCAAATCCAAGATCACTAAAGTCCAGCACGGCAGCTCACGGCACAGGCAGCTACTATGAAAATCGAACTCACACCAGTCCAGTGTTCAGCAGCTCCACTGCTCCTACAGTCCAGGCGTCTAGGGTCCAGCACTCCAGCTCCAACAGCTTCGAACTTCAAAGAAGAAAAATGGTTAACAGGGGCTATCCGATTTTCAAGTTTTGTGACCTAATTCAGTAAACCGATTTTTACGATTTATATGTGACTTCAGTACCGGACATGTCACAGGTTCCCGGTTCGACCGGCCGGTCCCGCTCCGAGAACATTGGTACCTATCACCTTTTTTACCTTCTTTTATGTCCTTTCCCACTATTGGAACTAAACTTCTACTTGGTATGATGGCCTACTTAATTATTTAATAATACAACATGACATCATCGAAAGATTGACCATGTTTCATTTTCATCACTCAATGTTCAAATATTCCAAATTAATCACCGTACTTTCGATTTTGATCCATTTAGATCACCCGGGCAGATTTGCAGAAAACTGGGCAGTTTGATCGTTAACTAATTTTTCCACATAGCATTTTATATACACGTGGAAATATATATATATATATATATATATATATATATATATATATATTAAAATCAGATAGCGCCACATGGACCATTAAATAAACATAGCTAGCCTCATCCTGCTCTCTTCTTCTTTTCTTGGATCGCCTTCCAGCAACACTTTTTTGGATTGGAGGAGGGAGCACATTGTCACCTCCAACTGATACCCACAGGTTCTCTTCATTTGTTGGGGATATATTTTGCCCATACACTCTCAAATATGTTTCTCTTGTGTAAGCCTCATGCACAAAATCAACAGAACCCTTGTGAAGCCAACCTATTGCTGCCACCGCATGTACGCAAAGGATTCCTGACAGGTTCCATACCCTGCAAGTGCATGAGGCTTCACTGACATTTACAACATATTGTTCTGATTTTTTAATGACCTGCAATATGGAGATATATTCAGCTACCAATATAAAGTCCAAAAATATATGGTGATTTGTATATATATTCATATTCATACTTGAAAAACAGAATGTACAGAGTCCCTTATCCATTTGGCTGTCCACAACATACTATTCTCAAAGTGTTGGTATAACATGGCATGCACTACCTTCACAAGCTTGCTATCTTTTGCTTCAATTTTTGTTCGAAGTCTAACATGCCTGTCCATCGATTCAGCCCTGAGCTCCTCCAACTCTGAAATTTAGTATCTTTGAGTTGTAGCTCTCTGACATGTTATTTACGATAGTGTCATTCTTGCTAAAGGTGCTGAAGGCAGCCTTAGTCCACATACATGGCTGAATATCATCTAAATACTTCCACGCTTCTTGGTCTATCTCTTTGATCTTCTGCATGTTATTCTGAAATACTTGTAACGTGGTCGATTTGGCACAATCATAGACCAGCTTCCTCAAATGTGCCCCAACCCACTTTTTGCTAAAGTTAGCATAAATGTGTCTGACACAGCAATGTTCAATCCCTTGTTGGACATCCCTGGATAAGCCATCAATAGTTCCAACTAAGCCCTACAAATTCCACAACATATTAGACAATATATACATTATAATAAATTTGAAAATTCATAATGATTCCAGAAGAATTTAAGACAATTTACCTTCACCCTGTCTGAAATAAAATACCATCTTCTAAATCCAAATCCCCCAATATCCAATAGTAACTTGTGAATAAACCAATGCCATGAATCAAAGTTCTCCCTCTCGACAACTGCCCATGCTATTGGAAATAATTCATTAGCTTCATCTTGTGCAATAATAGTCAAAAGTTGTCCACCATAAGTTGCCTTCAAAAAGCACCCATCCAATCCTATCAAAGGCCGACAACCTAATAAGAACCCATCCCTCAAAGGTGCCAAGCATATGTAAGCTCTTTTGAACACTGCTGGATCCTCTGGTCCGTCCCTGTCTACAAGCAGATTGCAAGTGCTACCTATGTTGGTCCTCAATTGCTTTGACATGTAAGATCTTAATTGCCCATATTGTAGTTGGTGTTTCTCATCAATCATTTTTAGTGCCTTCTTCTTGCCCCTATAAGCATGAGTCCTAGACACATCTACTGCCAAGTTTTCTTTTAAGTAATCAACTAGTTTTCCTGCACTTATCTTTTGATCAACCCTAATCTTATCTACCAACCTTTCAGCAAGCCAAGAACTATTACAGAGCTTATTGTCTGACCTCCCTATTACACATGTGCTTCCTCTTATAGGTTTTTATCTGGAAAGTACTCTCCCCATTTATACTTGAGCACCAAATCCTCCAGGGGAACCCTAGTTCATACCTTGCCTGACATCTAATTTTTTCATTTCAATCAAAACCAATTTGATAGTCACCCTTTATTGCATAGCTCTTTATGGCATTCTAAAAGTCTGCCAATGTTGGGAATTCCATTCCTAGTTCAAAAACTTGTTTCACGTCAATAACATTGGGGTTGTATTTGGGATTTCTACCCACCCTCAACCTTACTTCATCATCACTATCAAACTCATGCAGTAAACAATCTTCATTCTCAGACTCATATGCAGCTATCAAATCTTCATCATCTTCACTACCATTAATATCACCATCCACAGCCTCAGTATCCTCATCATCCTCAATTTCTATCTTAATCTCAGTCTCAGTCTCAGTTTGAGTGTCAGTATCTTCAAACAGAAGATGATCACTATCAATATCAATATCACCCAAAACACCCTCATCCCTATTAACATCAATACCTAAAACCCCATCCCTAGCAACCTCAGCATGAGTAACAATATCATTACCAATACTTATCTCAGCCTGAGTAAGAACACCATCATCCCTATTAACATCAGTACCTAAACCCTCATCCCTATTAACCTCCGCCTGAGTAACAACACCATCATCCCTATTAACATCAGTCCCCAAACCCTCATCCCTATGAACCTCAATCTGAGTATTAACACCACCATCCGTAGCAACATCATTACAAACATGACTAACACATTGATCCTTACCATCAAGACCTCCACAATTTTGTTCCAAACTCTCCATGAATGAATCAAGTATTTCGTTAGTTGAGTCATCAATAGAAATTGTACATGAGAATCCCTTTGGGAAAGCCCACTTCAACTTGTTCGTGGACCTGGTAATTGGTCTTCTTGCAACAGGCTTCATCATGTCAGAGCGCTGGACAAAGAACACGACATTATGTAAGAAAAATCAAAGTAGCACTGGACATAGAACTGAATTTCACAAAAACCCAAAATCTAAGGTTTCACAATGTGCAGTGTCTATGGCTGAAATGAAAGCTAATTGAAGCCCATGTTCATATGGGCATTACTCGTGCGAATAATGAAGCAAAATATTTTTATTTATGTCAGAGTCTATCTGTTTGTGTTGTACTTCCTGTTTCTCTGGAATAAAGCCTCGATATGTATGGGCTACTCCTCCTCCCAGTTTTTCTACCGTTGTTTACTTGTACTAAGACTTGGATTAATAATAATCTATTTATATAATTATATGTGTATCTACGTATCTTTAAATTTGTAACAATTAATCGTATACTATTTAAATATTCAAATCATTCCTAATCAATATACCCAATTCAATGCCTAAACATAAATTTTGGCAAATATTTTCTTTTGGTTTTTTTGTTGATAAGCCCACTATATGGACTTTTTATTCTATTTAGTCTTTTAAAAATGTTTATAGTTCAATACATCCTCAAGTATTTGAATCTCGGTCCAATAAAGACAAATTTAATATTTTAGCTAGTTTAATGACAAATTTATCCTCTCATTCTCTCACACACACTTTCTCCATCTCTCACGCGCCCACACAACCTTGTCAACAACGGATCTTTTTCGTCTGACCACCGTTTGTATCGTCGTAACCGCCAAAACGAAACTTGAACTTCGAAAAGAAAAACTGAACAAGCCACGAAAGTTTTCATCCACCGTAGCCACAAAAATCACTAAGTGACACTCATGGACACCAAAAATTGTCCCATTCAATCCGACCAACTACGACCACCATTTTGGAAACCGAATACATCGCTGAGCTCACAAGAACAAGAGCTATGATTCCCCACCAATTTCTAGCCATATTGGTGACTTTTGAGAAAATCCTCTAAATTCTGGGTAAGAAATCTTTCGATTTTTTTTGCATAATTTCAAAAACTCTTCTGAATTATTTTGGTAAGTTTTCTGAAATCCTTTGATCATCTAAATTTTTTGTTGTTTTTTGTTTGATTTTGAGACATCCTCTAAATTTTTTATAGGAAGTTTTGACGATTTCTTGTAATACGGTATAAAGTTTAGGGTCTTGTGGTTTAAGATATTAGAGTTTAGGGTATAGAGTTTTGGGGTTTAGGAGATTATAATTTATTATTTAGTATTTTGGGGTTTAGGACCTAATTAGGTTTAGGGTTTAGGAATATAACTTCGTAAAATTTTATGATTTTATTCTTATTTTTGTAAATTACTCTTAATTATTTATAAGATTTTTTGTTCAAAATTAAAACTAGAATTGTTAACATTCATATGATTTTTGAGAATTTTTGGTTATAAGTTTTAAAGTTTAAGATTTTAGGGTTTAGAAGATAGTGTTTAGTGTTAAAGGTCTAGGATTTTGGGATTTAAGAGATTGTGATTTAGTGTTTAAGATTTTGGTTTTTGGAGTTTAGGATTTAGAGTTTTGAGTTGTTTTTTGTTTGATTTTCAAAAATTCTAAAAAAAATTATTTTACATTTTATAAAATCCTCTAAATTTTTTTGGTTAAGACAAGAGCCTAAGTCCAAAACGCAAATATAACGTGGGATGATTCTTGTTCACATAAACTAAGTAAGGGCCCATTTGACATTTTCACAATTTCAAACAATGACCACCAACCCAATCAAAGACTCCTTCTTCTTAAGGATCAGCTCGATTATTCTTTAACATACATGTCAAAGTGATTTTTACATGTGCTTATTCTCGTTCGGGTCGGGCAGGGCTTGGGCAAATTAATACAAAGTTTTAGTGAGCAAGGCCCCCAAAAAATGGAAATCATTTTACAATAATGATTATTTAATATGAAGTTGTTAAGTTCTCGTAAAATTCATGATTAAAAATTCATCTGAGGAGTCCCTTTGAAAAATTCGTTATTAGTTAAATTTTATTTTTTATTTATCTATAAATTGAAAAGTGATTTTTTAATTGGTTCAAAATAACTTATAATTCATTTTAACAAAATAACTTATAATTATTTTTAACAAAATATGTGTAAAACAGATTTAACTCCAATTCAATAGCAATATTAAAATCCATCGATCGATTCAACCGATTTTTACTTGAATGATCAATTTTATATTTTAAGTTAAATCGTAACAGTGAAAGATGGGATACCCAATTTAAGGAATCAACATGTACACACCATCTCAACCTTGTACCTATCACCTTTTCTACCTTCTTTTCTGTCTTTTACATGTATCTGTACGTGTAAACGAATGAATGAAAATATATTTCAAACACTTTTTGACATGAAGAAATATTTGATATATTCTCAATCATATACTTACTTGTCACCTTAATTTAATTTGTACCTAATTTTATTTCCTTTCACACTGTTTGCGTCTATTGTAACTAATTTTATTTCTTTTCACATTATTTGCACCTTTTGTATTGTACCTAATTTTATTTCCTTTGGCATTAATCATATAATTTTCGTAATTATATGAAGAAAAAAATAAATTATCAATCGAAGTCATAATCCCACATAAAGAAAATGGCAAGACCATATGAAGCTAGTTAGTAGTCATCGCTGATTATATTTGGACATAGAACATATCTACAGTGATTTTGTATGACCACAGTTATTGCATGCATAAAGGTCATTTCTTTAATTCTTTGTCTTTTGGCCCTGGGCCCTTTTTGGTGTAATAGTGTAATTAATGCTATATATATATATAGATATTTTTTTCCATTCGTATCGTTTTTGTATAATTTTCATCCCAAAAGTATTCTTGGAGGTCAATTCATTTATTGGGAGTGATTTTCAATGGGTCCTTTATTTTTTAAATGTTAATTTAGTCCAAAATTCACTGTTTTGATGAAATTCGTTTGTTTATTATAATAATATCACTGTTTTTTTATGTGATTTACTCAAAATTTCATATTTTTAGGCCAAATTTCACAGTTATTTTAATTAAAAACGGTAAATTCCAGTTTTTTTTTTAACAGTGAAATTCAAGAATGTAAAGAGGTTGGAGTATTTTGGTATGAAACCGACTTAAGTTTCTCATAATCAATAGAAGTATAAATACACATATGATAATGGAAAAGATAAACTTCACCCTATTCTATGACTATCACTGTTACAACAATTAATGAGATAGAAACAGGGCTGTTAGTGTAGACTGTTACAACAAATAAGGTTGACCAGGTGTTAGAGATAATCACGTAGTATTATCTCTTATATGCCCCCGCAAGATCGATGTTCCGTCAGCAACACCGATCTTGGAACTTAGCAGCTTGTGTCGTTGACGCGAAAGGGGTTTAGTTAGAGCATCTGCTAACTGATCCGTGGTTGAGATATGTGACACACGTAGGCGCCCTTGAGCAACCTTTTCCCGAACAAAATGAAAATCCACGGCAATATGCTTCATGCGCGAGTGATAAACTGGATTAGCACAGACATAGTTAGCCCCTATATTGTCACAATAGATTGCTGGTGTAGAGAGGGAGGCAATGCCAAGTTCATACAGTAGTGATTACACCCAAGCCATTTCGGCGGCAGCAGTAGCAATAGCACGGTATTCCGCCTCGGTTGAGGAGCGGGCAACTGTACATTGTTTACGGGAGCTCCAGGAGACAGGATTCCCACCAAGATACACAACATAACCCGAGGTTGAGGTGCGATCATCTTGATTTCCAGCCCAGTCGGCATCAGAATATGCATAGAGAGAGAAGGGTCTGTTACGTCGTAAAAGTATGCCATGAAAAATAGTACCCTTAAGATACCGAAGGAGACGTTTGACCGCTGTCCAATGATTTTCAGTAGGCCGATGCATAAATTGAGAGAGCTTGTTCACAGCAAATGATATGTCAGGTCGAGTGAGATTGAGGTATTGCAAAGCACCTATAACACTGCGATAGGCAGTAGCATCAGCTGGAGAGGAACCATCATGTAACACTAGTGTGCCAGTTGTAGGGAGTGGAGTATTGACAGTCTTAGCACCTTCCATGTGAGTGCGGGAGAGAAGATCCCGAATATACTTGTGTTGAGAGAGAAGAATGCCTTGCGGTGTTGGGATAACTTCTACTCCAAGAAAGAAGTGTAAGGGTCCCAAATCTTTCACAGAGAAGCGTTGAGAGAGAGCTTCAATAAATGTAGTGACAAGAGCATTATTATTTCCTGTGACAATGAGGTCATCAACGTACACAAGAAAATATATCACAAATCTCTGGTTAGTATAAATAAATAATGAAGCATCTGACTTCGAATTTTTAAAGCCATATTGGAGAAGAAAATGACTTAATTCGTGATACCACGCTCTAGGTGCCTGTTTGAGTCCATAGAGAGCGCGTCGTAGCTTGCACACATATGATTTTTTTGTTTGATCAACAAACCCGGGTGGCTGTGTCATGTATACATCTTCGGACAATGAGCCATGTAAAAAAGCATTATTTACGTCGAGTTGTCGAATTGGCCAATTGTGACGAGTGGAAATGCTCAATACCGTCCGGATTGTGGTGGGTTTCACCACAGGACTGAATGTTTCGGCATAATCAATACCAGGTCGCTGATGAAAACCCTTGGCCACTAGCCGAGCTTTGAACCGTTCAATAGTACCATCCGACTTTCTTTTAACCCTGAACACCCATTTGCAGCCAATTATATTCTGAGAGGGTTGAGGAGGGACAAGGGTCCACGTACCATTTTTCATGAGTGCATCAAACTCAACAGACATAGCCGCACGCCACTTGGTATCTTGGAGAGCCTGGGTAACGGTTGTGGGTTCAAGTGGTTGGGCAAGATCGTGTTTGGTGATGTTGTTGATATATTTGGGATTGGGTTTGCGGATATTATTTTGGGCTCTTGTGGTCATAGGATGGATGCGGACAGGGCTAGTGGCAATGATATGGGTAGAGGAGGATATGTGTGGTTCAGATGAGTCAGCAGGTGGAGCTATGGAGGCAGTATGTTCACTTGGAGTGGCTAGCAATGAGCTTGTTATAGAAGGAGAAACAGAAGTATATGGAGCTGTTTGAGGAGACCTGCCAGGTGCGGAAGACAGCTCGGTAGAGGACCCGGTGTTGGAGCAGCCCAAGTCTTGATTTTGTGTCACGAACCTGTGCAAGACTGGCACTGAAATGGGAGCAGAAGGTGCTGGGTTGGGGGGCTGAGGTGAGGGATTTGTTATGGGTGGATTTTTGTATGGGAAGATATGCTCATCAAAGACAACATGACGTGAAAGGTAGAGTCTATTGGTTGATGGGTCATAACATTTGTAAGCACTTTGGGTGAGGGAATACCCAAGAAAGATACAAGGACGAGAGCGAAAGTCAAGCTTGGTTTTGGTGTAGGGTCGTAGCCATGGGTAGCACAAACATCCAAAAACACGGAGCTTTTGATAATTGGGAGGAGTTCCAAAAAGAGCTTCAAATGGAGACTTGTTGCCAAGAAGAGGAGTGGGTAGACGATTTATCAAATATGTGGCAGTGAGGAGAGCATGAGTCCAAAATGTGGGTGGGAGAGAGGAGTGATGAAGTAGTGCAAGGCTAGTTTCAACAAGAGAACGATGACGACGTTCGGCAGTGCCATTGTGTTGTGGTGTATGTGGAGGAGTAGTGAGGTGAGAAATACCATGAGAGGCAAAATGATTACGGAGGGCTTGATATTCACCGCCACCATCAGAGTACACAGTAACAATCTTTGTGTGAAAATAATTTTCAACCATTGCTTGAAATGTGGGAAATATAATGGAAACATCACTTTTTTTTCGAAGAGGATAAAGCCAAATATATTTCGTAAAATGGTCAACAAAAATGACATAATATTGAAAATTATCAATGGATCGGGTAGGAGATGGCCCCCAGAGGTCCGTATAAATTAGATCAAGAGGGCCACGACTCCGAACGGAAGACTCATAAAATGGGAGTTTATGACTTTTTGAACAAGAACACGACGAACATAAATGTGAATTAGTTGACTGAAATGGGATTGAAACAGGTAGCTGGGAAACAAGTTGTTGAAGGACCTTGGAAGCTGGGTGGCCTAAGCGTTTGTGCCAGTCTTGCAAAGGAGCTTTGACACTGATCATAGCAGAACTGGCGCGAGACTTGGGCCATTTCATACACATCATTATTATTCAGGCCTCGAGCGAGAGTCTTCCGCGTACGCAGATCCTTCACATCAAAAAAAGTTGGAAAAAATTCAATAGAAGTTTCATTGGTTTTGCAGAATTTAGATACTGAAATTAAATTTTTTTGTATGGAAGGAACACAAAGAGTATTGGATAGCATAAAATTTTTGGTAGGAGTGGGAAGGATACCATTACCAGAGTGAGTGATTTTCAAACCTGTTCCGTCACCAATGATAATATTATCTGGACCAGCATAGGGCTCAGAAAGAGATAAGTTCTGCAAATCCGAGGTAACATGATTTGTGGCACCAGAGTCGACGATCCAAGGCTGTTGAGACAGTGATCCAGTAGTAGTGATATTAGCCATAGGTGTGGACTGAGCAAAGCGGCTAATTTGAGAACAATATTTGGCAGAGTGACCTTGGATACCGCATAATTGACAAAAACCACGATAGCCACGTCCAGAACCATTGTTGTTATTGCGCCTGGTGGATGGCGGATTGGTACGAGAGTTATCAGGAACTGGACTTGATGAAGCACGGTAGCCACGACCTTGGCTACCACCACGAGAGTTCTTATTGTGGTTGGTCCGTGTGGTGTAATGAGCAGAGATAACAGAGGAATCAGTCTGGGCTTCATTGCGACGAAGATAGGCATCAAAGTCAACTAATTTATCATGTAAATCATCAAAAGTGATTGCCGTTTCCCGAGCACGAATGCCAGCCGTTAATTCCTTGAATTCATCACCAACACCATTGAGAATATACAGGACAAGATCATCATCCGATAATGGTGCATCAATAAGAGCGAGCTCATCAGAGAGAGCTTTGAGTTGCTGAAGATAATCAGCAATTGGAAGACCATTACGAGATCGCGAGAGTCGTTCCTTGAGACTCATGACACGAGAACGAGATTTGTTTGCATAAAGTGCCTTGAGCTTGTCCCAAGCCGCCTTGGAAGACTTGGTAGAGGCAATAAGCGAAGCAATTGAATCAGACACGGAGATGCGAAGAGCATGTAGCAAGAGTTGATCTTGCCGTTTCCAAAAAATGGAAGCTTGTGTGTTGTCAACAGGACAGGGCTTCGTGCCATCAATAAAGCCAAGAAGATCATAACCAATAAGGAGAGATTCGAACTGAGCATACCAGGTTGGGTAATTCGTTGGTGTCAGTTTGAGCGGAAGCTGAGTATTAGAAATAGAAATCAAGGCAGGTAAGGCAGCAGCGGCATCGGAGGAAGGAATTACAATTGGAGTGGAGGAGGTTGAATCAGCAGTAGCCATTTGAGAGTGGGCGTGATAGGAAAGGATCAGCTCGTAAGAGAAGAGGGCTCCGATACCATAAAGAGGTTGGAGTATTTTGGTATGAAACCGACTTAAGTTTCTCATAATCAATAGAAGTATAAATACACATATGATAATGGAAAAGATAAACTTCACCCTATTCTATGACTATCACTGTTACAACAATTAATGAGATAGAAACAGAGCTGTTAGTGTAGACTGTTACAACAAATAAGGTTGACCAGGTGTTAGAGATAATCACGTAGTATTATCTCTTATAGAATGGACAGATGCAAAATATCAGAATAAATCTTGTTGAAAATAATTTTAGCTACAATTATATATATATGGTGTCGTTGTTGCATACATATAATATTAGAATACGGAAAATTAATTAATAAATACTCACGAAAATGAACCAAACTTATTTTCTTCTCAGTCTTAGACTTGTCATCTACTTTTACGTCCTTTCACACTATTGGAATTAAACTTTTACTTGGAATGATTACCTATTTATTTATAATTTATAATTTACAATTTACAATATGAATGTATCTTTAATTAATCTAAAATATCAACACTGTTCTTATCCAGCTATAATTTTTGTGGTTAGTGCATTCATATATTAGAACGAGGAAAATTAATTAGTCCACCCATGAAAATGAACTAGCTGATCCTGTCATGCACTATTAATGAGTTTCGATCTTTCGTAATTTATATGATTTATTGTATCATTGAAGAAATATATGATATTTTCTCAATCCTAGACTTGTCACCTTTTCTACCTAATTTTATTTCTTTTCGCATTAGTCATAAGAAAAAATTTGGTGTAATATTCTATTTGTCTCTTATCATCTCAACAAAGCGCACTTCAGTATAGTTGGAGAATATAGAATTACAAAGATCTCAAGGTAATTTGTACTTTCGTTTGATACTCTTAATCCTAGACTTGTCCCCTTTTGTACCTAATTTTATTTCTTTTCACATTATATGTTATCTCTATATATAGATCACTCAGTCCTCCATAGATTCTCACATCTCTATACACTTTACTTCTCTTCCTTCTACTTATTAGTTTCTGAATATCTATTACATTCCCTTAATTCATGGCGACTGTTGTAAAAACTAGTAAAGGCCGTGTATCTGTTCAGGTGGAAGTATGTGGTGGTCGACAGATAGATCCGACCAACACTGTATTTAAGGTTTTTTGCATGACTAACCCCAACTACCATCTAAGCATCAGAGATGGCAAGGTCCTTCTTGCCCCAGCTAATCCAAATGACCCGAATCAGGTTTGTATTATATTATTTTATTTTATTTTTTCATAAAAGAGGACGGTATCTCATAAGTTAATTTCTATTAGTCACTGTAACTAGTTTTTGGCGTTTTACTTTGAAAATCTTTGTAATATAATCATGAAATTGTTGTTGTTGTTGCATTTGCAGCGTTGGTACAGGAATGAGAAATACGGCGCGGGAGTGAAGGACCAAAATGGTCGCACCGCTTTTGCTCTTGTTAATAAAGGTACTGGTCAGGCCATGAAACGTGCTGTCGGAGACACTCTTCCGGTAAGAATTTTCCTCGTAGTTATGCTATTCAATTTCTATTTCTAGCCTCCAAACGGTACAAACTTAGTTTCATTTCATAATATGCAGGTGCAACTAGTAACTTTCGATCCAAATGTTTCTGATGAGTCGTTATTGTGGACGAATGGCAATGAGTGGAGTGAAGACGGCTATTCTCCTATCTGGATGGCTAATAATTTTAAATTGAATTTGGATGCTGAAACTGGGATTGTCGAGGATGGTACTTTAGCTGTGATCTATCAGTGGAATGGTGGTGCACCTAACCAACTATGGAAAATTAGCCCCCAGTGTGGTAAGTTTTTGTTCTAATAGCCCCCAAAGTAAATCTTTATATTCATCATCTTCTCATTCTCCTCTCCCCAATGACAAAATGCAGGATGTTAATAGGTTGATGGTGCCGCGATTTCTTGAATCTGGAAGATTTGTGTGAATCTCTGTGTGTGTGATTTCTGTTTCTTTTTAAGAATGAAACTTTGATGTAGTTGTTACTATTTCTATGGTATGTAATCCCTCTCCTGTTATATGGTTTGTAAAATAGTAATCTTATGTACTGCGCTTTTACTCTCTTCTTTGTACCAGTGCTGCAACAACAATTAAATAAAATTGGATTATTAACACACATTGGAGAACAGATAGAACAGAACAGTAGCCAAATCAAGATTTCCATAAGGGTGTGAAGGTATTGCGAGGGGTTCGTTTATTCGTGAATACCTCTGAAATTCTGCTTGGCGCGAACAACTTGAAGTGTTTGAGGGGTTTATGAACCCCTCCCAACAATATTTTTCCCAACCCTTGAAAATGAAAGGTTGGGAGATGTTCACTAACATAAAATTCACCAACGTCTTTCGATACTTTTAAATACCAAATAAGGGTTAATTTTTATGAAAACCTCTCAACTCAACCCCTCCCCAAGCACAGCCTAAGAAATGAGTAGAACTTATATATGGTTAATGTTATAGTTGATTAACATTCACATAAGAAGCAACAAATTATACAGACTTGATTCTTATCATGTGGATGAAAGCGACCGATTGAGAACGACAATGCCATCTTTGATGCTTAATAGAATAATTGTGGCCCGCCTTGCACTCAAGTGAGGAGCCATGAAGTTTTGTTGGTGTGGATAAATATTAAAATAATATCATTTTGTGAAAGATAAACATGTGTGAAGTTGTCATAATTTAGAGAATTAGGGGTAGAGAAAGGATAGCTTAACAAATCATTTAAGGTATTGTGATTTTATTCTTAGAAGGGCTCTAAAGTTGTTTGAGATTGGACACCTCATTCTAATAAATGGTGCAAGTTTAATGGGGCATGCTTAATGAATAAGAATTTGTGTTTTGCTGATCTGATTATTGAAAAACATGTTATGTTGATGTGATTGATAATAAAAATGTTTAATGTCTTTTGTCTTGGTATAATGATGTAAATTTACTGACTTGATTTTTGTGTAATAGAGGTACAACCCAGTTCAAAAAATATGTGTATTATGTAAAGTCCACCTATTGGGTCATTTGCATGGCCAGTCAACTTTCGTGCTGCATCTTTTCCCCAGCAGAGTTGCCCCGGCAAATGCCCTATTGTACACTCCCTTTTTTCCATGGGTCATTACTTAGACAATAAAATGCATCTATGATTTTATGAATTGTTAATGCATTTTGCTCTTGCACATGTTGATCGTGGTTAAGGAAGTTGTTGGATTGTGGATGAAGAATGACTTCTTTGATATCTATTATCGTGGAAGATGGAAGAACCATGCCCTCTCTTCTTCTTCTTCTTTTCTTTTGGTATGATCGTGGAAGGTAATATTGGAGGTAATAAGTTAAATATATGTTTCATGAATATTGTTTTGTCCATGAGTGTTGTAATGGGTAGCGATCCGTCGAAATCCATTTCATAAATCAATCTTGGCCCATGAACACCATGGCCCGTCAAGCCCAAAACCGAAAATATAATATTCACCATATTTTTATTTTAAAAATGCAGCCAGATGTTAGAATAGGCCCTTGCTTGAATGGTGGTGGTAGTGGCGACAGGAACAGAGCCAAATAGTTTGGTTGGTGGAATGAAATTTGTAAGAGCAATTTGCAGTAACAAAAATTTGTTGGCTCAACAAAATTATATATTGGGTCACTTATATTGCACAAAAAGTTAAGTCATATACTCACTTATATCAGCAAAACACGTCTCTCGGTAGAGATACATGGAAAAAACACAAATTGCTATATATTTTTCCTTCTCAATAAAAGTTAAAACATCTACTCTGTCATTCTCTTATTTAATTTCTTATAATAAAATTACACAAAAATCAATGTTGGATCCCACTTCTTTTATAAAAAATCAAGGTACATACTCATCTTCATCACCAAAATATATTTCTCAATACAGTTACATCAACAAAACATATCTCCTAATATAACTATATCTACAAAAAAAAATACACATGCTCAAGTATGATCTCATTCACATTCAAATGACACCATTGTGGATGTTTTAAGTCTCGAGTAGATAATCTAAAATATTCAAATTTTAGTGGGATGAAAAAGTCAAAATTTGTTAGGATAATAATGTAATATTTATGTATTTTAATATAATTTCTATTTAGTGAGTTCAGTTGATCCCACAAGTGGGTCTTAGGTCAGTCCTAAAGTGTTGGTGGTACAGTAGTACTCAGTTCGAGGGGCAAGGTTATAATAAGTCTTTTCAATGTTAAATTTGATGGTGTTGGACAAGTTATCGAGTGACGAGAAGATTCTGTGTTCTAAATTACACATCATTCAAAATAAAGTTAAAATGTCGAATATAATAAACCAAATATTAACAGTAAATTCTTGTGCATTCCACTCTTTTTGTTTAGCAGAAGAAGCTTTATCTTATTTGGGCATTATAATCAAAAGCTACTAGGATGAGATGACCTGTCAAAAGTATCAATTATTTGGTATTCGAAATGTTTTTGTGAAGTCATTGATGATTTGAAGAAAGTTTCCAAGTCATTCTTCTAAACTTGACTTTTTTTTTGTTTCTGGCTAGTTCATTCAGAATAGCAAAATAAAAAAAAAATAAAAATTAATGGATTTCTTTCACTTGCCACATTTTTAATAATTGAAAAACACATCATATAAATTTACCCTTTTCTTGGTAACCGAGATTACTCATCTCGATTGGCTCTATGGACAGCTAGGCAAGTTCTAAACATAGGACAGTCAACCTGAGAACACAACGGATTGTCAAGTTAGTATGGATTGAAGACACTAAATTCATGCATGAAGACCCATTAATTGGATCGTAGTCCACAAGTAAATTCTCACACGCGAGCCAGAGCCCAAGCACAAGTGGCCACAAAGAAATTGCTCATATTTGAGTTCAAACCTTGGGTGCATATATTGGAGCGGCTAACAAGACGAATTTACCAACTAAGCCAAATTTACCCTCCCAAAATCAATTAAACAAGAGAATCTGTGATTGTCAAACCTTATTTCACTATTTAAATACCAACCAAGTGCCTCATAAAGTCAAATAACTTGTTTGAATTTCTCTTCTTATGTTGTCACATATTCAACAAAACCTTAAACCACCCAATGAAATGGCATTTTCAAGGCTTTTGATTGTTTTTTGGAAGCAAGAAACTCTGAACTAATAAACCAACGAAAAACTTGGTTGTAGCCCAATCCCATAACTAATAAACCAATGAAAAACTTGCTCCCAAACAGGCCTTAAGGTTAGATTCTTTCGTTTCTCTTTTAATTTTTAGTATAACGTAATTATATTGATATGTGATGAAGTCCTACTTCTCCTAATCCCTTATGTTGATGGCTTTGGTTTCGAAAGTTCTAAAATTCCAATTAATTAAACTAATACATATACAGAGGGGCAAACTAAAATTCACGGGTTCAACTTTTGGAAACAACGTCTCCACATATTGTGTGGGTAAGGTTAGTGTATATCATGTCTTTCTCTGATTCGAGCTTACTCTAGAACCATGTGCACGCGGTGTTATTTACCCTTTTCACCTACGATTAATCAATCCACATTATTTCAGGGTCAAATGGAGGTCGCATTTTTTGGGTTCCAATTCTCAAACGTTATCCTTAAGATAAAGTCAATACCACATAATTGATTCTCAAGTCTTTAGATATATTTGTATCAGTAGCATATATTACACCAAAAATGTCTCATTACCATTATTATTTAAAAAAAATGGTTTGGAAAAAAAATTCAAATAATATATCATATGTGATTTTCTTGCTTGGATTTTAAATGAGCAAAATCAGATGACGTCACAGTCCATATGGCTCTTATTATGATGAAGATTCTATCAATGGTCCACCATGTACCACCAAAACGGATATCTATTTTTATTCTATTTAATATTATTGAATAAATTTATTCTATTCAATATTATTGAATATTACGTGAAAGAAAAAAAATTCACGAATCCCTCGCAACATCCATTTTCTCAACCCCTCAAAAATAAGGGGTTGAGAGATGTTCACTCACATTAAAGACTCACAACCCCTCTCATACCAAGCAAGGGTTCACTTTTATGGACACCTCTCAATCCCTCTCCCAAGCATAGCCTAAGTTATGTTCTTTGGATACAATTAATTAAATTCTTCAAATAAGATAGAGATCCATGAAGAAAACAAGAAGTAGTTTTGTAATCCCAATACCAAATTCTAAATGATATTGGGATTTCTTGATTTTGTAAAAAATCTCATTACTAAATAGATAGGTTGAGTTACCATTTAGCTTGTGTTCTACATCAAAAATAAGCAGGAATTAATGTTGCGTGCTGAATCAACATGTATTGCACTTCTTTCTCCATCTTATCCATAAAATTAGTAAAGTAATTAAAAAACAATAAACAATAGGTGATGATGAGGTGGAATGAGTAAGAGAGTGATCAAAGGTGTAAAGGCAAGATCCAGCTCAGCATGGTATATATCAACACATGGAGTTGATTCAGTTGCGACCCCACCCATAAATATTTGCTCGGCCAACAAATAATATGAAAATTTGTGTTTTTGATGATGTGGAGATTATATTGAAATATATATTTTATTATTATGACTGTATTGGAATATGTGTTTTGATGATATAGATGATAATGTGACTTGACTTTTTATAATAAAGGTGAGAGTCAGTCTTAATTTTGGTGTATATTTGAGAGGGATAATATAGAGGATAAGAAAGTGATTGGCTTAGTTAATGGTTTTGTATTGAAAATTGTGTTTTGCTGATGTGACAGTATTACAATATGTGTTATGTTGATTTGATTGTATTGAGAGTTGTGTTTTGTGAGATAGATGTGAGACTGTCTCATTCTTTAAATCATTGGGCCATTAAAAATATATTGTTGCATTTGACTGTAGTGTAACAACAAATGCAACAATGCATTTTTAATGACCCATTAAATTTAAAATATGAGTCTCGCATCTATATCACAAAAAATAACTCTCAATACAAGCTAATCAGCATAACACGTATTTCAATACTGTCAGATCAGCAAAACATATATCCCAATACAAAATCATTATTCAAGCCACTGCTATTTCATTCCTTCATCCCATTTTTAACAAAACTACACCAAAATTAATATTGGGTCCTACATCTTTTACAAAAATTCATGTCACATACTCATCTACGTCATCAAAACACATATCTCAATACAATCACATCATCAAAACACATATTCTAATATAGTCACATTATCAAAAACATAAATTTCCATGTTATTTTGTTGGTCCAACAAATACCCACTATTGTGACTGCCCTAAAAAGATCGATTAATTAATTAATCGAGTTATTGATTCTAAGTTGTACAAAGTACAAACTCTTCATAGTCCATACAACTGGTTTTTACATAAATAAATAAAAAAAGGTAATACAACTGCTTTTTCTGAATAAAAGTGAATCTCTTCGTTTTGTCGACGCCCAACATGTGTCACCGTACTGTTCCCCAAAATTAACAGTCAATCAGACGGTGACACGAAAAACAGTGGGCTTGCAATTGGCCATTGAAACAGCAACACAGGGCTTCTTAAAAAGAACTTTAAAGTGACGATTGTTGTTTTGCTTGGGTTAAGTATTGCTAAATATCTCAAATTTTTGAAATTTAATATTTATTTAAATTTTTATGACATGTTTTATAAGTAAATGATAGCAAAATAAAAATATTTTATTTTAAAATTCACTTTGCATATTATTTTTTTTCCTTAAATGAAATTTTAAAATATTTTATCTCTCAAAATATGTATTAGATTTTGAAAAAAAAATTACATATCCAGAATCATCAAGTAAATATTTTTCTAAGAAAATTCATCATCGATAGGTTTTATGTAGTCATTTTTAATTAAATTATTTTTTTACTGATATGTGAGTTATGTAGATTCTAATGTTTATTTATGGATACTGATATGACTTCGTGTATCAGATTTTCATGTTATAACTTAAACAATAAGTGTTAAACTTTAAGAGAATGAATTCGCTAAACCCTAACGGGCTCATGTATCGGATTTTCACGTTGTAACCTAAACAATCAATGTTAAACCCTAATGAGAATGAATTTGTTAAACTCTAACGGACTCATATATCGGATGTTTATTTTATAACCTAAACAATAAGTGTCAAAATCTAAGGAAAATGAATTCGCTAAACCCTATGAATTTGCTACTAGGATCCTAAATATCCCTAGTGTTAAACCCTTAACCCGAGTAAGTAGAGAACGAAGCCTATGACCCGAGTAAGCAGTAAGTGGTCCATCATTGCACGCAGTCCTCATTTTTTAGGGAGAGTGGTAGAGTAATGTCAGTACCTTTCTCAACACATAAATACACGATCCCCCACTCTCTCAAAAGCCAACATCAAGTAAACAATCTAGAAAAACTCACACACATTTAGCAAAAGCGTCCCGCATCAAACATAGACTCAGCGTTTTAAAACTTTTTTTTTTTAATACGACTCCGGTTAACTATTCTTAGCTTTTACATTCAACCTCCAGATTGTAGAATCCTGATTATAACGCGTTTGTGGAGAATGTTTGAATCTTCACAACTTTCATGATAAAAACAAATATTGTTGTTATTCCATTTTTAATCATTATTATTACACTGGCTAGATTGAAATTTCTCGAAGAACAAAAAATACATCTATTGCAACCACTTCCCACATATAATTATTCCACATCAAGCTTGGTCCAAATTTTGAAAAGAAAAAAAAAATCTTTTGTCTTGGTCTTCTTTTTTGGGTTTGTATATATATTTAATATAAGTCGGGTAATTACATATGAAAGTTGTTTTTATGAGTTGTGCATATGAAAAAAGGAATAAAAGATTAAACCAAATTCTGCATTATTAAATATTAATAATAATAATCTTCACAAGCCAGCCCACCATTTGAAGCTTCATTGAACTTGCTTTCTTTCTTTTTCTCTCTTTTTTATTTATTCATCTTTTGACTTTTTGGGTTTCCATAGTTTCCTAGATTCCCTCCATTTGGAATAATTTGCACAATTTCAGGGATTATTCTTGAATTTTCTCTCAAATTGAATATACATGCATACCCTGATACCCAGTCTTTGTTAGCTAGCTGTATTCATACATATACACACATATACATGTATAAACATTCTAGTGGTGTAGTTTCATGCCACATTAGTTTAAAATTTGACAAATTCTTACACAATATGACATTGATAGCAACAGTAGCAGTTTATTAAAAAAAAAAAAAACTTTGTTACTTTTTCAGAGCTTTGAACTATAAGTTTGTTAAACAAAAAGTCTCATTAAAAGCAGGTTCTCATTAAAAAAAAAAGTTGGGTTCTTTCAAAACAGATAAAAGGTTAGGTAACTGAAACATGAATCACTTGGGTAGTTGGCTAATAATTTAGTTGGTAAATATCTCTAGTAATAAATTGTATGTGTTTAGGAGATCCTGATTTCGATTCTTAGTACGAGTAATATATTTTTATGATCACGAGTTGGGCTTTAGCAGAAATACCTTGTCGTTATGTAAAAAACTTATATGATATCATTTGCAATTAAAAAATGTTAGAAGCATGGGTCCCACTACACTATTAAAAAATCTAAATTTTACCATTTCTTTTTCACACTAATTTTCAAACTGGTAGATATGCTAAATAAGCCCCCACCAAATAATAAGTCAAAAACAAAACACAATAAATAAAAGAAGACAATTACAATTTACAAGTCTCCCTCTTTCTCTTCTCTCTCTTTCTCTGATAGGCTTCTACAAGAAGTGCCTTGCAGCTTACGGATCTTCTTCTAAGAAGCTCTCTTCTCCTCTATTTAAGATTCTCTTTTCCCTTTTGTTCTACTTTCTTAATCTCTCTTTTTTTCACAAAAAAAAAATCCTGTCTTTTTAATTTTTTCAAACAGAGCTTCCCTGTTTTTTCTCTCTGGTTTCTTCATACTCTTTTGTTCTATATATATAAATAAACATCTGCTGTTTTGTATTGCATATAAATAGATATACACAGAGGTTTAGTTGAATTTGTGGTTTTGTATATTGAATGGAGGATGCTGTAGTCTTGAACAGAGGAGATGACCTCCTCGATTTGCCGCCCGGGTTTCGATTCCATCCCACGGATGAAGAGATCATAACTCATTATCTTACAGAGAAGATCATGAATTGCAGTTTCACTGCATGTGCTATTGGTGAAGTTGATCTCAACAAGTGCGAGCCTTGGGACTTACCCAGTAAGATTTCATATCCCAATTTCGTTTTATGATCACTTTTGATTGATTTCCTCTTCCGGGTTTTGTGTTTTTTTGTCAATTAAACTATATGGGTCAATATAATGGTACTAATTCTTGGTGGTTTTTTTTGTGTGTTTGAGCAGAGAAAGCAAAGATGGGGGAGAAGGAATGGTACTTTTTCTGCCAGAGAGACAGGAAGTACCCAACAGGGATGAGGACTAATCGGGCGACGGAATCCGGTTACTGGAAGGCGACCGGAAAGGATAAGGAGATCTATAAGGGAAAAGGATGCCTTGTTGGGATGAGGAAGACTCTTGTTTTCTACAGAGGAAGAGCACCAAAAGGAGAGAAAACCAATTGGGTTATGCATGAATATAGACTAGAAGGCATATCCTCCTACTACAACCTCCCTAAATCTGCAAAGGTATGTAAAGTTTTAATCTTTTTGTTTAGGCTGATTGTTTCCAACATGGGTTTCTTTTCAATTTCTTTCTCTTTCTCAAATTACACTTTTGTGTGCTTTCTTGTAAATGAAGATTATGTATTTTACCATATTTCAGGATGAATGGAGTGTGTGTAGAGTTTTCCACAAGAACAGTAGCACAGGAGGAGTCAAGAAAAGTCCAATTCATGAAATGTCGAGGGTGAATTCATTTGGGGATCATTTTCTTGATTCCTCTACACTACCACCTCTAATGGATCCTCCTTACTCCACCGGAGCTATCTCGGGATTCGGCGACGGCGAGAACGAATTCAAGTCTATTAACACTTCATCATCTTCAATGCCAAGATCTGCAGATGGGAATTACCTCCAAGACTTTGTGCAGCATCAGAATTCCAAATATCAAACAACACCAAGCTCTATTTACACTAAAGTCCCTGAAATGTCTAATCCCCTCTTCTCCTTCCATGGACCTCCAAATCTTGGTTACTTGTACCAAGACAGGAGTAGCTTTCCGGTTTCGGGTTATGGAGCCATCAATGACAAACAATGCAAGGTTGAGCCATTCTCATCAAATCAATCAATGGTTAGTCTGTCTCAGGATACTGGAATTAGCACCGATGTGAACACGAACACCGAGATTTCTTCCGTGGTGTCGAGGCATAGCAACAAGGGTTATGAAGATCTAGAAGGTCCTCCTTCAGTTGGTCATATAACAGATTTGGATTGCTTTTGGGATTGCTGAAAAAATTGGAAAATATTAAACAAGTGTGCTTGTTAGCTCAAGCTGGCTAGTTAGTTCCTTGTTTCTTAGGATATGTGATTTCACCAGCATGAGTTTTCTAACTTCCACTAGGAAATTAACTAATTGATTAATTAGTTTCAGAGAGTTTGTTGTGGATCAGCTTCAGATTATATGTATATATACATATATAATATGTATAGATTCATGGCATCTTCTATAGCCTTCTTAATGATGACAATTTTTAGTGATTGATGTACACAATTAGAGATTCCATGAATGTATATATGATATTATATTCTCAAGTAAATCTATAGATTCTATATGCTAGTGCAATTTTTTCTTTTGCATTATTATATTCTTCCCCAATTTAAACTTGAATATTTTCTTTATTCATTTTTCAATTTCATAAATTTGTTATTCTTTGGACATTCAAATGGAGATCTAAACTCGGATAGTCAAGTATGCGCGCAATTTTTTTTCTTCCACACGATGATTAGGTAAATTGGGCCAAAACCCAACATCTATGAATTATATCTAGAACTTATATTCTTTATTAGTTTATTTGCATATATACTTTTCTTTTCAATTTATTTCTTTAATTTAGATTTTATGACATCACATTTCCAGGTCATTTTAGCTGTACCAGGTGGAAATACAGCTGAAATAAGCAAACTCATCTTGAGCATGAATCACGTGCGACATTTACCTTACATCAATCCTTAAAGTATTGCAATACTGAGTTAATGACAATTTCAATGATATGAATTTCATTTAGTTGGTGGGCTCAATCATATATAATCTCAAACCTCTCTTATTAAAGAGAAGACAATTTCAATGATATATTAACATATTATATACATGTATGTATGTGTATATGTATATGCAGTGGTGGAGCCCAAGTATATAATCTTTTACTATAAAGATTTTTTTTTTTTAGTTTACATGTGACTTTTAACCTTCAATTAGGTTATCTTTACATTAATTTATATCTATATGTTAAAATTGTAATTTCATATTGATTTTTATGAATTAAAGGCGGTTAGTTGGATTGGATAGTCTTTTTTTGAATTTTGTTCTTCCAATTTTTGAATACATACTCTTTATGCATTCAATTTAGTTATACCTTCACTTTGATTTTACTTTAATCATGTGAATTATTGGCTCCGCCCTGTGTATATGTATATCTAGGTTTCTTGAGAGAGAATCCGTTGTAGATGAAATCTATTATAGAAAAGTCACAGTTTTTCATGGGAGTAATCATAATAATTAGGTGTCTACCCACATTATGCGTACCGATGATATAAATGTCGATATAAGTATATTTGTGCATCTAATTTTTCATAGTGAGAGTCTTTAACGGATGTACCATATTAGAATAAATATTAGTGACTTTTGTATCAAGAATTGAAAGAGTCATGCCTTTTTGGATTGACAATACATAAGAATGGGATTCTTGAAGTTCCAAACATAAAGTCCCTTCTTAATTTTTATTTTTAATTTCTTTGGTTTTTTCTTTTAAAAATTTGGATAAAATCAAAATAATGTGTTATGTAGTGATGGTTTGTTTAATTTGTTTCTTTTATATTTGGATGACAATGAAATGAGAACCTCATAACAACGATTATTTTTCCTAAAAAAAATTGTTCTTAAAAGTCTTGATAATATGTGAACGTACACAACTTTTGGAGTTTTAAACTTTGGAACCCTATTTTAAAAAAAATGATAGAAACAACTTTTGATAATATGTGAACGAACGTGACTTTTTAAGCCCTCACCTTTGTCTCTTATTTTGTTCCTTTTTTCCCATTGGATGAAGACATAACTCTAGATAACATGTGAATAAATGTATCTCTTCAAGTTCATAACTCTTGATAATATGCAAATGAATGTGTCTCTATTTATTTTTTTAAAAAAATTCAATTAAAATTAAATGGCATGCCACATGACAGCATGTGGTTACTTCAATTTTGAGGTCTCCATGTTAGTTAATAGTATATTGATATTGATTGATGATTGATACTGATTGACGTAAGAATGGTACTTTATCTATATCTATTTATATTTGAAGTTTGTGGTGAAGAAGTGTGAAACCACTTGGAGCCAAATCGTATGGATCAGGAATGCATTGAGTTAGATATCTACTAGAAGAAATACCTTTATAGTCGCACGTCCGGTCTAACGACTTGAGTTTAGACTTATTTCGAATGTCTGAATAACAACTTTTATATGTTATCATTTTCGGTAATCAATAAAATTGAAGTGTGAACCATTAACTTATAGCATTTGTAATGGATTAGCCCAAAATATATATGTGAAGCCCTATATTTTTTGATATCCTTTTTCAATGTGATACACCAAATAGTACCTCGTTTTCTATTTTGCAATTTGCATACCCAAATTTATGATATGCCCACTATCTCTCAAAACCCATCAATTAAATCACTATTTTATTTTCTTTCCACTATTCTTCTTTCTCGATCAACCTCTCTCCTCTCTCCTCTCTCCTCTCTCCTCTCTCCTCTTATAAAATATTAATGTGATGTTGAAAGAGGAGACGTGAGTTAGGGTGATGTTAAAATATGGATCCCGTTAAATAAGTTTTTGGTTAAAATAATAGGAACCATGTATCCAAACTTTCTATTGGAAATTTAACCATCATTTTTGGGTTTTTTATTTTGATTTCAATTATTTTTTTAAATTGAAAGCTTGAGAAGTGGATAAGAGAGAGAGAGAGAGGGGGAGAGAATTCTCTTATGGGTTTTGTTTTATTAATCAATCAAGAAGACTGATTTGTTGCGTGAAAACATGGTGCACCAACCAATAATAAGGTTCCACCACAAATTCAGACATCGCTATCTCTCCAAGAGCTTAATTTGCTGCTGCTTTTTGGTTTGGATTTTGTGTCAATTCTTAATATATGTGTGTGTGTGTGTGTGTGAGGAGAATTTACACATTTGAATTGTATTTATACGAGAAGATTTTTTTTATGAACTTCTAGTTTTATATATTTGACCCAATTAATTAAGTACTTACTTTATTTCTCAATGTGGCGTTTCTTAGAATATGAGGTGGCTTCAATTTCATAGGTTTGAAAAAGTTTTGCCCTGGTTGCCGACATACCACAATCCTCCTCCTTTATCCAGACTTGGAATTAGTGAGTTGACTTGAATTCAATCAATAAAATGGTAGATTACATACAAAAACATTCTTTAATTTTCCCTTAATAGTGTGATTTTTCAATTGCAAACATAATCGGTGAAGTTATTATAACTTGGAACACTAATCAAACAAACCCATGTAATAGGGTTGTGATGACGTCATTAAAGTATAAATACATGTTTTATCGATCAAAATTATATAAAGCTTGTACCTACTTTACTATACTGTAAGAACTTTCACATCGAAAGATGTGGGAGGTTGTGTGCACTTTATAAGTGCTTGCCCACTTCATACACACAACAAAACTTTTTCCTAATCCAAGTGAATTGTGCTTTGCTCATGAGTTTCGGTTCTTAGTAGCTGAACTAAAGAGGAAAAAAATCGTGCGGGCCCGATATTGTTAATCCAAAGTGAACAATATTGTTAATGTGTATGATGTGTGGAATTTATAACATATACCATGCAAAATCACTCCAAATTATATATATATACACACACTATATGATTGTTCCAAATATATACACGTATTTTTCTTGTCATAATGGAGTTATCATTGTAAATTGACAAGAACCCATCGTTATCACATATGATGCATATTGTCCATGCAATTTTCTAGTCCATCCATACCTCAGCCCCTAAGGGCCCAGGTTGTGATGCAAACGGTGAATCATGACATGCTGGAACAATGGATGGATGGATGGACAGCCTTTGGCAGTTGGAGAACACTCCGACGCTAAAGTCTTTAATATTTTAAAGAGTAATTTATTGTAGGAGGATTTTTCTCAATGGTCTCTGCATATCTGGGGGCGAAGCATTTCTTTATGTAGTGGTTGCACATGAGCATTAGAATTTAAGCGAACTTTCTATCATATCTGCGAGATTTTATGGTCATTAGGACTATTGAGATCATAATTGTTGCGATTTATGTGGATTCTTTGATCCGTTTGTTTCACAATTAATTGTATTTCGCATCTTAATTAAAGTTGTAAAAAACGTTGTCTTTAAAACTATTAAAAATTAAAAATATTGTGTAAAAAGCTCTGAAACTCACAACTTTAAGCTATATAAAATGCTCAGAATGTTTAGTTCAATTTTTTTATTAAATTAGTTTTGTAGATAAATTTTTTTAAAAAAATGTATTACAATAAAAATAATTGAAAACTTTTATATATATAGAGGAGCAATTATGTGATGTGACTGTAAACTATTATGGATCCCACATATTTAAGCTGTAAAAAATTATGAAATAACAACATTTTATTTGACACAACTTAAAATTATGGACCCGCGACTTTAAACTATATGAAATGCGAACCAAACGGGCTGCCTTTGATTCAACAAGGATGAATTTGACTATTTGAGGTCTTCTCTTTTAGCGTCACGTGTGAGTTGATTATAAACTTTTTTCTTTCTTATCCACAATTATATATACATTGAATGTGAAAACACTAGGAAAATAAATAAATATATTGTCTTTGTAATATTAAACTATCTTCTCTTTAACCTAATAACTTATCACTTTGTTGACAAAAGAGCAGTCCCTAGTCTGTTGTTTCAGGTTAAGTATGGTTTGGGTAGATTTCAGGTAAATATCAATGGACATTTAATTCTTCTATATACACCCCGTGACTTTCAATCTCAATATATGTATGGCTGGTTCTATATATTTTGGTTGTATCAAAACAAATCAAATTCAACAAGAGAAAAAGACCCAACAATATTCTAGAAACCCATTAGTTTTCTAAAGAGTTGGGAAGCTTCTTTGAATTTTCCCAGGACGTCCTTATTTTAGCTAAATTAATAGGCAGCTCTATTTTTAATTTATTGAATCTGACTAAATGATTGAGGATCAGGCTATAGACCCAATAATTTTTTAAAATTCAAAACTCAAAATGGGCCCAAAACAGCAAAGAAAACGGGCTCTTAAATTCTAAATTTAAACCCTAAAGCGTAAATCCTAAATTCTAAAAATTAAAATTTAATAGTTTTTTGTAAACTATATTTCTTAAATCATAAATTCTAAATCATGATAAATGTCAGTTGTTTATGTAGGTCCGACGGCTTAAAGTATATATACTTATTTTAGTTAAAATACAAATGTCCTTATTGGAGAATTCATATATCTGTGTGTGTTCGTATTGCTGGAGATAAGTACACAACTTTTGTTTGGATATTTAGATATTTAGCTTAATTTGTTTAAAATATTTTTTATTTATGGAATTTTACATATATAAATATAATGAAACCTAAACAAGTTAGTTTATTACGTGTGTCCCACACTCCATCCAAAGACAGTGCGAGTGTCCCGCACATAATTTTATGCATGTGCGAGATCCCGGAGTTTGCCTATATATATATATATAATTCTCAAACAACATGTTTTATTTTAGTTAAAATAAATAATTCTGACGACTTCAAAAAGGTGCAAGTACCGAGAAGACAATCAGTCTGTCAGACCTGCAGTCATGCATGACTACCAAGGATGAAGATCCTTCCAAGGAGACGACCATTCGGTCAGCCGATCAAGGGTGAAGACCCTTCCAAGGAGACGACCAGTCGGTCAACCGATCAAGGGTGAAAACCCTTCCAAGGAGATGATCAGTCGATCAGCCCCGCAGTCCTGCATAGTGAACAAAGGTGAGCTAAAGGCCGCACCAGAAGTTGTTCTCTAGCGTTGGCGCTCCGACACTCAAGTCAGTTTGTATTATAAAATCAGACAAGCTCAGTGGACTAGAGCTCTCTCTTAGCCAAAGTTCAAATTGTGATTAAGAAAATAATACCTGACTTTGAGAGCTTTATATGAGATTTAGAGTCATTATTAAGGTGGGTCCTCTAATTATGGTTTGGGACTGCACTTAAATGCTTTACACCTTCGAGGTCCAAGTGCTTTATTATACCGAGGAGGTAATCTCGATAAGACGCTGCTGGCCTGCTGCTTACTTGCCTTGCTTACCGAGATGACTTCCTGATGAGGCAAGGTAACCCTTCTCTCCCTCCCATATGACACGTGGCGAAACATTATTGATGGGGTCATTTTTGTAATATCAAATTCTATTTTTAAGTTGTTGGATCTAGCTAGGTGGCTGATATTATGGTTAGGATGTTTAGAAAAGAAAAAGAAAAAAGAGTTTAGGCTTTAGTTTTTAAGATTAATTTTTAGAAATTAGAATTGCAATCGTATAGCAGTATATAATGATTTAAAGGTAGATATACTTATTTTAGCTAAAATAATTATGTTCAAACTCAAGAATGACTATGGGCAATCAATTGCCCAGCCGCGTTCTCTCAACGGTTGGAAGGGCAGTGTGGTGTGATGTAGGGTCAAACAAAGATGATGATAATGATGATTTGGGTGCAGGACCACAATGGATGGTCCTGTCCCTTTAGAATCAGTCTTATCGTTAAGGCACGAAGCTTCGAACTCCTTTGGACTTTTCTTTACTTTAACGATGCAAAACAAAATTGCCGTTTCAGACGGAGTTTTTTTTTATTAGAGATATGACTGTTGATTTTTTTTTTTCTTTTACAAAAATACCAATTCACGTAGTTGATAACCTGACTTTTCTTGTACTTTTATTGATCACGTTGCTGTTGCTAACAGCGGTTCCACCTATTTCATTATTCACGCTATTACAAACAGCGTGAGTATGGATTATCGTTTATCACAATGTTGCCAACAACGTGATTAAAGATCGCGACTTATGACTTTATTGAGAATAACGTGATTGATACAAATATAAAATACACAAATATCATTTTTCAAAACAGAACCGCATTTGTTTACCTATTTTTGAGAGAGATTTCTCCATCCGACAGCTCAATGCATTTGAGTCTTTCAAGAGCATTTTTACTACGAAAATGTGAAGTATCCGAACAAAAATATCACAAAATGTCTCAATAGAGATATTGTCCATGAATTTGAATTTGAATTTTAAAATATGACTCGATAATGTTGAAATTTGTATGGTTTTTAAGGATTTTTGTGGCTATGCTCATGATTCTAGTTTTTACTTGATTTTTGTGCTACATAAATTAATTAGTTAGCTTTTGAACTGTTTTGTTTAATATAGAAGTTAGATTTTTGTCTTATTTAATGATAGTTTAATATAAGTATACTGATACTTTAATATTCTTAAAAAAAATATGGGGTGTGTATATGTAGATTCATGAAATTCATGAATTTTTTTTTATCAATATGATTACAATAAATCTACTCCACCAATTGATTATAGCCAATCTAGTTCTGCTAGCAGATATCACAAACATGAGGCTTCAAGGTTACCATGATCTTTGTTCTGCCAGTGGTTACAAGGTGTTGGTGTACATTATGTACACCCATTTCATATTTTTCAAATCAATAAACCGTCCAAAACATGATCCCTTGAACGTAGTAAGTTAATCATCGTTCAACTTACTTTTTATGTCTCTTAATGTTTTAAAAACCTTTGACAACCACAAAACCATAGCAACAAATCTCTCATTCGGAGGAATTTTAAAATCCATTTTATTTGAACTCTGCAAACAAACTCGTAAAGTTATCAACGTAAAAAATAAAATTATCAACCTATGTAAAAAAATTTATAAACCTAAAAATAACACAGTTATTAACGAAAAACTATGAGCTCTAAGCCCAAAAGTGATACATTTATCAACGAAAACTATGTGTCATCAACCTAAAGATATGCATCCATAAACCCAATAATAATACAATTATCAACGAAAAATATGAGTTATCAACCTACATTAATATATTTATAAACCTAAAATTAATACAGTTATCAACGAAAACTATGAATTATCATCGTAAATATATTCATATATAAACCCAAAAAAATACATTTATCAATGAAAAAGTTGCAAACTTTTACTCAATAAGTATTGTTCTTTTTCTACCACAAGATCAATAACAATCAAATTAAAAACAGCTGTTCGCGTGTGCATGTAACATCAATTGAAACCATTCATCATTAGCTACATCCAAGGAGAAAAATAAAACATCCAACATACATGCTTTTATCAACGTAACGACAAATCGTAAACCCTAACATGGATGTTGTATGTAATAATGAACTTGTTTCACTAACCTGATTGAAAACTCTCGAAATTTCAAACGAAATGTAACACATAGCCCATCAACATAGTTATGCTACTCTCAGATTTTGAAGCAAAGACAATGACAACGTAAATTATGAAAAAAATTAAACCAGCAGTGACATGCAAAGAGAAATGAAGAAGAGGAGACTGATCTTGCTTTCTTGGTCTCTTTCTTTGGTAATGAAGTAAATAAGACCAGCCGAAAATCGCAGAAGCAATATAGACATTTAATTGCATCCTGATACAATTAGGTTGCAGCTTTTTTGAGGTCTAAGGGTATATTTGTCTTTTCAAGTAGAAAAAGGATCAGTTTAAAGCATACAAAACGATTAACCCAACTGTGGTCAGTGGGATCAGAGCCAGTAATATTTAACCCATTTCCATGATCAGGTTCTGATTTCTTAATATGCTTTCAAGTTGTCAAGCCGCATAGAGTGACATTAAACATACACCAAAATCTTGTCAAGCTTACTCTTGTTTCCCTCACCATAGGATTTCATCTCAGCAGAAAGTTGCAGCATCAAATAAACATTAACAGCTCACATAATTGTTAGCATATAAATGTCTCCAAGCGAAAAGATAAAAACTCTATACATTGGTACACACAGTAGAAAATAGAAACATATTTCCAAGAAGTATCATTGATCGATAAAAGAGGAAAAATTTCCCATCATCAAACATCCAAAAATGGAAAAGAATATTGAAACATGCATGTCCCTTCAGACCCCAGCGAGGTTCTGTTCATTCAACTTCCCACCTCAGACAACAACTTTTAACAGAGTCAGATATTCTTGGTCAATAGAATTTTTCATACTATGATTTAATTACTTTTCATATAGTATGAATGCACAATAGAACCAACCAAACATCTATAAGGTAGCCCTGCACTTCATCACAAAACAAAACGAGAAGCCATGGGTTCCAATTATCATTTACAGAGCCAAAATGGTGAGACCAAATGTAGTGAAACTGAACTTGCACATCGCCATTGGCGACAATAATGAGGTCAAAGGAAACACATCATATGGAAAAAAACCAAACCATATAAATTTCCTAAAACCAGAATGCCAAAGGAACCAATCAATCACTGAAAGTTTGAAATCCAGAGCTGATGACTTGTAGTTGTATTCAACTTATTCAACAAGAAACATTATCAAGTATCAACAAAAATTTTAGTTTTTTTTAGCACAGTAAAGAATCACCTGTGATTCAACAGGCTTCTCTGCCTCCTTGTCAGACACTTCTCATCCTCTTGCTTCCCCTTCTCCAATTCCTCCTCGACCTCCTCCTCGGGCGGCCTCCATTGCTCTCAAAATAGGCCCATAGTAATCAGCATGAGCCTCCATACACTTCTTCATGGCCCCAGTGACCCCCAAACACTTCTCCAAAGTACAATGCCCTCCTCGTTATTCTTGGCCTCTTGAACGCAATTTTCCCAATATCGAAAGCTATCTCTACAGTCCCCCTGCCTCCATGAACGAGTCTAATCCGCACTAACATTCCTTTTCTTCTCCTTCTCCTTTTCCTGCTCCTTCCTCTGCTTCTACATTCTTCGATTCATTTGAATTTTCGTCAATTGACGAATCCGACGCTGGTTCTGGGACCCGGGTTTCTAGGACTTGGACTCTTATGATTCAACGCTTTTAGGTTCTGGAGAGGACACGCTAGCACTCGACGACTCCCTTTAGCGGCGACGAGTCCGGGACTGTGAGAAAAACCTCCTCAGATGCTGCCTACCTAAAAACCCTTCAATGGTCTAAGGTTGGTAGTTGTCGAAATATAAATACTCCTACTCAGACGGGCCAAACCCAACAAAAGGCGAAAGAAAAAAAAAGGACGGTCCAGATTAGGAAATCCATCGTCGCGTCTTCTCGTACTCGCTCACGCAGGCTCTCTCTAGCCATCTGCTTGTGTTTATACATATATATAGAGATTTGTGCATACCTATTTGGTTGTTTGTTTTGGTAGCCTTGTTTCTTCGGAGGGCTGTTGTTAAGGGTCTCAAAATGCAGACGCAGATGCAGCAAATTGGGAATCAAGGCACAGAAAGAGCAAGCTCTGTGGAATCGGAATCAGAAAATGTAGTGACCCTTCTGATAAAGCATCTTCCTGATGCTATTCCTCATGAAACCCTCTCTCGTCTCTTCTCCCACTATGGCGCTTCCTCTGTTCGCCCTTGCTCGACTGGACGGTATTGTACTTGCTCACTTTGCGTATCTGAGACGTAAAAATTGAGTCTGAATAACTAATTGATTGGTTTATGCTTTGGAAACTAGTGATTGGGAACATAGTTACTCTTTCAATGACCTTAATTATATTGGCGTAATACATTTTTCGTTTAGGATTATGGTGTCTTAGAATTTGAGTCTATGAATTGCTTGTGTTGAGTTTTCTGGGCTCTCTTTTTTCCTGCTCTAATTGTCAGCAGTAATTTGTCTGCTATCCCCCCATTGTGAGACTGTGTTTGCACCAGAACCTTGACCATGATTATTCATAAGGCACGGGTTTGTCGTTCTGCTCTATTTGTATGGTCAGGATGAGGCAATGGCTTTCTTTGCCTTCAAAAAAGAAGCGAATAACATAGTCCTTCCACTATGTAAAGGGTAACTGCAATTTATATTAGAATTGCCTTCTGTGACCTCAAAGAAGGAGAACATCAACTATGAGTATTTGAATGCGGAAATAGGCCCTTGATTGATAATTACAAGTCAAAAGGAAATAGACCATGTTTTACATAGGACCTATTTAGCTGCTGTTCTATTGTGCAAGCATGGATTTATTTCTATTTACACTGCTGGATGAAGATTAATGCTTATAATGTGATTTATTAATTTGCACAGAATGAGAAACTGTGCATTTGTGGATTTTAAAAATGAAGCATTGGCTTATCAAGCACAACGTCAATTAAACCGGTAAGTTTCTTATATCCTGCCAAGGCTCTTGAAAGTTGAAACCATCTTTTGAAAAAGAAAAAGAAAAAAAAACTGGTTTAGTTGTTGTGCAAATAATTTCTTGAGTTAATAACTTTCCTTTTCTCACACATGTGAAACTTTTCGAGTTACTTTGCGTAAGTCCCATCTTTTATTGTTGGTGTTTAGGCTGAGGTTTCTTGGTAAAGTTTTATCAGTTGAGAGAGCTAGTAAGGCAAACAGAGATAACAGGCATCAGTTAAGTGAACCTCAACTGCAGAAGGATTTTTCACAAACTACCTCTTCAACTAAGGATGGTTCTGTGGCCAAAGACCCCAGTAATGCTTCAGGGTTAAAAGCGCTACCTGTTGGTGAACCTATTGCTCCAAGACTTGGTGTAGACTATCCATTTTCTCCTCATTTCGAGTATGCTCCATGTTTGATTCTTTTTGAAGTTTCTTTGGTCCTTTGTGGTATTTGATGTATTTAATGCATCTTATACTATGAGTGTACAGTTATATTTACACCAGGAGTTCTTTTGTGATTTTACATTTGTGCAACAAAGATGAGTTAGAAATCCTGGAGTATTGTCTTTGCAATGCGGGAGTATAGCTTCATTTATCTTCATCTTCGCCAACTGCCTCCAAATTGAGGTCCTTGTGTGCTGGAGTTGTTGAACATTTTAAAAGTTGATATGTCGTCGCTTCTTCCTATATAGAATCAAGAGTTGCAATATGCATTCAAGTGTTAGAACATTGTGTAACCAAAATAGTTTATTTTATCAGGTGGCTGTTAGCTGTCAGAATTCAGCTTTTTCATGTGAGAAATATGTATGATTTGATGGAATAAATGTGGGAATGCCTTGTACTTAAATAGCTAATTGTCATTTAATAAAATGAGTTCTACATCTGCATCTTTTCCAGCTTGAGTTTTATCAAATGTTGCCCAAAGTGACCTTTTCCTGGTTGAGTTAATTGTCTACTAGTTTGATCTGGACGTAGCATAATCTCTATCGCATTTTTTGCCCTTCCAAGCAAGGAAAAGTTGGCTTTGGAATGTTAACTATGGTTATGAATATGATGATTTTACAGGTACGCTTACCCTCCACCAGATGGAAACATTTTGACCAACATTGTAAATGCTCTTATTGCCGTTCCTCGCTTCTATACACAGGTTATCTCGAATATTATGGAAAGCAACCAAAACAATCTAATATATTTTGCCTTTGTTAAGCTATAATGTTTACAATTAGCTAAAAATACATTGGTCATATTGTTTTTGACTTAGCCTCTTAATCGTAGGTATTGCACCTGATGAACAAAATGAACATTCCAGCTCCATTCCGCATGGCCTTGCCCACACCGCCTTTGCCATCTTCAGTACCTGAAGAACCACCACCACCTCCTCCTACTGTAGCTGCAAAGCCTCATTTACAAGACCTATCTAGTGATGAGTCAGAAATGGAATCTTCAGATGAGGTAACTTATTGTTCTCAAATGTTAGAAATGAGTTACATGTGGTATTCATTATGTATGTGAACCAAAATTTGGCATTCTTCACAAGTAAATTGGTATACCTCCAGAATTTAGTTCTGGAAGCAGCTCACCTTTATTTTCCACAATTCTATGTATTAGGAGAAATGTTTTATTTCTTATTTCCCAATAATGAATTGTATTCCTTACTGATTTTTTTATCAATTAATTTGTTTCTTCCTTGGCTCTTCCATTGTTTTTTTCCCTGGGGGGATAGTCTTGTGATTTTTTTTCCACTCGTTGTTTCTAATAGACTTGAATAATTTGGTGACTAAAAAAAATACATGTAGGAGGTCAGTGATAAAGCTTCAGGAGCAGCAAAGTCTGCTAGAAAGCGTATTCGTAGAGAAGCAATTGTAGGTCCTGGAGTAGATAAAGATGTGGCTCATGAGACTGTTGGACTGAAACCTGCCACTCTGGTCCCAAAAGAAATCCCTGTTATTAAAAAAAAGAATCCTATAATGCAGGTCAGATTTTTCTTGAGGAAAATCATATTTGGAATTTTGCATCCACATTCGAAACTTTTTGTATTCTACTTTTTATTTGGTGCAGATCAAAATTGCTCCCAAGATAAGTCATGATGTAAATATGGATGATACCATTATGAAGGAACCGGATGAGCCTGTGAAAGAGGGATTGGACTATAAATCTTATGCAACACCGGAAGAACTAGAAAGCGGAAAGTTGCCTCCAGAACAAATTTTATCCCTTCCAATGTTTAAGGTTTTTCTCTTATATAACCATGTTTTCACTAGTTTGTTAATTCTATGTCCTGGCTGTATAAAAACCATGTTATGTTTGCTGAATTAGATTTCTTGGGTAAACATGACAAAGTATAAGTTAACTACTTATGTTTGCAATATTTAATCTTGTTCCTATCACTGGTATGTAGTTGCTGATATGTTATTTCATCAGCGCTAATCTGGAAATGCCCTATTGCATTTCTTTTGTGAATGTCTTTATAATCTGTTAACGTGATGGATGTAAAAAATATATGGCTTTCCTATAAATGTCTTTCATCTAACATGAAAGCATATTGTTTGTGGAAGCAAATGCAAATTGCGTTACCATTTTATTCATTGCTTGTGAAATTCAGATCCATACTACTTTGCGGCCAGTAGGTCTGGATCAGGAAAACTTTCAAAAGGATTATATGGGAGGGATCAGTGTAGTTCGTGAAATTTCCATAAATCATGTCAAGATAATTCATTTTGTTCAAGTATCTGATTACTTTAAATGTAGAATTAATCTTTGCAATTGGGTGCGAAATTAAACGAGAATATACTTATATCCCAGTGAATGCAATTCTTTCTTTTTCATTCATATGCAATTTTATTGTTAATGTGTCAGTCTAAGATGGCTCTGTGCATTCGATGGTGATAGTTGTCATTGTTATTATTATAGCTGTTGTTTTCATTCTTCATTTCTTTGGGAATCTGCTAATTATATGAGTCAAATATATTTGAGAAAATTAAGATTATGTTTTACCTGTAAAAAAATGTATATCATTTACTATGCTCTCCTGAATTTGCAGAACTATGCAGCTGGGAATCCTGCTTCTGTGTTGTACATAAAGAACTTGGCCAAGGACGTGGCTGTTGATGACTTCTATTTTGTATTTGGTGGGTTTACAGTCCTCAATACTTTATAATTCCATGTTACAAATATATTTATCATTCACTCACAAAGTTTGTGTTGAACTTTGTTGTATATATATATGTACACTAGCGGACCTGCATGCTCCCAAACATATACGACAGAAATTGGTCACTGACTGTAATGTAAATTAATCAAGTCTTACACTACAATTGTTGAATGAGATGAAGTTTCCACCCATCCACTTTGCCTCTCGCTGTTGTAAACACTATTGAATCTCTAAAATTTGACGCAGGATCATTATTTGGAAGTGTTGATGCGGCTAAATCTTGCCTCACTGTGAAGTTAATGCAGGTGATGTCTTTTTTTTTCCTGGATCTTGACTTCTAGATCAAGTTCTAAATATATTCGACTTTCGTCCATAAAGATATTTGTTCGGAATTTAGATCAGATTAGAAAGCTGTTATTTAAGTATGGAGAGTGAACTTTTACTTTTTCAATCCATAGAGAGTGAAATTTAGAGTATGTTTATATGCTCAGAAATGCTACAAAACGATGACTGGTCAGGAAATGATGCACATTCAATAAGTCCTCAGTATATTTGATGCGCTTCTGAAACTTTCACAAACCAAAAATCCATGCATCTTTTGGATATTAAGTTGGATGGCGGTTCAACAGAGGAGTGGATGGCACTCATGAAAAGGTTGAATATTCTTCTTTGAGCATGAACTGTAAGGGGCGAAGACCAGCTAAAGAGTTGTCGAGATGTATAATTAAGGGGAGTTGGCATTAACCGTGGCTTAGAATTGAGTTTGTTGGGCATTGATGTTAAAGAGAAGGCTTACCACCCTAGTAAAATTGACCATTGTCATCTAATAAAAAACTAGGTTCAAATTCAAGTTTATCAGATGTTTCTGTTATTTGGAATGCTTTCATGGCTTGCAGGTTGCTTGCAATGGTAATATCTCAGATAAAATTTGATGATGAAAAAAGCAATATTTTAGAGAAAATTATAAACCGACTTCAGTGAAGACTTCATGTTTGCTATTAGAATTGGGGTTGCTGATTGAGTTTATAGCTTGCTGGTACCATGATATGGAGATCAGAGGCATGAGAAAAGTTAGTCTATTTCTTGGTCTTAGGAAGTCTTCCTAAATTTCCATGAGAAGTTCCTGGAATCGGCTGTTTCCTAGGTTCTTCATTTCGGTTGAGGCGGGGGGATCTATTGTTGTGCTTATCTGAATTCTGAAACATGATTAAAGATTGAGAAAGTTAGTGATCGATTTCTTCCATAATCCGATAGTTAAACATGAAGGGAGGATAATGCTTATGTATATGACTGTGATAGCATGATTGAATCGATTCTGTACTTCTCATAGTGCACTGATGAGTGGTTTTTTGCCATTCACTGTGTCAAATCTTTTCTTCTACAATGAATTTCTACAATTAATCTAATACTTGGAACTACATTTTTCTTTGTATTTCAGGAGGGTAGGATGAGGGGCCAAGCTTTTGTAACGTTTCCATCAATAGAACTTGCCCATCATGCTCTGGTACGTATCTTCGATCCAAAAAAAAAAATTGCTTTGCTATGTATCTCAAAGAATACAACATTACTGTTGCTTGCTAAGCAATATTATCACAGGCAGGAATGGATTATCTTTAGTCCTACTTTATTTCTCTTATTGTCTGCGGTGTCGATAGTGCACTCTTTTATCGTGAAATTATTCTTCATTCCAGAATCTGGTGAATGGGTACGTGCTCAAAGGCAAACCAGTGATCATACAGTTCGGCCGGAATCCCTCAGCTGCCAAAGCAACTTAGATTCATATGCTGCTATTGAAGGAAGTTCTTTGCACTATCACCATCGTGGTTGTTAGAAAATGTTTTGTAAACTTCAGGTTGACCATACTGTTTGAGCAGCGGCTTGAATCTCTTATCAAATCCTCGTAACTTCAGATTTTAGGTTTAGATGGGTGTAAAAAAGTGTATCATAGCCAACGAGAAGGTTGTGCTGAGAAACCTTGAATTTTTATACAAATTTTATATCGGCACTTGTAATTTTATTTTTTTTAAAAAAAATTGAAGTACATGTAACATCTCTCACATGTGATGAAAATACAAATATTCCTTCACGTTTATAAAAAGACAAAGGCTCACTTATCGTAGTAAAAAATTAACTTTACTTTATATTTTTAATGATTTATCTTTGATTATCTGCATTTAAAGTTATATCATGAATTATTAATTCAGTTATTCATATTATTTTAGATTCGATGATCGCGATCTTTTATAAATGTAAGGGAGTATTTGTCTTTTGATTAAATATGAGGGGTGATATATATACTTTACTATAATTTTTAACTGAAATAAGAAAAGCGTTTGTCTTTTAATGTGATGAGTGTTTTTCTTTTCATTAAACTGAAAGTGAAAGATGTTTGTATATATTTACCAAAAGAAGAAGAAAAAAAATTGAAACCTTGCATTTCAATATTTCATACATTGAGTGGGCTTGCTTGACTCAACTTGGGCTGGTAACATTGGGCCTTCATGTAGCCATCCGTATACTGACAGGCCCATTGCCTTATGTTATATGACTGGCAAGTTGAGGAATTTTTGATTTTGGTCATTATGCTAAGGCTAGCAATGCCTCCTCTTCTACACTTAGCAAACATCAAAACAAGAACAAAAGCCAAAAAAATCCCTCTATTTCAAGTTCCACAATTTGTTCTCTTCACTACAGTCAACCAAAACCAAAAGCTTGAATCTTTGCTGCCTCTTTTAATCAAAAACCCACCTTCGTATCATATTACTCAACAAATCCACTCTCATATGATTGTCAATGGCTTACTAAACCACTCCATGTTACTATTGAACACCCTGCTTAGATGCTATTCCTTTAGTGACTTTGCCTGCAAGGCTTTCTTGCTTTACAAGCAGTTTCAACAAGTTTGCTCTCAATCTCCCTCTTTTCCCCGGCCTTCTTTTGACAGCTTCACCTATACATTCCTTCTTAATGCCAGTGCTGGATTGTGTCATCCAGTAATGGGTACTCAGCTCCATTGTCTAACAGAGAAATTGGGTTTTCAATGTCATGTTTATGTTCAGACTGCTTTGGTTAACATGTATGTATCATGTGGGGTTCTCAGGGAGGCTATGCAAGTGTTTGATGAAATGCCTCTGAGGAACTCTGTTACTTGGAATATCATGATTACTGGTTTCACCAAATGGGGCGAGCTTGAAACTGCGAGGTCTTTGTTTGATAAGATGCCAGATAGGACTGTTGTGTCATGGACTGGTATTATTGATGGATATACAAGGATGAATCGGCATGGAGAAGCTGTTGCCTTGTTCCGAGAAATGGTTGCGTCTGATATAAAGCCTACTGAAATTACAATGTTGGCTATATTTCCTTCAGTTAGAAGTGATCTTAAGATATGCCAATCAATTCATGGTTACATTGAGAAGAGCGGATTCGATGGATGTGACATACGCGTAAGTAACTCACTCATAGATACGTATGCGAAATGTGGGTGCATAATGAGTGCATCAAGATTCTTTGAGGAGATAAATGATGAAAGGAAGAATTTGGTTTCATGGACTTCGATAATTTCTGGGTTTGCAATGCATGGGATGGGAAAAGAAGCAGTTGAAAGTTTTGAAAGGATGGAAAAGACAGGGTTGAAGCCGAATCGAGTGGCATTACTAAGTCTTTTAAATGCTTGTAGTCATGCGGGATTAGTTGAGTTGGGGCTCAATTTGTTCAATAAGTTGGTTGATGAGTATCAGGTTTCTCCGGACATAAAGCATTATGGCTGTTTGATAGACATGCTGGGAAGGGCAGGGAGGTTGGAAGAAGCAGAAAAAATGGCTTTGGAGATTCCTAATGAGATCGTTAATGATGTCATTTGGAGAACACTTTTGAGTGCTTGTAGCTTTCATGGCGCGATCGAGATGGGTGAGAGAGCCACAAGGAAGATCATGGAAATAGAGAAAGGTCACGGAGTTGACTATGTTCTTATGTCGAACATTTTTGCAAGTGCAGGAAGGTTTGATGATGTAGAGAAGTTAAGAAGATTGTTGGATGAGAGGAATGTCTTAAAATTACCCGGCAAGAGCTTGCTGTAATATATATGAATTTGATTTGGCGTAATTCAATGTCGTTGTATTAATTCATAAATATAAATAATTGAAATTAATTTATTTATAATTTAGAGATAGCATTCCAGGGTATGGACATATATACTAACTTTTTATTTTGTAACGGAAAGAAAAAAAATCATACAAATTTATTTTTTTAACATCTAATACGAGCTTAAACTCAAGTTGTTAGGTTTACAGAAAAAATTCACATGTGACAATAGAATAAATTAGGTCAAAATTCAACTCGTGGACATAAATTTTCATTGTGCGCATCTATGGATATATTATACAAATTTTGTTATCGGAATAAATATAAAATAAAATATAAAATATTTTTTAATATGAATCTAATTAGAAATTATTTACTGGTCACAAGTAATTCAAATGGCGAGATGAATCACATATAATGTTGAATTCCAAATCGAGCCCCACCCCATCCCATCCCATCCGTTTCAAGAAGAAAGAAAACACTACTAGAAGCTGTTTGTATTCGAAAGGATCATATGATAGTAGTTGTTTTTATCCAAACCATATCCAAATTCACATTTTCTTTTTTCTTTCTTTCTTTTTTATAATTATTCTGGAGTTTTAATGTGCCACGTGTCAAAAACTCCCGACTTAATTTGCGTCAAGAAAATTTAGCGAACGTGAAAATAGTAAAACCTTATCCACTATTTTTCATTCTAGGTAAACTCGTGTAGCCACCTCATCCAATAGCGTTTAACTACACCCGTTGGATTGTTATCCAATAACCATAATGATGAAATCTGACGGTCTAAAATTATCCCACCAGGCACCAGTCAATACCACCTTCTTCGTTGCGTATTTATGTTCTGGACTGGGTTGGTCGTTGAAAAGCGCTGTCATTTGATTTCCTGAACCGAAAAATACTGTGTTGTAAGAAAAGATGGCAACGGAGGTTCTGAATAAAGTAAATCTGTTGGCTTCTCCCCACCATTATAATCCAGATCGAAGAAGAAATGGTGTTCCTGGTTTAGCGAAAAGTTGTAACTTTAGTGGGTTTTCGTCTCCGGAGGTGAAACCCTTACGGTGTTTAGGATGGCAGAAAGCATCGTTCTTCCACAGCGATTTTCATGGAAAGAGGGTTGTTCGATGGGGAAATCAAGGGAAGCCTACGCGAGGACAATTTCAAGCTTCCATTTCTGCACTGGTTGGTTTTTTATTTTATTTTATTTCTGTGCGATTTGTTGGTTAATTCGCTGTCCCGTTCAATGTTTGGGTGTTTCTTTTTCTCTTTTTTCACGTTTTATATTTAATTTATGTTCAGTTTTTCCATCAAATTCTTGATTTAATGTTTTTGTTAAGAAATTGGAAATAAATCAAGTGGGAGATTTCTAGATTTAGTTTTCTGGCTGGAGATTGCTGTTTTTGTTTCAATCTGTGAAGGTTATTGTTGTTTAGTTATTCTGAATTGATCTGGGAAATGAGTTATAGAATTTCTGGATCGAGAAAGAAAAATTCTCTCTAATGGTGAATTTCACGAGTTTGTTGAAGAGTTTTGCTAGATAGTTAACATTGATATCATTTTACCTCTCCGATATCTGTTTTTGTTTTCGAGTTATAAATCACCGTGCATCAATGATAAAAAATTCTCTTTGTGGAGATTCTATTTTTCTGTCATCATAATCTTACAGTAATGGTTAATTTAATATTATTTTCTGTTTTGATTGTTGGATTGACAGAGTGGTCTAATTGGTAAAGCTCATAAATGGTGGGAGAAGGGGCTACAACCCAACATGAAAGAGGTTACTTCTGCTCAAGACCTTGTGGATTCCCTTTTGAATGCAGGGGACAAACTTGTTATTGTTGATTTTTTCTCTCCTGGTTGTGGTGGATGCAAAGCTCTTCATCCCAAGGTGAATATATTATGTTCTGATGCATTTAAATTTATGTACGTATTTGTTGTTCGGGTATATTTGAAGTTATGCAATTCATTGACAAGATAGACGGGCGTTATCTTTGCAGATATGTCAATTCGCAGAGATGAACCCAGATGTCCAGTTTCTTCAGGTGAATCATGAGGAGCACAAATCCATGTGTTATAGCCTCCATATTCATGTCTTGCCCTTCTTCCGGTTCTACAGAGGAGCTGATGGCCGTGTATGCAGTTTTAGCTGTACTAATGCTACGGTCAGTTTTAATGCTCACTCTGCTTTCCTATTATATTCATTGGTTTTACTAAAATGTCAATTAGTTTTCATCTATAATGGTGCTAGCTATTGCATCTTTGATTACGACTATTAATATTTTCCTGAAACGGTGCAATATTGCAGATCAAAAAATTCAAAGATGCATTGGCAAAGTACAATACAGATTGCGTCAGCATTGGGTCTGCCAAAGGGCTGGAGGAGAAAGAGCTTGTAGCATTGGCTGCTAACAAAGATCTCAACTTTACATATACACCAAAACCAGATCAACCCGCAGCACCCCGAGAACTGGAAGTGGTGTTGGCGGAAGTACCCTTTTCTCATTCAGAGTCAAAGACCCCCACTCATCTCCCATCAGAAACCATAAACTCTCCCAAGGATGTTGAGGAGAAAACTTTGGTAACTGCCGGTAGATAATTTGGTTGGTTCTAACCATCACCATTATCTTCCCAATACCCCCCCTTGTACAGGAATATGCTACAATCCTCCATGTAATGTTGATATTAGAGATGATCAAACTTGTAAGAGTTTTTAGTCAATACTGTATGTGTGTTCCCATAGAGTTGCAGGCTGTAGGAATCTTTTTTTTTTTGGATCCTAGCCTGATTGCGAGGTTGTTTGAAGAGCATATATATAGGTCTCACTTCTGTTTTTGGTTTGCTCTTTCATGTAGGAAGGAAGTCCCCCTTTGCGATTGTAAAAACGGTTCCTTTTATGTATTAATGAAGATCATATTCATGTCGAAATTTGATGCTTTTGGTAGCAGACAGTATCATTGTATTTGATATTTGTCAATAATAGAATCTGATTGTGTTCTTGGCTTCTTGCACTCTTTAATTTTGGCATATTTCTTTCGTCTCTTCATGGGTTTGACGTTGTTGTGGATTCTCTACAACAGTAAAAGCAGTTGGCTACTGTTGGGTGGTCCACTGTATGCACAGAACCCTTTTCTTCTTTATTTCTGGGTTGTGTCCAAAATTTGATGCTCCCTAAAAGGACCCATGAAAGAATTGGTTAGCTAGCTTTGGGTGGAAAAGCATGTTGAAGTGCAAGAGATGCATAAGGTTTTGTCATTTGAGATGTAGCCGTCCGTTGTTTCCCTGTTAGATATTTTCCGCTTTGGGTCAGTTTTTATTGATTCGCACGAATTAGAAAATACGTCTACTAAATTAAAAAAAATTAATTTGTTATATTCTATACTTCACTTCTTTCAATGAAAGATTTGCAATTTAGAATCCTGAATTCGATCGGCACTTGATAATAACTTATATTATAGAGACTTGTGATCCCACTCTAGTGGATGCTACAACTATGACTTTTTGGAGTATTGGGTATTGGTATGACTTCTTTGACAGTTTTTGGCATAAAAAACAAAGCAAGCTCCACTCTTTTGAGCCCAGGTGTGTTGCGCCCAATCTTCAGTTGACAGGCTAATGTTTTTGTTGGGTAGTTACAATTCATGCACTAACAATTAAAATATGTTGGAGCCCCTAATCTCCTTCCATGTGTGTTGATCAATGCTGTTGTGGGGTCATTTGTGTTGGGCGATCAGACCTTTTCTTCCCATGTGTCCAGCGCATCCCCATCAAAGAATGGTTGTATTCTTTGAAGGAAAGCAACCTCTCACTCTTTGGCTTGTAGAAAGATGATATTCATGTCATTGTCCCAGTGTTTAATGCGTATGGAGAAAGAATATCTTCACTTTGAAGTAATTCAATGGTTGTTGCTTATAGAGAAAATAGCTTCACTTTGAAACTTTGTTTTTAATTTGTTGGGTCAGGAAGATGACGTGTGTTTTATTTTGATCACCTAACATAAATATTTTAAATCTGATGATGTCAAAAAGGTGTCATTACCGAGAAGACGTTCAGTGGGTCAGACCTGCAGTGATGCACAGATGAAGATCCTTCCAGGAATCCAATCAGCCGAGCAAGGCAGTCTTGATTGACCAGCTAAGTTGCCTAGCAGATAACTTACCGACCAGGCAGGTAGGGCTGTCCAGGTTGGTCAGCTAAGCAATCTGGAAGCTGAGCACAACAAACAAAAGTGAGCTAAAGGCCGCACCAGAGGTTGTCCTCTGGCGTTGGCGCTCCGACGCTCAAGTCAGTAGGTATCCACTCCTCGGACTAGAGCTCTCTCTTAGCCAAAGTATAGATTGTGATTAAGTTGGATAATACCTGACTTGTTGAGCCTTATATAGGGCTGAGGACCACTGTTGAAGTGGGTCTTCCCATTATGGTCGTGGACCATATCCAGCTGGTTTTCACCTTGGTAGGTCCAGCTGCTGCACTCTTACCGAGGAGACTGCCTAGTAAGCATGCAGAGTCCTGGTCCATCTATGACGTGGCGGAGCACCATTGATGGGGGTATTTTTGTAATATCAAAATCAATCACCTAAATTTTAAATTTGTGTCAATTTCATAACTCGATTTTAAATTTAGACATTCAAAATGCAAACGTGATGCTTTTACCACCCATTTGTATTTTCTCGTGAAAAATAAAATAAACAAAAAAACAAATTATAGACAAGTCGGTGTCATACACATGTCCTTCATATTCCAGTACCGGTATTAAAAGGACAAGGAATACAGAATTATTTCCCTCCATTGCCTGAACCATCTCTCTGATTATCAAATACTTACCATAGAATCTTCCAAAAAAAAATTAACCAATTATATCAAAAGAGAAACAGGTCCATGAGCAGTGACAATTGCCCTATGAAGATTGAAGACTCGCTTTCGCTACGGCTCCGGTGGGTTCCCTTAACCAAGCCGTTGCCTATGAATCGCCGGCTCATTCTTCAACAGGCACGCGGTCAGAGCCCCTCCCACTGCTTGGGAGCTTACGGTTCCTTTGACAGAGAAATATTGATCTCTGTCATCCTTTCTCGCATGCCTGCGTCCCATGCTCTGACCTGCTCACTCCCTGGACCTGCATTTTCCTTGTCAGGAGTCAAAAGGCATGGCCACAAAACACTACCGCCAGTATTATCGATTCCAAGATCAATGAAATTGTTTGGTCTGTCGCCATCATTTCAGAGATCCCATAGACGCCTATTATCTCTTCATGAGGACTCTACATTCAGCAATATTGTTGAAGGGTTTTGAACACTGGCTGGCAGCGAGTCCGATCAGGCCTCAGCAAGCTCTTCCATTTGTTCTGCAGGTCGTGTGCAGTTAAGAGAAGCCTCAAAGTATTATCAATCTTTGCTGAGTCTCTAAAACAATGCCAAAATTCTTTTCGAATGACATTGCGCATTTCAGTCTACGTAGTCTCTGACACCAACATGCACATGCTGCGAGCCTGCAACAATGCATTTCAGTCATACTGGTTGAGGTTTCCGAAGCAGATATGCACAATGCTGCAACAAGCAACAATCAATGAGAGACCTCCATTACAGACCAGATATAAGGATATTTATTTCACAGTTAAAGCTGATGAAAACACAGATTCAAGATGCACACATCTGTTACAAAAAATAGAACACCAGAATCATTGACAGGTTAACACTTAACCCAGGTTCGCCCCAATACTCGAAAAATTCTGACTGTAAAGAGAGGCAAAAATAAGAGAGAATCATCAAAAAAAGAATTCAACAGAAACCTAATCATAGTCATTCATTACAATACAATATAAAAAAGCTACCCGTATCTAATTATCCATTACCTTTATCGATGGCCATTGCCAGATGGGAAAGTAGAAATATAGGACTGCCTCCAGGGATTTTGACATTCATCCGACTACTCATTTCTTTAACTACAGCTGTGAAACATTGCCCTATCAGCTAGTGGCATTGCAAAAAACACAATTTTGACTGTGCTCAAAGAATGAACTGAAGCAGATACTGAAAAAAAGTCAACAGAAGATTCAAAGCTGAATAGAATTCAAAGAAGACATGCATAAATAGATATTCAAGACGATGCACAAACATAAAAACGAAAGTCAATACAAAACATAATCATGAACTGGATCCTATTTGAGGAAAGTTGAAAAGGCACAACAAATGGCGTATTAAGAAAATGTTTCAAATTTTTATACCTTCCATCCCTGTTTCATTATAGGAGAGGTCATCTTTGCTAGGGCTTTCTCCTCCACTTCATTCCTATTTAATCATTCATTGTCAGATCGCTCGTCTTCTTGAACAATATTCTTTGACAAGGTTTTCTTCTTAAACTTTTCATCCTCTTTGAATGAGAGCTGGCTCTGGATCCATTCTAGTAGTCATTAGTGCAGGATAAAGAGAAAAGTTTTGGTTTGAGGAGTTCACTGATGGGGTTAATCACTTGTTTTCAGACTTTCTGTCCTAACCGTGAATAAGACCCTCAGTTTCGTAATTGCTTGATCTGGTTTAAAGAGGATCCTCAATATGCTGAAACCTTAACTAAGATGCTTCAGATTGCAGCTTCGATCTCCTCAAGACTCTCTCAAGTCGAAGCCTTAGCTTCCAAAGATTGAAAGATCTAATACCAATTGATGGGTACCAAGCTAAGCAAAGGGTGAATCCTTAAGCTGAAACACTGTCCTATTCAATTAAAAGTAACTATGTAGTTTTATTCTTCTGTGCCTAACAAAGAAGGCAAACATATTTTTTCCCGACTTTGACTACTGACAGAACTACCATAAACAGGTCGGAAATACCTACTGGAAAGTCACATGGTCGGTAATCCCTAATAATTCTCAACCTGACGATTGATTCTGGATAACAGTTAGGTATTAGGAATTGCCGAATTGGGAATAAATATTCTCTAAATATGCTAGGACAGTATTCTCGAAAAGGTTGAACAAGTTCTCTCTTTTTAGATGATATAAAATATCATCAAAATATAGATTACCTATTTGTTCTTAAAAGATAAAATGAAAGACAATCTGATCTATAGACCTTCCACAATATAAATTTCTTATGTACATATAAGACTTCATATTTTTCTCACTTAGCATGCTATACTCTCTCCTATTTCTCTCTTAGACTCCCTGCACGGCTTCTGATTCACTTTTTCTGAAGCACAAAGGATCCCCTATTCATTAACTTTATGATACACTCTAATGGGAGGGCTGCCACACTACGCTATTCCCTTTTCACTGCCAAACTTCTTTGAATCATTGGTATTGGTGGTCCAAAGGTAATAACCCAATGTCTCATGAAATTCGCTCAGCGTTGTCACTGGGACTGTAATGGAGGACTGCCTGTCATCGCTAACCTGCAATTCCAATCCCATTCACCAGAGGGGTGGAAGCGTGTCAGGGTAAGAGATCACAAATAGATTATAGTACTTTTAAAATCATCATTACTCCAATGAGATATACCTCAGATATTTTTAGCCCCTCATCGCTTCCAAGATCAAAGATGAACTTTCTGTCATCTGAGGTCATCATTTTAGAAATCCCAGAGGTATAATTTTCATCTTCTGAAGACTCTATATTCAGCTGTACTGCGGAAGACTTATGGTCAATCTGACTAGCAGTCGCCTCTGCCGCCACCACAATTTGTTTTGCAGGATTGCATATATCCTGTTTCATCAAAAGTAAATGAGGGTTTTCTCTTGGAACAGAAACTGATTAAAAATTAACTATTTAGAAAATGCAAGACATCAAGAAACTTTTGAGAAGAAGACAGACCTCATGTGGAGGGTAAAAGACCCTTATATTTCTAGCAATATGTGCTAATGTCTCCATAAACAATTTCCAGCCATCATTTTTGCCCCTCTGATTGCATCCTGATCGAACTATTATGCTACTTGATGTCTCTGAAACCTGCATGAAAGATGCTGTAACTTTGGACAAAGGAGCTGATGCCTCGATAAGGAACAAGATAGTTGGGAGTTACTTGTATTTGAAACCAACAAAAAGTCGAAAACACAGATTTAAATTTTTACCGAGAGGTCCAAGATCAATGCCTACTTGTATAGTAGACTCCTACCCCAACTAACTTCTCTTATGGAACCCAATTTATTTCAGTTAACAAAACCATTCCCCTCAAGAAAACTCAATAAAGGGCTCCATCAGTATTGTCATAACTCTATGATGCAACAATTGTGATATAGATGTCCCACAAAGCTAGGAACAGAACCCTAGACGACGTATTTTCATAATTAAGGCATGATTTTCATCCCACAAGAAGAAGTTTGCATCAGGTTTTACAATCAAGAACATTGGCAAGGGGAAGTTACTATAGAAGACTGTCTTTTAGCAGATTGGAATTCAGCGTCTTACTCTATGTGCTTCAACACTACATCAGAAACATTTCAATAAAAATTAATATCATTAAATATATAATCTTTTACTCATCAAACATGCTAATTTAAAGTACACGTATAGCATAAAACCTATAGACATAATGTATTTCATCTGTCTCAGGAGGAAATTGATTCGAAGGCACTATTTTGACTTTCCTCATAGAATAAAATAAATTGAAAGACATCTTAACCTAAAATAAATTAAATTAAGAGCCCGCATTTATATGCAAATTCCAAAAACTAATAGAAGATAGCATTCAGTATTAACTAGACTAAATAGAAAGAAAGAATGAATTGAAATTCAAGATAATAAAATCTGCAAAAGTAAATAATAATAATAATAATAAGAAACAGAAAAAATGATATCATAAGAAGCATTTATGATATTCACTTTAGTTTAAGGGTTCCTTGCTTCTAAATCTAGTAATTGGGCAGATTGATCAGTTAACCAATCTGGATATGAAAAAAAGAAATTACAATTTGATTGGCTCAAAGCTCTGCACGGTTTCATTTCAGTCATAAAAATCAACTACTGGTTTTGCATGAACTCTTAAGCCTTTCTCCAAGTGTGAAATTTTTTAAATTCCCCAGAAACTCGTTTTTTGATAGTAAGAAATAGAAAGAGAATATAATTGATCTATGTGATAAAAAATCACGAAGAAAATTTTTTATACATAAACTAGACTGACATAGCCTATAGGGACAAGTTCTATCACCAAGTATTAGTCACTCACTAAACTTTAGGTTTACATTGATATCACAACTAATGCCACAATTAAGAAACAAAATTGAATTCGCCAACTATTTTGGCTTTTCAAATATATTTTTTCTCACAATTGCATATTATTTAAGCTACCTGACGAAAACTGGATCTGGCATATGTCAATAGGCCAGATTGCAGTTTGACATGGTCTGACCAACTCAAGGTTTTAAAGGATTAACTGGACTGGCAAGCTGACCAATCAACAATCCAACCAACTGGAACCATCCTAATTTTAAAGATCTATACTGAAAAGAAAAAGAAAAAAGTGAAGAAAATACATATTGCAAATTGAAAAGCATTAGCCATAATATCAAATCCAGCAAAATCTAAACCTCCCATGCCACACATGATTTATGAACAATCTATCAAAAAGATCCTGTTGTCCCCTTTGCACTAATTGAGGTTGGATAATATCTAAGGATACAATTGAAACCTAGTTCAAAACCTAAGTTATGGACATTATGAGTCAAGATTTAGATATAAGCAGCTAAAAACTCCTACGCCAAGAGTCTTTGAGGCAAAGTATTTGTAACTTGGCTTCCTTGAAGAACAACATGCAGATTACTCGCATGGAAACATCAAACAGTTACCACAGTCTTAGACGAAGTTTGCAAAATACTGAAGAGAGAGAAGCATAAATACCAGGATTTCCATTGAGGTACGTACCAAAAGTGCCAAGGTAATTACAATATTACATAAGAAAGCGGTGTGATAACAATGCCTGTATAAGATGAGGCCCAAAAGTGTTGACAAGGGCAAATGAGTCATAGTGATAAGGGGCAGAAGGCGGAAATGTTGTGCTCAAATTTGTGCAAACGCTGTGCGCACAAGAATTTGGTGATACTACTAGTAGCAGTCTTTGAATTTCTCTAGCAGCATTTTTCATGTGAGAGTAGATGTGAAATTTTGAGTTACCGTTACTATATATACTCGCCTCGCGCTAATCATTCAAGGATGCAATTAGTAAAATCAACCCCATCTAATAATCAGAATAATCAGAAAGAAACAAATAATCAAGGGAACAAAATTGGCATGTATGAATAATAGCATAATCAAGTCAAAAGATTTCCAAACATAATCATCAGTCTGGTTCCATTTTCAATCGTACTTCTTCTCCAATTAAGAGCAAATATGAAAACAACTATATCTACCAGCTACTTACGTACCTTAATAAGGGGACCCCATCTGTCTTGTCCATTGGTGAAGGAAAAAACCTGAACAGACCAAACTCATCATTCAAAATCAACGAAAAAGCATTGCCCGAACAAAGAAGACAGAAAATAGAGAGGACAAAGTAGGGTTTTTACCTTGTCATCAATATTCAATGAATCTTCTTTCCTGCTAAAATTCCCCTCTTGCAGTTGTTTCTCAAAACTCTTGCAAAACCCATCAAAAGCATCCAAGAAGTCAGAAGAGGCAGAAGATGGGAATGAAATCCAGGAGTGGTTCTGGGATATAACGAAATACTGTCGTTCATACTTCTCATTCTCCCACACCTCAAAGCAGAAGGGTTGGTAATGTATCACCATCTGCTTGCGGACTAAAGGCACGTCCTTTTCCGGATCGAACACCTCCATCACCCAATCTTGGTTTCGTTATTCTATTTTCTTGATTGGGTTCAGGAAGAACGATCTGTGACGGGTTGTCGCGAAGAAGGGAAGCTGGATTAGAACACATTGATTGTGAAAGAAAATCAAAGTCTCTTTTTATGAACAAAGCAATCAGTCTTGACATGATAACTCGGTAGCTGCAGTGGAGTTGTCAGAGAGAAGGAGTGTAGACTTCCTTAGGAAGTCCGATCTACCTTGTCAACCTATGGAACCATGCCAACAAAAAAAGGCAGCAAGTAGAAAAGCGGGCACGAAATATTCTATACTTCTTTTTCCGATTACGAACGCACACGAATACTACTGTGATGGAACACATCTGTTATTAAAATTGATAATTTTAGTAACACGTGGAATCTCATATATATTACACACACTCGTTTCAATCGATGTGGGACGGGAAGAAGATCCAATAGACGACTTACACGGTATATATCACAGCGAGGGATTTACATCAACACACACAACACTGACACACGCACACATCGTTTATTTTTTTTCGATTAAGGACACACACGAATAGTAAAATATTCTATACTTCTATTTCAAAGTTGTATTTTTTAAAATGATAGAATGCGTTTTGATGTGAGTCTGACCATAAACTTTTTGCCCCACACAAAAATTAAGTGAACACGAAAAATATACAAAGTTAGTCTATCCTTAATATAAATCCGAAACATTTTAATATATGTTGAGAAATTATGATTGTATATTCATTTTAATTTGAATCTAATTATTATGTATATATTTACATCAAAAAGTGGTCCGTAACATAATGACATGTGACATGATGAGCCCCTGTTTGGGTTGTTTCCAACAAATCTCAATGCTAACACGTGGTGGTGATCCCAAGATAAGTTTTACATTGATCACTTCCTATAATGCAAGAATTTTGACATTAAAATTTAGAGATTAGTTGCAAGAAATCAATAAATTGTCCACATTAGCACAACGAGGCTAAAATCTATGGACGAATTTGTGCGACAATGTACTCCTAAAAAGGGTGAATTGTTAGCAAATAAACGATATTAGGTGGATAAGAATTTGAAAATCCATAACATTATGGAGATAAAACAATCTACGTTTTCGATTTGTCTCAAACACATATTTAGCTGTTATGCGTAATCAGAAAGCTAAAATCAAGAAACTCTTGCACTCGAATGATCGACAATTCCTCCACAAGCATCCATGAAGTACGTTTCATAAGTTATGACATTTCTTTGTGTTCAAGATCATCCATGACCTTAAGCATCAACAACATGTAACCGTCTTACTTTCCAAAGGAGTGGGATGAACTTTGTGCATATCATGTCTAAAAAATCTCAATGAATAAGACTCGCAACCTAATTTAGTTCCACCAGCATACAAGAGCCTCATTTTCATGGGAGAATAGTCAAGTAACTCAAGAATCAAGACAATAAACAGAAGCACACGATCTATCACTCTTTGAGATGCCAAGATCATGCCACTAAATCATGAGAAGTCGTCCACGTTCAAAGACCTATAAGAAGAAGAACACATATAAACAACAAAAACCTTGCGTTAAACACAAACTCACTTCTCAAAACTTTCCATTTTTTAGCATGACTCTCATTAGTTCTCTTTAACTAAGTTAAATACTTTCAAACCTCGAGATTGTAGCCTTTGCAGCTATTCTTATGTTTTAGCTTATAAAATATCTTTTTCTATACACTTATATGTATCTTCAATAAAAATTCAATACATTTTAGGATGTATTATTTTTCAATTATTTCAATATGAGTTTTAACATTCCAATGTTATAATTTTATTACTGTCTTTCTTGATGTTATATAAATATTGAAGTTCTTTTCAGAAAGACAATTCCTCTTTCTTGATGTTATATAAATATTGAAGTTCTTTTCAGAAAGACAATTCCTGAGCCAGCACATAATTTCCTATCAATCTTTGGACTGCTAGCAAATACTGACACGCTCGTAAATTCATGTTCATTACAACCATCACTTGTATCTTAAGAAGCCAGAAGTGGTTGAACTCAACCCAACACAGGAGTTTGTATCAACATACTTTTGGCACTTGAACACAGACTTGATTGGTATCTAGTTGTATAAGATTACACTTTAAAGAAATTTGATGAAATTAATAGAATAAGGAAACTTCCACCAATAATTGCTAACTAGCACGGACATTAGGTCATTATCTAAAAAGGACCCTTTGTGTGGTCGTGACTTAAATGGCAGAAACTGAAATGAATGTGCATGATCTGCTTCGACCTAAAAGCTAATGTCCAGGCTGACAATCAACAAGCAGGCCTGAAGAGTGAAGACAAGAAAATAACACATTATTCAAGTGCTGAATATTAGTACTATGGCAAGGGAAATGACCCTAGATCAAGAGAGACACATTCCCCCGACTCCAGCTGCTAGCGTCGAAAGTCGCAATATTTTTCTATCTGAGACAGAATGGAAATGAAATGGCTGCTGCTTCTTACACTTATTTCTACTGCATGATATTGAGAATTGGTGACACAACTGACCCACGGACTTGTAACTAAAACTTGAATCTAGCAGCAAACAGTGTACCAGCTCAGCAGAAAGACAATGAACATGTCCAAATGCAAACTATATACATGCTCTAAATTCGAACAGCAAAATAACTCTTCATCTTATTCCAAAAACACCATTAATGGAAAGGGATAATCTGGCCAAGACACGGTATAGCATTAAACAGTGAACAGGAAACAGACAGAGGCTCTTTACCGTAACTTGAGAAAATTGTGCCCAAGAAAATTCATCGAATCTTGGAATTTTCTAACAAGTGAAGACTGTCAGATAGATACTCAGTGTCAAACAATGTCCCTGCTTGAAGATGATGATGGCCCACCCTTGCACAGCACATTTGCACTAAGAATATCTTTACTTGCTTTCCCCTTGTATGAAAAATGACTTTTTAGGTGCTTTAATGAACTACTGCCATTCCATCGTGCAAGGGCCCGAGGCCAGTTTCGCCTTAATCTGTCTTTGGTATGATTTCCTGCCTCATCCCTTTCGTGACCTTCCTGCGCCTCAGATATTACAACTCCTCTGCTCCTCCGAACAGATCTCAGAGCCATCTGCAAAGGCTGTGAAACAGTGGGGGATTCTTCCATAGATCCAATGGTTGTCAGGCACACGGGGCAAGGAGGGCTACACGTCTCAGTTTTTGGGGTTACCTGCTCCAAACATTCTGCATGAAACATATGGCTGCAAGGTAGCACTGCAACTGTGGGCATATCACCTCCTCTCATCATTCGACGTGAACTCCAACGGGACTTCTGCCACACAAAAAATCCACAAACACCACATTTTTTATCCGCCACAGGGCCAATAGGGGACCTCAGGCTCTCTTCATCCATCTCCTCTCCATCAAATCCAAGATCATAACTGCTGGAGCTGCTCCACCTGAAACCTTCTCTTCTAGAGCTAGCACTAGGATCCGGTGAAGTCTCCAACTTCTGGAGTTCAGTGAGAGCTTTGTGGAACTTGTGCTCACTGCTACAGTTGTCAGGCCAATGAGAAGCTGGTACCCAATCCATGCCAGGTGTGGATCCATCAAAGCCGTCAACATCAGTCCCACCAAATGCTTTGCCATCTGACACGGGATTGTGAAACATAAGTGGGTAAACAGCTTTTGACTGAGTACGCGTACTTGAGTGATTGCGATAGGGAAAAGGGGAGCGCTGCCTGACAGTTGATTTCCAATGGTACCACTCAGAAAGTGAGGATGGAGAGCCAAAGCTGGGGGATGCTGCAGTCACTCTGGCAGCATGTCGCCTCTGCAACCAAAAAGGAGAAAAGGCTATAAGTGAAAATATATCTGGGTATGTCACAACACACATTCACGAGTTTAAATAATAGTCACCTCAGTGGAGCAGGGAAACCAAGTAGCATTGGAGCTTGATCCTGAACATTAAAAAAAGATAAAAAAAAAACCCAACTCCAACCAGACATTCAAACACAGAAAGAAGATCATCCAGAAAAGTCAGAAAAAAATAATTAAGGAATTTTTAGACACTTGGCATTCAAAACAACTCAAAAGGTCAGAGTCAAATTATTCAAAAAGCAATTTTACAGCAAAGGTGTCCTTGCACTAAACTGATTTTCCCCATCCAGAAACCTTAAACCAAGTGCGTCAGAAAGCTCCTACCAATGAGAACAATATTTCCCAAAACTACCTTGAACTGGAAAAAATAAACAAGAAGAAAGAGGCCGGGCACTTGACAAATCGGGGTCACTTCACTGAACTGTAAAAGAGATATCAGTGAACCTAAGACAAGGAACCAATTTATTCTGCTAGCCTGAACAGTCAAGAATCTACTCAGTTGGCTCAACTATTATCTGGCTGGACTTGTTGTCTTGTTGATGATACCAAAAGTGGTTTTGATCATAGAAAATAGCATGTATACTTCTCACACTCAAAGGAACTCCTTGCTAACAAATGACAATAAGACGAATCTCCTAAATATGCCAGGTTATATAACACAAATGAGATTTGACTAAACGTGGTTAAAATTACTGTTCCATTACAAGTAAACAATACAAATAAGAAACACTTGCACACCAAAATAAAATACACTCGAATGGATTTCAGAGAAAAATGAAAGGGTTTCTGATCTGATTATTGGTAAACAAATCTCTTATACTAGGCTGCCACACTGGAGGAGGTCGAGGACAGGCAAAATTTACGTAGACTTTATCTCCACATAATATGCAGAGATATTGTGTCCAAAAATTGAACTTGTGACCTTTAAGTTGATCCCTGCAGCTCTACCACTGGGCCACATATTCGGTTGATTATTGATCTTTATTTTTCAATTGAGTATTGGATTGAAAATGACCTAAAAATATGTGGTAACCAAAGACTATAACATCAATATTGATGTCGCAAAATTCTTTTTTCCCCTAACGCAACTCTATTACAGAACTTAGTTGACGTTATTCCTTGCATAAACACTCAAATTTGTGACAAACATAATTTCATTGCCCGATTATTGTTGCATAGACAAGTAGCATAGCATCATCATCCTTTTGAGGTTCCATTACATCAGTGGATAATTGCAGCACCATAAGAAAAGGTTAAAGAAATAAGAGCTACGTTATGCAGTTCTTTCTGAAGTGAAACATCCAAGTAGATAAAGGTCATGGGACATCTAGAAACTACAAAAAAAAGAGTCAACTGTAGTTACCTTGCACTGAAGAGGAACAAAATTCTCCCACTTTGAATTTCCGCACTGGTGATGTCCATCGAGGAGCCCGAATATTATCACTCAGGCTACCAGAATATGGAAGCGCACCATCAGACACAGAATGATGATGTTTGGCATACGATTTGCTATCCACCCTCCTTCTGATCCCCTTACTATTTGAGGACAATGAAGAGCCATGTTCACCAGCTGCGTGAGACCCTTGAGGTGCACCATCCGAGTGTAACCTAAAATCCCATAACCTCAGAGAGGGAGGTGAAAAACTGGAGTTTGTCCACCAATGTTGTTCACTGTGATCCATGGAACAGTGTCTATCACCCGAAGGTGAGTTTGTTCCATGTGACCCAGCGGCCACACAACAAAGTGCACCCGTGATGGCTGCTTTTATTGGTGACGATAAATATTCAGTGCAGTCTAGAAAGATATGTCCCTAAAAGACTCCACACCCCCACATCAGTAGGGCACTTTGCCGGATACAGCAGGTCAGCAGCACCTCTAGCTTCAACATTTGCAGACAAACAACAACAACAGCAGCTAGTGAACTTTTAGGTTTAACAAGAGTGCTTTCCCAAAATTGGCCCAAAATAAGAGACATATTGAACTATTTTCTCAAAAGAAACTACAAACAAAATCCCTTCCTAAAAACTGGCTGATTGATTATGTGACTTTCTGAATTGGGCTGCAGCTTGTATCCACACGAAAATTAATTTCAAGGAAACCAAAAAAGTTTAAGAGGAAAGTCCAGCACTTAAGTGTTTCGATAATTTTGGTGTCATCCCACTTGATGAACTTTCCAAAACATGGAAAATAGTAACATCATTCATTCCTGCTACATCATTTGGTCTTTGCATTATTATCTTTTTTCTTCTAAACATTACATGAGACAGAAAATGTGAATTGACTAATCAGGCTCCAGCAGGGAAATATTTGAAAGACTGAAGACATATGAAAGAAAAATGACAAACAAAAGGAAACATTTCTATGGTATTGAACAATGCCTTTCACAGAAGTGAAGAAAACCTAAGACTAATATAATAGTGCCAAAGACCAAACATCTACAACAAATGACATACAAATTACATATAAATCACAACGTAACATACAAATAAACAGTGCCAAAGTCATGACTAGTCATTATTAACCTGTCCTTTGAACTCAAGACTCCATTTGAAGTTTTTAAAACATAAATTTTAACCTTAACATTACAACTCAACCCAAGAGACTTTCTTTAGGAGAAAAAAAAAATCTTTTAAACCTACAGAGCTCAAAATGGGAAAGAAATTGAAAATACGCAGTACACCAATTAAAGAAAACAAAATATAGCTAATTGTAATTGTTAAGCACCAGCTACAGAACCATTTGACTACAGCTAAAAAGCCAAATAATAATCAGCGCAAAACAACATAAGCCATACAATGAATAAAAAAAACCAGTTAAATGCTCAACAATTTGGAAATAGAAAAGATTCGAACCGAGAAAAGAGAGAGAAATACCTGGGTACAAATAGAGAAAGAGACGAAGCAGCAAGAACCCTAAAACTTGGATTGTGATGATTGATGGTGGTTCCTACTTTGGGAAAAAGATGAGACAAAACCAGATAAACGGTAGGCAAAAGCTTAAAGCTTTATGTGCTGTCCGTTGTGGGTTGTACTGGGTCTTTTCGGTTTTCGTTACGCTTTTTCTTTGGAGCCGACCCATCATGTTATGACAAAAATAGCAATAATAATAATATCAATCCCATGATAATTAAATGCTTGATGCATTGATTATATTTTCTCGTTTTGACAGAATGATATCTGGAATTATCGATCACATAAATGGGGCATATAATTGATAATATACCCTTTTTTTTCTCTTTGTTAACGGATTCGACATGCGTCTAAGCTTAAGCGGGCAGATCGATGTTCACAAAAAAAAAAAAATTGACAATAGAGTAAGTTGTACCTAAATTCAATGTGTGTCACATAAATACTGTTTTTAATAATGATAATTGAACTTAAAATCTCTCAAATATGTACCATATGATCTTAGAAAAATTCACTAACTAAGCTATTACATGCTTAGTTTGCTAGAGAGGTTGGCTAAGAGATTATAAGCTGGTGTATAAGCTGTTAAAATAAGCTAGTGTATAAGCTGTCAAAATAAGCTACTTTAAGCTGTATACGTGTTTGGTTGTATTAATTTGTTTATAGAGTAAAAGCTGTCAAATTACCAATAAGAGTATTTAAAGAAGTTTAATAATAATACATAACAAATAAGTTTAAAATTATAATAAAATGATATTTCTAAAATATTTAATATAAATATAATAATCCATGCATCGAATTTAAAACCACCAATTCTAACTGTAATCCAAAAAATAAAGAGAAGCATATTATTCATCTTTCCCCTCTAATTCTCCCAATATATTATATAATATTATATTAATCTGGTGGAAAAGTAAACAACATGTGGCAAATTATTACAAAAATCTTTGATTTTTATAAATTAAAAAATTAAAAGTTACTAAAACTACAGCAACATGGAATAGTCCCAACTCCTAAGGTTTGACAGATCGTCAACGATTCTCCACTCCACCACTAGAGGGGCAATTTTTGGAAAAAGAGACAGCGGTAGACAAAAAGCTCATGGAACGAGCGTGGCTAAAATCGGCGTGCAACTGCGGCGTTTAACCTCCGTTTGGTGTGACAGGCGTGGGAGAGCTTCTAACGCTAGTGTGCAACGCTGAATCCCTCTCAACCAAACGGGACCTAAGTTGTTAATCAATAACATATCATATATCATAGTACAATACCACATAATGGTCTACAGCGATCATAATTTGTGCAAGCAAATTACATATTGAGGTTCATAATCATCTTGCCTTCTATAAATTAACCACCTGAATTAACTTTGAGTATTCACCCTCAAATTTTCATTATTTGCATTGGCCTGCCTCAAATTTTCATTATTTCCAACATTGATCATCTGTATCAAAGAAGAAACTCTTCCGTGTTCTGATTAATAAAATAAAACTTAAAAATACTTGTACATCTTAGATTCAAATATTTCTAGACCATAAGATAACCCAAAAGCATAGAAGTTTAAAGTGGAGTAAAACCAGATAAATCGTCAATGTTTTATGTGGGACTAAAGACAGAACATGGCATTAACACTGCTTGATGAAAACAGTAATGAAGCCACGGACCTCTGTTTGATAAACTGTGTATATAACATATAAGCCCTAAAATTAATAAATTAGCATATAAGCTATAAACTGTCGGTGTTTGATGTAATTAAAGTTATGATAACATATAAGATATTCAATTACTACTATAGTTATTGACACGTACAAGTGTCACGTGAATATTGAAACGTAAAATTATAAAGCGAACTTAAAATGGGAGCCTATAGTCTTACGTGAACATGACTTTAAGTTAAAAACTATGGCCGTCTACAATCAATAAGGAGAGCTGACCATGATAGAAAAGGAACTTTGCATTACCAATCTAAGTTTACTGGTTTTGGGTTAGTTGTAGCCCGCAAGACCATCACAGCCCCAATCAAATGAGGGCTCTGTCAGCAGGCAGTCTTCATCGCAGGAAAAACCTCAAATTGGGCCAAGACCACTCCTTTATCCTTCCCTCTCTTAGTCGGAACCGCCTGCAGTCGCTACTTGGAGAGAAGGGTGGCTCCAGAGAGAGACATTAAACAGAGTGCTCTACCTGCTCAGATAAGATCAAGAGTTAAAACCCTAGTCAGGGCTGCAGCTTCATCTTTATAGCAAACCAGATCCCTCAGTCATTCCCTAGACGATTTTACTTGAACACCCCTACTGATTGCATATTTTAATATCAAAGGCAGTTCTTTTATGTTACATCTTAAGGGGAATTTGAGACCTTTTTATGTCAATTTGTGCGTTTGTGCTTCATTGTAACAAGTTACTGTATACTCTAGACTTCTCTAGTGGTGTAAATTGTAATGAATCAAATTCAAACTGGATAGAAGATTAAACATTTGTGCATTTGTGTTGCTGTCAATCTTGGACCAAAACATAGTCCCATGACAAAGTTGTTATAGTTGATGCATTGAAAGGTAAAAAAATTACATCTCTACAGCTCAAAAATGATTTCTTTATTGATGATTGTTGTCTTTAACACATGATTAAGGTTAAAGAGACAGAAAAAAGGGAAGAAAATTGAAAAGCTGCAAAATTTTGATCATATATCCTTAACCACGCATGTCAATTCACTGTCAAAATCTTGATTACAGCAGAACTCTCAATCCGATGCAATGCAACTACTGAGTCACCTGGCTTGCAAAGTCCTTTTGCCTTGGCATGTTCAAGGGCAGACTCAACTGCTAGTTCAGTAGACTCACTATGAGAAGCTCTTGTAGATCCTGAGCTCAATGCAGGAATCACACCCCAGTAGATTAGGCCATGCCTTGCAGGAGCTGCATCGCTACAGGACCACTCAAATGAGTCTGTAGTACTTATTTCTGGAACAACCACAGATAAAATTGGCATGCTCGGCCGATACTTTGACACAAGCTTTGCAGTTGTTCCATGTCTAGTTAGGACCAAAATGATGGCAGCTTTGACATTGTTTGCTGTTCTCACTGCTGAAGAAGACAGACTCTCTAATGTGCTCATAGGCAACGGTGAAGTCTCCATTACCCTCTTAAAAAGATCGCTATGGTCGATGAAGTTCTCGGCTTCAACGCATATTCTTGCCATGGTTGATACAGCAAGTTCAGGATAATTTCCAGCAGCAGTTTCTCCGCTAAGCATTACGCAATCAGTACCGTCAAGTACTGCATTAGCAACATCAGTAGCCTCAGCTCTAGTTGGTCTTGGACACTTGATCATAGACTCCAACATCTGAGTAGCAGTCACCACAGGTTTCCCTTCTATGTTTGCCTTGTGAATCATTACCTTTTGAGCTAAGAAAATCTTCTCAATTGGGATTTCCATTCCAAGATCACCTCTTGCCACCATAAATGCATCAGATTTTGCGAGAATTTCATCGAAATTGGCAACACCCTCTTGATTCTCAACCTGCGGAAACACGAACAGCAATTGTTTAAAAAAGTTTAAAATTTGTTTTGATCTAAGCTTTTCTCAAAAAACGGAGTTGACAAACCTTTGACATGAGAAGAATACTCTTTGCATGCTCCCCTAGCAGTTTCCGGACCTTGTCAAGGTCTAAACCTTTTCGAACAAAAGACAGCGCAATCATGTCGATTTTGTTTGGTACTCCCCATCGTAGGATATCCTCTTTGTCCTTCTCTGTCAAGGTAGGGAGATCAACAATGACACCAGGAAGGTTGACATTCTTCCTCTCACCCAAAACAGCAGTGTTTTCACAACGACAGTGAACTAGACCCGATTCTTTATCACAGGCCAAGACCATCAGAGAGATTGTTCCATCAGAACATAAAATCACACTATCTGGTTTCACATCCTCTGCCAGCTTTTTGTAGCTCATGCATATCATATTCTCATCACCCTTTAAGCTATAATCTGTAGAGATAGTAATCTCTTGACCTTGCTTGAGTTGTATTGGCTTCCCATCCTTTAAAAACCCAGTTCGAATCTCCGGTCCCTGTAGTCAACAACTCTTCATATTAATTGCTGCAATAGGGACTAGCTTACAGCACAATTTTAAAAACAAGAGCTTTACTTTCAAAACAAGCATTCTTATTTCTCTGTTTTTTTTTATTAGCCATTAAAAGAAAACACATAACAGAGTTTAGGTTACGGTGAATAGTGCACATGATATGACAGAGTTGCTTAGAGCATCTTTTGATCGAACATTAGAGGAACCCATAAAGCAGTACTTTTACCTTACTCTCTAACTAAGAACTCATTTCAACAATCAAGAAAAAATTCATTGACCTAAAACCAATATATAATTATGATGAACACATCTATTTTATAAGAAAAAACCCAGATGGGTTACCGTACCTTTGTATCCAACATCACAGCACAGAGAATGCCAGTATTGTTCATGGCGGTCCTGAGATTGTCTAGGGTTTCCTGGTGGTACGAGTGAGATCCATGAGAGAAATTAAAGCGAGCAACGTTCATCCCAGCCATCAAAAGCTTCTCTAACATCTCCACAGACCTTGAAGCCGGACCCAATGTGCACACAATCTTTGTCTTTGGCCTCCTCAAACTCTTCCCCATGAATCCTCCCAAAATCTTCTCCATTATCAATTGAACAAGAGAAGGCTATGAAACTGCTTTGTGAAAAGAAAATTAGGGTTTTGAAGGATTTGTAATTGCGACTCTGAATCCCAGTAGTGTATATATAGCAATGGTGTATTGTAATTGTATAAAGTTTCCTTACTAGGAAGTAGGAACGTTTATTAAGTTATTATTTTAGCCATTAAAAAAATTAAAATCGAATCTAAATTGGAATAGGAAATAGATTTTTTAGGGTTTATTCCTGGGAGAAACGTTTCTTGCGACCTAAGGTTAGAAAAAAAACGATTTCCTTCAATTCCGAATATCTGTTATGCAACGTTTTTCTTGCAACCAAACAAAATATTAACAAAGGAAAAACTACTTTTTTGATTACCTATGTCATGAGATGAAATTTATTCCAAAAAACTTTTTTTAAAAGAATCCCACATGAGAATTAGTGCGGTCATTTCTTAGGTGGAATTTGGGGGTGGGCGGGGGCTTTTGGTCTATAAAAAAAATTTCTTTTATTTTTTAAAAATTATAACTATGTTCTGATTGGGATTACGAGTCCAACGGTATATTATTTTTATCAAACAAAAATCAAATGGACGGTGAAAATTGAGATACAGTGTTTCGAATTTATATTTAACGGTTCAGAATTATCGTAACTTTTTTACGATCCATTTCATTTTTCGGAATTTGGTTAATAAAATGAGTCGTGTAATACTATATATCTACAACAAAATACCTTTGATTTTGCGGTCAAAACTGAAACTATTTGAACAAATAATTCGACAATAACAAATTTCTCTCTATCAGACCTTTGTCATGAAAATCGTTTCATTGTGAAGTTCCCCTCTATGGCGACGAAGACGACAAAGAAAACATTCACTTTCTTTTGAGCGTCGCTGCTGCATGCTCTGAGATCTACGCATTGTTTCCTAGTGAGTTGCATGGCCTTGGTCATTGAACTCGGTCACGAAATGATCTTTCGAGTCGAACTCAAGTGGATAAAATAGTTGCTAATTCTTCTTAAACGGTTCCATCTTCTTTCGCTCCGAAAGAAAGAGACGAAGCAAACATCATTTTCTTTTCAACGGTCGTCGTCGAGGACATTGTTTCTTTTCTAGATTTGTTTTGACGAACGCGGAAAAGGATTCATCGTTTTTGCTTCTGCGTCGATGTCGTGCAAGATACGGTACGACCAATATCAGTCACACCGCACATTTAACGGCTAATACAAAAGTCTGGCAATTATATTGGCCACTAGAAATTCAATTCCTATAATTTTCAATAATAATTAAAAACGCTGCTGAATAACCCAATTTTCCTATAATTTTCAGTAAATCTCTGAATTATAAGTAATACAACTCCGAAATTTAGTGGCAATAATAATGGCTGGCAAATGGTGGGCGTCTATTCCGGTGTTTATTAAGGTATTTACCATGAATCGTTTTATTCGCCGGTATAGGCTTTACCAACGAAGCCTTCAACGGCGAAAGTCAATTCATCGATAAAACATGTTACGACTAATATAATTTCCATAAAAAGTAAAAAAAAACAGTAAAAATATTTCTTGTTGTTGTATTGAGAAATAGACTACGCCACATGAGGGTTGGTAACATTTAGTGGATGCAAATTTCTTAGAAGAGATAAATAAGTTCGAGAAAATATTATTAAAACGTTTTAAAGTACAGTGAGTGCATGTAACGCCAATCCATAATTTTTAGTCAAAATAAAATAAAAGGTTTTTTTTAGAATAAAGATTCATCCTCTGTTTATTTTAGGCTTATACTCTGTCACTCATACTCTCGGACACTCTCAGTTTTTACGCTTTACGAAAACTTATACTCTATGAGACATACTCTGATCCAAACGGAGGGTCAACTGTTTTTGTAACCCCAATGGGGGCTTGTGCTTAACTTTGTTCACGTAAGCCAAGCAACTTTGTTCTTTGAAGCTTCTTCATCACTATCTCCTATTATTCTCTGTGTAATAGGATGATAATATGAGCATCTTGTCTTCCTCAATAGAGCATTTTGGACCCGTCGTTTGTTAAAGAGGAAAGACATGTGCTTTCCTTGCAAGGTCAATTGTTTAGAACAAAATGTTTCTTTTATCATCGTTCAATGTTTGGATGGTCATTCTTAAGGAACAATTTTAAAAAACACTGGAACAATTCTTATAAAGACATGTGCACCAAATTTCTTTTAAAAAGTTTAATTTTTATATAAATGTGTCATATTTTAACGTGACGAATCTATTGATTTTTTTGTTTAAAAGAAAAATCAAATTCATTGTTATCTAAAATTGAATGTTTTGACTCTATATTCCACGGTCTAGAATTGTCATCCATTTTTCACGTTGAGTTTGATTTTTTTTTCTGACAAATATATCGTTAAATACGTTATGTTAAATAAATTTTTTTATTTTTATTTAAATTATGTACACCAGTTAGGTTCAATGATTTGTCGTCACTGGACGTAAGGGTAACAAAACTATGTCCGGTCTGAATGATCAAATTTGTCCGAATTAAACTAAGTTTAAATGTAAATTATATGTCCAAAATCCGAGTCTAAATACAAAAAATTTGTCCCATTTAAAATCAAATTCGAGTATGAACAAACCAAAATTTTTTGGGAAGCAACTTTTTTGCACCCTAAAGACCTACCGTAATTCCATTCATAAACGGCACATCCAACAAAATTTCCTGCAGAATGTGCCTTTTTTTTCACTTTCAAGGGTGTTTTGAGTTTTGACATCCAAATCCCATGACGAGTCACCAACCAAATTCCGAAGTAGCTAAAATGTTTTGAGAAAGTAAAATAATACCAACCCTTGAGTCAATTTGAAATAAACATTATAAGATTAAAAAAAATTGCGGTTCGTTGAAATACAATAGTATTTTCAAAATCATCAAGCCATAAAATGAAAAATCTGTCTACATTTGGCCTGAAACAAGTTTAATTTTTGAAAAGAGTTATGTGGTATAAGGTTTACATACATTTTGTCCGTCTCGATCTCGTCCACTAGAGCCCTATGCACGAGAATTGTTTCATGGGTGGAGGCATGTAAAGGCTAAGGTGGGCTGTAGTCCGGATGATTTTTTTTTAGTACTTATACATCTGCATGATAAATCTATTGATGTATATAATCCAACCCACTCACAACTAACTTAGCCTAGCCCACTAGCCCAGCTATGCTCTTTATTAAAATCACAATTCCAGAATCTCATGGATAAGTATAAAGCAAAAAATTTCAAGATCTCCTCCTTCTTTTCGCTTGTGGCGCACTGGCATGCTCTTTGCTTCTTTTTTTGCTTGATTGATTCAATTCCCTTCATCTTCATATAGTGTTTGATGAGATGAATCCAAATGGGGTAAATTTTCAATCATGTAAAGTCAGCTTAGAGTAATAAAGATGTAATATTTTATTGGTTGAAATAATTATTAGTCATTGTTTATGTTATATGTAAACAAAATCAAAAAAAAAAAAAAAAAAAAAACCGAGGGCACTGCCCTTGAATTGTTTACCAATTTTTATTACGACAGAAAATGTAATTAAAAAAAAAAGAAGTGGTTAGAATGAAAACAATGTATGAATTGGCACCCAAAGAATGCCAAATAAAGTTTAGAAGACTTCATGAAGTGCGTATTTTGAGTAGGGTATCTATGCAAATGCAGGGCGACTATGAACACAGAGAAATGCATGGCGAACAAGACTGCACAAGTGCAACTGAATCATAAAGTAGATGAAGTTCTTGACTCCTGCATTTTATCATCTTGCGTGGACGGAGGCAATGAGTGAGATGAAACTGCAGCATGGTAAGACGAAGAAGCTAGTTGAGCAAGTGCTGGAACTGCACCACCTGTAGATTTTCAAGCATTTAAGTTTCAAAATACAAAGCACGATCAAATAGGATCAAAAACAAGAAACTATATTTCCAACTAACAATATCCTACCATCAAAGAAATTTTCTTAAAAGCAACAGCGGGGTATTCCCCCTAAAGGTATTTACTATCCCCAGCTGCATACCAAAGCACACAATCATGTTCAACAAAACCTAGGTTCTTGTTATCGCATTACTAACATTACGTTGGCAAGTACCCAAGCCAATCCGAGGATGGTTCAGGAAAAGGTTAAAGTTGAATAATACTAAATGAGATTCCACAATCCCAGATGGCATAACCTTTGGCTTTCACTTGACAAGATAACATGATACTAATATAGAAAGCAGGTTAGCTACAAAATGACAAGGAAGCCACTCTAACAATTAAAGATGCTATTCACTACAGTCCTTTTCATAGCATTGCATAGATATCTGAAAATCAAGTCTCAAATAACTTTGATATGATTAAACTCTAGTACGATTTAAACCATATACTAAAAATATCAGTTGCCACAAATGTAAGCAAATAGGAGGTAGAGTAACGACCTGCCAAACCTGCACAAGCTGTCGAGAAAACTATCACAGGTGGTGCCTGCACGGCACAAATCAGGTAAAATTAAAAACATTTCAATGAGAATATACATATTTGGAAGGGGAGAAAGAGAGAGATCAGTTTACTAAAAACTTAGGCCCACATTTTGGTGAACCAAAGCAACCTATAGAGTCCTTCATGCCCCAAAAGACAGGGAAAACGAAATTATGTCATAAGCTAGCATCAAAATGATGACAACCTAAGAAAAAAACCATCTCAACTAGGGGATACTTTAAGGTGTCCCGAATGGTATCTGCGCTTATATCAATTATGGTTGCTCCATTTGCCTCCTGTTATTACGTAAACATATAGGATTACATAAAACCAAAGGTTAAAATTATTATTCATATTAGACTTAAAAGAGTTTTTGCCTCCTCTCAACCTCTCAAGGTAGTTTCCATTTTCATTTCTGTGATCAAAAACCCAGAAACTCACAAATTCCACTTCAGTTATATTTTTCTGTATGATATTTTCTGTTTTCTTGTTCAAGTTATCTATTGGCATGCTACTAGAAGATATGAGAATATGTTTCTAAAGCACAGAAGATACAAGAAGGGGTAGGAGGCTTGAATGTATATGATAGATGCACAAAGAGACTTACCCCAATGAGAAAATGCAACCACATAGGTCCTTTTACCCACTTCCGAACAATTGGCATCACTGCATCAAGAAACAAATGCATCAGCGGGGGAAGGGTGGGGGAGGAAAAAAAGGGAAACATTTTTAATTTTTACAAACATAAATTTTTGCAAACAGGAATTTCTTCCTTTTGAATGGAAGACAATGGAAACGTATAAATATGAGAAAAATGATAAATAGAATAACCAATCAGTATGAGGGAAATTAATATTGAGTTGAACTCCACCAAACCCTTATCCCTAAGATTTGGAGTCACATGCAGCCGTTCATTATTGCAGAATTTATACTAATCGACGTGTTTCAACATACATGAAGGTGAAAAAGAAGCAAGGAAGGAATGGAATCCAGCTCAAAGGGTATGCAAGGATGCAATAACCCTCTAGGAGTAGGTTAAGGAATCAACCCAAAAGCTCCTCTTGGTAGATGATCCATAGAACCAGTTGAAAACTTATCAATCTAAATGGCAGCAATTGCAGCCTTAATGACTCCACGTCCTAAACGTGTTGGCTTCAGTTAAAAACCAGCGTGATTCCATATTTCCATTTAGGTATAGTTCGGTAAGTTCGGACTAGATTCATGAAGTTATCAAGTCTCTTCGTTTGACGCTGCTTATGTTAAGGAATGTGTATGGCTTTCTAGCAAGCAAATTATGTGTTCTTGATTAATCCTATTGAAGCAACAATAAAATCACGAGAAAAGATGGACTAGTGAGTTGGAAATTCAAAGCCTCTTTCATTAATCTTGTCAGAACATCAAGGTTAATGGCTTGGACATCCAACCTAGCCTACCCAACAAAAAAAAAAAGTATGCCAGGAATAAGTTAGAAACTGATGATATCATTGAATTAACCAAAGACAAAAAGTTATAGATTAGATGTAACAAAACATTAACATATTGAACTTGTATTGACATGAACGAAACTAATAAGTAGGTCTCGATCAATCATGCTAGTAATTCAGTAAACTGATGACAAAAATCTATAAAAGGATTAACCACAGAATTCATTAGAAGCTGAACTAGATAAATTTGGCAACCACCTAATCAAGTATCAAACCATGATAACAATAATGACTTGGCATGAAAAAAAGAAGCAAAAGGGAAACATTTTTAAGTAATTTGAAGAGACGCGAACAAGATGTTGCATGTAAGGCAGAAACAAAATGAGGAAATATAATAGCAGTCCTGAATGCAGAAAAACAACAAAATTGGAAATATAGAGTGAACAAAAGAGAAAGTACAATACCATGGTTGAACCCATAGAATGCACTTGTTGTACCACCAACAGCAGAGCCAATCTAAAAACCACACAGGAACACAAGCCATAAACCCTAAGATCAAAACTTTAAAACAAATATGAGCGGCAAGGGAAAAAGGTGGTATGGCACGGCAGACCCTCTGCCACTAGCCAGATACCATGAGCAAGCTGAACTAAGTAAGGGTTGTCTGGCAATCGTTGCTTTTATGCAATTACTGCCAGAAAGACACAAGAAAAAGTTTAAAAATTTAGTCAGCGGATCACAACAATCATCCAGAATACACACGACCCAATATAAGTCTTTATAGCCCATGTAAGAACTCTAAATACACAACCATCCCAAATACCTAAATATAAGTTTCACAAAAAATATGCAAGGAATCTAAAATCTAAATACCATAACACCCAAAACTACATAATAACAGGTTGCCTGTGGCATGTGTTAGTGTAACAACTAACAAGCACCTGTATGTAGAAAGAACCCAACTTCAGTCACCCTACTTGTTATCTAATTCAAAGATAAATCAAATTCTAAATAAATCAAATAAAAAACATAGATAATTATTGCAAAGCCATCCAATCAAATCTAATGGAGATGATCGAGATAGAATGGAGCGGATTTACTAGTATAGACAAATTCGATCGCAGCAGCTCTCAGATTCCCAAATTCACCAAATCCAAACATAAAACACCAACAATTTATATATTATCATCATCACCACCGCCACAGACTTAGTTTTAAGCAAAGATTTTAAAATTTTGAACCAATTATACTAACAATACCATAGAAAAGCTATCTCTGACTAGAGGTGGCACCGTCCATTCACTAGTTTCCTGCAGCCAATCCAAACAAAAAACAAATGGGTCAAGACAGAAAAGATTCATGCGACAAGAAAAAAGTTTTAATTTTGAATCAGTAACCAATAAAGCTAAGGAAACAGAAACATATGCATGTATATAATTTGTAGATGGGTACCTCATCATTGGAAAGAGGTCCAGCACAGTGATAGCATCGAATTTTGCTACGAGAATTTGAATCCGCCATTGCTTCACAACGTCTTTGCAGAGCCAAACCCTCTGTAAACTTCTGACAGTGTTGTCTTTCAAGAGAGATTGGAAAGCTGCGAATTTCGAGTGTTCGGGTAATCGGGTGCCCGATCCACGTATGAAACTCCTCTAGCTATACAATGGGCCTTGATCGTGAGCCTAATAATGGGTCTAGACTACTATTAATTAGGATGAACACTATTTTCACTTTCCTATTTTACAAGTTCACCATATTCCAAAAAAAACTCAACAAAAAAAAGTCCTAGGGCAGGTTTAGCACTGCCGACTACACAGAAAGAATCTCTAGGGTTAGGGTTTTTCTGAACTTTGAAGAAGCAGCTTGGAGGAGTTCGAGCGGGTTTCAGTGAGAGAAAAAATAATCAAAATGGCGTTCTCAATGCAGCCGTATGGAATACAGTCCATGCTTAAAGAGGGTCACAAGCACCTGTCGGGTCTTGACGAAGCCGTTCTGAAGAACATGGATGCCTGCAAACAGCTCTCACAAATCACTCGTACCTCTCTTGGACCTAACGGTACGGTCTCCATCTCTCTTAATTTAGTATCCGTTTTTTCCTTTAGTGTGGTTTAGCTAATTAAGCCTTCACTTGCTCAGTTCAAAATCTGGATCAGGAATCCTCTCCTTGGCTTTTCTTTCTTTTGATCTGTGTATCCAGGAAGGTCGGGATGCTAAGAAATGTCAGTTTCAGTTGCTAGAATTGTATGCACTATGTTTCTGCTTTCTGGACGACAAAATCAGGGTCTCGCATTTTTTTCTTCTTTTCATATTGCTTCAATTACACATGGTAGTTCGCTGTCTATTTATCCTGATTGATAAATTCGTAGTTTGAATTGGCTTGATAAATTTTGGCATCCCAGTGAAGTCGGCTGAATTCTTTTGACTAATATGGGTAGATGTTCTGGTAGAATCGTGGAATATGTGCGCGCCTTTTTACTGAAAATTAGATATTGTAAATGCACTGAACCGTGCCACAAAGATTTTGTTCTGAAATGTCAGAGGAAATCTCTGTTGCCAGTGAAGTTGGCTGATTAGCTGATCTTATTTTTTTTATTTTTAGGTATGAATAAGATGGTTATAAACCACTTGGACAAACTCTTTATCACAAATGATGCTGCCACCATAGTTAATGAACTCGAGGTCCAGCATCCAGCAGCCAAACTTTTGGTTTTAGCTGCGAAGGCTCAACAAGAGGAAATCGGAGATGGTGCTAATTTGACAATTTCCTTTGCGGGGGAGATCCTTCAAATGGCAGAGGAGCTTATAAGGATGGGCCTTCACCCAAGTGAGATTATCATTGGATACAATAAAGCAATTAACAAGGTTTGTCTATACCTTGCTAAGCAATTTTCATGACTGGTGTTGTTAAATTGATTGTGCATTTTATGATTAATACCTCTAATTTGTGTTCTGAAACAATTACAGACAGTTGAAATTTTAGATGAATTGGTCGAGAAAGATTCTGAAACGATGGATGTCAGGAATAAAGAGCAAGTGATTTCCCGAATGAGAGCTGCTGTTGCTAGCAAACAATTTGGGCAAGAAGGCATTTTGTGTTCGCTAATTGCAGATGTACTATGATTTGTATACTCGTGTAATTGAAAAATTATACATTCTTGCTGTGATGTTTATTTACAATGTGTAGCTTCACCTTACTTTTGTTTTGTAGGCATGCATCCAAGTATGCCCTAAGAACCCAGCAAATATCAATGTGGACAACGTACGGGTTGCAAAGCTACTGGGTGGCGGTTTGCATAACTCTACAGTAGTTCAGGGTATGGTTTTGAAAAATGATGCTGTTGGCACTATAAAGCAAGTGGAGAAGGCCAAGGTTAGCACCCTTTTTTCGAAATTTGAATGGTAGATGACTGCATAATAGTGTGGAAATTACTGTTTTGAAGATGCAACTTTTCTTCAAAGGGCTATTTTGAGATGGCCGTCATTGTCATAGTTGATGTAACTTCTATTTTTATTTCCATATGAAAGAGACAGACTAAATTTCTGAAAGACACTGGGATTTCTGTTATTAGCTTCTTGTGCCTTAGGTCGGGAAACATTACATGCCAGCACACTCATATCTAGTCGATGACTTGATCCAATGCGCAAGTGTGGCAACACTGGGGTCATTGTGGATTGCTACTATCAATTATTTTGCCCTTTTTCTCTAAGCATTAATACATGAGTTATATCTTGGTTCATTTATTGACATTGTATCTGCTGGAAGAGTGGAATTCTGGAACCTATTGAAAATAAATGTACTAGGAACACAAAAGCAATCTGAAATGGTGGCACTCCTGATCTCTAATATGTAGCGTCATTGTTATGAGGGCACGTGGTCACTTTTTTGGCCATTTGAGATATTATACACATTTCATAACTTTGATGGAGCAGTTTTTAATATTTTGAATTCAAGAATATAACTGCTTGCTCTCAAAGATAAATTCGGATGTAATTTATTCTGGTGTATTGAGGTAGCTGGAATGGCTGCAAAATTAAAAGAAATTGATTTTGCTCCTCTTTTAATATGGGGTGGTAAAATAGTAGGCTTCTTAGAATGGTAAATGGGGAGGCAGAAATAAGTATGTGATACTATTGGGAAATTCTGGGTGATGTCACTATTTATGAATGCATATCATTATCATCAAATCCTTGATATTGACAACAGTTTCGGGGTTCGCTACGTGACATGTGATTTACGAAATAAAAAATGAGATTACTTGCATTTTAGCACAATAGGAAGGGATGGGATTTACTTGATAGAAACAATGCCAATTTTCTTTTGGTGGAATTACATGTGGCTGCGATATGGAGATAATTTTTAAATCACGATAAATATTCTTATGTGATGGTTTCATCTTTATTTTTTTGGTGTGGCTTTTAATAGTAATAAAAGGTCAACCAACCCTTGATAAATTTTATAACTAAAAGGAACAGTTAGGTTACCCAGTGTTTGAGAGTCCCACCACTGAGAGGTCTTGTATGGAGTCTTCTGCATTGTGGGGGAGGATGTAGCTGTTGTTTTGTGAAGCCTTGTCTGCAATGGGGCAATCTTTCGTAAACTAAGGCTTGCAGGTCAACAATGCTACTCTTTTTTCTTTCTTGTTTCCATCGAGGGTCAACATTTTGAAATGCTATTACACCAGGTAACTCCTAATGAAGCTAATTATTGTTTTGGAATATACAAATTAATAATGCGTAGCTGGGCCATCAGTCTTGCAGCCTATTTTAATTTTGAACTGTATTGTTGTAGTTCTTCTATATTTTGATAGAGGCCCTGAGTCTCTATCATATTTCATTGAGAAATTTTTTAGGAATTGTTTTTACTGTCATTGTTACTTTTGTTCGTATGCTTGATTGCTATGATACTGTTAATATTTTTTGCTGTTTTAAATGTGTCCAGTATTAACTTTATTTTTTGAAGTCTCTTAAAATTTATCCTTGTTTCTGCACATTGGCAGGTTGCTGTGTTTGTTGGTGTTGATACATCTGCAACCGAAACAAAAGGAACTGTTCTAATACAAAATGCGGATCAGGTATAAGTGTATAACTTGTTAAGTATATTATATTCATTTCTGTCCTTTCCTGTACTGTTTTGACAGTATAAGATGCAATTAAATTACTAGCTTGCTGATACTGATAAACATTCTTTGTTTTTTTTTACCAATGATAATAGTCTTTTATTGTCCTATCTTGCCATCTTGTAGCTAGAAAATTATTCAAAAACTGAAGAAGCTAAGGTTGAGGAGCTCATTAAAGCAGTAGCAGACTCGGGCGCAAAGGTTATTGTTAGTGGAGGTTCTGTTGGAGAAATGGCATTACATTTCTGTGAGCGTTACAAGTATGTTATTTCATTATTCTCTATTTTAGTTCACTGTTTTTTACTGTCTTTGCTTGAGTATGCAAACAAGAAAATCTCAAATATTTTGACAGAATTCAGATCGCCATTGCTGTTTATAATTTTTTATTACCTCTCTTTATCTGTTACCATGGCTAAATTCAACGTTCTTGCTTGCAGACTTATGGTATTGAAAATTAGCTCGAAGTTTGAATTGAGACGATTTTGTCGGACCACGGGTGCTGTTGCGATTGTAAGCATCCTTTTATTTGACAATATATGCACTGTCTTTTGCTTGCATTGTAACACACTTTCTTTTCCGTGTCACAGTTGAAGCTCAGCCCTCCAAATCCAGATGACCTTGGATATGTTGATTCTGTTTCAGTGGAGGAAATTGGTGGTGCCAGGGTGAGCGCAAATAAATTGAATGATTCAAGAATTTTGTTCCCCCTGCCCTACCCACTAATTCTTACGTTCTCTCTTCCCCTTTTTTTTTCTGAAAATTTCTCACGCCTAATGTTATATAGGTCACTGTTGTAAGAAACGAAAGTGGCGGAAACTCTGTATCCACTGTGGTTTTACGAGGAAGTACTGATAGTATATTGGATGACCTTGAAAGAGTTGTTGATGATGGAGTTAATACATATAAGGTAGGTTCTGTACAAGTTTTATTTCACCTTTTTGTCACGTGGGTGATTTCTCTTAAATATGGTTGGAGTGTAGTTTCCAGGCATGTTGAAGTGAGTGCCTATTTTCTGCATCAAATTCATAGGCACACTCAAATTACGTCTTTTCATCAGGCAATGTGTAGGGACAGTCGTGTTGTAGCAGGAGCTGCGGCTACTGAAATAGAGTTGGCAAGAAGACTGAAGGAATTCTCTTTCAAGGAGATAGGGTAATCCCTTTCTATTGGTTTTCATTTTTTGTCTCATCTTGGTCTTTTTTTATTATGCTTCATAATTCATAAAATATACGGATGAGTAATTTTTGGAGTCATAAAATTGCTTGACAAGTTCTGAGGCCTAGTTTTCTTCGCTGTTTTCATTCTTAATAATAATTGTGAATCTCTGAGGTGGATAACATGATTAGATTCAAGTGTCTGACATGGACACTGGTACCCGCTTAATTCAAAGTTACAGTTGTTGATGTAGTTTAGAAAAGCTTCTGTTATTGTTTTTGTTTTGGGTGTATACTTGACTATGTTGTCCAAGACTCCAAGGTTTGCAATTTATATTTTGCCTATGATCTGGTGGTTGTCTGCATCTTGTCTAGGGACAACTGTCTCGTTTTCAAGTGAGTTTACTGTAACCACTTAGATTGTGACACCCGTTGTGGATAAATAGGATTAGATCTCTCCCCACATATAAAAGCAGTTGCAGAGCACTATTTTGGGGGTTAGAAAATTGCTGAGTTTTTCCAGAAACCTTCTCCTGCTTGCTGCCTTCTCTGCTGCAGCCTTCCTCACCTTTCTTTCTCCCTCTTTTCTTGTTCTCTTTACTGTTTCTTCTCTTCTTCTCTCTTATTCCTTATCTTTTTGCTGCCTTTTACTGTGTTGCTGTATTTCTTGGTCATCACCTTCCCACTTCACCACCTTAAACTAACCAGAAAGTTGTTCTGTTTGGAATATGTCGCTGTATATTATGAAGTTGTATAATTCTGTTGAGTTCTTCACTTTTTTTCATTGATCTCAGTTTCTACGTCTAGGATTGCATCAGTTTTCATTGCAATCACAGACCTTTGATGCCTACTGGGACCATGTTTCCATTTGCATGTTTTTCTGAAGTTCATATCTTGAATTTTTTTACTTGACTTTTTAGAAATACCTGCTTAAATGATTTACTCCTAATGACCAATAAATGAAAAAAAAAAGTGTTGTAATGATTTAAACATTTCTATCTGATCCAGTACCTTTGTTTGATCCTGCAATGTTGGTTTGAAATTTGGGCTGACACAATTATTAATACACAGTATCAAATAATTTCTCCGGACCCTTAAATGAAGGACATTTATTGTATCATTTTCTTTCCTTGGTAGTCCAAAGTCCAAACATATTTGTTTGGCTAGACTGGGAGGATCCGCTGATATGAATTCTGCCATGGTCTTGCAGATTGGATCAGTATGCAATTGCAAAATTTGCTGAAGCTTTTGAGATAGTACCCAGAACCTTGGCTGAGAATGCTGGGCTCAATGCGATGGAGATCATATCTTCACTTTATGCGGAACATGCATCTGGAAACACCAAAGTCGGGATCGGCTTGGAGGAGGGTGTTTGTAAGGATGTCTCTTCTATAAATGTGTGGGACCTCTATGTCACCAAGTAAGCTGCTTCTTTCACTTTTAATTTTTTCTTCTTTCCATTTCTCTGCCTGTCTGTTTTGGATAGGCTTCTACGACTTTGCTTTATTTGAATTGTAATGTATTGTTGACAACTAATTTTCCATTGCTATTAAATGCCCTAGTAGCAAGATGTTTGAACGGTTTTAACGATAGAATACTGTAGACCCGTTGTTGGTTTTGTTTAAAGTGTGTTCGTATTTTCACTTGCTGTTTTTGTCTTATATTATGAGACATGCAGGTTTTTTGGTTGTCAGTGATAAAAACTATTTAGCAGGAAATGATAATTTGTCTACTGTTGATTCCAGATAAACTATAGTTGGTATTATTTAGCTGTTACCTTAATCTTGCGTACAAATTATTTTAATTTGGTTTTATTTTGTAGGTACTTTGCTCTCAAATATGCTGCTGATGCAGCTTGCACTGTTCTACGAGTAGATCAGGTAACCTAGAGAAATACTTGCTACTAACTTTATTTGTTTCCTTGCAAATTGTTGTGCGATCATTAATTTCTAAGATACGAGTAATATCTAACTTTTTAGCAATCATTTGTTTCCATATGTTTGCGACATGCTAAATCGTGAAGTGTAGTGAAAAGTGAGAACTTTTCATCGATTTAAATTGAAATGCTTGTCAGTGCCAAAATCGTTGAAGTTGCAACCTTTTGTTTTACTTGCATAAGCTTTTTTGTTGACTATGCTGGGACATTCTACTTGTGTGCAGATTATAATGGCAAAACCGGCTGGTGGCCCTAGGCCCAATGCCGCACCTGGAGGCATGGATGAAGACTAGTTTTGTGTGTGTGCTTGTCACTTAATCAGCTTCGTTTTGCTTGTAATCATTTTCTGGTTGGTTGGCATCTTCTGTTTCTTCTCCGATGCCAAAAACATGTTTTAAAACAATTTTGTTCACAATCAAGAGAGGAAACAGTTCACGTTTGTATGCGATACTTCTATAATTATCTTGAAAATTCGTGTTTAGGTTGGTCTCCCATCATTTTTGTATGCTTGGATGAAAGTCTGATAACTTGGCTACTTTGCTTTGAGCCTTTACTACATGTGAATGTGTTAACATATTTTTCTAGCGGGTCATATAGCATGTGGCAGAGGTTTATGATGCCAATTTGTATGAGGAAAATGTTCGAGACCCGTACGAGTTATGACCCCATTCTGCCTCAAATTAATGTGAATTGTTGATGGTTTATAGATTTTACTTGTGTGTTTATAATCAATAGTTATTACATGCTAGATGGATTAACGGTAAATTGAGGAACTAGAACCGGGTGAGGCTTGGTGAGCGGCACAGGTCGGTGAGCGTGATAATTTGTAACTACATTCGAACTTTATGGAACCCTAAATTCCAAACTGACCCTAGCTGAATCATCGAAATAGTAATCAAATTAGTGGACCCTTCATCTTATTCATCCCTAATGTGCAAAGAAATCAACTAATATTTGCCTTAGCATCCACATCTCTAGTCTTCTAAACTCATCATTTATTATATTTTAGTGGATAATATATGACAAGAATAAAAAGTATCCATTTATTTTCATTTTCTAACTATCTAAGCTCCTATAATTTTTTGGGTCAAAGAAAGTCACTTTATAGGATGAGTCACATTAGTGTTTATGATCATTTTCCATTAAAAAATATTGACATGACCGTTAAATAATGATGCGTGATTTTCCTAGCTTTGATCCCGAAGGTTCAAAATCTTGAGTATGTCAGTCAATTTCGGCCTATTAGCTTATGTAATGTGGGGTATAAGATAATTACCAAGGCCATGACGAACAAGCTTAAGAAAATTTTGCCTAGTATTATTGCTCCTACTCAAAGTAGTTTTGTTCCAGGCCGTCAAATTACTGATAATATTATCGTTTATCAAGAAGTTCTTCATTCAATGGGGAAGAAAAGTAGTGGGGCTGGTCATATGGTTGTCAAGATAGATTTGGAGAAGGCTTATGATCGTCTATTGTGGGCTTTCATTGAAGATACGTTATATGAAGCTGGTCTTCCAAATTCGTGGGTCCGTAACATTATGCAATGTGTTCGTACCTCAAGGATGTCTATTGGTTGGGACGGCACTCAATTAAATTGGTTTCATTCGGAGCGTGGTGTTCGGCAAGGTGATGCTATTTCACCTTATATTTTTGTGTTATGTATTGAAAGATTGAGCCATATCATGTTCACACTACAACTCACGTTCACATTTAATATTATTATTTTTATTAAAAATGATGTTATAAAATATATTTGCTTGGCAATAATATAATCCAAAAAAATAATTGACAAATGAATATTTTAAATTATAGAAGTAGCTTAGAGCCTCCAAAACCGATCCGTGCACTATCTGCTTTGAAAATTGATCCGTGTTTGAAAAGATTTTGGATTTTTTTTTTCAAAATTATCACGGTTTCAAGTCGGTTTTGATTTTTTATGTCAGGTTTAGTGTACCCGAACCAGAACGAATTAATAAATTGTTAGGGTATCTTAATCGAGACCGTCACAAACTCGACCTTATACTTAATTATAAGTAAGTTTTTAAAATATTAGTGAATATGTTGGTAAAACAATTTGAATCCTTAACTTGTATAAAAGAACTTCATCGTTTAACTACTATTTTAAATTTTTTTATTATTATAGATGTTTCTTAACAAAAATGTACATGTGAAAGAATTTTTTTTTAAAAAAAATCGATATCCGATAGTAAACGGTTCTGATTTTAAAAAATTAAATTATTTTTTAAACGATTTTTGATAGGTAATTGCTAAATACACAATTTTTTTTACTAAATGTACATGATTGATGTGACTTCTCTGACACAAGTGTTACCTTAATTTTTTGTACAGCATAGAGAGCCCGACATGCATGCGTTTGAATGTTTGAATGCACATGACACAAAGCCCTAAAAAGTCATGTCAGGTAAAGAACTATGTATAGACCGACTAGGGGCATTATTCAAATGTCAGATACGCATGCTAATTTTTATTTACCGTTAGCTATGTTGAACGTTAGCTAGAAATTTGAACGTTAGCTAGAAATTTGATTATAAATATAATACAATGTCACAATATTAATTCACATTTCTCAAGTCAGACATTGTCACACAACTTCTCTCTAACTTCCTACCTCTGTCTTAACCTCTTACTCAATTTTTATCATTGCGGATATGGATCATTTGGAAGAAATGAGAGCTTGGGCCCGAGATCTACGACTGTCAAGTAGTAGTTCTAGTGATCAGGTAAATATAAATTCTGAATATTTTAAATATTTTGATTAATTACATATAGTAAAGTGAATTTTTTTTTGACAGGATTGTACTATCAGAAATGAAATGATAAAAGAAGAAGAACTTTCGGGCGATTATGAAGAGAAAATAGAAGTTGATATTACAAAACAATTTTTAATTGAGACGGTATAACAATTAGGAAAATAATGTCTTATTATTTGAACATGTTTAGCAAACTTATTTCACTTTATAACATTTATAAATTATTTTCAGGTGTTCGATTCACGTCAATCGTTGACTGATTGGGTTCAAGCAATAGGGCGAAATTTGGGATTCATCATTGTTACAAGAAGCTCATCGAGCTCATCATTGTTGTTGCAATGCGATCGTAGTGGCATGTATAGAGGGAAGAAATCATCCACGAAGCAAACAGGCACAAAAAAGCTTGATTGTCCTTTCAGACTTAAATGGTTGAAATTACATGGGGCTGATGAGTGGATGGTAAGAGTGATATGTGGAATGCACAATCATGCCCCTGCATCATATATGGAGGGGCATCCATATGTCGGTCGCCTTTCTGAGTCTGAATTTGAGATGATGGTAGATATGTCTAGCAATCGTGTCAAGCCACGAGACATTTTGTCATCTTTGAAGAAACGAGATCCGGCCAATGCGTCCACTATTAAAACAATATACAATGCACGACAGAAGTTCCGAACTTCAGAGAAAGCCGGTAAATCACACATTCAGTCTTTAATGTCATTCCTACACGAGCACATGTACATCTTCTATTATCGAACTGACGATATAACCAACGAGCTCCAAGATTTATTCTTTTCTCATCCAGACTCATTAGCACTACTACGTGCATTCCCACATGTTTTACTGATGGACGCAACATACAAGACGAACAGGTTCAAAATGCCTCTTCTTGAGATTGTCGGGGTGACTTCAACAAATATGACATATTGCATAGCATTTGTGCTATTAAATTCCGAGAAGGAGGACAATTATGCATGGGCTTTAACATGTTTGCGATCAACAATTGAGGAATCAGTTGCCCCAAGAGTTATTGTCACCGATAGAGAGTTGGCGCTGATGAAATCATGTGCAATGGTTTTTCCTGCTGCAAATAATCTGCTCTGTAGATGGCACATAAATAGGGCAATTTTAGCAAACTGCAAAAGATTTTTCCAAGACAAGGAATCATGGAATGCATTCTACTCCTCCTGGAATACGTTGGTGGAATCCGAAAATGAGACGGCGTACGTGTATAATTTATCGCATCTAGAGGTAATCCTACAAAACTTTGCAGTTGTGGTTAATTACATTAAAGATGTATGGTTGACACCATACAAAGAGATGTTTGTCTCTGCTTGGACGAATACCTATTTGCATTTCGGAAACTTGACCACTAATAGGGTCGAGAGTCAACATGCAAAGTTAAAGAAATATCTGGGATCGTCACAGTCAGACATTGAGTCAATAATATCTTTAATTCATCAACTCGTTCAAGCTCAGGCCACATCAATCAAGGCTAGTATGGAGAAGAGTAGACATATCATTCAACATCGATTCAACATAGATCGATTCAAGGAATTACGTGGTTTTGTTTCTATTGCTGCGTTGAATTTGATTTTCAATGAATCTGAGAAATGTGAAGTTGTCAGATATGATTCGTACGCCTGCGGTTGTAAACTTCGTACGAGCTATGGACTCCCGTGTGCACACGAGATTTCAATATACATACACGATAGTCAGCCTATACCGCTTTCTTCCATTGATGTGTTCTGGAAGAAACTTGACCTATCTCCTTGTGTTTCTCTTAGAGATGATGACATTGATTGTACTGTTGAGCTACAAATGTTTGCAGAAAAATTTAAGCGCCACTCACGTTCAGGAAAATTCAGTCTACTGAGAAAGATCAGAGAGATAATTAAACCCTCAACTACAGTAGTACAGGATCCAGTTGTGAAGAAAAGTACACGTGGACGCCCCTCATCGAAGAAAAAGGCAAACATGCATACTCAGTGTAATCCTATCGCACCTGACTACGTAGAACAAAGTAGACATAGTATTTCAGTGGGACGCCTATCATCGATGAAAAAGGCAGATGGAGTAACTCATACAAATTCAAGTCATCATTCCCAGCAACCAGGGAGACACAGTTGTTCATCTCTCTACAGTTCTCGATCTAGTAATGTTACGTATGAACATATTTATATCCGTCAGTTCCCACCAATATTACATCCTTACATTGTGGCTGTGCAAGATGTAATACCTGATGGAAATTGCGGCTTTCGGGCGATAGCTGTTGGTCTTGGTTTTGGTGAACATGCATGGGATATTATCCGTCGTGACTTGATAAGTGAGTTGGGCGCATTCTGGCATGAATATGTTACAATGTTTGGTAGTAAAGAGCATGCATTGGGTATTCACAACACCCTTAACTTCTTTGAATCAGATAAAGCAGCACCAACTCAGCATTGGATGATAATGCCAGATATGGGTCTCTTGATTTTTTCCAGGTACAATGTCATACTACACGTTGTTAGTTCACGACAGAGCTTCACATATTTACCACTGCGATCAACTCCTCCACCTCAGTATCAACATGTTGTTATCACCCTTGGACACGTTAATGATAATCATTACGTCCAAGTTTCCTTAACTGGGAGTTACCCAATGCCTACCATTATGCCTCAGTGGCATTATTTTAGGTATGAGTGTGCAGCTGCATGGGTTTTATCGTACATGGAACAACTTGATGCATATAGGCAGCAAATTCGTCCTAGGTTTCCTCATGCGCCTACTGAGCCCACTATAGTAAAAGATTAGCAATGTAATATCTATTATTGTGTTTTAATAAAATTGCGATCAATTGACTTGACTTCTCTGACAATCGTGACTTTTTTTTGTATACCATACAGAGAGAGGCATGCATGGCATGCGTTTGTATAATAAAAATAATATTTTCACTGTTTGAGGAAACGACATAATTTTATAGGCTGTAACAAAACCGAGAATAGTGTTGCACTTTGTATAGGTAATGATTATACACAGCTCTCTTTTGCTTTTCTGATTGAATATATATATGTGCGCGTGTGGGTCGTGTATATATGTGTAAAACTCAATTCATCTTTAATAAATATCCATTCAAATGTGTCCGAGTCAGCTAAAATTAGGCATCTACTAGTCATATACGCATACTTTTATATTTATCAATTTAAATTTTTATTCTATAATTTCTAAATGAGACGTGTTGAGCAATCACTATTTACTCGTTGAAGAACAAGTTTTGAAAGGAATAGTTGGAACAAAATTTTAAATACTATTGGTTCGTCTTCTATAATTGGAAGTTGAAACTATTCTTTATAAACACATCTCTCAATAAATGTATAGCAAACGGCCATACAACATTTCATTATAGCTAGTCTAAATGTATAGCCAACCGAATGTATAGCAAACGGTCATATATCATTTCATGAAAAACTAGTCTAAATGTATAGCCAACCGCTTTTTAAATCAGTATCAAGCATGCTTTGTAAAGTTATTGCATGCTTTTATAGGGTGCCTCTATACCCATGCTAAGTTCCATCTAGCCTCAATAATTGAAATAAAAAAGATTTACGTATAGAAAGTCACAGAGAGTGTAAATTGTGAATTATGGGACGATCTTGACCGTTTGATTAAAACTTCTTTATCGTTAGGAGCGTCCGGTGGTCGGCCCCCTATATTGGTGGGACCCATATCAATATGACAAATAAAAATTTGTAACATTTTGTAATTTTTTTTAATTTTTTTAAGTAGAGCCGCGCGGCTCTACTTGAAAAAATATTTTAATTTTCTTTATAATTTTTTTTAACTTTTTAATTTTTTTAAGTTGTAGCCGTTGGTGCAACACTGACAAATAATTATATCTGTCTGCTTTGTGTTTTGTGAGTATTCGAAAATTCAAACAGTCATTACATATGTCTATATAATAAAGAGATGAAGTGATTGATTGATGTATTGTACTTGAATGTACATTTAGTAAAAATTATGTGCATATAGATGTACCCTTTTTGATATATGATAATTTAAATGGAAACAATTTTATATTTCCTAGAACACACTCAAACCCGTTTTCATCCTGCCACAGCGGAGCTGAATGGCTGATGTAAGCGCTATGCATCCAGCCTCCAGCCTATTATATAAAGTTGCAGCATTTCAGGCCTCCAGCGGGCGAGTCCGGCGAGTAGCTTCTCTCTCCGCGATTTGTATTGACGCCGATCTCGAAAAACAACGTCGTTCCACCCGATGCTCTGCGTTTCACCTACCCTGCGAACGTTCGACGTCGTTCAGCCCGATGTCCGACACCCTCTTTCCCGATGTCGTGGCTGTTTGTTGGAGCGCGTCTCCGATTCTCGATCCACTCGCGCGATGGGAGCTGCTTGGCGCCTCTTCTTTACTATCTCATCGGCAGGTGGGTAAAGAAAAGGTAAGCTATCCCAGATTCATGCACCTGTCCTCGATTCATGCAAAGAAAATGTTATGCTCTCTCTTTCAAACCCTGATTTTTGCTTCAGCGAAATCATTGAACCTCAACTGTGTTCTTCGACGGCTTCTCTGAATGGTTAGTTTTGTGTTACGTTGCCCCACCGACTTACTTTTCTTTGTGTTTTTTAATCGGTATGTTGTGCACCTTCTAGCTTTGATTTGTTCGTTCCACGTTTTTTGCGTTTCGTCTTCACATTACCAACTTCTGCTTTTGTGATCTTTTGTTTCTAATTGTTGCGGCCAGGTTCTCTCTTTGTTTCGATTCTTACCTCCAGGTTTGCATTTGTTCTCAGTTTTGACGACTCATCGGCTTTTGTGATTCCTATGTTCAGTTAATGGTTATGGTATATAAAACAGCAGGATTTCTCGGCGTGTACGGGCGAGTATCCACTGCAACTCAAACTCGATCCCTCGCCCATTCCCAGCCCCCCAACTCGAACTTCCTGGCGTGGGTGACTGGGCTGTGCTGCTTCCTTTGTGAGGTAATTTCCTCATCCTCAGACTTTCTCGATCTCCATTCTATGCTTATCAAACACGATTATATGATGACTTCCATTCCCAATTCTTCCAGCTTCCATTCTGTGTTCGCACAAGTGTTTGGGGTGTTTTGCTTCCATTATGAGGTCATTTGCTCATCATTTTTCCTATTTCGTGGTTCTTGGTGCTTAGCTTCATTTATTTAGTTTGTGAACACTTTATCAGTCTTAAGTGCTTAACTTCTTTTGTTATTTTCGTTTTCTTCCAGCTTCTATTATGCGTCCTAGCAATTCAAATTTCTTGGTGCAGGTATTTGGATTGTTCTCCTTCAATTGTGAGATAATTTTGCCATCCTCAGACTTTCTCTATTCCGATTTTATGTTTATCAAAGTCGATTATATGCTTCTCAATCCCAACTATTTGATATTTGTTTCATTTTAAATGGCCTTAGCTTAGTTTCGTTTTGTTATTTTTTTAAGAAACACTTTATCAGTCTTATATATATGCCATGATTTGAGGCAATGTTGTCTGAAATGTGTTCTTCATTTTTTCCTAATTCTGGATGGTCAGCTACTAGAGTTGTATTATACAGAAGAAGGCTCCTGAAATCTATCTTCCATTAGACCATAATTTATGATGACACATTGACAAATCTCTAACCATAATTTACACAACAAAAATAAAATTATAATGTAACTTGACCGGCAGTTGGTTATTTTGTCCCACATGTCAATTGTTCTTGCCAGAAACATTGCTCCCTTACAACATCTTTAGTATAGATAGTTCCAATTAAATATATAGTGCACTTACTTCTTACTTCACTTGCATCTTTGTTCCAAATGATCAGAAGCAGCAGATTAATGGAAAACAAACGGGACTTGATTTCATCCTAGATTAATGTCCCTACCAATGCTTCTTTCTTGAGGACATCTCCTAACATGCATGCCTTTTGTTCTCTTTTTTTGGTTTTATATATTATGAAAAAAAGAAATTGCTACTTACTTTGGATTTCTATTTCATTGCTTTTCTTTTGTTTGGTTGGGATTATTGTTCCCCTTTCCACTTCCTTTGCCTTAGTTTTTTGCAAGATTTTTTTGTGTCCTGAATATGATATTTCCTATTTCAGATCACAATTTGCTATTGGAGTATTTATGTAAGATGAATTTTTGATTTGGTCCCAGTCAACAAGTAATTACAGAAGCACAGAGAGACAGTGAACAGTAACAGTAGGCAGAGATGTAGAAAGAAGAAGACTTATTTCGTATTATGTTACCCTAGGAGAAGAAACCCGAAGAGAAAACATTACACACATATGAAAAAGACCAAAAAACACCCTTACAACTTTATAACAGCCCCCCTCAAGCTGGAATGTACATATTGTACATACTCAGCTTGGTACAAAACTTATGAAACATAGAAGGAAACAAAGGTTTAGTGAAGAAATCTCCTAATTGACAAGTAGAAGAGACATAAGAAGTACAAATATCCTTTCTTAACAATAAATCTCTGATGAAGTGACAGTCCACTTCAATATGCTTGGTACGCTTATGGAAGACAGGATTGTTGGCAATATAAATTGCTGCTTGGTTGTCACAATACATAGGATAGGACGAGGTACTTCAATACCAAAATCAGAGAGAATAAAGAACACCCATAACATCTCAGAAGCTGTATGTGCCATGGCCCGATATTCAGCTTCGGCACTGGAACGAGCAACAACCTGTTGTTTCTTAGAACGCCATGTGACTAAGTTGTCCCCAAGAAAGGTGCAATACCCAGAGGTAGAGCGACGATCTGAACGGGATCCAGCCCAATCTGCATCGCTATATCCAGACACTTGAAGAGAGGATACACGATACAGTAAACCACGCCCAACTGTACCTTTTAGATAGCGAATGATTCGCCAGACAGCATCAAAGTGAGGAGACCAAGGAGACTGCATAAACCTGCTAACAATACTAACTGCATAAGCAATATCAGGACGAGTGACAGTGAGATACATGAGCTTGCCCACCAAACGCCGATATCGACCAATATCTTTAAAAACAGCACCAGTGTCAGGATCAAGCTTGGATTTAGCATCAATAGGAGTGTCCGCTGGACGAGCTCCCAATAATCCTGTCTCAGTAAGAAGATCTAGGATATACTTCCGTTGTGAGAGAAAGAGACCACTAGATGAACGAGCCACTTCTATACCAAGAAAATATCGAAGATTGCCCAGATCTTTAGTACAAAATTGACTACTTAGGTAACTCTTTAACTCACTAATCCCTTCAAGATCACCACCAGATATAATAATATCATCAACATACACAATGAGGATAACCACTCCTGAGGGTCGTCTCCTAACAAAAACTGAATGATCAAAGACAGATCTTTTATAGCCATAATCCACCAGAGCATTGCTAAAACGGTCAAACCAAGCACGAGGAGACTGTTTCAAACCATATAAAGATTTCCGTAGACGACAAACAAGTGTTTCTCGTCCAGAAATATTATATCCTGGAGGTTGATCCATGTAAACTTCTTCCTGAAGATCACCATGAAGAAAAGCATTTTTGATGTCAAGTTGATATAAAGGCCAAGATTTACTTACAGCAACAGCAAAGAGAATACGAACTGAATTCAAACGAGCTACTGGAGAAAAGGTTTCCATATAATCCACCCCATATGTCTGTGTATACCCCTTGGCAACCAATCTCGCCTTGAGACGTTCAACAGACCCATCTGGTAAATATTTCACAGTATAAACCCAGCGACATCCTACTGGCTGTTTCCCAGAGGGAAGAGTAGTCAATTCCCATGTATGATTTTTATAGAGAGCACTCATTTCTTCATCCATTGCTTGCTTCCACCCCAGAAAAGATATGGCATCAGCATAGGATGCTGGGATAGAAACAGTAGACAAGCCACAAACAAAGTAATGGAAACATGGAGAAACACGATGATATGAAACAAAGTTAGAAAGAGGATATTTAGTACAAGCACGCTTACCACGACGAAGAGCAATAGGTAAGTCATCTGTGGAAGTAGGAACTTGAGTCTCAATTGGTAGGACTTCAGAAGCAGATGACGAGTTGGATGGTCCGTAGGAGATGACTTTCCTATTTGGAGTCCGATGAAATACCTGTAATGGTGGATCAATAGCTGGTGTACAACTTGGAGAATCCTCAGGAGCAGATTCCTTGGAGTCCTCAGAAGAAGACGCCCCCTCACTGAGAGAAGACGGAAGAGCTGAACTAAGTGGAGTAGGTGAGAGAGGGAGAACTGGAATATCTGAAGGTAGGGAAATACTGGAACATGGAGATGATGTATCAAAAAACATGGAAGAACCCTCATCAGAATAAAATGGAACATGCTCAAAGAAAGTAACATCAGCACTAACAAAGTAACGACGAGAGGAAGAACAATAGCACCGATAACCTTTTTGAGTTCGTGAATAACCAAGGAAAATGCATTTACGGGCACGAGGAGAAAGTTTATCTAAACCGGGATCTAAAATATGAACAAATGCAATGCAACCAAAGACACGAGGAGAGAGGGGAAAAGAGGAACGAGTAGGATATAAGAGAGAAAATGGGGTTTTGTTGTCCAACACAACACTAGGCATGCGATTAATGAGATGACAAGCAGTAAGAATCGCATCGCCCCAAAAATGTTTAGGGACATGCATATGAAACATGAGAGTACGAGCAACGTCTAACAAATGGCGATATTTGCGCTCGGCAACCCCATTTTGTTGAGAGGTATGAGCACAACTAGTTTGATGAATAATACCTTTATCAACACAAAATTTAGAAACAGAATTCTGAATGTATTCGAGAGCATTATCAGAACGAAGAATTTTAAGACGCTTTTCAAATTGCGTAAAAACTTCATTATAAAAACGAGCAAGAATACTGGGTAATTCAGAACGAGTTTTCATTAAAAATAACCAAGTCATACAAGAGTAATCATCCACAAAGATTACAAAATACAAATGACCGGATACACTAGAAACACGGGCAGGGCCCCAAATATCTGTGTGAACCAATGCAAAACATTCAGACTCACGAGAAGCATTACGAATAGGAAAAGAACTACGATGATGTTTCCCTAATTGACATGCTTCACAATCAAGACTCAAGACAGAACGTAGTGGAGGAAGGACAAGCTTCAACTTTTGTAAAGATAGATGACCCAAACGACAATGCCACTGGAGTGGTGTAATAGAGGTGTGGAGCGCAGAATATGGAGTGGAAGGAGGTTTCAAAGGATCCAAATAGTAGAGGCCATCACGTTCATGACCCAAACCAATCGTCTTCTTGCTCTAAAGATCCTGAAAAACACAAGAATGAGGAGTAAAAATTATGGAACAATTTAGGGTGCGAGTCAATTGACTAACGGATAAAAGGTTAAAGGGAAATTTTTTTAAGGTAGAGACTATGGGGTAAAGAGAACAAAGAATGAGGATTCAAGGTGCCTTTACCAGAAACAGGGCATGAGGAACCATTCGCAAGAATGACACTATGATTAATGGAATGTAAATCAGTGAAAAGTGAGGAATTACCAGACATATGAGAACTTGCACCAGAATCGAGAATCCAAGGATGAGTTTGAACAGAACATGCAACATTACCTGATTTGGCAAGAGTGACAGTAGTAGAATTGGAGGGTGAAGCACGCAAAGTCTGAAGAATTTCACTGAGTTGAGCAGTAATTTTCTCTTGATTGTCAGGTGCGGAAGCCGAAGGCATCTCAAAACCCGAAATGTGAACTGAAGAAGATGTATCAGTAACACGATTCACATGATCAGGTTTGCCATATTTAACCCAACAATATGGTTCAGTGTGGTTAGTGCCACCACAATGAGTGCATAGTTTGTCACCACGACCTTGAGAACGCCCGCTACTGCGACCACGTCCACTACCACGGCCTCGAGAGGACCGAGCACGAGAAAAAACAGCACCACCACGTTGGGTGGGAGTAGACAGCAGGGCTGTAGCATCGACAGGTGTCGAAACAGAGGAATTGTGACCCAAAGAGGAACGCAACAACCGAGAATAAGCATTGGCAGTAGAGGGAAGACTCTCACTAGCCAAAATTTGATCTTTAAAGCCTTTGAAATCAGAATCTAAGCTGGCAAGTAGAGAAGCAAGCATGAACTCCTCCCAATAGCGTTTTTGTTCAGAAAGATCTGGAGTGAAGGGACGATGTTGCAGAAGTTGATCCCACAAACTTTTAAGGCGACTATAATGATCAGGAAGTGTTGCTCCATTTTGTTGAGTTGAAAAAATCTGTTCATAAAATTCATAAACTCGAGAAACATTAGAATGTTGAGAGTGAGCACTAGCCAAAGTGTCCCATATTTGTTTGGAGGTCTCAGCAAATTCAACAGTAGATATAATATTGGGCTCCATACTATGCCACAACCAACCCATGATAAGGGAATCTTCACTTTCCCAATCGGGAAGTGTAGGATCACCGTCCTTGGGAGGATCATCAGTAAGATATTTCAATTTCTTTTTGCCACGAAGGTGGACTTTAACAGCATGAGCCCATGACATATAGTTATAGCCATTGAGCTTCTTGGAAGTAATTGACCGAGGAAGATCATCATCATGAGAGAGACTGACTTTGGCAGGAGTTTTACTCACATTATCAGTAGAATCAGTCATGCTGAATGCTAGCGACAAAAAGTATTCAAACTGAGGTCAAGGAAATCCAACAACCAGTAACAAAACTGAGGCCCAAGGGACAATGTCGATACACCAGAGCAACCAGAGCAAACCAGCAAACCAGAGCTAAAAAACCCAAGCAATTAGATCAAGATTCAAAGCAATGTAACACTCCAAAGTTCCAAATCACAGCACACCCGAGTTAAAAACAAGCAACCAGATCAAGATGCAAAGAAAAGTAACAAATCAGAGACCGGAGTTTCAAGTTATAGCAAACCATATTATATCCAAAGACCAAAATCAGTATGCAGAGAGAAATCCGAGCAGAGGCGAAGAGCAAGTCCAAGCAAATGGAGGCGCGCGGATGACGAGACCAGAACGCGCGCAGCAGAGGTCAGAATCGAGCTCCATCGCGACCAGAACGCGCACATCAGCCGAGCTCAGCATCGCGATTCAGACAGAGGAACAGAGGAAGAGAAACCGTGACAAGGAAGGGCCGATCATCGTCGCCGAACTCAGCATCGCGACTCAGGATCCTCACGTTGTCATCGGTAGTGAAGATGATGAGCTTCTCGGGGCTCCGATACCAAGTCAACAAGTAATTACAGAAGCACAGAGAGACAGTGAACAGTAACAGTAGGCAGAGATGTAGAAAGAAGAAGACTTATTTCGTATTATGTTACCCTAGGAGAAGAAACCCGAAGAGAAAACATTACACACATATGAAAAAGACCAAAAAACACCCTTACAACTTTATAACAGTCCCTTTGGATGACCAGATTTCGCAGCTCATATAGACCATTTCAGAGCAAGAGGTAAGGTTCACCATCTCTTGATTATTTTTCTTTGTTTCTTTGGTCATACTATTTTTCAATCCTCTCAATCTATCTGAAGCTATCAAAAGCTTTCATAATTGTAGAGGAATGAGCTATGTTGAGAAGGGAATTGACAGGCCAAAGGTAAGTTCTTTGCTGTGAATAGGGGCACAGATGAGTCTCACTGTTTGTTGAATTTGGGCCTTCAATGATGGTGCCTACAATGCCCTACAAAATTCCCTATCTCGGTTCAATGATCGAGTCTTCAAGCTAACAAAAATCTCAAAATTATTTTTACTTCACTTTGTTATTGCAAATAACTAACATGTGTTATGTTCATATTATTCGTGCTTTTTTAGACAAATTTAATTAGTAGCCTTTGTCAATATTATCATTTGTGATGTTGGTAGCATATATGTTCCATTTTTTGTGTGTTATAGTTCATTTACTACTGGCATGGTATCTTTTTTTGAAACCTATTTGTTTACCTTACAACATTAGATATACACCAAATATGAATTTTTTTTCCCAGATAATGGATAGAAGAATCTGCGAAGATTTACAATGATTTTCATCGTCGTTGTTTCTGATAGTACTTTAAGATGATACTAAAACTGTCGTACTACCCATGGCTCAATCAATTAATATTTGAGATATGGATTATTCAACAATATATGCAACACATGATATGACACAGGTTGAGTGGCTCCAAAATGTGTAATATATAGCTTCGACACTGGAAGCACATACCTCCAAGCCATGTGAGTATTTATATTTAAATTAAAATTGACTTATGAAAATTAAGTTTGGATTCGTTTATTATGCATTGTGGATGTAATATCCTTTAGTCATGCATTGCAGCATGAGAACGATGTAAACTTTCCGAGTTGATGTTTTCTCCAGACCTACATAAAAAATAATATAATCGCGAATAATAATAATTTGCTCCCTGGATTGGATAAGGGAAACAAATCCCCAGAGTCTTGCAGATTCTTACTTGGAAGGATAGTTCTCCAGAGTCTTGCCATGTTATTTGTGTGACCTATGTATCCTGTAATTTGATTTGTTTGTGCAGGCACAAATGTTCCTTTTATTAGATCACTTGCTCCCTACAAATGATAAGATATTCATATCAATGCACTCTGCCCTAAGGTATGCCTATATTTCGAGGACCGATGATATAAAATTACAACGGCCTTCTTGGAGTTATTTATACATATGCTCTATAGATTTGGGTGTAGCTGAACATTGGATTCACTTATCTATTCAACATATTTGAGTTATGCAAGAATGTGCAAGTATTTTTTAGTTGCTCTGTTTCCTTTGATGGAATAGGGTGTAGGCTTTGATGAATATTTATTTATTTATTTTTCATGCATACTTCCATTATTGTGGGATACAAATTGTTCTGCAATTGATATAATTTTGAGTTTATAGTCTCTTGCATTAATTTTACATCCAAAACTGTGCTTTGAGATAGTCTTTTCAGTGCTAAGATTTAGATTTGGCTGAGTTTGATATCAACAAAGTTTTTGAGATTGATCCTGATAACAATTTTGGCTTTTGCATCTTATTTTGCTACATTGGTTTTGATAAAAAAAAGGAAAAGAAATATCTCTCACAAGTGTTATAAGTTTTTGAAGTTAAACATAGCGTTGGCAACATTAGTTTGTTGGATGGAGACTAATATGTAAATAGAGTTGTTTAATTGTAGATAAAATAATCATCTACACTGTTCTTACCTGCAGAAGAAGTTATTTGCAGGAGAAACTATGTCTATACAAAAGAAAAGACTTGCCGGAAACAAGTTCTTAAAGATTAGGTTGCAGTCTAGAATTTTCCACTTATTTGATAGTAATTAAGCATGGATTACCTGCGGTTCTTTTATTAACAAAAATGTGATCGACGTTGACAATGCCGGTTACATCATGGTATATGAAAGTATGAAACAAATACAAATTTTGATCAATATTCCATTATTAATTTTTTTTCCTTTTGTTGTTGTTGATAGTGATTTAATACATTGTTGTTGTTTTTGTGTGATTATTGTTGTTTACTTGATTTCAAGGTGAAAGGAACCTGGCTCTACAAATCGTGCACTATATACCTTGGATATTCGAACAACATTGTTACAAAGGTAATTCATTAATTTGATCCTTTTCATTTCTCTTAAATTCATCCTTAATGTTCCCCAATATAACGATATCCCTATGTCAATTTTATTATTCATTTGCATGCAGGGACACCCCATTGTTTGGGTACCCCTGCCATCTTCACCGTCCATGTAGGTACAGGCATGCTCCACAAAAGTTTGTGGTGTCAGGTTAGTCGCCTAGCTTGACACATGTGGCGCAAAATGACGTCGTTTTGACACATGTGACAAAAGTCAGTGGTGTTGTCTACGTTGGATTTACCTATACTTTTATGTCTTTATTTGCTTATGTAATTCAAAACCTTGCATTTTCCTTATTGTTTGCTTTGTTATTGGTGGCCTTGTAGTTGAATGGTGCTTTATGAATTAAGAGGAGTTTGACAAATCGTTGGTTTTTCTCTTCTTTTGCAGTTGGGTTATAGCCGACCCGCTTCTCTATCTCTTGGTTTCAAACAGCCTGCCATTCTACATTGATGGTAAGTGTGGTGAGAATTCCATTCATAACGATTATTTTATGCCTAATTAAAATCCATTTTTACTTTCTTATTTTGTGATTAAATTCCAGAAACTTGGGTTCAATGAGTTTGGTTACTCTGTTGATCTCAAGAAAGAAGAGGTTAAGAAAGGTTGGGACTTTTTTTTTTGTTCTTTCCCAAAACTCTCTTATTGTGGATTCGATATCTGGATTTTCTCTGATAAGTATTTCATTATTCTTCTTAACTCTGGTTGCGGTAATCTTAGTCTTTTTCTGAATAGTTTTGTTCATGTTGGTGCAGCTATTTTTGTGGTCGAAGGTCAGCATTCGCTGTTGTCGTGGGTATTGTATTTTTATAAGGTTTTCCCCTCTGCTAGCTTCAATGTTCCAGTTTAAAATCTCATGGTGCACAAATTTAGAGATTTTGCAGGAAAAAAGAGAGCTTAAGGTAATGGCTTTACCTGGAATTCCATGAATTTTAGATTTCTTATTTTGGAACAGAATGGGTTCCTTGGGGAAAATCATGGTTCATTAATACCTTCGGGAGTTTTTGGGCAACCTTTTTCCTTTGTAACATTATTTCCCTCCTATTTTTATGCACACATGTTGTACCACGTAGCTCTGAGCCTCTGAGTTTTCAATGCTTATATTTGGAATTAGATTGTTGCGTATGCAGGGGTTTTGATAGCTGACTACATATTTTAACCTAACCACTCTCACTTCCTTGTATGGCGTTCTAAAGAGCTGAAAATTGGTTTGGACATTAAATGGATAATGTTGACTATGTGATCAGCTTCAAACATGTTAGTTTAATGCTCCCCCATTATTGCATATTTTGTTGAATCTATTAATATCAGTTAATGTTATTGCCTTGAGTTACATTACTTAGATGCTCAATTGGTACGCATCTGCTTCTTTGATTTTGTATATATTTGTATCAAAACTATATATACTTGCTTTGCAATACACTTTTGTTTTAGTCCAATATGAAAGTCCACATAGTTATTTTTAATACATCCACAGTGAGTTTGTACTTTGTAGCAGCAAACCATAGCATGAAAGGCCAATCTTTTTAAAATTACAGATAATAATGTTCTCTCTAGCATGCAGTATCTACTGTCATGATTAATCACTTACTTTATCACTACAAATTAACAAAGACCCTTGATATCTGTCTCTCATAATTTACTTTTGACTAAAAAGTTATAGTCAAGTTCCACCCTTCGGTGTTGGCCAAGGTTTTATTGCAAGCATCATGAGTCTGTTTATTATCTGTTAACCTTTATATCTAAACATGGTCTTCAATGCTGCCAACCTTTGTCAGAACAGACATAACCTCTGCCAACCTATCCAGGTCATAATGGGCTTTCATTTTATCATGCTACTGATTGTTCATTTTTTCAATTTGTGTTCTTTGTTTGTTACCAGCCTTTTTTAGTTTTCAGTTTTTTTTTTTGAAAATTTTGCAGCCTCTATTGTTGAGTTATGCTTCTACAATACGGAGGAATTTCTAGCTAAAAGATGGAGAAATCAAACTTGAGGTATGATTGCAACTGTCTATATTTTAAATTAAGCTTTTGCTTTTCATGATAAAGTTTATTTATGTAATTTTTATTAGAAACTTGAGTTGGTCATCTAATTTTCATTATATGCATTTATAAAGAAAAAGAGTTTCTTTGGAAATGGAAAATTTGGCTTTATCTTTCATGCTCGATTCAAAAGGTAATGAAGATATTATTTGATTTGATGTTTTATGACATATTTCAAGTTCCATTATTATGGTAGCACTTCCCAATGATAAACTAATCTAAATTTTTTGCCACATGCTGAAGTAACTTTAGCTTTAGTACATTTACAGTAGCTCTTGTCAATATCATTTCTTAAAGGTTGTTTATTCATTTCTTAAATTTCAGGATTTTGTAGGACAAGGGAGTAAGGGACTGAACTGAATGTTCAAGGAAATGTTGTGGTTCCTGAAAGAGTTTATTCATATGTGCATTTTATTTTTGGAGGACTTCAAGTACTGTTGGGGGCTTCTTTGGTGTTATAATGTTTCAGGTTTATTCAATTTGAATGTGGAGCAAATCGTTTGGCTGGATATTCATCATATAAATACAAAAGATGCATTTTAAATGAGAATCAGGGAAGGGAACACAAGTAATGGTTGTGGTATTTCAACTCTATTACTACGTGTTATGTACAAAAAGAAAAGCTCTGTGTTGGATGTGTTATAGGATACAACTCCTTTGGAAAATGGGCTGAGTGGAAAATGGATTCAACAACATGCTGAATTTTTGTATATTCAGTATTTTTTGTAGTGTTTTATATGACGTGGTTTAATGTTCAGTGGCCATTTTATTTCATCAGACTTTAATTCCATGCCCAAGTGCAGATCATTATGGAGCACTCACAGGGGTGGGAAGAATGCTTTTGCTACTGGAGCCAAGCCAGTCAGGTTGAAGTTCTACCTCTAATTACCATTTGATTTTATTGGAATTTTACAATTACCTTTCGCACTAAATGCTGATGCTCAGCAGTGCATCTCTCGGGTATTTATTTAGACATTGCATGTGTTAAGTTTCTTTGACCACCGAGCTTGATGGAGGAGCTCACTGGCTGGCTTAAAGTTTGCATGTTCAAGGGAGCTCACTGTGTAATTAGTAACTCCACTGCAGTTGCTTTGTACAATTTTTTGGGGTCGGGTTAAGTTTTCATTTAAAGTAAAAATGAGGTTATCCACTGGGTCCAAGGACTCAATGAACTTCCATCATGTTCTTCTCTTCTGCAACCAAAGTTCATATATGAATGCCAACAACATCAACCAAAGTTAATATGCATGTGGTAGTTCCTTGAGCGACTTTTCCTTGAAAGGCTTTTGAAATTGTGCAACACTAAATAATCTAATCACCCAAATCAATTAAAATATCTGAAAATAAAAAGTATCTTTATGAGTAAGCATTCTAAGTGTTACATGTATTATGGATGTTTTATGATACTAATCTTTAAGATATGTAGCACTATCGTAAAATAACAATACTACAACCCTTTCTCTCTTTTATTATGACTAAATTAAATTGTCTGACATAATCTTATACCGACCCGATGCAACGCCGGGATTCCTACCTAGTTAAATTCTAATCCTGTAAAATTGGAAAATAATGTCTTTTATTATATTTTAAAGATTTAAATGATAGCATGAGAAAAATATTACCAACAATTATAAAATAAGCATATCAGCATGCCCAATGGGCCTAATAAAAATACTAAAGCCCGCATCATGAGTGGGCCAGTTTTTATGTTTAGGCCCATATCAGCAAACATATGTGTTGAGAGTGGGCCAGTGGACAGGGATTTACATAATTAACCCTCTTATTTAGCTAATATTGAAGGAAGTTTTTGATTGACAGCGACTGTCATACTTTCCGAATTTTTAGGGAGAGTGCGAAATTTGAAAGGAAAAAAAAAGTACCGTTAAAGACGTTAGCTTGGCGGGGAGCGTGTGGAAGCCCTGATCATCATCGATCTATAAAACGCTATAATCTTCTTCAGATTCTCCATTCCCTCATGATTCGTTTAGGAAACCCATAACGATCGAAAAAACCCAGATTTCTCTTTTCCATAAACGTTCGCATCTCTCGAACTCGAATAGGAAACCCATGGAGACAGAGTCGCGGAAGGTGATGCCACTGTTGCCAACTGGTTTTCGCTTCAACCCCACTCGACAGGAGCTCGTCCTCTACCTCAAGAGGAAAGTCGATGGCTTTTCCCTTCTCCCGTCTTGTATCTCCGGAGTCTTCCGTGATAGTGATGATTTATACGGTGACAAGACCGGATTCAACGAGCCGTGGAAGTTGTTTGATGTCAAAGATGATAACACTACTGGTACTGGGCAGTATTTCTATGTTTTTACACGCCTGAAGAAAGTGAGCGATAATTCTAAAAGGATTAATCGGAGAGCAGGGTCTGGGACTTGGGATTGCAGAACCAAATCTACACTGGTTAAGGATTTTGATGGGAAAGTGATTGGGTTTGATAAGTATTATATGTTCGAGGTTAAAGGAGGCGGTGCTGATGGCCGTAGCAGATCTAGAACGGAGCACGGAAAGTGGACGATGCACGAGTTGTCTCTGAGTGATAGACAATCTCCAGGTGATGTTGTATTGTGTGTGATCGGCTGTGATGCCATGATATCAATCTCTGATGATCCTAAATCGTCTGTGACTTTTGCCAACCACTTTGGGAGAGATCAGTGCAATGTCCCAGATTCACTGAAGAAATCTGAGAAGAGGAAACTAATGGACATTCAAGACGATGAACAACAGACTACAAGAAAGCGAATATGTATCTCCTCTCTTGAAATCTGGGGTTGAGGAATCATCATTAATAGTCTCTGATCCATTCCACACAGAGACACACCCTTTGCTCTTTGAGAATGAATTATGCAATTATGATTCTATGGCTGAAAACGTTTTTCAAGAGATCCAGTGGTGGCAGTGCCAGTTGAATGAGCCAATGGATGGACGAGGCTTAGCAATCGGCAGCTGAAGTGACATTCCTATGATCATTTGCAATTGTACTGTTTTCTCATGATATTTGAAATTATTTGATGTACAAATTCTCTAGTCGTTGGTATATAATACAATTGCTATGGAAAATTTCTTTCCATTTTGTATACAGAGTTATTAATGAGCTACATATCCAAACTCAAATCATTTCAGTTCAGCCGAGAAATCAAGCAACTCATCTAAACTTTATTGAATAAAAATCAACAAAGTGAATCGAATGCCGCAATGTATGAAGCTAACAAGCTCGAAAGTAAGTAATAGTGCATGAGTTATCTACAAGCATAAATCTATATCAGTAAAAACGTTGATACTATAAGAAGTACTAAACACATCAGTGTAGGGCCTGGAGAAGACGACCAAGAAGAAGGGATCTGAATTATGAAATTGCAGGTTCCTTGTGATGCATTCTGTGTTGTGACCATGGCCAGACCTTGAAAATTGCAGGCGTAGTCTTCCTGATTCTGTACTTGATAGTACATATTGAATGCATATGAGGCATTCCCGTTAGCATCCAAGTTGTTACAAGACGAACCATATCCAAGCGCTGTGCAATCTGAAAATGTGCAGGCGTAGCCTACATTGCCTGCGAGTCTTGATAAAAGCCCGTTGTAGAATCTAATAGCATTACCAACATTCGCATTCTTGTCCCCAGCTGTAGGCCAACCCACCTCCCCTACCAAAATGTTCATGTTTCCATAGCCCGCTGCTTTCAAAGACGAAACCAAGGTGTTAAAGTTGGCATCAAAAACATTGGCATACTGAATCCCAGTCCCAGGATCTACAATGGGTGTGGCCCCATCAAAGAATGCATAGTTAAAAGGGAAGTCATCATTCCCATAGAGACTTAAGAAAGGGTAGATGTTTACGGTGAAGGGTGCATTGTTCTTATTCATAAACTGAACAATCTGGGTCATGAGGTCGCTAATATCAGTTCGGAATCTTCCAAAAGATGGATAATTGTTGTTATCTGGTGAACCATAGACATCAGCATTTAATGGCACGGTCGCCTTAACGGAGTCTCCGACCCCAGCTTCATTGAGGGCATTTTGAATGTTCTGTAATGCCGGGAAGGTGATATTTATGAATGAGCCATTGTAGGATTTGAGGAAAGGCTCGTTTCCAACCGCTACATACCTGAGAGAAATACAAACAATAAGAAATTAGAGGATATGCTGTACATATTATTCTCAGCAAACCAAATGGCAAAGATTTTCAACATTTGCATACACTACTTGCATCAATGAGCTACCGATCTAAATTAGCATAGTAAGTGACTCAAAGGAGCTTTAGAAGCGGTTACGTAGGGAGCAACTAGAGAAACTAAAATATGGCATCCCAGGGTCGAAGCCCCGAACTGAGACAAGACCCGGTCTCGAAGAGGTGGGTCATCTTCTCTCCAACCAGAGCCAAAAGACCCACTGATTTCAAATCCAAGTCACCCGAAAACCCTGACCCTAACCCCAACTCTTGTGCCTTCTGTATCGGCAACGAACACGATTGTGCTCCCGAGATTTTCCGGGTCCCGGATGACCCAAGTAATTCGGATTGGAAGATTAGGGTTATCCAGAACCTGTATCCTGCGTTAAGCAGAGAACTCCAGAATTCCGCTACGGTTGCTCAAAACTCCGACCCGGATGGATGCGATCATGTTGAATGGGGAAGGGTCTATGATGGGTTCGGGTTCCACGACCCGGTGCACTGGGTGCAGCTGTACGATCTAGAGCCGAGAGAGATTGGGGATGTGCTGCTAGCTTACAAGAAGAGGATCGATCAAATAGCGAGCTTCGAATCGATCAAATACGTGCAGGTATAACTTTTTTTTTTAATTTATTGGGTTTTAATGATAATTATGTAACTGCGGTAGTTTGCGTGAATTCATAATCTATTTGTTGCTGGAGTTGTGCACTGATTATATTTCTAAAGGGGCTCTTTTATTTGATTTCCCCATCACTTCTAATACTCGAAATCTATTGGAATTTTAGTGCTACAGTTCTACTTGTGCAAATTGTGATTTTGTAAATTTGAAATTTCAGGTCTCAAAACTTAAAAATTAGTAAGGTTAAAGATTAAAGTGATGATCTTTAGATTCTATGACAGTCAATTGTTTTGTTGTTGAGTTCTTAATTACATCTAAATGAAGTGGATAAATTATTTGTGTATGTTAGCAATCTGTTACCATTGGTCTCTTGTATGTTGCCTGCGGTTTTAGTATGGAGTTTGCTTGTTTTCCTGCGGGATCACTGGTAATTCGAGTTCATTGTTTTAATAACTTTCTGCTTATCCATATGCAAGTAAATCTTGGAAAGTTTCTTGATACACAATTTTATAAAAGTTTGTACTTTTTTTAGTACCTGAGTTCCTAAACTGATATAAATTGGCTTTTACACTTTTGAAAATGCTCATTGCTCTTTTCCCTGGGTACTTTATTACAGATCATGGATATCTGTCAAATCCACTAACTCAATTATATGTCAGATCCAATAATTTATTGACAAATGAATAATTAATGAAAACAACCTTTTCATTAATCATATAACCTCGGCCAATGATTTCTTGTGTCAATAAATATCCGGATCACATAGGATAATAATTTTTGTTTGGTAAACAGAAATACAAAATACGCAGCGGAAGCTACAAAATTTTTACCTCTTGAAGCGTGCTTGATCAAATTCCAGCCAACCGGTTGATTTCCGATAATACGGAGACTCTAATCCGTCCACCGGAATCTCAGACTAAACTATTCCAACTGATTCTCTAATCAGTACAAAATAAAGAAGTATTGTGTATTTTTCTTTTTTGTGTATCCAATACACATTCATCCTCTTAAAATGAAATGTGCATTTCATTTTAAGAGAGAATTGCCGACACAATTCAACCAATTGTGTCGGCAATTATTATCATATTTAATATATGATAATATGATAATATATATATTATAATAACATATTATTATAATATAATATCATATTAATTAAATCATGGCTCCAACTTTAATTAATGACAAGTGTGCTAGCAGTGTCTATTAATCAATTGGATTCAATCCGGTTTACAATAAACCTGCATTTAATTAATAATTCGATTATTTTCATCTCATGTAAATTATCGAATTTACACAGTTCTTCTCTTTTCCAAACTTAATCTGTGATTCGTTATGTGTGACTTTCTAGGTTCATTACTGATTGGCAATAAAAATAATATCAAACTCTTTGATATTAATTAAAACACATTTTAATCATCATTTCTTATAAATCACGAGTGACACCTAGCAGCATATCGTGACTACCCAATCAGTGATGAATATTTTCATATGAACCTTTAATTCCGATTACCATGTAATTGAATCCTTCCACTGTACAATATCCCAATTGAGTGAGGATCATGGATATCTGTCAAATCCACTAACTCAATTATATGTCAGATCCAATAATTTATTGACAAATGAATAATTAATGAAAACAACCTTTTCATTAATCATATAACCTCGGCCAAGGATTTCTTGTGTCAATAAATATCCGGATCACATAGGATATTCTCCTCGTTTATTTCGAGGCGGTGGATTCCTTATTGACTGCACACAAGTCTCCATATATAACTAACTGAATCCATCAAATGTTAATATTTATTCAATGAATAAATATTTCCAACATTGACAAAATTCAATCACTCATATACAAGACTACTATGTCATCTCAGGTCTAAGGATTATTTACACAATCGTAAATAAATAATAAATCATTGACAAGGAAATAAACCTCCATGTGATTCATTATTTAGCAAGTCATGTTCGAAACATTTATTCAACAATAAACCTTCCATATTGTTTGTTCTAATATCTCATATTAAATTGCATGAGACTCACAACCATATTATCATAAGAAACAAACAGTATGCTAATCTTCCGAATTATTATTGTCCATTAATAATTCTACGATCATGAACTAAATTTAAGATATTCATATTAGAAATCACTCGTCACTCATATTCTCAACTCTTGAGAATGAGGTCTCTAACAAATATCTACGGACATATTTAACATAACCAACAAATAGAAATATCAAATATATAAATAAACTGCCATGTATTATTTCAACTAATACAGTACTATTATTATATATGTACCAAATACAGTCATATAAATTGGCTGTACAGGACATATATCTAACACTGGATTATTCCTAGACGCCATTCTTCGCATTTCCACGAGCTAGATTGTGAAAAGGTAATGGTCAGTTTTACATTTGCGAAATTAGCAGCTTCATTACCAGGTGAAGCCATATTATGCATTCATAATTTCATATTACAGTGAAAAAGGGACTGCTACTGAAAGTGTATTGCTTTCACTGGATTCAATTGAGTTTCTGCATACACGTCTGTATGTTAGAGTTTATCTGTGCTTTGTTAGAGTTTTCTCCTGTGAAACGGTGAATCGACAAAAGTACATTTGGAATCATCAAGTCCAGAGCACTTATTAGTTATGCTCGATGCTTTTAGTTCTACTCTATACTTGTTCGACCCTCTACGATAGCTGAAAAGTGGATTCTTTGAAGCTAATTAAGGCTGTTGCTTTCCTTGATATTGTCAAAAATGAGATGGCTTTCGTGATAATATGTTTTCCTGAGATCTTTGTATTTTTCCATTATGGCCCTAAAATTTGTAGAGAATGTAGTGATTGTTAGATTGCAAAATCACAATGTATTCAATGAAAAGAGCTGGAAAACCTTTATTTATTATTATTTCTAGACAGTGGTAAATAGAAAAGAGAGTGCCTTCAAAGTTCTAGTAAAGCAACCTCACCACCACCACCATTTCTACAATGCCGTGCTTGTTTTGTACATTTAGCTGAGCATATGAAGCAGTATTGTGGGGCTTTAGTCTGTTTGTTCTATCATTTTATTACTGACATCTTATCCGTGATGCAAATACAATTCTATTATTGACATGCCACTTTGCAGGCAGTTAATCTTGGGGGTTTACTGAAGCTCATGCTCAGAAAGATGTCATTGCAATTGAATAACCCCCCGTTCAACCTCATGATCCAAACTTCTCCCCTTAAGGTTTCGGCATCAGAATTATCTTACTGTCACTGGTTTTTACAGATAGTTCCTCAGCTAACCGGGATCGGGGGATTTGAACTTGGAACTGGGTGTTACATAAATCCCGTTTTTCCGGAGGATGCTGCAAAAGTCTTGAGAGAAGTTAATATTCCAGCATAGGGATGAACTAACTATTTACGATTGCATCACAACATCTTAAAATGTCGTTTAGGTGGTATCATCATATGAACAATATGACATGTGATGATGTTGCAAGATAAGGAAAAACCCATTGAACCTTGTCGCATGATGGTCTCTTCATGCTTCTTTTGTACTGTTTCTTCTTTCCTTAGGCGTTTTTGTCGTAAATATGCTACAGAAACATATCTTAGCATAAAAGGCAAATGCATAAGCTACTCAGTGTACTGAGTGCCTTGACCTTTTCTTCTCTAGTTAATGCAAGCTTTGAGCTGTTTATCAGAGTGTTGTAATAATGCAGATATTGACAGAAAGTTGAAGAAATTTGTCTTTTAATAATATCGACAGTGTGGATATATCATGATGTTGGAAAACAAATCTGTCAACATTCTGGCATTATCTTCTCTTGATGATTCCTTGGTCCTAATTTAACTCTTTTTCTCTTTTTGCTGGAAAGAGATCTCGAGTGGCCGTACTGATTAAAAATTTGTTAAGCCTGTTTCTTTATGACTAAAAATCATAGGTAAAAACGTTACTAATTATGTTATATGTGAATAAAATGTATATTGTCAGATAAGAGTAAATTCAACATTTTTGGTCACAACAACTTGGTCACAAAAGAAAACGTTACAAATGATGTGTTAGTGATCAAAAGTATAATGTTAGCGGGAAATTTTAACACTTCTAGTGTTACATGTGCACACTTTGGTCGTCAAAACAATAGTCCGTTTCTTTTGGCTGACTTGAGATTTTTTATTTTTTTTAAATTTGATTCACAACTTATGCTCATAAGTTTGGTTAAGTTTTATGTTGACAATCGATCAACCGCAACATTTTTTTTAATACCAAAAACGATATCATATGAGCTTATCTTTTAGATATTCGATATGAGTCTAAATTTGATTGTTAGGCGCACATAAGTTTTCTATCTGACGACAAAGACATACTGTAACACAATTTACAATATTCGAAATACATTAAGATAATTAACTAAACACAAAAATAGTTATATCCGATTATCAATTTTCAAATACATTTAATACGTTGCAATATATGATTAATAATAAAAATTAATCACGGTTATTTTCCTAAAAATTAAATCCATTAACTCTCGAATTATATTTTTCTAATAATTTGAATGGTGAAAGTAAAAAAAATAAAAAATGTGATATTAATTATAAGAAGTTTAATTATTATTTTCAATGTTTATTCGGGCTCTTAAATTAAAAAATTAGGGGTTAATTGATGTTTGGAGATAAAAAGCAAACATAATAGAAATCAATGCAAGGAAAACGAAAACAAAAGAGATTTACGAGGTTTGACTGATTGTGCCTAAATCCTCGGAGTTGCAGATAGTTTCGCTATTTTCCAAAGAATCAGAATACAATTGCGACTAGTGTTTACAATCATCTTAACCGCCTTCACGCACCACCACCATAAGTGGGCTGAAAAATCATAGTAATAAAGCCTAAGATGAGCGCTCCGGTTCGGGTCTATCGGCCCTCACTTCCGCTCCATAAAGTAAGCCTCCAAAAAAGCCACTCACAAGATTCACAACATCTTTTCGGGTCGGTTCATCAACTCGGATCTCAAACAAAAGAGACTCCATACTAAATTACAACAATTGAGTGAATAAGAAAGATGATGAGAGAAGATAATAAGAAAATGCTCAATTACTTATGTATTCTCATCCCTAATTTAGGTTTTCAAAAATTGAAGGAAAAATGTGGATTAATAATAAAAAATTTCTCACCTCAAAAACACCCAAATTTAAGGGTAAGACCTTAAGAAACATAAACAAATGAAGGTAGTAGAAGGAGAATCATAGCCAGCCAAAGTTTGGGCTTTTTTCAGGCATCAAACCGGCCTAAGGTCAAAGAAGCACCGTATCATTTGTCTTTAGATAAAGTAGATAAATCATTCCATACACTTTTGATGAGTACTTTATAATATGTTAAAATGATATGTTTAAAATATAAATTTCCTTGTTTATGGTTTGGTTAATTAAATAGTCAGTTGGTTTAAATCCTAATTGTATCTTATCAAGACACAGAATCAAGTGAGACTAAAATATGACACCATTTTATCGTGACACTTTGTGCACAACGATGGCTAGAGCTGATTCTCGAGAAATTCACCTATTTATATACTACTACTAAACTCTCCCTTCCTATTCAAAAAGGTAACATTTACCCCCTATATATCCCTTTGTGATTAACTCTCATAAAAGGTTATCATAAACGGTTTGACCAATAACCGACTAAACATTTTGACCAAAAAATGTTCAATAATTGACCGAAACTCATCCCGAATGTCATAAGGCTATGTTTGGTATAACGATTTTGGCTAGAGCGGAATGGTCAATTCCCATTCACGTTTATGGCATACAACATAAGAACGAAACGGTAAATTCATATTCCAACACAAATTTATCATTCCCATATCCCTTAAGGAATCCCCCATTCCGGACAAAATGAAAACTTACCATTTCCTCCCGGAATAAAAACTTGTTTTACAGGTAAACAAGTAAAAGTAAAATTATTAAATTGGCATTTTTTATTACTTAATAATAATGTAATATATGATTTTTGAAAAATAAAATAAAATAAATAATGTAATACGTATAAATTTCAGATTTTATTATAAAATTTTATTTTGAAATGAAAACTTACTTTTATTTAATTACAACTTGTTTTACAGATAAACAAATATTTAAATATAAAAATAAAATTATTAAATTAGTATTTTTATTAATAATATAATATATTTAAATTTAAATGTTCATCTTTTGATTTTAACAACTTTCACAAGAATAAAACAGAAGCTAGTCTTTTGTCAATTATTTATTATTTCATTCCTTAGTATGAACTTTAACATATAAAACATTGAATACAATGGGTGCGAATGGATTAACATTTTGGAAATTAACATATATGTTGTTTGAAATTTTGTAGCATATATGTTGTTTGAAATATTGTGAGCGTTTGGTTTAAATTTTTCTTGAAAACATATATGTTGTGCAAATTACATACAAGGGTGTTGGTCGAAAATAATAAATAGTGAAATAAAAACAATAATAAATAGTGAAATAAAAATAAAGATTACAACTTTATTAATTTTTTTAAAAATATTGGATATATGTGTCTTTTTGACTTAAAATGCTAGTAAAATGTGCACAAAATACCATCTGAAAAGAACGTTTGATTTTACAAACAATTTTTAATAATATTCAAAATGTTATTAAAAATGCTAATTCAAATGGACATTCCCTCTCACAATTCATTTATCAACCAAACATCATAATTCAAAAATTCTCATTTATGTTCCATTTCCGTTTCTGTTCTTATCATAAAATGGTCTCTTTAATCTTTATATCTGTGACGCAGCGCATGTCGTCGAGGGAAACGAAAAATAGACAGTAAAACACACCGTTTTGGAGCCCATGAATTTTTAAAAATGAAAAAGAATAATAGCGATTTTTAATTTTTTAAAATAAAAGTACTAGGGCATTCTGGGGTACAAAGGTTTAGCACAACAGACTACACAGAAAGAACCGTCTCTAAGGTTAGGGTTTTTCCTTCTCTGAACTTTGAAGAAGCAGCTTGGAGTTCGAGCGGGTTTCAGTGAGAGAAAAAATAATCAAAATGGCGTTCTCAATGCAGCCGTATGGAATACAGTCAATGCTTAAAGAGGGTCACAAGCACCTGTCGGGTCTTGACGAAGCCGTTTTGAAGAACATCGATGCCTGCAAACAGCTCTCACAGATCACTCCTACCTCTCTTGGACCTAACGGTATGGTCTCCATCTCTCTTAATTTAGTATCAAGCGGGTTTCAGTGAGAGAAAAAAACATTAAAATGGCGTTCTCAATGACTGATTGTGCCTAAATCCCCGGAGTTGCAGATAGTTCGACTATTTTTCAGAGAATCAGAATACAATTGCGACTAGTGTTTACAATCATCTTAACCACCTTCACGCACCACCATAAGTGGGCTAAAAAATCATAGTAATAAAGCCTAAGATGAGCGCTCCGGTTCGGGCCTATCGGCCCTCACTTCCGCTCCATAAAGTAAGCCTCCAAAAAATCCACTCACAAGATTCACAACATCTTTTCGGGTCGGGTCATCAACTCGGATCTCAAACAAAACAGACTCCATACTAAATTACAACAATTGGTTTGGTTATAGTTTTATTCAATAATTTTGCAAAATTGTTTTCAAAATTTTCTTTTGAAAAACAAAAAAACAGGAACAACTAAAAGTTGTTTTCATTTAATTTTTTAATTAGATCGATGACAATTTCGTAATTAAGTCAATCTTTTTCCACCACATTTTCTCTCTCCTCTCTCATCTCTCTCCACCCGACAACTTCAGCCGCCAGTTACGAATCTTCGTCGTTCGGTGACCATTCGCGACGTGGTTAGTGTCCAAAAGTTTCGCAAGGAGAAAAGCGACAAACGGTGTGTTTTATTGTCTTTTTTCGTTTCGCTCGACAACATGCGTTGCGTCGTAGGTAAAGATTAAAGAGACCATTTTATGATAACAACAGAAACGGAAATGGAACATAAATGAGAACTTTTTAATTCTAATGTTTGGTTGATAAATGGACTGTGAGAGGTCCATGTCCATTTGGATTAGCATTTTGAATAGCATTGTTATGTTATTGAAAATTGTTTGCAAAATTAAACGCCCTTTTCAGATAGTATTTTGTGCACATTTTACTAGCATTTTTTGTACATTTTTCAGCATGTTAGTTTTTGTTTCATTTTCATAGCATTTTGAGTCAAAAAGACACATATATCCAATATTTTTTAAAAAATTATAACTCTTTTCAAAGTTGTAACCTTCATTTTTATTTTACTATTTATTATTTTTGACCAATATCTTTATATGTAATTTGCCACAACATATATGCTTTCAATAAAAATTTAAACCAAACGCTCACAGTATTTCAAACAACATATATATTAACATTTCAAGTAACATGTATGCTACAACATTTCAAACAACATATATATGTTAATTTCCAAAATGTTAATCCATACGCACTCATTATATTCAATGTTTTATACGTTAAAGTTCATACTAAGGAATGAAATAATAAATAATTGACGAAAGACTAGCTTCTGTTTTATTATTGTGAAAGTTGTTAAAATCAAAATCTTGTGAAAGTTGTTAAAATCAAAAGATGAAAATTTAAATTTAAATATATTATATTATTAATAAAAATACCAATTTAATAATTTTATTTTTATATATTTAAATGTTTATTTGTTTATCTGTAAAACAAGTTGTAATTAAATAAAAGTAAGTTTTCATTTCAAAATAAAATTTTATAATAAAAACTGAAATTTATATGTATTACATTTTTTATTTTATTTTATTTTTCAAAAATCATATATTACATTATTATTAAGTCATAACAAATGCCAATTTAATAATTTTACTTTTACTTGTTTACCCATAAAACAAGTTTTTATTCCGGGAGGAAATGGTATGTTTTCATTTTGTCCGGAATGGGGATTCCTTAGTGGATATATGAATGATAAATTTATGTTGGAATAAGAATTTACCGTTTCGTTCTTATGTTGTATGCCATAAACGTGAATGGGTATTGACCGTTCTGCTCTAGCCAAAATCGATATATCAAACATAGCCTTATGACATTCAGGATGAGTTTCGGTCGATTATTGAACATTTTTTGGTCAAAATGTTTAGTCGGTTATTGGTCAAACCGTTTATGATAACCTTTTATGAGAGTTAATCACAAAGAGATATATAGGGGGTAAATGTTACCTTTTTGAATAGGACGGGAGAATTTAGTAGTAGTATATAAATAGGTGAATTTCTCGAGAATTAGCTCTAGCCATCGTTGTGCTCAAAGTGTCGCGATAAAATGGTGTCATATATAAATCCGCTGAGCCTTGGTGACATATGACTGTATAAACAAGAAGACTTCAATCAGAAGAGATGGCCAAAGGTTAAGAATAGAGTTTGAGAGTTAAAACTATTTTGAACTTCACCATACACACAACTACGTGAGTACGTGATAACTCTCTCTCAAGTATTTTCAAAGCTAAGTGTAAGAGTCTCACTTGATTATGTGTCTTGATAAGATACAATTAGGATTTAAACCAACTGACTATTTAATTAACCAAACCATAAACAGGAAAATTTATATTTTAAACATATCATTTTAACATATTATAAAGTACTCATCAAAAGTGTATGGAATCATTTATCTACTTTATCTAAAGACAAATGATACAGTGCTTCTTTGACCTTAGGCCGATTTGATGCCTGAAAAAAGCCCAAACTTTGGCTGCTTTGGACTTGGGCTGGCTATGATTCTCCTTCTACTACCTTCATTTGTTTATGTTTCTTACGGTCTTACCCTTAAATTTGGGTGTTTTTGAGGTAAGAAATTTTTTATTATTAATCCACATTTTTCCTTCAATTTTTGAAAACCTATGTTTGGGATGAGAATACATAAGTAATTGAGCATTTTCTTATCCTCTTCTCTCATCATCTTTCTTATTCACTCAATTGTTGTAATTTAGTATGGAGTCTGTTTTGTTTGATATCCGAGTTGATGACCCGACCCGAAAAGATGTTGTGAATCTTGTGAGTGGATTTTTTGGAGGCTTACTTTATGGAGCGGAAGTGAGGGCCGATAGGCCCGAACCGGAGCACTCATCTTAGGATTTATTACTATGATTTTTTAGCCCACTTATGGTGGTGCGTGAAGGTGGTTAAGATGATTGTAAACACTAGTCGCAATTGTATTCTGATTCTCTGAAAAATAGTCAAACTATCTGCAACTCCGAGGATTTAGGCACAATCAGTCATTGAGAACGCCATTTTAATGTTTTTTCTCTCACTGAAACCCGCTCGATACTAAATTAAGAGAGATGGAGACCGTACCGTTAGGTCCAAGAGAGGTACGAGTGATCTGTGAGAGCTGTTTGCAGGCATCGATGTTCTTCAAAACGGCTTCGTCAAGACCCGACAGGTGCTTGTGACCCTCTTTAAGCATTGACTGTATTCTATACGGCTGCATTGAGAACGCCATTTTGATTATTTTTTCTCTCACTGAAACCCGCTCGAATGCCAAGCTGCTTCTTCAAAGTTCAGAGAAGGAAAAACCCTAACCTTAGAGACGGTTCTTTCTGTGTAGTCTGTTGTGCTAAACCTTTGTACCCCAGAATGCCCTAGTACTTTTATTTTAAAAAATTAAAAATCGCTATTATTCTTTTTCATTTTTAAAAATTCATGGGCTCCAAAACGGTGTGTTTTACTGTCTATTTTTCGTTTCCCTCGACGACATGCGCTGCGTCGCAGATATAAAGATTAAAGAGACCATTTTATGATAAGAACAGAAACGGAAATGGAACATAAATGAGAATTTTTGAATTATAATGTTTGGTTGATAAATGAATTGTGAGAGGGAATGTCCATTTGAATTAGCATTTTTAATAGCATTTTGAATATTATAAAAAATTATTTGTAAAATCAAACGTCCTTTTCAGATGGTATTTTGTGCACATTTTACTAGCATTTTCTATATATTTTTTAGCATGTTAGTTTTTGTTTCATTTTCATAGCATTTTAAGTCAAAAAGACACATATATCCAATATTTTTAAAAAAATTACAACTTTATCCAAAGTTGTAATCTTTATTTTTATTTCACTATTTATTATTGTTTTTATTTCACTATTTATTATTTTCGACCAACACCCTTGTATGTAATTTGCACAACATATATGTTTTCAAGAAAAATTTAAACCAAACGCTCACAATATTTCAAACAACATATATGTTAATTTCCAAAATGTTAATCCATTCGCACCCATTGTATTCAATGTTTTATATGTTAAAGTTCATACTAAGGAATGAAATAATAAATAATTGACAAAAGACTAGCTTCTGTTTTATTCTTGTGAAAGTTGTTAAAATCAAAAGATGAACATTTAAATTTAAATATATTATATTATTAATAAAAATACTAATTTAATAATTTTATTTTTATATTTAAATATTTGTTTATCTGTAAAACAAGTTGTAATTAAATAAAAGTAATTTTTCATTTCAAAATAAAATTTTATAATAAAATCTGAAATTTATACGTATTACATTATTTATTTTATTTTATTTTTCAAAAATCATATATTACATTATTATTAAGTAATAAAAAATGCCAATTTAATAATTTTACTTTTACTTGTTTACCTGTAAAACAAGTTTTTATTCCGGGAGGAAATGGTAAGTTTTCATTTTGTCCGGAATGGGGGATTCCTTAAGGGATATGGGAATGATAAATTTGTGTTGGAATATGAATTTACCGTTTCGTTCTTATGTTGTATGCCATAAACGTGAATGGGAATTGACCATTCCGCTCTAGCCAAAATCGTTATACCAAACATAGCCTTATGACATTCGGGATGAGTTTCGGTCAATTATTGAACATTTTTTGGTCAAAATGTTTAGTCGGTTATTGGTCAAACCGTTTATGATAACCTTTTATGAGAGTTAATCACAAAGGGATATATAGGGGGTAAATGTTACCTTTTTGAATAGGACGGGAGAGTTTAGTAGTAGTATATAAATAGGTGAATTTCTCGAGAATCAGCTCTAGCCATCGTTGTGCTCAAAGTGTCACGATAAAATGGTGTCATATTTTAGTCTCACTTGATTCTGTGTCTTGATAAGATACAATTAGGATTTAAACCAACTGACTATTTAATTAACCAAACCATAAACAAGAAAATTTATATTTTAAACATATCATTTTAACATATTATAAAGTACTCATCAAAAGTGTATGGAATGATTTATCTACTTTATCTAAAGACAAATGATACAGTGCTTCTTTGACCTTAGGCCGGTTTGATGCCTGAAAAAAGCCCAAACTTTGGCTGGCTATGATTCTCCTTCTACTACCTTCATTTGTTTATGTTTCTTAAGGTCTTACCCTTAAATTTGGGTGTTTTTGAGGTGAGAAATTTTTTATTATTAATCCACATTTTTCCTTCAATTTTTGAAAACCTAAATTAGGGATGAGAATACATAAGTAATTGAGCATTTTCTTATTATCTTCTCTCATCATCTTTCTTATTCACTCAATTGTTGTAATTTAGTATGGAGTCTCTTTTGTTTGAGATCCGAGTTGATGAACCGACCCGAAAAGATGTTGTGAATCTTGTGAGTGGCTTTTTTGGAGGCTTACTTTATGGAGCGGAAGTGAGGGCCGATAGACCCGAACCGGAGCGCTCATCTTAGGCTTTATTACTATGATTTTTCAGCCCACTTATGGTGGTGGTGCGTGAAGGCGGTTAAGATGATTGTAAACACTAGTCGCAATTGTATTCTGATTCTTTGGAAAATAGCGAAACTATCTGCAACTCCGAGGATTTAGGCACAATCAGTCAAACCTCGTAAATCTCTTTTGTTTTCGTTTTCCTTGCATTGATTTCTATTATGTTTGCTTTTTATCTCCAAACATCAATTAACCCCTAATTTTTTAATTTAAGAGCCCGAATAAACATTGAAAATAATAATTAAACTTCTTATAATTAATATCACATTTTTTATTTTTTTTACTTTCACCATTCAAATTATTAGAAAAATATAATTCGAGAGTTAATGGATTTAATTTTTAGGAAAATAACCGTGATTAATTTTTATTATTAATCATATATTGCAACGTATTAAATGTATTTGAAAATTGATAATCGGATATAACTATTTTTGTGTTTAGTTAATTATCTTAATGTATTTCGAATATTGTAAATTGTGTTACAGTATGTCTTTGTCGTCAGATAGAAAACTTATGTGCGCCTAACAATCAAATTTAGACTCATATCGAATATCTAAAAGATAAGCTCATATGATATCGTTTTTGGTATTAAAAAAAATGTTGCGGTTGATCGATTGTCAACATAAAACTTAACCAAACTTATGAGCATAAGTTGTGAATCAAATTTAAAAAAAATAAAAAATCTCAAGTCAGCCAAAAGAAACGGACTATTGTTTTGACGACCAAAGTGTGCACATGTAACACTAGAAGTGTTAAAATTTCCCGCTAACATTATACTTTTGATCACTAACACATCATTTGTAACGTTTTCTTTTGTGACCAAGTTGTTGTGACCAAAAATGTTGAATTTACTCTTATCTGACAATATACATTTTATTCACATATAACATAATTAGTAACGTTTTTACCTATGATTTTTAGTCATAAAGAAACAGGCTTAACAAATTTTTAATCAGTACGGCCACTCGAGATCTCTTTCCAGCAAAAAGAGAAAAAGAGTTAAATTAGGACCAAGGAATCATCAAGAGAAGATAATGCCAGAATGTTGACAGATTTGTTTTCCAACATCATGATATATCCACACTGTCGATATTATTAAAAGACAAATTTCTTCAACTTTCTGTCAATATCTGCATTATTACAACACTCTGATAAACAGCTCAAAGCTTGCATTAACTAGAGAAGAAAAGGTCAAGGCACTCAGTACACTGAGTAGCTTATGCATTTGCCTTTTATGCTAAGATATGTTTCTGTAGCATATTTACGACAAAAACGCCTAAGGAAAGAAGAAACAGTACAAAAGAAGCATGAAGAGACCATCATGCGACAAGGTTCAATGGGTTTTTCCTTATCTTGCAACATCATCACATGTCATATTGTTCATATGATGATACCACCTAAACGACATTTTAAGATGTTGTGATGCAATCGTAAATAGTTAGTTCATCCCTATGCTGGAATATTAACTTCTCTCAAGACTTTTGCAGCATCCTCCGGAAAAACGGGATTTATGTAACACCCAGTTCCAAGTTCAAATCCCCCGATCCCGGTTAGCTGAGGAACTATCTGTAAAAACCAGTGACAGTAAGATAATTCTGATGCCGAAACCTTAAGGGGAGAAGTTTGGATCATGAGGTTGAACGGGGGGTTATTCAATTGCAATGACATCTTTCTGAGCATGAGCTTCAGTAAACCCCCAAGATTAACTGCCTGCAAAGTGGCATGTCAATAATAGAATTGTATTTGCATCACGGATAAGATGTCAGTAATAAAATGATAGAACAAACAGACTAAAGCCCCACAATACTGCTTCATATGCTCAGCTAAATGTACAAAACAAGCACGGCATTGTAGAAATGGTGGTGGTGGTGAGGTTGCTTTACTAGAACTTTGAAGGCACTCTCTTTTCTATTTACCACTGTCTAGAAATAATAATAAATAAAGGTTTTCCAGCTCTTTTCATTGAATACATTGTGATTTTGCAATCTAACAATCACTACATTCTCTACAAATTTTAGGGCCATAATGGAAAAATACAAAGATCTCAGGAAAACATATTATCACGAAAGCCATCTCATTTTTGACAATATCAAGGAAAGCAACAGCCTTAATTAGCTTCAAAGAATCCACTTTTCAGCTATCGTAGAGGGTCGAACAAGTATAGAGTAGAACTAAAAGCATCGAGCATAACTAATAAGTGCTCTGGACTTGATGATTCCAAATGTACTTTTGTCGATTCACCGTTTCACAGGAGAAAACTCTAACAAAGCACAGATAAACTCTAACATACAGACGTGTATGCAGAAACTCAATTGAATCCAGTGAAAGCAATACACTTTCAGTAGCAGTCCCTTTTTCACTGTAATATGAAATTATGAATGCATAATATGGCTTCACCTGGTAATGAAGCTGCTAATTTCGCAAATGTAAAACTGACCATTACCTTTTCACAATCTAGCTCGTGGAAATGCGAAGAATGGCGTCTAGGAATAATCCAGTGTTAGATATATGTCCTGTACAGCCAATTTATATGACTGTATTTGGTACATATATAATAATAGTACTGTATTAGTTGAAATAATACATGGCAGTTTATTTATATATTTGATATTTCTATTTGTTGGTTATGTTAAATATGTCCGTAGATATTTGTTAGAGACCTCATTCTCAAGAGTTGAGAATATGAGTGACGAGTGATTTCTAATATGAATATCTTAAATTTAGTTCATGATCGTAGAATTATTAATGGACAATAATAATTCGGAAGATTAGCATACTGTTTGTTTCTTATGATAATATGGTTGTGAGTCTCATGCAATTTAATATGAGATATTAGAACAAACAATATGGAAGGTTTATTGTTGAATAAATGTTTCGAACATGACTTGCTAAATAATGAATCACATGGAGGTTTATTTCCTTGTCAATGATTTATTATTTATTTACGATTGTGTAAATAATCCTTAGACCTGAGATGACATAGTAGTCTTGTATATGAGTGATTGAATTTTGTCAATGTTGGAAATATTTATTCATTGAATAAATATTAACATTTGATGGATTCAGTTAGTTATATATGGAGACTTGTGTGCAGTCAATAAGGAATCCACCGCCTCGAAATAAACGAGGAGAATATCCTATGTGATCCGGATATTTATTGACACAAGAAATCCTTGGCCGAGGTTATATGATTAATGAAAAGGTTGTTTTCATTAATTATTCATTTGTCAATAAATTATTGGATCTGACATATAATTGAGTTAGTGGATTTGACAGATATCCATGATCCTCACTCAATTGGGATATTGTACAGTGGAAGGATTCAATTACATGGTAATCGGAATTAAAGGTTCATATGAAAATATTCATCACTGATTGGGTAGTCACGATATGCTGCTAGGTGTCACTCGTGATTTATAAGAAATGATGATTAAAATGTGTTTTAATTAATATCAAAGAGTTTGATATTATTTTTATTGCCAATCAGTAATGAACCTAGAAAGTCACACATAACGAATCACAGATTAAGTTTGGAAAAGAGAAGAACTGTGTAAATTCGATAATTTACATGAGATGAAAATAATCGAATTATTAATTAAATGCAGGTTTATTGTAAACCGGATTGAATCCAATTGATTAATAGACACTGCTAGCACACTTGTCATTAATTAAAGTTGGAGCCATGATTTAATTAATATTATATTATATTATAATAATATGTTATTATAATATATATATTATCATATTATCATATATTAAATATGATAATAATTGCCGACACAATTGGTTGAATTGTGTCGGCAATTCTCTCTTAAAATGAAATGCACATTTCATTTTAAGAGGATGAATGTGTATTGGATACACAGAAAAGAAAAATACACAATACTTCTTTATTTTGTACTGATTAGAGAATCAGTTGGAATAGTTTAGTCTGAGATTCCGGTGGACGGACTAGAGTCTCCGTATTATCGGAAATCAACCGGTTGGCTGGAATTTGATCAAGCACGCTTCAAGAGGTAAAAATTTTGTAGCTTCCGCTGCGTATTTTGTATACCGATTTGCTAACATCCAGATCTCAAAGGGAAATGTGGCAGCAAAAGGAGCAATTGATATGAAATGGGTTGATTCATTAATTAGAAGGTCCTTCACTTGAACTTCACACAGACTGCATTTTCCTACACGAGCAAAGTATTCCTTCATACAATCAAGTCGAGTTGAAACAGTAGGAGGAACAACAGGGAGTGCCAGAATTTGACTATGTGAGTGGCTCAACGATGCTCCAGCCGAAGCACCATGGTTCTTGAAGACCTTCGAGCATAAAACCAAATTAGAAACTGGATAATTTTACTTAAGCACTTTGTAATAATTTTCTGGAGGCTATCTCTCTAGCCTCCTTCTAATTCCTCTTGTGCATGTTCTCAGTGTTTGAAATTTTAAGACGTACTTATTTTGATCGTGTATGAATTGGTTTAAAACTGGACAGGTAAATCATACAATAATTCATTCGAATTATGATCAAGACAACTAAATTGGATAATTTTTTGTGTTTAGATGCAAACCCAATTTAAAATTGGATAAATTTCGTATGTTTGGAACCAAATTTTAAATATATAACTTATGTCCAAACTTTATTTAATTTGAGTTGGACAAATTGATCATCGAAGTTGGATATAGTTTTAACACCCCTAATTCTATACAAGGAATGCAATGTAACTTTACAGCAAAAATTATACTTTTCATCCCTCATGTTTCACCTTCATCCTTAAACTATTTTTCTCCCACTTTTATCCCTCACCTATCCAAATATATCACTTACGTCCCTAAAATCATTCCAACAATGAAAAAAGCTGACTTGTCAAAATAGTTGGCTTCCATGTAGAAGGAAGAGTACATGCGCACTCAACATCAAAGGCAAAACTATACTTTTCGTCCCTTAACTATACACTAGGTTTCATTTTCGTCTCTAAAATATTTTCTCATATCGTTCGTTCTTCTTCTTCAAATTCTATATACAAACGATTAAACCTGACCATACCTCACCTCCTCCAAGTATGCACAATCCTCTACCAAGCAGTACAACTCATTGGATTCTTGCCTCCGCATCCGTCACCGTCACCGTCACCATCGTCACCTATAATTTTATCAGGCAAGTTTGTGTTTCGACTTGTGTTAGCTCTAGTGTAAAGTTTCCAAGGACCTATATGATAGAATGGATAATCCAGAAGTAGATAGTAGCTAAGGAGCCACAGAAGGTTTCACATGTGTTTGGATGGGTGTGAGAGAGCATCATTCTTGACAACATGTTGGCCCATTGTGGGATTAGATGGTTGTTTCTTGAAAGGGATGTACGGTGACCAACTCATAATAATAGTTGTGAGAGATCCTAGTGATGGTATGCTCCAATTGCAATAGCAATGATTAAAGTGGAGAGTACTGAAACATGAGATTGATTTATGAAGAAGCTGTCTAAAGACATTAGATCCAAAGAGATGATACATTCTGTTTTTTTTTTGTTTGTTGTTATTACGAGAATAAAATTATGTACCTAACACTATTCAAAGCAAAATAGTCAAAGGTATTATTACACTTTCTAGAAGCTTAAAAGACATATTAAAAGACTAAAATAACTAAACCAATTTCCACTTCTTTCACTTATTCACCTAATACTATTCAAATCAAAATAGCCCAAGGAATTACACTTTCTAGAAGCTTCAACGAAAATATTAAGGATAAAATTATGTATATTGATAGTTGAATGACATATCGTTGTAATTTGAGATATTTACCCATATAGAATTTATTCAACATGCCTCATAGAACTTGACCTTTGGCTTTCTCACATGAGGGATAAAAGTGAGAGAAAATAGTTTAAGAATGAAAGCGAAACCTGATGTGTAATTGAGGGATGAAAATGAATTAATACTTAGGTGATGTTTGATAGAGTGTAAGTGTATAATAACGTTTAAGTTGTCAATTTATTATTAAGGGTATATAAAGTAGCTTAATAATGAAATAGATAACTTTAGTTATGACATATATTCAAGTGAGAATATTTTACAAACAAAATAAAGAAAATTATTATAACGTACTTGACTTACATACATGTTTTAACACTTGTACTATAAACTTTAGTTTACACTATCTATTACATTGTTTGAAATGACATAATAAAAGTTATTGATAACGAGTCTTGTTGGAAAAAACATTACGTGTTGAGTTCAAATAAGTAATTTTTTTCAAAATCTAATATACAAATGTGTGAGAGAGACAAAGTAATTAAGAGAATTTTTTATGTGTTTCATGTGAGGGTTATGAATGAATAGAGCATATAAATTCTTGAATTGAAAAAATATTCGTATGAGATTGGAGACGCTATATCAAACCGATAATGTCCATGTTTGCCCTTTTTTTAGAGGTAATACATAGCCGGTCATATATGATGTAAGTATTTATCATTCAGTCTCAAAAAAATCTTGTATTACATGTGAAGTCACATGTTATTTTAACTGGACAGAAATACCCTTTGGATTTTAAAATTCAAAAAATTGATAGATATTTTATATCTCTCCTACACCCTCACTTTCTCTCACTTTCTCTCACTTTCTCTCACGTTCTCTCACTTTCTCACTAAAATCAAAAATTTACGGTCACCTTCTCAGATTTTCGAACATTTTCCGGCAAAAACAAATGGGTAAATTCCTATTTTGGTAGAATCTCACGGTCTCTCTCTCTCTCAATATTTGTAGTTATTTTTTCAAGATTTCTTCATCTTTTTTCAAGATCTATAATTATTTTATGAAGATCTTCAAGATTTTTTCTCAAAAACTTTAGTTTTTTCTAGATATGTTTTTTTTGCAAGATCTCTAGTTGGTACTGTCATATTTCTTGTTTGAGAATACGATTGATACTGTCAATCATTTCAATACAGTTTGTTGTTGGTACTATTTGTCAATTTTTGAAGTTGTTGGTACTGGTTCTTTATTGTGAAAATATGGTTGATATTGTCTGTGAAACATGATTGTGTAGTTGTCCACTATTTTCATCATTTTGTAATGAAATTTGAATGTTGATACTGTTTAAAAGTTCATGCATGTTTCTCATCCGAAAAGATTCAAACTTTCTATGATTTTTGGTACTGTTTGATGATTTTGTATTTGTCCACTATTTCTCTTCATTTTGTAATGAAATTTGATTGTTGATACTGTCTTATTGTGGAAATATGGTTGATACTGTCTATGAAACATGATTGTGTATTTGTCCACTATTTCTTTTCATTTTGTAATGAAATTTGATTGTTGATACTGTTTAAAAATTCATACATGTTTCTCATTCAAAAAGATTCAAACTTTCATTATTTGATATTGTCTGTGTTTTATTATGTGATACTATCAATACTACTGGACACTATCAATACTGTTCATATTAGTTGTGTTGTTCATATTTGTTCTATAATACTGTGTTCTTAGATAATGATATGATTGTTGATATTGTTTATAACATGGATACTGATATGATTGTTGATACTACGAATCAAATGTAGTATTATTAGTTTCTTGATATTTTTGTGATTGTTGATGCTTCTGATAATGTTGATATTGACAATTCTGAAAATATTGTTGTGATACTATCAATACTGTTCATACTACTTGTATTGTTTTCTTACAATGTTGATTTGTTCATATTGTGTTCTCAGATACTGATATGATTGTTGATACTATGAATCAAATGTGGTATTATTGATTTCTTGATATTTTTATAATTGTTGATGCTTCTGATAATGTTGATATTGATAATTCTGAAAATACTGTTGTGATACTATTAATACTACTTGATACTATCAATACTGTTCATACTACTTGTGTTGTTTTCTTACAATGTTGATTTTTTCTATAATACTGTGTTCTCAGATACTGAAATGACTGTTGATACTGTTAATTAGATGGATAGTGATATGATACTACGATACTGATATGATTGTCCACTACAAGAACTCGCATCATAAGTCCCTGAAATACTATGAAATCTTAATACAACTTAAATTTATTAATAAATACAACCTCATATTTTTCATTAACCTTAATTTCAGGGTTGACTATGGATATCATATATGTTACATCATGTCCAGGTTGGCAAAACATCAAGCAATTGAGGAGTCATTGTCGTCTGACAAAATGAGAATCTTCAAGGCAGAAATAGTGGGTAACTTCATACACGACTACAAGATTGAGAATGCATAGATCTGGGAGCTTCATTGTTGATACTGTATATACATAGGGTAAATATGCATAGTATTTTGAGACTATATATCTAGTTGGCGCATTGCAGTTATATTATGTCAGTTAACTATTGATTGACTCGTTATGGACAACGTTAACTCATCCTGACCCTACTGATGCTATTGATAATATTGTTAGTACGTGTAATGTTAATACTACTTACACTAATAATGCTACTGATATTATTGTTAGTACGTATAATGTTAATACTGCTTACACTCTTAGACCACTGGTTTTGAAAGAGTACAATCAAAATTGAGAGAGATGAAGTCTTGAAAATTGAACATGAAACACAAACATAAACTAAAATCATATTCGTCGGATCTCTCACCGGAGTTTTCGTCGGATTCTCATGTCAAAATGCCCGTCGGATTTCAAAATGAAAAAGATGAACCAGATGAGAGAGCTGAGAGAGAGCTGAGAGATGAGAGATGAGAGAGAGACAATTGTATATAATTGTATTGAAATTTGAAATAAGGGTAATGTTGGAATTATGAAAAAAATGAATCAATGTTTGACATTGAAAAATGTGAAAGTTATGACTAAATGGTAAATAAAAAAAAATGATGACTCAATGGTAATTGGTGGCACAACAAATGCCCTTGCCGTAAATTCCCCTTTTTTTAGGCCAGTTGGGCCCAGGCTAAAGAAAAATGAAGCCCAGCCCATATTTTCATTTCTCTGTCTACCACGCAACCCTAGAAGCCTAGAACTGACATAACTACTCACACTGAGCATAATCAAACCGAATCCACTGCCCACTGGCATTGAAACTTCGACTTCTATCGAGGGATTTCATTCCCGTTTTATTTTGATGATAGGAAATCCCGCCGATTCGCTTTGCAGTTATTCGATTCAGCAATGGGAGCGAGCCGCAAGTTACAAGGAGAGATCGATCGCGTCTTAAAGAAGGTTCAAGAAGGCGTTGACGTCTTCGACAGTATCTGGAACAAGGTTTGGTTTCTCCGCATTTGTCTTCCAGATTTTCTGTTGAAGTAAAAAATCTGTGAATTTTATGTTATGGAGTTTTTTGACTGCGTAAAAACAATTCGGATCTAAACTTTCGCTTGCCCGTGCGTATAAGCTTTTGCAGATTAGATAAAAAAAAAATTATTGCCACTTGTTCTTCTTTCATGTTGCTTTACGTAGTCGATATGAGTGTACAAGGAATGGGATCTTGTTGGGCTCACTGTGTAACATATTTTACAGTTTTTTAAAAATTTTATTTTTGGTTTGCAGTTTTTAGAAGATTGGGGTTTCTGTTCTCTTTTATTTGGTGTGCTCTTTGTGTTTTTTTTTTCAGAAAAAATGTGCTGTGTGTGTATTTTAGGTTTACGATACTGAGAATGCAAACCAGAATGAAAACAGAAAATGTAATTAAAAAAAAAAAAGTGGTTAGAATGAAAACAATGTATGAATTGGCACCCAAAGAATGCCAAATAAAGTTTAGAAGACTTCATGAAGTGCGTATTTTGAGTAGGGTATCTATGCAAATGCAGGGCGACTATGAACACAGAGAAATGCATGGCGAACAAGACTGCACAAGTGCAACTGAATCATAAAGTAGATGAAGTTCTTGACTCCTGCATTTTATCATCTTGCGTGGACGGAGGCAATGAGTGAGATGAAACTGCAGCATGGTAAGACGAAGAAGCTAGTTGAGCAAGTGCTGGAACTGCACCACCTGTAGATTTTCAAGCATTTAAGTTTCAAAATACAAAGCACGATCAAATAGGATCAAAAACAAGAAACTATATTTCCAACTAACAATATCCTACCATCAAAGAAATTTTCTTAAAAGCAACAGCGGGGTATTCCCCCTAAAGGTATTTACTATCCCCAGCTGCATACCAAAGCACACAATCATGTTCAACAAAACCTAGGTTCTTGTTATCGCATTACTAACATTACGTTGGCAAGTACCCAAGCCAATCCGAGGATGGTTCAGGAAAAGGTTAAAGTTGAATAATACTAAATGAGATTCCACAATCCCAGATGGCATAACCTTTGGCTTTCACTTGACAAGATAACATGATACTAATATAGAAAGCAGGTTAGCTACAAAATGACAAGGAAGCCACTCTAACAATTAAAGATGCTATTCACTACAGTCCTTTTCATAGCATTGCATAGATATCTGAAAATCAAGTCTCAAATAACTTTGATATGATTAAACTCTAGTACGATTTAAACCATATACTAAAAATATCAGTTGCCACAAATGTAAGCAAATAGGAGGTAGAGTAACGACCTGCCAAACCTGCACAAGCTGTCGAGAAAACTATCACAGGTGGTGCCTGCACGGCACAAATCAGGTAAAATTAAAAACATTTCAATGAGAATATACATATTTGGAAGGGGAGAAAGAGAGAGATCAGTTTACTAAAAACTTAGGCCCACATTTTGGTGAACCAAAGCAATCTATAGAGTCCTTCATGCCCCAAAAGACAGGGAAAACGAAATTATGTCATAAGCTAGCATCAAAATGATGACAACCTAAGAAAAAAACCATCTCAACTAGGGGATACTTTAAGGTGTCCCGAATGGTATCTGCGCTTATATCAATTATGGTTGCTCCATTTGCCTCCTGTTATTACGTAAACATATAGGATTACATAAAACCAAAGGTTAAAATTATTATTCATATTAGACTTAAAAGAGTTTTTGCCTCCTCTCAACCTCTCAAGGTAGTTTCCATTTTCATTTCTGTGATCAAAAACCCAGAAACTCACAAATTCCACTTCAGTTATATTTTTCTGTATGATATTTTTTGTTTTCTTGTTCAAATTATCTATTGGCATGTTACAAGAAGATATGAGAATATGTTTCCAAAGCACAGAAGATACAAGAAGGGGTAGGAGGCTTGAATGTATATGATAGATGCACAAAGAGACTTACACCAATGAGAAAATGCAACCACATAGGTCCTTTTACCCACTTCCGGACAATTGGCATCACTGCATCAAGAAACAAATGCATCAGCGGGGGAAGGGTGGGGGAGGGAAAAAAGGGAAACATTTTTAATTTTTACAAACAGGAATTTTTGCAAACAGGAATTTCTTCCTTTTGAATGGAAGACAATGGAAACGTATAAATATGAGAAAAATGATAAATAGAATAACCAATCAGTACGAGGGAAATTAATATTGAGTTGAACTCCACCAAACCCTTATCCCTAAGATTTTGAGTCACATGCAGTCGTACATTATTGCAGAATTTATACTAATCCACATGTTTCAACATACATGAAGGTGAAAAAGAAGCAAGGAAGGAATGGTATCCAGCTCAAAGGGTATGCAAGGATGCAATAACCCTCTAGGAGTAGGTTAAGGAATCAACCCAAAAGCCCTCTTGGTAGATGATCCATGGAACCAGTTGAAAACTTATCAATCTAAATGGTAGCAATTGCAGCCTTAATGATTCCACGTCCTAAATGTGTTGGTTTCAGTTAAAAACCAGTGTGATTCCATATTTCCATTTACGTATGATTCGGTAAGTTCTGACTAGATTCATGAAGTTATCAAGTCTCTTCATTTGATGCTGTTCATGTTGAGGAATGTGTATGTCTTACTGGCATGCAAATTATGTGTTCTTGATTAATCCTATTGAAGCAACAATAAAATCACGAGAAAACATGGACTAGTGAGTTGGACATTCAAAGCCTCTTTCATTAATCTAGTCAGAACATCAAGGTTAATAGCTTGGCCATCCAACCTAGCCTACCCAAAAAAAATAAGTATGCCAGGAATAAGTTAGAAACTGATGATATCATTGAATTAACCAAAGACAAAAAGTTATAGATTAGATGTAACAAAAACATTAAGATATTGAACTTGTATTGACATGAACGAAACTAATAAGTAGGTCTAGATCGATCATTATAGTAATTCAGTAAACTGATGACAAAAATCTATAAAAGGATTAACCACAGAATTCATTAGAAGCTGAACTAGATAAATTTGGCAACCACCTAATCAAGTATCAAACCTGATAACAATAATGACTTAGCATGAAAAAAAGAAGCAAAAGGGTAACATTTTTTAAGTAATATGAAGAGACGCGAACAAGATGTTGCATGTAAGGCAGAAACAAAATGAGGAAATATAATAGCAATCCTGAATGCAGAAAAATAACAAAATTGGAAATATAAGTGAACAAAAGAGAAAGTACAATACCATGGTTGAACCCATAGAATGCACTTGTTGTACCACCAACAGCAGAGCCAATCTAAAAACCACACAGGAACACAAGCCATAAACCCTAAGATCAAAACTTTAATACAAATATGAGTGGCAAGGGAAAAAAGTGGTATGGCATGGCAGACCCTCTGCCACTAGCCAGATACCATGAGCAAGCTGAACTAAGTAAGTTTGTCTGGCAATCGTTGCTTTTATGCAATTATTGCCAGAAAGACACAATAAAAAGTTCAAAAATTTAGTCAGCGGATCACAACAATCATCCAGAATACGCACGACCCAATATAAGTCTTTATAGCCCAGGTAAGAACTCTAAATACACAACCATCCCCAATACCTAAATATAAGTTTCACAAAACTATGCAAGGAATCTAAAATCTAAATACCATTAGACCCAAAACTACATAATAACAGGTTGCCTGTGGCATGTGTTTGGGTAACAACTAACAACCACCTGTATATAGAAAGAACCCAACTTCAGTCACCCAACTTGTTATCTAATTCCAAGATAAATCAAACTCTAAACAAATTAAATAAAAAAACATACAAATTCGATCGCAGCAGCTCTCAAATTCCCAAATCCAAACATAAAACACCAAAAAATTATATATTATCACCTTCACCACCGCCACAGACTTAGTTTTAAGCAAAGATTTTAAAATTTTGAACCAATTATACTGACGGTACCATAGAAAAGCTATCTCTGACAAGAGGTGTCACCGTCCATTCACTAGTTTCCTGCAGCCAATCCAAACAAAAAACAAATGGGTCAAAACAGAAAAGATTCATGCGACGAGAAAAAAGTTTTAATTTTGAATTAGTAACCAATAAAGCTACGGAGGCAGAAACGTATGCATGTTTATAATTTGTGGATGGGTACCTCATCATTGGAAAGAGGTCCAGCACAGTGATAGCATCGAATTTTGCTACGAGTATTTGAATCCGCCATTGCTTCACAACGTCTTTGCAGAGCCAACCCCTCTGTAAACCTCTCTCAGTGGTGTCGTTCAAGAGAGAGGTTGGAAAGCTGCGAACTTCGAGTGTTGGGGTAATCGGGTGCCCGATCCACGTATGAAACTCCTCTAGCAATACAATGGGCCTTGATTGAGGGCCTAGTAATGGGTCTTGACTACTATTTCGACACATTTGGGCTTGCAGCAACCCAATTGGCTTTCAAGGCCGGGTTCGCTTATTTACTAGAGGAAAACAAAAGTGTAAGGACTCATTGTTAAACGCTGTCGTTTTATTGACTGTTGTGGTGCGGTTATGTTGCCTTTGCGTTCCAAACAAGAGTGGCAAAAGGTGGACAATATAGGGTGATTGTGAGATATATATATATTTGGATTTCAATTAATTTGAATTTTAAGACATATTTATTTTGACCATACCTGAGTTGGTTTAAAACTGGACAAGTAAACTATATAATAATTCTTTCGAATTCTGTTCAAGACAACTAAATTGGATAAATTTTTTGTGTTTACATGCAAATCTAGTTTAAAATCGGATAAAATTTGATGTCTAGACTCGAATTTCAATAATATAACTTATATCCAAACTTTGTTTAATTGGAGTTGAACAAATTGATCATCAAAGTTGGATAGAGTTTTGTCACCCCTAATTCCATATAAGAGATGCAATCTAATTTATGACAACAATTATACTTTTAGTCCCTCATATTTTACTTTCATCCTTAAACTATTTTTTCTCCCACTTTTATCCCTCACCTATCCAAATATATCACTTTTGTCCCTAAAATCATTCCGATGATGAAAAAAGTTGACTTGTCAAAACAGCTAGCTTCCATGTAGAAGGAAGAGTACATGCCCACTCAACATCAAAGGCAAAACTATACTTTTCGTCCCTCAACTATACACTATATTTTATTTTCATCTCTAAACTATTTTCCCATATCTTTCGTTCTTCTTCTTCAAATTCTATATACGAATGATTAAATCTCACCTCCTCCAAGTATACACAATCCTCTACCAAACAATATAACTCATTGGATTCTTGCCTTCGCCTCCGCCTCCGTCACCATCACCATCACCATCACCATCGTCACCCATAATTCCATCAGGCAAGTTTGTGTTTCGACTTGTGTTAGCTCTAGTGTAAAGTTGCCAAGGACCCATATCATATAATGGATAATCCGGATGTCGATGGGAGTAGATAGTAGCCAAGAACCCACACAAGGTTTCACATGTGTTTGGATGAGTGTGAGATCGAGAGCATCATTATTGACAGTATGTAGGCCTATTGTGGGATTAGATGATTGTTTCTTGATAGGGATGTACAATGACCAACTCCTACTAGTAGTTGTGAGAGATCCTAGTGATGGTATGCTCCAATTGCAATAGCAATGATTAGAGTGACGATCACTGAAACATGAGATTGATTTATGAAGAAGTTGTTGAAAGACATTAGATCCAAAGAGGAGATACCTTTTTTTGTTGCTTTAACAATAAAATTATGTACCTAACACTATTCAAAACAAAATAGTCCAAGGTATTATTACACTTTCTAGAAGCTTAAAAGACACTATTAAAATACTAAAATAACTAAACCAAATTCCACTTCTTTTGCTTCTTCACTTAACACTATTCAAAGCAAAATAGTCCAAGGAATTACACATTCTAGAAGCTTAAAAGAAACTATTAAGGATAAAATTATGTACATTAATAGTTGAATGATAAATCGTTGCAATTTGAGATACTTAGTCATGTAGAATTTATTCAATGTGCCATGTAGGTGCCACATAGAATTTGACCTTTGGCTTTCTCACATGAGGGATAAAAGTGAGAAAAAATAGTTTAAAAACGGGAGCGAAACCTGATGTGTAATCGAGGGATGAAAAATGAATTAATACTTAGGTGATGTTTGGTTGAGTGTAAATGTATAATAACGTATAAGCTGTTAATTTACCATTAAAGGTATATAAAGTAGCTTAATAATGAAATAAATAACTTTAATTATGACATATATTCAAGTGAGAATATTTTACAAACAAAATAAACAAAATTATTATAACGTACTTAACTCACATACATCTTTTAACACTTGTACTATAAACTTTAGTCTACACTCTCTATTACCTCATTTGAAATGACATAATAAAAATTATTGATAATGAGTCTTGTTGGAAAGAAAATTAGGCGTTGAGTTCAAATAAATAATTTTTTTTCGAAATTTAACAGACAAATGTGTGAGAGAGACTTGAGAGATTTTTTGTGTGTGTCTCATGTTGGGATTGAAATGTATGGATAGAGCGTATAAATTTTTGAAATAAGAAAATGAAAATATAAGCTAGAAGACGCTCCATCAAACCGATAACTGAAAATGTCCATATTTGCCCTTTTTATAGGCCAGCTGGGCCCAGGGTAAGGAAAAATGAAGCCCAGCCCATACTTTCATTTCACTGTCTACCACGCAACCCTAGAAGGCTAGAACTGACATAACTACTCACACTGAGCATAATCAAACCGAATCCACTGCCCACTGGCATTGAAATTTCGACTTCTATCGAGGGATTTCATTCCCGTTTTATTTTGATGATAGGAAATCCCGCCGATTCGCTTTGCAGTTATTCGATTCAGCAATGGGAGCGAGCCGCAAGTTACAAGGAGAGATCGATCGCGTCTTAAAGAAGGTTCAAGAAGGCGTTGACGTCTTCGACAGTATCTGGAACAAGGTTTGGTTTCTCCCCATTTTTCTTCCAGATTTTCTGTTGAAGTAAAAAATCTGTGAATTTTATGTTATTGAGTTTTTTGACTAAGTAAAAACAATTCGGATCTAAACTTTCGCTTGCTCGTGCGTATAAGCTTTTGCAGATTTGATAAAAAAATTCTTGCAACTTGTTCTTCTTTCATGTTTCTTTACGTAGTCGATATGAGTGTACAAGGAATGGGATCTTGTTGGGCTCACTGTGTAACATATTTTACATTTTTTTTTAAAATTTTATTTTTGGTTTGCAGTGTTTAGAAGATTGGGGTTTCTGTACTATTTTATTTGGTGTGCTTTATGTTTTTTTTTTCAGAAAAAATGTGCTGTGTGTGTCTTTTAGGTTTACGATACTGAGAATGCAAACCAGAAGGAGAAATTCGAGGCAGATTTGAAAAAGGAGATCAAGAAGTTGCAGAGGTACAGGGACCAGATTAAGACATGGGTTCAATCCAGCGAGATCAAAGATAAAAAGGTTATTCCCTCTTGATTTCTCGTGTTTCCGTTAAGGAACTTAGTTGTTTGGAAACCCACGGGTCTTAAAATATTCTGACGATGCCAAAACTGAGTGCTTATAAATTGCTTCTTCCAGTGGTGGATTCAATCCTCTCCACTCTTGCATTGTTGCTTTAGGTTACAACCCAAGCTGCAGAATTCGGACTTGTATTTGGTAGCTTAATGCTCTTACTTTTCCATTAGAAAGGGCTTGTTTAAGTTAGATAAATCTTGGCTGAATGGAGTGTTTTAATATTTTTTTAGTAGTTATGTGACCAATGATTATTCTGCTAATTTCAATAGGTATCCAATTGTTCTTTTATTTTAACTTTTTTGGCGATAAAATGTGATTTTTCACAAATTAAAAACTCTCTTATTGTTTGATGAATCTACTTTGTAGGTTGGTTTCATGACTCCTCTACCTTGATAAGTGGGCTCCACCACCCACGGTGCCCTTCAAAAACAATTTTCCTATACCTTGCAATGAAAGGATATTATTGGGTCTTTATGTCCTGTACAATGCTTTGGTCGAATTAGTCGGATATGGGACTTGATAATTTTAAATGTTTTGTGGAACTTGGGAGTCGATATCTAAAATCTTACCAATTGGAGTTTCTACTCCCCTATAAGAAATTGAAGAATATTCATGAAATATAAGTGCTTGAAAGTATTCCCTCTTGGAAATCTTTTGATGCATGAAGCCACTAATTTTTTTTATCCAGAGTCACGGAATCCTTTGTTGGAAAAGTTTTCCGTTTAGTTAGCCTGTGTGCTTCTAGGTATTTTTTTTACTTCATCACGTTTATCTAGGTGGGTCTTTATGTCCTGTTACACATGCTCGGTGAGAAGCCGATAGTGGAAGGTGAGTTTGTGCAACCCTACCTGAGAGATTTATGGAAAATTTATTCAACTTAAAGGACATTTGTTTTTTTCTTGCACTGATGAATGATGATCTATCAATTAATGTTGAGCTCTTCTGTTTATGTATCAGTACAGTCTTTGATATTGTAATGTGATATAAGTGGAACATTTTGCCTTTATTTTATTAAAATTTGACATTGATGCTTAAGTTGACAATTAATTGTTTTTTCTTTTGACATATGTTGACATAGGTTAGTGCCTCTTATGAGCAGGCCCTGGTGGATGCTCGTAAGCTAATAGAGCGTGAAATGGAAAGATTTAAGATTTGTGAAAAGGAAACAAAGACAAAGGCTTTCTCTAAAGAGGGACTGGGCCAACAACCCAAAACCGTAAGCATGCTTTCATAACCTTGTTTTGTTCATAAGATAGTACATTTCTGGTGTTGTGGTGGTTATCAAGTCAAGGTTTCATTGCATTACACATTTATATGGATGGTTGGAAATCATCTAACTCTATATCCACTCCTTATTTTATATAAGAATTTGTCCTGGGTTTGCTTTAGCTGTTGGAATGTTATAATAAGCTTTTAAGATTTATGTCTTAATTACTATAATGTATTGATGGCTGTTCTTTATTTTTAAGAATTCAAATGGCGTGTTCTGCTGATTTCCGTGCTGCTTCAGCTGAACTAGCATTGGGTGTGTGGTTGCTGACCTTTCCCATCACCCTCTTTGTGCCCTTAATTGAACGTCATTGGCTTTTATTAAGTTTGATAATGGTTTTGGACTATTATTGCAGCTATTGGTTTTATATCATTTCTAATTTGACAAACCGAGGTGGCTTTTTGTGTTGTTCCCACTCATTGTGTGCAACTGTGCATGCATGTCTCACTTTGCCATTTATACTTTTGTACCTCCAATTCTCAGAGCTCAATTGACTATATTATATTAGAAAAGTCTGGTTTTTTTTTCTTTCCTAATTTTATTTTTAAAATCCAAATGCTTATTAGCCAATTGTTTGTGATAGGATCCAAAGGAGAAGGCTAAATCAGAGACAAGAGATTGGTTGAACAATGTGGTATGAGACTTGCAGTGTGTTCTCCTAGAGTGTTCTCTTCTTTCCATACTAATTCTAACTTTATCGATTTCTGTGTGCTTTAATATACTTCTCTTCTAATCAGGAATGCATCTTAGTGTTTGCAAAATTTTTATCAAGTTAGCAAATAGGTTTTCGCACAGCTTCCTAGTGGCTTTATGGTGTTCATATCAGTCCTTGTCGTTTGCTATTTTCTTTTCTTCTTGTTTTCATTTTAAACTCTCTATGTTGAGTAATACATTATACAATGCTGACCTGTATAATTGCTTTCTCCTGGTGAAACTAGCTATTTTTTTTCTTCCTTTTCTAGGTCGGGGAGTTAGAATCTCAAATTGATAGCTTTGAAGCTGAGATGGAGGGACTATTTGTTAAGAAAGGGAAGACAAGGCCTCCCCGACTGGTAGGATAAAAAGGCATCTTCCATCTGGAAATTATGTGTATTAGTGTATCCAATAGCTGTGGATGATTTATAATTATAAATATATCTCTTTGTTGTCAGACACATTTAGAGACGTCTATTACACGGCACAAGGCTCATATAATGAAGTTAGAATTGATATTAAGGCTGTTGGATAATGACGAGTTAAGTCCCGAGCAGGTCAATGATGTCAAAGACTTCTTGGATGATTATGTTGAACGCAATCAGGTTTTCTTTCTTTCTTTCTTTATTAACTTTTTAATGGGTAAAATCTAACAACAGTCCTTGATATTAAGGCTCATAAATCATAATTGTTACATCAACTGGCATATCTGATAGTACTTCATATTTTACTCTTGTTCCATGCCTGCCTTTTATTGGCTTTCCCAGAAGTCTATCAGACATTGATATTCAAATATCTATTTTAGTCTTATTTCGGGTTTTTACTATAGGATGATTTTGACGAGTTTGATGATGTTGATGAGCTTTACAACACATTACCATTAGACAAAGTGGAGTCACTTGAAGATCTGGTTTCAATTGGTCCTCCTCTGGCCAAGGTATGTTTTTGTATGTTGCAGATGCTGAATTCATAATTTATTTAAGCATATGTAACCTAGTTTTCAATACTGGCTTGTACCGGCGGTATGACTGTAAAAATTGTGAAGTGGCATAGTTGCCGGTATTTTGTTAACAATATCACATATGCTTGCTCCAAAACCAAAACCGCCGAAACTGAGGTTCGTCCATTAAACCGTGAGCATACCAATAGTCGGCGGTATGATAAAAATTGGCTGAAACATTGGATACCCTCCTCCTCCACCTCTGCTATCTTCAGCCGCTTCTCCGTCGTTTAAAAAAAACACAAATATATATTTTTTTTTAAAAACATCGTACAAAACCGCAATCGGCCACACAAATCCAACAAAATATACAAACTGGAGCTTTTCAGGTTTCCTCAAGCTGATATGCAATGCAACTTCTTGATCTGTACTATGAGATGCCGAAATTGGGGCTATGGATTTGTCACAGCCCCTGTCAAATAAATCAGATAAATTCCGTCTGTAATTTTGAGGTCCACTGTTGTACTCCTGGAATATCATAAATATTTTGTATGCTGTAGCGCTGAAGCTCATGTGAGTGACGTGATATTCGTGGGTTCCACTAATAAGAATTTTTTTTTTTTAAATTGTAGAAGAATTTAGAACATAAAAAGGAAACCAAAATAATAATAATAAAACATGTAACATGTGAATTTGCCATGCCTTTCATAGTTTCATCGTTTCATGGTAATTGTTAATTGTTATTAGACAAGATTAAGCTCGTCTTAAGGTTTACTCATGAAGGTATTATATTATTTTAATTTTTGAGTTAGTATATTGATGGTATTATATATTATACATTTATAGATAAATATTAGTTAATGTTTTTCAAAAATCGGTGTTTCACCTCACCCTCATCGTACCGGTTGAACCTTGAAAGTCTTGAACCTTGAGCATAGCCTATACAGTTTGATACATGTTACGGTTTTAAAAATTATAATATATGTGTGTGCAGATCTTATGTGAGAATTTTATGTTCTTTTTTTAAATGGCAGGTTGCTCCTGTTCTTAGCTTGAAGACTCCTCTGGCAACATCCGCATCCCAAATGCCTGTATGTCCACTTGCTGCAGTCAACATTTTTTTATTCATGTACTGTACCTGTATGTTAATTTTTAATCTGTAGGATACTGTAATGAGATCCAAGGGTGTTACAAAATTGTTTCATATAAGTTTCTGTAGATATGTTAGTTATACCTCGCTATGCCAATGGGATGACCAGGGGTGCTTATCTTAATTACCAAGTATTTTACTGGTTCTGTATTCTTCATCATGTGCTTGATATTTGGTTGTGTGAAGTAAGCCTTAACTGGGCTGGTTTGGGACTTCTGTTTACAAATCATTGGGCAAATCAGACTTGGCCTTGTTATTGGTGTTATGACAGTATGAAAACTTAACGAGTTAAAAAATTAATGGTATTTTATTCTTTTATTTTAAATGGTGATTTGTAATTTGAATAAAATTATGGATTAAACATTTGAATGGTACTGGATTCCCTTGTAATGATGACTACCTTACGTTCTTAGAAGATTAATGATGGCCTTTTTTTTTTTGCTGATGTGCAATTGTTAATATTTTGGTAATATATGTAGATCATTTTTCAGGTTCCTACCTTGTTATAAGATTATCCTTGATTGTTTCATGGGACATGGTATTATTCTTCACTGTGAGCTGTCTGATAAAATACATTGCATGCTTGATGTTTTGTTTTAATTGTGAACTCACAGCTTTTGGTGTCCCACGATTTCCATCTCTATGAAATGCTGTCCTTAATTTATGCTTTTATGTAAACATAACAATCACAGTTTCCTTTTCAGGCTACTCCGAGCTCTAATCATCAGCCCGGCACTTCCGTCCATGAGCAATCTGATGATACAGCTTCCCAGGATAGTAATTCTGATAGCACTACAAGAACGCCCCCTGCTAAATTTGCTGTGGTGGGTTCTCCTAGTGCATCAACACCTACTGGGAGTCATGCAACTCCTGTTCCAGTGAATGTTCCGTCTAATACTTTGCCCGCCATATCAGTTACCTCAGCTAATCTTCCTGGCTCAACTTCTGTTCTTGGTGGTTTGGAAAATTCTATTGCTGTTGTTACCTCATCCACTGGAAGTTTGACAAGTTCTGCAAAGGACGACGAAGTTGCAAGCTTCCCTGGTCGCAGGCCATCTCCATCTCTTGCTGATCCTGGATTGATAATGGGCATTGGTAGAGGTGGCCTCTCCAGCCCGCCTCCGTCTAGCATTCCTCTTAGTTCTGGCAGTGCGGTCGCCAGCAATGGGGCCCTTGCTACACTACCTTTGACCTTGGATACGGCAAAGAGAAACATTTTGGTTTCTGATGAAAGACTTGGGAGCAGTGCAGTGGTACAGCCTCTGGTTTCCCCACTAAGCAATAGAATGATCTTGCCTCAGGCTACCAAGTCCAATGATGGGACTAGCTCAGTTGATTCTAGTAATAATGGTGAGGCTGCTGCTTTAGGTGGTAGGCCTTTTTCCCCTACTGTCCCTGGCATGCAATGGAGGCCTGTAAGTTCCTTTCAAAACCAGAATGAGCCGGTATGTTCTTTTACTTTTTTATTTGTTTCTTTTTTCCTTACTTTTTACTTCTTGAGAATTCGTCTGTGCTGTAAGTGTAGGATGTGGTGTATTTGGCAACTGGACACAGTTCAAAAGTATATGGTTAATTTTTAGCATTATGTTATTGATTTATAGAACTCTGGAGTTGGTTGGCTGTGTTCTTTGGATTGGCTTGGAAATAGGAAATGCTTGGAAAGGTTATGAGCAATGTATGAAGGCTTATGATTGCACTGGAGATTGTTACACTGACAATCAGCCAATTTTAATTTGGACATTTGTACAATGACTGCCAATGTTGGATGAGTATTCATCTGTCCTTTGAGAGAACATAAATGGTTATCATAAGTCGTCTATTAATATTGTTTGTGTTTTACCTTCCTCTTTTTAATGATGTGGCTTCTTTTGCATGCTTTCTTTAGTCTAGATGTGTCTTTTTTGGCTTAAACAAAATTATTACTGGTCGAACGTGTACATATTTATGTGAATAACTGACTTGGTGTATCTAGTACCTGGAGTTGCACATTATTGGAAGTTTTCACTCTTAAAAATCCATATTTTTGCTCAAAAAAAAGTCCCATGTTGTCTATTGATCCCTATTTTGTTTCTTAGGACATCAAAATATTTGAGGGATAGCTACTGAATCTGAAATAGAGATCAGATGAGGCTGAAATTGGACATTTTAGAAGTATATTGTTATTTGTTAAAACTTTAAAAGTCTTATGATACTGTTTTGTACCACTTCCCCACCATCTCAAAGCAATGTTATTATAATGTATGTTATGCTTTTCTGAGCTGCCTGTATTTACATTTAGGGGCAGTTTCGTGGAAGAACTGAAATTGCACCTGATCAAAGGGAGAAATTCTTGCAACGGCTCCAGCAAGTCCAGCAACAAGGTCACAGTACCATTCTTGGCATGCCTTCTCTTACTGGGGGAAATCATAAACAATTTTCTACCCAGCAACAAAATCCACTCTTGCAACAGGTGGTTTTTCCTTATTTGGGTTCACTTACCTTCCTTCTCTTGGCTTACAAGCTAGTTGATTTATGGAAGTCTATTTCAGCTTAATACCTCTTAATTCAATTGTTTTTCATGTTGCCCAATCTATTGTTGGTTGATCAATGTTTGACCTTTGTGGTTGATAAATGGAAATATACTAGAATTTAAAGCGTATTTGCATTTCAACTGATAAGTTTTCTTCGTGGATGCTACTGTCATGCAAATTTAGTGCTTGAATTTAGTTTGTTGATTTTACCTAGCTCAATGAAGCCCCAAAATTCCTTAATGCTGTTGTAACTGTTTGTAGTTGAATTTCAAAAAGTTGATGATGTGACATCCTGAAGAAATTAATGATTTTTTAAACTGTCATTTTTTTTTCTCGTTCTGTTCATCATAGATCAATGACTATGTGAGCCAAGCATGAGAAGCATGTTGGGAATATGTTTATTGCCTTTCTTTGTTATGGAATGTCCTAACTCGTAAGTACTTTGATTTAATACATGCAATCCATTGACCATTTTTTAAAATCTCTTTGATGCTCCATAAAACAAAAAATTCTCTTTGACATTTAATGTGAATTCATTTAGTGGTGTATTGCAAATTAAGCGGAATGAATCTTTTGTTATCTGTTTCATTTTGATATGTATTTTGCACTTTGATTTGTTTTAACGAATGATGTTTGGCTTCATGAATATTTCCTTATTGTGATTTCATCTTTTTTACTTTTTCTGATGATATGTATGCAGCTTAATTCTCAAAGCTCAGCTGTTTCTTCGCGAACTAGTTTGGGACTTGGAGTCCAAGCACTGGGTCTCAATACTGTTTCATCTGTGACTTTACAGCAGCCAACTTCCATCCATCAACAGTCTAGCCAACAAGCACTAATGTCAAGGGGTATAATAGATGCTGGTAGCAACATACTCTTTCTTGTCCATTGATACAAACATTATAATATGGACCAGACTAATGCTGTTAATGTATGATCCAGATGCTGGACACTTGAAAGTGGAGGAGCTGCAGCAACAACCAAATTTACCTGATAATTTGAATCCTGAATCTGCACCTAGTTCTGGGTTTGGCAAAAATCCTGTGAACGAGGATGACTTGAAAGCTCCATTTACAGTGGATACTACTGTATGTCAAAGAACTCTTAGTCTTCCTTGCAATGCTTTTCTTGCTTAGTTACAGTTTTTTAACCCTTTTTATTAGACTTTATTTAAAATATAGCTAAATATTGTATTTTTTTTATTATATATGCACACTGTCAGTTTGAGACCTACTAACTTTAGTTGCTTATCCAAAATTTGATGGCCGATTTTTAATTTCCTAATAAAATCTCGTTTTATTTATTTATTTATTTAAGGAAGTAGTTGATTTTTCCTAAAAGTTGCTGACATGGCAGATACTTTTAACGTGAGAAATGATACGTTGGTACTGGCTTTCTCGCAGAATGGCCATACTTGGATTTCAAGGATTGTCTGTCATGTTTTGATGAATTGTTCCTGGTAAAATGTTGATGTCATCTTTGAAATCCCTCATTTTTTGCAGACAGGATTTTCTGGTTCTGTGGCACAGCCTTCCCAAGTGCCAAGAGATACTGATCTCTCTCCTGGGCAACCTTTACAATCTAATCAACCTTCTGCTGGCCTTGGGGTCATTGGGCGAAGAAGTGTTGCTGATCTCGGGGCCATTGGTGATAGCCTCAGTGCGTCATATTCGAACCCTGGAGTAGTGCATGATCAGATTTACAATATGCAAATGCTTGATGCTGCATACTTCAAACGTCCTCAACCTGGGGATTCAGAACGTCCAAGGAGCTACACTCCGGTATGGTTGCTCCTTATCGTCACCTTGTAGACGCACCTATTCAGGTGTTGATGGCTTGATTGTTTTAAAATATATCATTTTTCATTTTTTCATTTTTTTTCTTCCTGCAGAAGCACCCTGCTACCACACCTGCTAGCTACCCCCAAAATCAGGCGCCAATTGTTAATAATCCTGCATACTGGGAACGTCTTTCTATTGATAGTTCTGGAATTGATACGCTGTTCTGTGCATTTTACCTTCAGCAGGTTCATTAACTTCGTGTAACTTTCATTTTTTGCTACTTTATTCTTGGCATTGCAGATAGTTTCTATGAACCTGTATTTAAGTTGTTATTGTCTGCAGAACACTTATCAGCAATATTTGGCTGCACGTGAACTGAAGAAGCAATCTTGGAGATATCACAGAAAATACAACACATGGTTTCAACGGCATGAGGAGCCAATAGTAGCCAATGATGAATTTGAGCAGGGGACATATGTCTACTTCGATTATCATATAGACAAAGACGAATCCCAACATGGGTGGTATGTTCACTTCCATTATAAATTTGTTTTAAGTTTATTAGACAATATTTGGGTTTTCAAGCTTGTTTGAGCGTGTATGCAATTTTCTTGTAGAGTTGTAGATTCAATTTGCATGAGTATAAGCTTGTTATGTGCCTTGGCAGATATTTTTTAAAAGAATGGGTGGTTTGCATTGGGACTTTATTCATCTGATGAATATATGGGAAATTCAATTTCTTCAATGGATTAGAAATTGAATCATGTGTTGCAAAGAAGCTAAGACTCAAGCAATTTTTCATCAAAAAAAAAAAAAAAATACACTGACAACTGCATCTAAAATAGAATCCTGCCCTTCACCCTTCCCCAGTACACGCCTCTTCACCCGTCCCTTCTATTCCTTCTCCTCGTTTGGCTAAAGGCATGGGAAGAAGCTTAGTATTTGTGATAATGTTGTACGTGTGATCTGCCTTTTATTGTAGTTTGATTGATTGCTTTTGAGGCACTAATACTGGATGCTGTGAAGCCAGATCAGTCCTATACGATTTCATATTCTCGTCGTTCATGACAATTTTAATCTAGGATATCGTTTAATTCTTACTTAAGAGAACTGTTTATGTGGTTTTCATGACCTGTGTAATTACTACTCAGGTGTCAAAGGTTCAAGACCGAGTTCACTTTTGAGTACAATTATCTTGAAGATGAACTCATGGTTTAGTAGATGTGCTCGAGATACGGTCTACAATGATTGACCTCCCATTCCGTACCATGTCAACCAGGTGATTTTTTTCCGCGACTTCTTTTCTAGTTTCAGCTGTATAAACTAGGTTATTTACCTTGTAGACTGTGATTTTAGTGATTGGAATCATATAATATCTACATTTCTTCGTACTTGTAAAGGTACATCAAAAGATGCACAAAATCCATGAATATGTCATTTTCTTCTTGATTCTATGATGTAGAAGAGGGAACCCTACGTGCCCATTACTGCTACTATTTTATCAAGTCCAACCTCCATTTCTACTATTATTCTATGTGCAGGCAAGATATTTTTGTTTCTCCCTACATTTGCATAAGAAATAAAGATCATTCATAAGATGATGAAGGCATGATTCACAAGGGTACCCCTCTTTTGTTGTTTGTGTGGGGTTGATTTAGATTGTGTGGTGGACGGTGGAGTAATCTTCTCATCTCTCCTTTTGGAGTTGAACATTTTGGCACCTTTTGTGGTAGGTGACAGACTTGCACAACAAACAATACTATGAAAGAGACCTTGCATATGCAAATATCTCTTTACTTCAATCTTTTTGTAGTTTTTACCTAATACATAACAATGATAGATTGTGATATTATTACAAGAGTTCATACGCTCATTTTCTCCGTTTTGGAGCTTATACACTATCTACTCATGTTAACACGCGTACACAAAGAAAATTCCTTAATTTTTCATATTGCTCTCGTCTCTCTTGCACATTTGTCTTATTATTTTTTAAAATATATGTTAAATATCAAAAAAAATATATACATTCAAACAAACTCGTAAAGCTTTTTTTAACAAAATTCATATTTGATAGCTTTTATGTCATTATTAAAATATTTCACATATCTGTGATAACAAATTGACAGCTTATTTATTATAATAACTTTATACTCTATCAAACATAATAATTTATTTGAGTATTTATACGCTATTAAAATTTAAAACGGTTCCTTTCAGATGAAAAAAGTAAAGAAGTGGGAGATGTTCTCCTTCAAATTTGTCCGCTCTGAATTCAATGGCCGCAGAGTCAAGTGGTTAAAAGAGTGGGCTTAGGTGAGATGTTAACTTGAACAGGTATATTTAAAACGTTAAATAACAGTCATAGCCTAAATCATGGTTTTGGTTAATAATTCAATAAAAAAATATATGATAAGATTGTTGACATTGGATCACGTGACAAAGGAGTGGGGATGCTGGTGGATGAAAGCAAAGTGACACATTCTCACTTCAGTCGGTGACCCAACCCCATCCCACGCACGAGACGCGTAAACCCGGAACTTGAGATTTACTTAAAATACAGGAAATGACGATATGGGCCTTCACGTTCAGCATTGGTTTTCGTTCACATTTGTTAACCTGTATTGTCAGGTTTGATAATATCTAAGTGGGCCACGTCATCGTCAGGTGATTGTTTTTTTTAATGACCGTTTTCTTCTTCTTGTTTGTTGCTGTGATTCAGGGAACAATATATTGAGTGCCCTGCAGTAGATTGCATTAAATTAATTTGGGCATCATTTTGGTTTTTTTAAAAATTCTTAAAAAGAATACTCATTCTCTCTAATCTTATTTTCTATTTTGGGTTGTTCCATAATTAATATCATTTTTCTTCATTAATTAATAAATTTGTTGATATATTCAAAAATTATTTTTGCTAAAGAGTTAAATGTCAGACTCCCATCATATATTTTGAATACACAAGGGTAAATTTAAAATAACGTGATCATTTTTGTTTAATTGAATTAAATGCATATTTTCTTTACAAGTTGGACTTTCATAGGATGACAATCAGAATGGAATCTTTGAGGAATTATAGTAGATCCCGTTGTAAATGAAATTTGAGGCTGTAAAAATTTTTATTTTATTTTTAAAAAATTATTGATGTGATCTGATCAAGATTATGAGTTTAACGATATATTATTTGTGTCAACAAAAATTGAACTGCCAGTGAAAATTAAGATAGAGTGTTTTAGGTTTATATTTTACAGTTCTAACATTGTCGTATATTTTTTACAATTCATATGATTTTTATTTGGTACAAATAAAATGTCGTTTAACTTGCAGTTCCGATCGGATCACATTTTGCAAAATTTAGTAGATGTTCTCTAATGAAGGGCCTCAAACTTGAATGAGAATCCACAGAATCAAAAGCAAAAAAGGAACTTTAGAGTGTGTTTGAATATTATTTTTTTTTTTAATTTTTAAAAACGATTTTGGGTATAGTTTTTAGAAACACTTTTTAGGGAAAAAACTGTTAAAAAATTCATTTGGTTGGTGATATTTGACTTTGTTTTCGAAAACTGAAAAACATGAAATTAAAATTGAAATTTAGTCAAATGAAATTGAAATTCATCCAAATAAAACTCAAATTCATCAATCGGGTCAAAATGAAGGTGATTTTGGGTCAACACCGGAGCAAGACCTTCCGGTGGCCGAACGACAATGTCGGTGGAGAGAGGCGAGTCACCGTTGGGAGTGAGAGAAGAGAGAGAAAAATAAAATAAAATAAAATAAATTCATTTTAATTATAATTATGCCACTTGAAAATCCTACAAAATAACAAAATGTTGTTTTGATTTTCTAATTTTTAAAAACTGAAAAATGAAAACTGTTTTTAAAAATAAATACTCAAAACAGTTAGCCAAATAAATTTTAAACAATAATTTAATTTTTCAAAACAGAAAACAATTTTGAAAACATCAAACAAACACACTCTTAATGTTCTTTTATAATTTGACTCGCCACTTTTCATGAGATGTATTGCAGAACTCCCGAACCCATAAAAGAACCCATAAAACCAAAAGTAAGAAAGAAACTTTAATGCTCTTTTAATTTGGCCAAACACATTTTATCAAATATATTGTTTGTTTTGAATTACTCGAATTTTATGTATACATCAAGACCGTAAAATGATTTTATTTTTTATTAAAAAAATAGAGAAGACATCTCTTTATGATAAAGTGATGAACTCGTGTTTATAAATCAGATTATTTGTCCATAATTCTTCGATGTCAGACTTTTTGTTTGTAACATATCTTTTAGATATTTAAAATTCGTCAAATTCTACCTGCCTCATTCATCTTTTCGAACATTCCAAACTCGATAACTACATAAAATTTAGAATTATTTCAATTTAATAACTCGAACAGAGTGGTTATGCTTACCTAGCTCGTGTAAAGTAACTAAACTTTTTAACGAACCTCAGGTGAGTTCCTTTATTTTTTAATAATTCAATATTAATTGATATTTCTCTTCCTTGTTGCAGACAAAATACTTCAAACTTTTTCAATCCCCCCTCCCCCACACCCCAACCCTTCTGTGATTTGCTTTCCTTTATATAGCCGTTACAAGCTCCCCCACTCAAGTCAAAAGTGGGACAATCTTCATCATTCTCTTTTGCACTAATTTCCATTGTGGTTTTTGTCTTCTCATGAGCGGCTGTGTCCTCATCCTGACTTTCCCTATTTTTCTCAGTATTTGCTCCTTATTTTTCCTCTCAAATCCCAGAATCGCTGTTTCACTTATCTGGATTGACTTGTAGGTATTCAGTGGTTTTTCCGATTCATTCTGGTTCTGCACTCCTCCGTTTACAGAATTTGCTCTGTTTTTCAAATCCGAAACTTTCATTCCATTTTCCGATACCCATCTCAGAAAACCAATCAGTTCAACGAGTTCTGTTGAAGAAGAAAAAAAATCAAAGACCAGATTTAGGCTCTGTGTCAGTTATTGGTTCTCTCTGTTTTTATAAATATTTGCCTTTTTTTTCCTTTTTCAATCAGATTTTCATCACGATCCCAAGTTCCCAACTTTGCTGTGCTGGATTTTAGCTGATTCTTCGAACCCACCAACAAAAAACGGTTGATTTTTTCTCTCTTTTTCTCCCGAAAAGAAAGAAAAAAAAACACGTAATTAGATAAAGCTTTCACTTTTTAACTCCCTCCCTTTTTCCAAGGAAACGCTCCGTACTACAATCCCAAAAACCTCTTTTTTTTCCAGGAACAACAACAGCAGGAGAAATGGGTAGTTTCTGGTTTCTGAAGTGGGTTTTGTTTTTTGGGCTTTTGGGATCTCTTGTTGATGGAATTGGTGTTAATTGGGGTACAATGGCGAGTCACAAACTGCCACCGAAGACGGTGGTGCAAATGTTGAAGGACAGTGGGATCCAAAAGGTGAAGCTCTTTGATGCAGACCAGAACACCATGAGTGCTCTTACTGGGTCTGGCCTTGAGGTCATGGTGGCCATCCCCAATGACCAGCTTTCTTCCATGAATGACTATGATCGAGCCAAAGAGTGGGTCAAGAAGAATGTTACTCGCTACAACTTCAATGGTGGTGTAAACATCAAGTGAGGACTTCAATTTTCCTCCTTTTTTTTCTCTTTCCCTGTGTGTGAGAGTCCCTATTGTATATTTTTGTTGCTATATGGTTCTGCCTTGTTTTGTTATTCTTATTGCTTTAACATTTATGATGTATTGTGCTATGTTGTTGTGTAAGAACTGACATGACTAAATTGAATATATCTTAGTTATGGCTTTGTCGTCTAATTGTCATTATATCAGGATCTGCTGTGTGTTTCTATAATTATTGCTATGATGTTTGTTAATTTCAGAAGTTCTTGTAGAGGTCTGAGAATCATCGAATGTTCAATTTCCTTTTTCGAACTTCTAATTATCCTTGTACGAATGTTGATTTTTATTGCTGAACTTTGATGGTCTTTTTTCTGATTCCTTTTGCTGCTCTTTGAATCTGTGATATTTTTATGACTTCAATCTGGGAAGTTATGGTTTGACATTATAGTTTTTAATTATGCATTAATTGTTTCAACCGAGTAGGAGTTGTTTACGGGTTATTTAACTCTTCATTGATTGTATTAGTGTTTCTGAATTTCTTAATTATGTTTTTTGAAGTTATACGATACCCTTCTATACTAATTTTTTTAAGTGATAACACAGTCGATTAGACGCTCACCCTGTAAAGTTTGGGGAAGTACAGGATCTTACTCCCTCATTGCAGCAAAGTTCTGATTGAAAACCATGATGCCAAAGTCAACATTAGAACACCTTACAGTGTTGAATGTTGAGAATCTTTATCTATTCTGAAGTACAAGCGGTAGTTTTATCTGTTGTGTCCTCCTTTCAAAATCCACCCTTTTCCTCATTTTTGATTCCATCAACTCGTCATCAGCTCCTCCAATACCGGTCACTTCAAGATTCCTTTCTTCAGTGCTCACTGGGCTAGCACCTGAGCCCATGACGAAGCAATTCAATGAAATTTTCTTTAGTCTATTTGAACTCAAACATGGCCTATCCTCGCTGTGAACTACTTGAGCTATAAAATGGCCGATCAATGGCAATGGATCTGTTTACTTGACGTGTGATTAAACCACTGGTGATTGAAGATGGCAACATATGCGCCACTTACTATGCTAATTTAGATTGGTAGCTCATTGATGCAAGTAGTGTATGCAAATGTTGAAAATCTTTGCCATTTGGTTTGCTGAGAATAATATGTACATCATATTAACCTCTAATTTTTTATTATTTGTATTTCTCTCAGGTATGTAGCGGTTGGAAACGAGCCTTTCCTCAAATCCTACAATGGCTCATTCATAAATATCACCTTCCCGGCATTACAGAACATTCAAAATGCCCTCAATGAAGCTGGGGTCGGAGACTCCGTTAAGGCGACTGTGCCATTAAATGCCGATGTCTATGGTTCACCAGATAACAACAATTATCCATCTTTTGGAAGATTCCGAACTGATATTAGCGACCTCATGACCCAGATTGTTCAGTTTATGAATAAGAACAATGCACCCTTCACCGTAAACATCTACCCTTTCTTAAGTCTCTATGGGAATGATGACTTCCCTTTTAACTATGCATTCTTTGATGGGGCCACACCCATTGTAGATCCTGGGACTGGGATTCAGTACGCCAATGTTTTTGATGCCAACTTTGACACCTTGGTTTCGTCTTTGAAAGCAGCAGGCTATGGAAACATGAACATTTTGGTAGGGGAGGTGGGTTGGCCTACAGCTGGGGACAAGAATGCGAATGTTGGAAATGCTATTAGATTCTACAACGGGCTTTTATCAAGACTCGCAGGCAATGTAGGAACCCCTCTTCGGCCTGGACATATAGAAATCTACCTGTTCAGTCTTCTTGATGAAGATGCAAAAAGTATTGCTCCAGGAAATTTTGAGCGTCATTGGGGAATTTTTGGGTTCGATGGGCAGCCTAAATTTCCAATGGATTTGTCTGGCCAGAATCAGAACAAGTTTCTTGTTGGTGCACAGAATGTGCAATATCTTGCTCCGAAATGGTGTGTATTTAATCCTAATGCCAAGGACTTGAGCAAACTTGCTGATAACATAAACTACGCCTGCACATTTTCAGATTGCACAGCGCTCGGATATGGTTCGTCTTGTAACAACTTGGACGCTAACGGGAATGCCTCATATGCATTCAATATGTACTACCAAGTACAGAATCAGGACGACTACGCCTGCAATTTCCAAGGTCTGGCCATGGTCACAACACAGAATGCATCACAAGGAACCTGCAATTTCATAATTCAGATCCCTTCTTCGTGGTCGTCTTCTCCAGGCCCGACACTGATGTATTTAGTACTTCTTATAGTATCAACATTTCTACTGATATAGATTTATGCTTGTAGATAACTCATGTACTATTATTTGTTTCGATCTTGTTAGCTTCATGCATTGCGGCATTCGATTCACTTTGTTGATGTTCATTCAATGAAGTTTAGATGAGTTGCTTGATTTCTCGGCTGAGATGAAATGGTTTTAGTTTGGATATGTAGCTCATTGAGCAACTCTGAAAACAAAACAGAGAGAAATTTTCCATAGCAGGACTAGAATTTGTTATTTATGGTAATTCAATATTTCTTTGTACATCAAATAATTTCAAAAATCACGAGAAAACAGTACAATTGCAAATGATCATAGGAATGTCAGCTCAGCTGCCGATTTCTAAGGCTCGTCCTGGCATTGCCACCACAGGATCTACTGTTGACTGTTCTGGCTCTTCAAGAAAACTCAGTAAACTCTCCATGTCATCTGGAAAGGAAAAGAAATTATCTGCAAAAAGGTTTTCAGCCGTGGAATCGTAATTACATAATTCATTCTCAGAGAACAAAGGGTGTATCTCTGTGTGGAATGGATCAGAGATTATTAACGATGATTCCTCAACCCCAGATGGAATATCAAGAGAAGAGATACATATTCGCTTTCCTGTAGTCTGTTGTTCATCGTCTTCAATGGCCATTAGTTTCCTCTTCCCAGATTTCTTCAGTGAATCTGGGACATTGCACTCATCTCTCCCAAAGTGTTTGGCAAAAGTCACAGACGATTTAGGATCATCAGAGATTGATATCATGGCGTCACAGCCGATCACACACAATACAACATCACCAGGAGATTGTCTATCACTCAGAGACAACTCGTGCATCGTCCACTTTCCGTGCTCCGTTCTAGATCTGCTACGGCCATCAGCACCGCCTCCTTTAACCTCAAACATATAATACTTATCAAACCCAATCACTTTCCCATCAAAATCTTTAACCAGTGTAGATTTTGTTCTGCAATCCCAAGTCCCAGACCCTGCTCTCCGATTAATCCTTTTAGAATTATCGCTCACTTTCTTCAGGCGTGTAAAAACATAGAAATACTGCCCAGTACCAGTAGTGTTATCATCTTTGAAATCAAACAACTTCCACGGCTCGTTGAATCCGGCCTTGTCACCGTAGAAATCATCTCTATCAAGGAATATTCCGGCGATACAAGACGGGAGGAGGGAAAAGCCATCGACTTTCCTTTGGAGGTAGAGGACGAGCTCCTGTCTAGTGGGGTTGAAGCGAAAACCAATTGGCAACAGTGACATCATCTTCCGCGACTCTGTCTCCATGGGTTTCCTAATTCGAGTTCGAGAGATGCGAACGTTTATGGAAAAGAGAAATCTGGGTTTTTTGGATCGTTTTGGGTTTCCTAAACGAAGCAGGGAATGGAGAATCTGAAGAAGATTATAGGGTTTTATAGATCGATGATGATCGGGGCTTCCACACGCCCCCCCGCCAAGCTAACGTCTTTAACGGTACTTTTTTTTTCAAATTTCGCACTCTCCCTAAAATTCGGAAAGTGTGACTGTCGCTGTCAATCAAAAACTTCCTTCAGTATTAGCTATAACTAAGAGGGTTAATTATGTAAATCTTTGTTAACTGGCCCACTCACAACACGTATGTTTGCTGATATAGGCCTAAACCCAAAAACTGGCCCACTAATGATGCGGGCTTGAGTAGTTTCATTACCTGACATAGAAAACCAAAACCTTTTTCAAACTTTATAGGATAATGCGAATAGTGCACAGATCGGTTTTGCAAGCTCTAAGTTATCTTCTATAATTGAAAAAATTATTTTTCCAATTATTTTTTTGGATTATATTATTGCCAAACAAATATATATTTTATAACATCATTTCTAATAAAATAATAATATTAAAAAAATATATTTTTCAACATTGCTCCACCGTAAAATAGTAAACATGATTAAAAGGATAAAAGAAGATTTAATATTTTATTAGTTAGCGTATCACTCTATCAGCATCTCCTCCATTGTTCTCTAAATAACCGATGGGGAGATGAACTAATGGAGGACTCTCTAACTTTTAGAATAAAATCTTTTGGATTCTGGATTGATATTAATTAGGGGTGTGCAACCGAACCGTGGACCCCAAACTGAAACCAAAATCGGAAGTGACGGTTTTGAAAAAATTGAAACCGAAACTGAACCATATTATTAGTTAAAATGAGAGGTGAAGCTAATGAATCAAGTGAGAAAAAGAAGAGATGGCTAATCAAATTATTAGTTAGGATAATATGGACATTTCTTATTTTATTGATGAAGATTAAAACATTTAATCTAATGGCAGGAAGGAGTACTGTTTTTTTACTATTATTTGAGAATATTATTTTATAATTCAACCCATTAGATTATGGGTTATTTGAATTTTGGTATTTTAATTAATGGGAACTTGGTGGAGCATGATCAGCAATGGTTTTGCCTCATGGTACTTGACATTAATGATATTGTTTCTTTAAAAAATAAATTTTTTTATTTTATATCTTAGAACACAGTTTTCTAATATTGCAAAGCAAACATGTGAAATATTTCTTAAAATTAGAAATAGAAAAGGAAAACAAGAAAAGGAAAAAAGCAAAGCAAAGTTCTGCTAATTTTGGTTTTGTGTTATTCGTTATGAGATCATTTGGTTTTGTGTTAATCTCGCCTTCTTTTTGAGAGATTTCCTTGCGATCTGGTGGTGGGTACATCACCTCTGTTTCTTCAAGCTTCAATTTTGTGTTTTGGCATGGGAGTTTGGGGGTGTTCCGACTTGCTTTGTTAGGTAATTTCTTTGATTCTTCCATTGCATCAGTTCTGTTTCCTTAGGTGTTGTTCTTCCATTACTATTTCTTTGTTGTTTGGATCAATTTTTCTTGCTGTTTGTGATTGAGCTTCCAGTGTAGGATGAAAAATTCCTATACTAATAAAGGAATGGATTAGATGGTTGCTCTATGTGTTCCATTTTGTTGTCTATTCTCCATGGTTTGGTCTCCTTTCTGTATTCCAGTCCTAAAATTGCTTCATGAGTTCAGGGGCTTTGCCTCCTTTTTTGCTGTTTTGTGATGCTCGGTGATGAGCTTGCAGTGTTGGGTGAAAAATTCCATGTCTTCTGGCCTCTGTGTTCCATTTTTTTGTAGATTCTTCATGCTTTTAGCTCCTTTCTTGATTCCAGCACTGATTTTTTTCCCCCAATCTGCGCTATGTTTGCCTCTGAAGCTTCATGTTTTCTCTGTTTATGCTTTGTAATAATGAATTTTGAGTTCTCTGCCTGAAGTGTTGCATTTGTTGCATTTATTTGCCCATTCTCCTATACTTTACGCTCCTTCTTTAATTCAGTGTTCAAAATTGTTTATCAGCACTTCTTCTTTACCTTGTCTAATTTTCCCCTATTTTTGCCTCCTTTTCAGTTTTGAAATTAATGTTAGTGTTTCAGGTTTCTTATTTGGAGTGGATTCTACATTTTTGTGCTGCTAGCCATGCTGCTTGAGACTATAATAGTCTTTGCTTATTGTAGGTAGGTATTTTTGGTTTATACGTTGTTGAGTTGTTCAGCAGATCTCTTGATTGTACCAGTTGGAATAAATGTAGAAACAACTTTTTAGGATTTATTGAGTGAAACTCTTCATTGGGTACGGACCTTTGACTTCTAGCAAGTTAAATACCTATTTTGGCAATTTCTTGGGTCATTTTTCATTCGTCAGCTCTGTACCGTTCAATTCGCTCTTCATTTTTCAAAACTGAGATTATAAGAGCGTGGAGTACATGACCTTCTTTTTGTTACTGTTTGTGTTCTTGTGTGGCACTTCATGAATTGTGTTAAAATGACTTTGTGGTGGCCCAAAATGTGGCTGTAAGCATATTCTTAGTAAGTGAAAGAAAAAGGAAAGGTTACACCGTAATGGGGTGACATTCAGTGTTGGGTTTGTATTAATTTAATGTTATGCATCAATGTTACTGTCTTATTTTAGCTTGCTTTTTTTCTTTCTCCGTGAATATTGAATTGTGGTGTTCATTTTTTTTGTGTGCTTAGTTCTTCTTCTTCTTTTGGCTATAGGGTTATTAAACTTTGCAATCACTTGCTTGGCGATTGTGTCTTTGTTCAATTGAGGTTGTTTTTTATTTGCGATGTGTGCATTAGTTGTTATGCATGATTGTCGCTATTGTCGCTGCTTCTTTTTAGCTTGGATTTTTTTTTCTTATGTCTGCAATAGAATATAAAATGCTTGCACATTAGTAAGATCTACAGATACATGAAGCCCACAGCTGCAATGTTCTGTTTGGATGCCTTAGCATGCTAAAATTTTGCGAACAAACATCCAGCAGTCAAGTATGTGAGTAATAATTGCTGTGGTGAGAGCAAACTATTTGTTTCTTTCTCTTATTAGCATAGTTTTCTTCACATGGTTAGCCGATGCATAATTTAAATATGATATTGTGTTTTTTCCATTAAAGTCTGGCATTGATGATTGTTCATCCATGTTCTTCTGAATCCATTTCATATGAGAGAATTTAGTGAAAGATTTGTGTCTTCATATCATGTATTTTACATAGTTTGCCTTTCGAATCTCTCTATTTCTCTCTCTCAAGATCCACGCTCCTGAGCGGAAATCCCCAGGTATGTGTTTTTTATTTTGCTTTTCCCTCGATAACCTCCGGGTTATTAGGGCTCTTTTGACTATTACAGTAGCTAATTTGGAATCCCCTGCTACGGGTTCCTTTGTTTGAATGTTCCTTAGTAACCTGTAGATTGATTTGTTTTGACGTATACTCTTGGACCATTTGAACAGCTCAAAAACCTTCCCTTTCCCTATTTTGCACTTACCTATGGGGAAAAAAACAACTCCTCAGAATCCACATCACTTGATTCCTTTGGTTTATATCAAACTCTTCTTCTTGGGCCATCCAACAAATCAAAAGGTGACAGATACGAGTTATTATTGGCTCATCATACATTGGACACATTGTAATTTTTCTTTGCTTTTCCCTAAACAATAAATAGCTTTCATCGGATTACAGAATTAAGGAATGGTTGTTTACCTCAAATTTATTTGTTGTTTGGCTGTTATATATAGTGGGATAATTTAGTTTCATTAATATATTTTTTTATCAATTTGTTACGAAGGTGCTGTCATGCTTAAGCGGCGGTAGTTTCTCTCTAAGTAATCGAAGTCACCTTGGCCAGCAATAACGCGAGGCTCATTTCTTTTTGGCCCGTGACAACGCCCAGGTTCAACAAGATGTTTAGGTTGTGCTTCAGATGGTTTCAACAGGAGGAACGTCATCTACTTGGAATGCACTGAAATCTTTGGAGAAGAGCTCTGCCAATAGAGATAATTTTACATTTTTACTGCTGATGATTTAGAATCAATGATATACACGAAATAGTTCTGTGCATGAATCTAAAGATGATTAATCGGTTGGCATCTTAGTTCAGCTTTTGGATTTAGCTCTCACTTGCTTCCTCACCTGGTATGCTTTGTTCACTCTCTTTTTTTAAAGCCATTTTTGTTGCTATCTTTTTATTTGTTGACATGTTTGATTCATGTGTTTGGTTACGGATATCAATTTTCTGATTGCACAGCGCTGGGATATGGTTCGTCTCGTAACAACTTGGATGCTAACGGGAATGCCTCGTACGCATTCAATATGAGCTACCAAGTACAGAATCAGGACGACTACGCCTGCAATTTTCAAGATCTGGCCATGGTCACCACACAGAATGCATCACAAGGAATTTCATAATTCAGATCCCTTCTTCGTGGTCGTCTTCTCCAGGCCCTACACTGATATGTTTAGTACTTCTTATAGTATCAACGTTTCTACTGATATAGATTTATGCTTGTGGATAACTCATGTACTATTACTTATTTTCGAGATTGTTAGCTTCATACATTACGGCATTCGATTCACTTCGTTGATTTTCATTCAATAAAGTTTAGATGAGTTGCTTGATTTCTCGGCTGAGCTGAAATGATTTGAGTTTGGATATGTAGCTCAGTAAGTAACTCTGTATTCAAAATGGAAAGAAATTTTCCATAGCAATTGTATTATATACCAACGACTAGAATTTGTACATCAAATAATTTCAAAAATCATGAGAAAGCAGTACAATTGCAAATGATCATAGGAATGTCACTTCAGCTGCCGATTTCTAAGCCTCGTCCATCCATCGGTTCACTCAACTGGCACTGCCACCACTGGATCTCTGCAAAAACGTTTTCAGCCGTGGAATCGTAATTATATAATTCATTCTCAGAGAACAAAGGGTGTATCTCTGTGTGGAATGGATCGGAGATTATTAACGATGATTCCTCAACCCCAGATGAAATATCAAGAGAAGAGATACATATTCGCTTTCCTGAAGTCTGTTGTTCATCGTCTTCAGTCTCCATTAGTTTCCTCTTCTCAGATTTCTTCAGTGAATCTGGGACATTGCACTCATCTCTCCCAAAGTGTTTGGCAAAAGTCACAGACGATTTAGGATCATCAGAGATTGATATCATGGCATCACAGCCGATCACACACAATACAACATCACCAGGAGCTTGTCTATCACTCAGAGACAACTCGTGCATCGTCCACTTTCCGTGCTCCGTTCTAGATCTGCTACGGCCATCAGCACCGCCTCCTTTAACCTCGAACATATAATACTTATCAAACCCAATCACTTTCCCATCAAAATCTTTAACCAGTGTAGATTTTGTTCTGCAATCCCAAGTCCCAGACCCTGCTCTCCGATTAATCCTTTTAGAATTATCGCTCACTTTCTTCAGGCGTGTAAAAACATAGAAATACTGCCCAGTACCTGCAGTGTTATCATCTTTGACATCAAACAACTTCCATGGCTCGTTGAATCCGGTCTTGTCACCGTAGAAATCGTCACTATCACGGAAGACTCCGGCGATACAAGACGGGAGAAGGGAAAAGCCATCGACTTTCCTTTGGAGGTAGAGGACGAGCTCCTGTCGAGTGGGATTGAAACGAAAACCAATTGGTAACAGTGGCATCATCTTCCGCGACTCTGTCTCCATGGGTTTCCTAATTCGAATTCGAGAGATGCGAACGTTTATGGAAAAGAGAAATCTGGGTTTTTTCGATCGTTATGGGTTTCCTAAACGAATCAGGGAATGGAGAATCTGAAGAAGATTATAGGGTTTTATAGATCGATGATGATCAGGGCTTCCACACGCTCCCCGCGAAGCTAACGTCTTTAACGGTACTTTTTTTTTTCTTTCAAATTTCGCACTCTCCCTAAAATTCGGAAAGTATGACAGTCGCTGTCAATCAAAAACTTCCTTCAATATTAGCTAAATAAGAGGGTTAATTATGTAAATCCCTGTCCACTAGCCCACTCACAACACATATGTTTGCTGATATGGGCCAAAACCTAAAAACTGGCCCACTCATGATGCGGGCTTTAGTAGTTTTATTAGGCCCATTCTCCATGCTGATATGCTTATTTTATATTTATAATTGTTGGTAATATTTTCTCATTTTATCAATTGTTTAAAATATAATAAAATACATTATTTTCCAATTTTACAGGATTAGAATTTAATAGCTCTTACATCAGGCATTCAGCTCTGCTATGCAGGGATGACAACGGATTTAGTGTGGTTCCAAGGGAATATCAAAATTATTTTCATTTAAATTATTATATGTTAAAATCTTTTAAAAAATAATTTAAATTTTCAAAATCAGAACCGTTTACTATTGAATATCGATTTACTATTTTTTTTTCTTTCACATATACATTTTTGTTAAGAAACATCTATGAAAAAAAATAAAAAATCAGACTAGTAGTTAAACGATTCAATTCTTTTAAACAAGTTAAGAATTCAAATTCTTTTACTAACATATTCACTAATATTTTAAAAAACTTACTAATAATTAAGTATAAGGTTGAGTTTGTGACGGTTTCGGTTAAGATATCCTAACAATTTATTAATTGGTTCGGGTATCCTAAACCCGACATAAAAAATCAAAACCGACATGAAACCGTGACAGTTTTGAAAATAAAAACCAAAATCTTTTTCAAATTCTGTAAGATCAGTTTTCAATGCGGATAGTGCATGGATCGGTTTTGGAGGCTCTAAGCTATCTTCTATAATTTAAAATATTCATATTTCAATTATTTTTTTGGATTATATTATTGCCAAGCAAATATATTTTATAACATAATTTTTAATAAAAATAATAATATTAAATGTGAACGGAGTTGTAGTGTGAACATAAGTTGTAGTGTGAACATGATATGTATAGACATATAATTACCTATAATTAAGGGGATTCAATAGGTGTCAATTTGAAATGATATACTCACATGTATAACATATAGGTCCATTGACAGTGAATGAAAGATACAATTCCATCTATCTATTTTGGTTGATACGTTTGACATGGTAAAATATATTTTTCAACATCACTCCACCGTAAAATAGTAAAAATATATTGACTGGCCAGCTTCAGAGCCACATTGATGACCAAACCAGTGCTACCTTTATTTGTTGCAGAGTCTGTTCCATCAGCAGGAAATGTAATAACCTCTTCAAACCCGTCTTTCCAGTACACGTTTGGCTTGTTAGAAGTACACGTTTGGCTTGTTAGAAGTGACATGAGCATCAGGTAACTTAAGCCTCAAAGAGTTGTTATTTCTAAAGGTGAGCTCGACCGTTGATATGTTATTCACTTCCAAGAATTCGATGCCTTTTCAACCAAACTTTTCGTCCAGCGACACTGGAGCAGAGAGCGTGGTGGCAGCAGTAGGGAATGAAGAAGCGCTCAGACTCGATTTTCCTCGTAGAGCAATGCTACAAATCCTCAATTTACCCTCAATCTATCTAGCATGTAATAACTATTGATTATAAACAGTTAAACACAACTAAAATCTCTTAACAATTCACATTAATTTGAGGTAGAATGGGGACATAACTCGTACGGGTCTTGGGCATTTTCCTCATAAAATTGGCATCACAAACCTCTGCCACATGCTATATGATCCGCTAGAAAAATATATATAACAGTCGTTGACACATTTACATGTAGAACAGGACCCATAAGGAATCAATTAAGAACAACCCCAGCAAAGGCTCAAAGCAAAGTAGCGAAGTCATAAGACTTTCATCCAAGCATACAAAAATGATGGGATACAAACCTAAACACAAATTTTCAAGATAATTATATTAGTCTCACATACAAACGTGAACTGTTTCCTATCTCTTGATTGTGAACAAAATTGTTTTAAAACAAGTTTTTGGCATTGGAGAAGAAATAGAAGATGCCAACCAACCAGAAAATGATTACAAGCAAAACGAAGCTGATTAAGTGATAAGCACACACACAAAACTAGTCTTCATCCATGCCTCCAGGTGCGGCATTGGGCCTTGGGCCACCAGCTGGTTTTGCCATTATAATCTGCACACAAGTAGAATGTCCCAGCATAGTCAACAAAAAAGCTTATGTAAGTAAACAAAAGGTTGCAACTTCAACGATTTTGGCACTGACAAGCATTTCACTTTAAATCGATGAAAAGTTCTCACTTTTCACTACACTTCAAGATTTAGCATGTTGCAAACATATGGAAACAAATGATTGCTAAAACGTTCGATATTACTTGTATCTTAGAAATTAATGATCGCACAACAATATGCAAGGAAACAAATAAAGTTAGTAGCAAGTATTTCTCTAGGTTACCTGATCTACTCGTAGAACAGTGCAAGCTGCATCCGCAGCATATTTGAGAGCAAAGTACCTACAAAATAAAACCAAATTAAAATAATTTGTACGCATGGCACGACAAGATTAAGGTAAAAACTTAATAATACCAACTATAGTTTATCTGGAATCAACAGTAGACAAATTATCATTTCCTGCTCAATAGTTTTTATCACTGATAACCAAAAAACCTGCATGTCTCGTAATATAAGACGAAAATAGCAAGTGAAAATACAAAAACACTTTAAACAAAACCAACAACAGGTCTCCACTATTCTATCGTTAAAACTGTTCAAACATCTTGCTACTAGGGCATTTAATAGCAATGGAAAATTAGTTGTCAACAATACATTACAATTCAAATAAAGCAAAGTTGTAGAAGCCTATCCAAAACAGACAGGCAGAGGGATGGAAAGAAGAAAAAATTAAAAGTGAAAGAAGCAGCTTACTTGGTGACATAGAGGTCCCACACATTTATAGCAGAGACATCCTTACAAACACCCTCCTCCAAGCCGATCCCAACTTTGGTGTTTCCAGATGCATGTTCCGCATAAAGTGAAGATATGATCTCCATCGCATTGAGCCCAGCATTCTCAGCCAAGGTTCTGGGTACCATCTCAAAAGCTTCAGCAAATTTTGCAATTGCATACTGATCCAATCTGCAAGACCATGGCAGAATTCATATCAGCGGATCCTCCCAGTCTCGCCAAACAAATATGTTTGGACTTTGGACTACCAAGGGAAGAAAATGATACAATAAATGTCCTTCATTTAAGGGTCCAGATAAATTATTTGATACTGTGTATTAATAATTGTGTCAGCCCAAATTTCAAACCAACATTGCATAATCAAACAAAGGTACTGGATCAGATGGACAAGGTTTAAATCATTACAACACTTTTTTTTTCAATTTGTTGGTCATTAGGGGTAAATCATTTAAGCAGGTATTTCTAAAAAGTCAAAGTAAACAAATTCAAGATACAAACTTCAGAAAAGCATGCAAATGGAAACATGGTCCCAGTAGGCATCAAAGGTCTGTGATTGCAATGAAAACTGATGCAATCCTAGACGTAGAAACTGAGATCAATGAAAAAAAGTGAAGAACTCAACAGAATTATACAACTTCATAATATACAGCAACCATATTCCAAACAGAACAACTTTCTGGTTAGTAGCCAAGTAACAAACTAGAATTACAACAGGTGAAAAACAGCAACTATCAAACAAGCAACTAGAAATGACGCTGAGGGAGCAAAGAGAGAGAAAAAGAAGGCAAGAGAGAGAAAGCTGTGCGAGGAGCAACAGGAGCCAATAGAAAGGCAACGAACTAGCTAGCAAGGACCAGCAGTGGGGGGTGGGGGGTTGGGAGGAAAAGAAGAAATAGGAACCAGCTATAAGGTGGTGAAATGGGAAGGTGGTGACCAAGAAATACAGCAACACAGTAATAGGCAGCAAAAAGATAAGGAATAAGAGAGAGGAAGAGAAGAAACAGTACAGAGAACAAGAAAAGAGGGAGAGAGAAAGAAAGGTGAGGAAGGCTGCAACAGAGAATGCAGCAAGCAGGAGAAGGTTTCTGGAAAAACTCAGCAATTTTCTAACCCCCAAAATAGTGTTCTGTAACTGCTTTTATATGTGGGGAGAGATATAATCCTATTTATCCACAACAGGTGTCACAATCTAAGTGGTTACAGTAAACTTAATTGAAAACGAGACAGTTGTCCCTAAACAAGATGCAGACAACCTCCAGATCATAGGCAAAATATAAATTGCATACCTTGGAGTCTTGGACAACATAGTAAAATATACACCTAAAACAAAAACAATAACGGAAGCTTATCTAAACTACATTAACAACTGTAACTTTGAATTAAGAGGGTACTAGTGTCCATGTCAGACACTTGAATCTAACCACGTTATCCACCTCAGAGATTCACAATTATTATTAAGAATGAAAACAGCGAAGATAACTAGGCCTCAGAACTTGTCAAGCAATTTTATGACTCCAAAAATTACTCATCCATATATTTTATGAATTATGAAGCATAATAAAAAAAGACCAAGATGAGACAAAAAACATGAAAACCAATAGAAAGGGATTACCCTATCTCCTTGAAAGAAAATTCCTTCAGTCTTCTTGCCAACTCTATTTCAGTAGCCGCAGCTCCCGCTACAACACGACTGTCCCTACACATTGCCTGATGAAAAGACGTAATTTGAGTGTGCCTATGAATTTGATGCAGAAAATAGGCACTCACTTCAACATGCCTGGAAACTACACTCCAACCATATTCAAGAGAAATCACCCAAGCGACAAAAAGGTGAAATAAAACTTGTACAGAACTCACCTTATATGTATTAACTCCATCATCAACAGCTCTTTCAAGGTCATCCAATATACTATCAGTGCTTCCTCGTAAAACCACAGTGGATACAGAGTTTCCACCACTTTCGTTTCTTACAACAGTGACCTATATAACATCAGGCGTGAGAAAATATCAGAAAAAAAAGGAAGAGAGAACGCAAGAATTAGGGAATAGGGCAGGGGGAACAAAATTCTTGAATCATTCAATTTCTTTACGCTCACCCTGGCACCACCAATTTCCTCCACTGAAACAGAATCAACATATCCAAGGTCATCTGGATTTGGAGGGCTGAGCTTCAACTGTGACAAGGAAAAGAAAGTGTGTTACAATGCAAGCAAAAGACAGTGCATATATTGTCAAATAAAAGGATGCTTACAATCGCAACAGCACCCGTGGTCCGACAAAATCGTCTCAATTCAAACTTCGAGCTAATTTTCAATACCATAAGTCTGCAAGCAAGAACGTTGAATTTAGCCATGGTAACAGATAAAGACAGGTAAAAAAACAGTGAACTAAAATAGAGAATAATGAAATAACATACTTGTAACGCTCACAGAAATGTAATGCCATTTCTCCAACAGAACCTCCACTAACAATAACCTTTGCACCCGAGTCAGCTACTGCTTTAATGAGCTCCTCAACCTTAGCTTCTTCAGTTTTTGAATAATTTTCTAGCTAAAAGATGGCAAGATAGGACAATAAAAGACAATATTATCATTGGTAAAAAACACGAAGAATGTTTATCAGTATCAGCAAGCTAGTAATTTAATTGCATCTTATAATGTCAAAACAGTAGAGGAAAGGACAGAAATGAATATAATATATTTAACAAGATATACCTGATCCGCATTTTGTATTAGAACAGTTCCTTTTGTTTCGGTTGCAGATGTATCAACACCAACAAACACAGCAACCTGACAACGTGTAGAAACAAGGATAAATCTTAAGAAACTTCAAAAAATAAAGTTAATACTGGACACATTTAAAACAGCAAAAAATATTAACAGTATCATAGCAATCAATCATACAAACAAAAGTAACAATGACAGAGTAAAAACAATTCCTAAATATTTTCTCAATGAAATATAGAACTACAACAATACAGTTGAAAATTAAAACAGGCTGCAAGACTGATAGCCCAGCTATGCATTATTAATTTGTATATTCCAAAACAATAATTAGCTTCATTAGGAGTTACCTGGTGTAATAGCATTTTAAAATGTTGACCCTCGATGGAAAAAAGAAAGAAAAAGGATTAGCATTGTTGACCTGCAAGCCTTAGTTTACGAAAGATTGCCCCATTGCAGACAAGGCTTCACAAAACAACAGCTACATCCTCCCCCACAATGCAGTAAGACTCCGTACAAGACCTCTCAGTGGTGGGACTCTCAAATACTCGGTAAACTAACGGTTTCTTTTAGTTATAAAAATTTATCAAGGGTTGGTGACCTTTTATTACTATTAAAAGCCACACCAAAATCAATCAACGCTCAAAAAAAAAAAAAATGAAACCATCACAAAAGAATATCATCAAAAGCTATAACCATAGTTCAACAACAAGAAATTGACTATTTATCGTGATTTAAAAGTTCTCTCCTTATCGTGGCCACATGTAATTCCACCAAAAGAAAAATGGCATTGTTTCTATCTAGTAAATCCCATCCCTTCCTATTGTAAATCACATGTCACGTAGCCAACCCCAAAACTGTTGTCAATATCAAGGATTTGATGATAATGATATGCATACTTATTTCTGCCTCCCCATTTACCATTTCTAAGAAGCCTACTTCTATTTTACCACCCCATATTAAAAGAAGAGCAAAATCAATTTCTTTTAATTTTGCATTCATTCCAGCTATCTCAATACACCAGAATAAATTACATCCGAAGTTATCTTTGAGAGCAAGCAGTTATATTCTTGAATTCAAAATATTAAAAACTGTTCCATCAAAGTTATGAAGTGTGTATAATATCTCAAATGGCCAAAAAAGTGACCACGTGCCCTCATAACAATGACGCTACATATTAGAGATCAGGAGTGCCACCATTTCAGATTGCTTTTGTGTTCCTAGTTCATTTATTTTCAAAAGGTTCTAGACTTCCACTCTTCCAGCAGATACAATGTCAATAAATGAACCAAGATATACCTCATGTATTAATGCTTAGAGAAAAAAGGCAAAACAATTGATAGGAGCAATCCACAGTGACCCCAGTGTTGCCACACTTGCGCATTGGATCAAGTCATCACCTAGATATGAGTGTGCTGGCATGTAATGTTTCCCGACCTAAGGCACAAGAAGCTAATAACAGAAATCCCACTGTCTTTCAGAAATTTAGTCTGTCTCTTTCATATGCAAATAAAAATAGAAGTTACATCAACTATGACAATGACGGCCATCTCAAAATAGCCCTTTGAAGAAAAGTTGTATCTTCAAAACAGTAATTTCCACACTATGATGCAGTCATCTACCATTCAAATTTCGAAAAAAGGGTGCTAACCTTGGCCTTCTCCACTTGCTTTATAGTGCCAACAGCATCATTTTTCAAAACCATACCCTGAACTACTGTAGAGTTATGCAAACCGCCACCCAGTAGCTTTGCAACCCGTACGTTGTCCACATTGATATTTGCTGGGTTCTTAGGGCATACTTGGATGCATGCCTACAAAACAAAAGTAAGGTGAAGCTACACATTGTAAATAAACATCACAGCAAGAATGTATAATTTTTCAATTACACGAGTATACAAATCATAGTACATCTGCAATTAGCGAACACAAAATGTCTTCTTGCCCAAATTGTTTGCTAGCAACAGCAGCTCTCATTCGGGAAATCACTTGCTCTTTATTCCTGACATCCATCGTTTCAGAATCTTTCTCGACCAATTCATCTAAAATTTCAACTGTCTGTAATTGTTTCAGAACACAAATTAGAGGTATTAATCATAAAATGCACAATCAATTTAACAACACCAGTCATGAAAATTGCTTAGCAAGGTATAGACAAACCTTGTTAATTGCTTTATTGTATCCAATGATAATCTCACTTGGGTGAAGGCCCATCCTTATAAGCTCCTCTGCCATTTGAAGGATCTCCCCCGCGAAGGAAATTGTCAAATTAGCACCATCTCCGATTTCCTCTTGTTGAGCCTTCGCAGCTAAAACCAAAAGTTTGGCTGCAGGATGCTGGACCTCGAGTTCATTAACTATGGTGGCAGCATCATTTGTGATAAAGAGTTTGTCCAAGTGGTTTATAACCATCTTATTCATACCTAAAAATAAAAAAAAATAAGATCAGCTAACCAGCCAACTTCACTGGCAACAGAGATTTCCTCTGACATTTCAGAACAAAATCTTTGTGGCACGGTTCAGTGCATTTACACTATCTAATTTTCAGTAAAAAGGCGCGCACATATTCCACGATTCTACCAGAACATCTACCCATATTAGTCAAAAGAATTCAGCCGACTTCACTGGGATGCCAAAATTTATCAAGCCAATTCAAACTACGAATTTATCAATCAGGATAAATAGACAGCGAACTACCATGTGTAATTGAAGCAATATGAAAGAAAAAAAATGCAAGACCCTGATTTTGTCGTCCAGAAAGCAGAAACATAGTGCATACAATTCTAGCAACTGAAACTGACATTTCTTAGCATCCCGACCTTCCTGGATACACAGATCAAAAGAAAGAAAAGCCAAGGAGAGGATTCCTGATCCAGATTTTGAACTGAGCAAGTGAAGGCTTAATTAGCTAAACCACACTAAAGGAAAAAATGCATACTAAATTAAGAGATGGAGACCGTACCATTAGGTCCAAGAGAGGTACGAGTGATCTGTGAGAGCTGTTTGCAGGCATCGATGTTCTTCAGAACGGCTTCGTCAAGACCTGACAGGTGCTTGTGACCCTCTTTAAGCATTGATTGTATTCCATACGGCTGCATTGAGAACGCCATTTTGATTATTTTTTCTCTCACTGAAACCCGCTCGAACTCCAAGTTTCTTCTTCAAAGTTCAGAGAAAGAAAAACCCTAACCCTAGAGAAGTTCTTTCTGTGTAGTCGGCAGTGCTAAACCTGAATGCCCTAGGACTTTTATTTTAAAAAATTTCCAAAACAGTTTTTGTTTTTCGAATTCAAATTATATTTTGAAAATTGGTTTGGTTATAGTTTTATTCAATAATTTTGTAAAATTGTTTTCAAAATTTACTTTTGAAAAACAAAAAACAGAAACAGCTAAAATTATTTTTTATTTAATTTTTAATAATTGAATCGGTGACAATTTCGTAATTACGTCAATTTTTTCCCGACACATTTTCTCTCTCCTCTCTCATCTCTCTCTTCACCCGACAACTTCAGCCGCTAGTTATTGATCTTTGTCGTTCGGTGACCATTCGCGACGTGGTTGGTGTCAAAAGTTTCGCAAGGAGAAAAGCGACAAAACTCGACCAACCTCGTCACATTTAGTCAACCGTAACTCCTGGAATCTAGGTTTAAAACTTTCGACTATTGTGATGAAAAACGGTCGATCCGGCTACCACGGCCAACGCCAGTGAAATCCATCATCTCCATTGGACTCACCAGCATGAGGAGCTTCTAACCCAGTGATTTTCTGATCATATGAGTCACCAGAAGGCCGCGACCCGATGTTGACCCGCAATGGGTACCCGATTTTGACCCAAGAATTTGAATTTAAGTTTAATTTTAATTAATATCATTTTAATTTTACTGGAATTCAAATAAATTTTAATTTTAATTCATGTTTTTAGTTTTCGAAAACGTATTGAAATAACACCAACCAAATGAATTTTTTACTAGTTTATATTCCTAAAAACGGTTTATAAAAACTATACTCAAAATCATTCTTAAAAGCGAAAAAGAAAACAATATCAAAACACATTAACTATTATTCTTTTTCGTTTTTTAAAATTCATGGGCTCCAAACAGTGTGTTTTATTGTCTTTTTTCGTTTTACTCGACGACATGCCCTACGTCGCAGGTATAAAGGTAGTGTTTGGAAAAACATATATTTTGACATTTATGTTGTTACCTTTATGTTGGTATAAATACTAACATATATGTTATTTCAAATGCTGAGGGTGTTTGGTTACTTATACTGAAAAAAATATTTATGCTGTTTAAAATGCAATGACAAATTACATGCAGGGTAGTAACATAAATTAATACATAAATGAATTTTTATAGTTTCTATAAATCAAATTGATATTTTTTAAAAATATAATATAATATTTAACAAATAATTTAAATTTTCCTAACATTATTCCAAAAAAAAATTTAATATTAACATTATTTTTAGACAACTATTCAATAAAATGTCATAATAATTATTCTAACTGTTACATTTTTAGACAAGTATTCTCAAAATTAAAATAATTTTGAAAATATTTTAACATTTTTATAAAAATATTTTCAACATTTTTAATATAATATTAACCTATTTTATATTTTTAGACAACTATTCAATAAAATGTCATAATAATTATTCTAACTATTACATTTTAGACAAGTATTCTCAAAATTAAAATAATTTTTAAAATATTTTAACATTTTATAAAAATATTTCCAAATATTGACATATTTTATATTTTTACACAACTATTCAAAAAAAATTAATAATAAGTTGTCTAACTGTTACATTTTTAGACAGCACTTCTAAAAATTTCAATAACTTTTAACATATTTTTGACATTGTTATTAAAAATATTCCCAACATTTTTAATATTAATATTCACATATTTTATATTCTTACACAACTATTCCAAAAAAAATTATTAATAATAAGTTGGGCTACTGTTACATTTTTAGACAATTATTCTAAAATTTTCAATAATTTTTAAAATATTTTAACATTTTTTTTGATAAATATTTCCAACATTTTTAATATTAATATTCACATATTTTATATTCTTACACAACTATTCCAAAAAAATATTAATAATAAGTTGGGCTAATGTTACATTTGTAGACAACTATTCTAAAAATTTCAATAATTTTTAAGACTTTTAATTGGATGGAAAAACCCTATGAACCTCAATATTAAGACTTTTAATATAGTTTATATATATATATTATAAAATTATTTTATATTTGAATATATTATATATATATATATTTTATAAGTCCATTTTATTCTATTTTGATATAGCCATATATTTACCCAAATTATTTTATTCTATGTAGCTATTATACTTATCTAAATATTATTTTCATTTTATATAATTTTTGTATAACTTATATAATTATCGCACTTTATATACGCTACAATTAATATTTTCGCGGAAAGTCATTTAATGGGATATTAAAAATTAAGTCGGCAACTGTTTTTAAAACAGGCGTTGTGGGGTGCCTCACACCTTCCCCATACGCAACAAACTCGCTTACCTTTTTTCTGAATTTTTCGTAGACCAAAATTATATTTTTCATGGTGACAAATTACACCTATTCAATTGGTGGCGACTTCGTATATTTTATTATATTTATATTTAAAATCTCATTTCGCAAAACCGGTTGCGACAACCTCAATCAGAAGAGATGGCCAAAGGTTAAGAATAGAGTTTAAGAGTTAAAACTATTTTGAACTTCACCATACACACAACTACGTGAGTACGAGATAACTCTCTCTCAAGTATTTCCAAAACTAAGTGTAAGAGTCTCACTTGATTCTGTGTCTTGATAAGATACAATTAGGATTTAAACCAACTGACTATTTAATTAACCAAACCATAAACAAGAAAATTTATATTTTAAACATATCATTTTAACATATTATAAAGTACTCATCAAAAGTGTATGAAATCATTTATCTACTTTATCTAAAGACAAATGATACATTGCTTCTTTGACCTTAGGCCGGTAAAGCCCAAACTTTGGCTGGCTATGATTCTCCTTCTACTACCTTCATTTATTTATGTTTCTTACGGTCTTACCCTTAAATTTGGGTGTTTTTGAGGTGGGAAATTTTTTATTATTAATCCACATTTTTCCTTCAATTTTTGAAAACCTAAATTAGGGATGAGATTACATAAGTAATTGAGCATTTTGTTATCCTCTTCTCTCATCATCTTTCTTATTCACTCAATTGTTGTAATTTAGTATGAAGTCTGTTTTGTTTGAGATCCGAATTGATGAGCTGACCCGAAAAGATGTTATGAATCTTGTGAGTGGATTTTTTGGAGGCTTACTTTATGGAGCGAAAGTGAGGGCCGATAGGCCCGAACCGGAGCGCTCATCTTAGGCTTTATTACTATGATTTTCAGTCCACTTATGGTGGTGCGTGAAGGTGGTTAAGATGATTGTAAACACTAGTCGCAATTATATTCTGATTCTCTGAAAAATAGTGGAACTATCTGCAACTCCGAGGATTTAGGCACAATCAGTCAAACCTCGTAAATCTTTTTTGTTTTCGTTTTCCTTGCATTGATTTCTATTATGTTTGCTTTTTATCTCCTAACATCAATTAACCCCTAATTTTTTAATTTAAGAGCCCGAATAAACGCTGAAAATAATAATTAAACTTCTTATAATTAATATCACATTTTTTATTTTTTTTACTTTCACCATTCAAATTATTAGAAAAATATAATTCGAGAGTTAATGGATTTAATTTTTAGGAAAATAACCGTGATTAATTTTTATTATTAATCATATATTGCAACGTAGTAAATGTATTTGAAAATTGATAATCGGATATAACTATTTTTGTGTTTAGTTAATTATCTTAATGTTGCGAATCTTGTAAACTGTGTTACAGTATGTCTTTGTCGTCAGATAGAAAACTTATGTGCGCCTAACAATCAAATTTAGACTCATATCGAATATCTAAAAGATAAGCTCATATGATATCGTTTTTGGTATTAAAAAAAAATGTTGCGGTTGATCGATTGTCAACATAAAACTTAACCAAACTTATGAGCATAAGTTGTGAATCAAATTTAAAAAAAATAAAAAATCTCAAGTCAGCCAAAAGAAACAGACTATTGTTTTGACGACCAAAGTGTGCACATGTAACACTAGAAGTGTTAAAATTTCCGGCTAACATTATACTTTTGATCACTAACACATCATTTGTAACGTTTTCTTTTGTGACCAAGGTGTTGTGACCAAAAATGTTGAATTTACTCTTATCTGACAATATACATTTTATTCACATATAACATAATTAGTAACGTTTTTACCTATGATTTTTAGTCATAAAGAAACAGGCTTAACAAATTTTTAATCAGGCCACTCGAGATCTCTTTCCAGCAAAAGCAAAAGCAAAAAGAGAGAGTTAAATTAGGATCAAGGAATCATCAAGAGAAGATAATGCCAGAATGTTGACAGATTTGTTTTCCAACATCATGATATATCCACACTGTCGATATTATTAAAAGACAAATTTCTTCAACTTTCTGTCAATATCTGCATTATTACAACACTCTGATAAACAGCTCAAAGCTTGCATTAACTAGAGAAGAAAAGGTCAAGGCACTCAGTACACTGAGTAGCTTATGCATTTGCCTTTTATGCTAAGATATGTTTCTGTAGCATAGTTACGACAAAAACGCCTAGGGAAAGAAGAAACGGTACAAAAGAAGCATGAAGAGACCATCATGCGACAAGGTTCAATGGGTTTTTCTTTATCTTGCAACATCATCACATATCATCTTGTTCATATGATGATATCACCTAAAGACATTTTAAGATGTTGTGATGCAATCGTAAATAGTTAGTTGATCCCTATGCTGGAATATTAACTTCTCTCAAGACTTTTGCAGCATCCTCTGGAAAAACGGGATTTATGTAACACCCAGTTCCAAGTTCAAATCCCCCGATCCCGGTTAGCTGAGGAACTATCTGTAAAAACCAGTGACAGTAAGGTAATTCTGATGCCGAAACCTTAAGGGGAGAAGTTTGGATCATGAGGTTGAACGGGGGGTTATTCAATTGCAATGACATCTTTCTGAGCATGAGCTTCAGTAAACCCCCAAGATTAACTGCCTGCAAAGTGCCATGTCAATAATAGAATAAGTATTTGCATCATGGATAAGATGTCAGTAATAAAATGATAGAATAAACAGACTAAAGCCCCACAATACTGCTTCCTATGCTCAGCTAAACGTACAAAACACGCACGGCATTGTAGAAATGGTGGTGCTGGTGGTTTTGCAATCTAACAATCACTACATTCTCTAAAAGTTTTAGAGCGGCCATAATGGAAAAATACAAAGATCTCAGGAAAACAAATTATCACGAAAGCCATCTCATTTTTGACAATATTAAGGAAAGCAAAAGCCTTAATTAGCTTAAAAGAATCCACTTTTCAGCTATTGTAGAGGGTCGGACAAGTATAGAGTAGAACTAAAAGCACCGAGCATAACTATTAAGTGCTCTGGACTTGATGATTCCAAATGTACCTTTATAGATTCACTGTTTCACAGGAGAAAACTCTAACAAAGCACATAGAAACTCTAACATACAGACACATGTATGCAGAAACTCAATTGAATGCAGTGAAAGCAATACACTTTCAGTAGCAGTCCCTTTTTCAGTATAATATGAAATTATGAAGGTATAATATGGCTTCACCTGGTAATGAAGCTACTAATTTCGCAAATGTAAAGCTGACCATTACCTTTTCACAATCTAGCTCGTGGAAATGCGAAGAATGGCGTCTAGGAATAATCCAGATCTCAAAGGGAAACGTGGCAGCAAAAGGAACAATTGATATGAAATGGGTTGATTCATCAATTAGAAGGTCCTTCACTTGAACTTCACACAGACTGCATTTTCCTACCCGAGCAAAGTATTCCTTCATACAATCAAGTCGAGTTGAAACAGTAGGAGGAACAACAGGAAGAGCCAGAATTTGACTATGTGAGTGGCTCAACGATGCTCCAGCCGAAGCACCATGGTTCTTGAAAACCTTCGAGCATAAAACCAAATTAGAAACTGGATAATTTTACTTTAGCACTTTGTAATAATTTCCTGGAGGCCATCTCTCTAGCCTCCTTCTAATTCCTCTTGTGCATGTTCTCAGTGTTTGATGAACTTCTTTTCCATTCAAAAAAATGGAATGAACACATAGCAAATGCATGTGAGTTGTATGATGTGAAAACGAAGCAAGATCAACAGATGAATGTGCAATATGTACATCTGGACATATGCACACAAAAACAGTCACAATCTAAGTATGAGAATAAAGCTCATAGGTCTAGAATAATTTTTGGGGAAAAAAAAATATCGCATTTTCAAGCCCCCTTTAAATTATACAAGATGACGAACATACTTCAGCCAAAAAAATAATAATAATAATAGAGAAGTCTGTGTAGATAAATGGACTCCAACATCTGTAATAAAGTACCCAGGCAAAAGAGCAATGAGCATTTTCAAAAGTGTAAAAGCCAATTTATATCAGTTTAGGAACTCAGGAACTAAAAAAAGTAGAAAATTTTATAAAACTGTGTATCAAGAAACTTTCCAAGATTTACTTGTAAATGCATAAGCAGAAAGACATTAAAACAATGAACCCGAATTACCAGTGATCCCACAGGAAAACAAGCAAACTCCATACTAAAACCGCAAGCAACATACAAGACACCAATGGTAACAGATTGCTAACATAGACAAATAATTTATCCACTTCATTTAGATGTAATTAAGAACTCTACAACAAAACAATTGACTGTCATAGAATCTAAATATTATCACTTTAGTCTTCAACCTTACTGATTTTTAAGTTTTGAGCCCCGAAATTTCAAATTTACAAAATCATAATTTACACAAGTAGCACTGTAGCACTAAAATTCCAATAGATTTCGAGTATTAAAAGTGATGGGGAAATCAAATAAAAGAGCCCCTTTAGAAATATAATGAGTGCACAACTCCCGCAACAAATAGAATATGAATTCAAGCAAACTACCGCAGTTACATAATTATCAGAACAACCCAATAAATTAAAAAAAAGGTTATACCTGCACGTATTTGATCGATTCGAAGCTCGCTATTTGATCGATCCTCTTCTTGTAAGCTAGCAGCACATCCCCAATCTCTCTCGGCTCTAGATCGTACAGCTGCAACCAGTGCACCGGAGCCTCAATCACAACGTCGTGGAACCCGAACCCATCATGGACCCTTCCCCATTCAACATGATCGCATCCATCCGGGTCCGAGTTTTGAGCAACTGTAGCGGAATTCTGGAGTTCTCTGCTTAACGCAGGATACAGGTTCTGGATAACCCTAATCTTCCAATCCGGATTACTCGGGTCATCCGGGACCCGGAAAATCTCGGGAGCACAATCATGTTCGTTACCGATACAGAAGGCGCAAGAGTTGGGGTTAGGGTCAGGGTTGTCGGGTGACTTGGATTTGAAATCAGTGGGTCTTTTGGCTCGGGCCGGAGAGAAGATGACCCACCTCTTCGAGACCGGGTCTTGTCTCAGTTCGGGGCTTCGACCCGGGGATGCCATATTTTAGTTTCTCTAGTTGCTCCCTATGTACCTGCTTCTAAAGCTCCTTTGAGCTGTATGTGTGTCCCCGTGTTGTTGCTCATAAAGCTACATTCCCTAGCTTAAATAATACTATTTAAAATAATAATTTGAAATTGTTTTTGGAATATAAATTTAAAACTATTTTTCAAAAATAAATATATATGCTACAAGAAGTGGAAACATCTATTATTGCAAACGAAAATGCTATAGGTAGGGATGTTAACTGGGTGGGGACCCCTTTGTATTAAAAAAAATCTTACCTATTTTCCTAAAAATATTTTTTGGGTATTTTAATTTTTGTATCATCCCTTGTTTGTCCCTCGCCAAATATAATTATAAAAATTATAGTAAATTTTAAAACCCAAGCCATTAAAAAATTATAGATATGTTTTTAATGATTTGAGAGACCATAATAAGTTATATTAAATTATATAAAAAAATCATTCATGATCAATGCATGAGCTTGATAACTATGTATATTATCCATTAAATAAATACGTTTACTAGAAAATTAAATAGTTTTATAATATATATATAAAAGCAGGAGCTCTCACATGCGCTGAACCGCAAATTCCTCTATTTACAGTCTTTTAATCTTGATCGTCCATTTCAAGATGGAAAGATCGGACGTCCAATCATGTATGTCGAAATTATGCTCCGCATATACACACATTTGGACACAATTGCTTCTGCCATCTCCATTCTACACGCCGCCACACCTCCTCCGGTGAATAATGGCGAAGCCGCGACTCCTTCTGCCGCCTCCGCCATCGACGCCAACCCAAACTCCCACCGGTGAAGACCCACGAAATTTCGAAATACTCCTTTGTTTGCCGCACCATCGAAGCCCATAGAACCAGTAGTTCCTCCCCCAAGACGCACCTCCTCCGGTGAAGCCCATCGAACCAAAGACTTTTTTTTCCTTGAGAGAGAACAAACGAGAGTGAGCTTTTTTCTTTTTCTTTTCTGGGTCTTGGTTTGAGAAATTCATTTGTTCATCTGAAATTATTTGGGAATTTTGTGGATTAGAATAAGTGATGGTTTCCACTTTGTAATTCGTTCTTCCTTTATTCTAAGGCATTGCTTGCAACATTTTTCTAGTGTTTATTGATAATTACATGTTCATTCACCACTGTTATGGTATCCCTTCCCTTCTCCCATTTCTTTGCATATCTTCGATTGGATTAATTTGTTTTGAATGTCTCAGTCATATGGGGTTGGATTTTGTGATGTCATGGGTAAGATGTGAGTTGGGAAAGAAGATGGTGTGAGAGCTACAAAGGGTGGGCTTAACTTGGAGTTATGTTTGGATCTGGAAAGAGGCAGTGAAGAGGTTTGAGGTGAAAGAAGAGATGTCATTGTCGATGGTGCGGCAGACGGAGGAGTAGTTGTTTCGTGGGTCTTCATTGGAGGTTCATTATCTTGGGCGGAGGAGCCGCTGGTACGATGGGCAAATGAAGCAGGTGCGGTGTGGAGAATGGGATGGCAGGAGATGTCGAGATGTGTATATTGCGGAGCCTAATTCTGAAATACATCTCCTCTGTTCGATCTGTTCATCTCAAAATAGACGGTCAAAATTAAAAGACCGCAAATAATTCTACTTGAGGTTCAGCGCATGTGAGACTGGTTGTATATAAAAGTAATAACATATATTATAAATAATAAACATATATATAATTAATAATATATTCGGGTTGAATTTCGACAAATTCGTCCCTGTACACGTCTCATTGTTTTTCATAAAAAATACTGATACTCGTTACCCAATCTGTTAATTAACGGGCATCCCCGTATAATTTGGGGTAATTATCTGTTCGGTGTGGATATTTTTGACATCCCTAATTATATGTCCGAATAGTTTCTCCCAGCAGTCCCAGTAACTTACGTGGCAAGTTGATGTGGCTAATTAGTGGGTCCACCCAAAACACTATTAGTGTGTTTGGATATTATTTTCTTTTTTAGTTTTTTAAAACGATTTTGAATATAGTTTTTAGAAACACTTTTTAGGAAAAAAAACTGTTAAAAAATTCATTTGGTTGGTGATATTTGACTTTGTTTTCGGAAACTGAAAAACGTGAAATTAAAATTGAAATTTAGTCAAATGAAATTGAAATTCATCCAAATAAAACTCAAATTTATCAAAATGAAATTCAAATGCATCAATTGGGTCAAAATGAAGGTGATTTTGGGTCAACATCGGAGCAAGGCCTTCCGGTGGCCGGATGACGATGCCGGTGGAGAGAGGCGTTAATCCATTGGGAGTGAGAGAAGAGAGAGAAAAATAAAATAAATTCATCTTAATTATAATTATGCCACTTGAAAATCTTACAAAACAACAAAATGTTGTTTTGATTTTCTAGTTTTTAAAAACTGAAAAATGAAAACTGTTTTTAAAAATAAATACTCAAAACAGTTAACCAAATGAATTTTAAGCAATCATTTGATTTTTCAAAACAGAAAACAGTTTTCAAAACTCTAGTGTGTTTGGAACATGTTTTCAAAACTGTTTTTTGTTTTTCAAAGTAGAAAACTGGATGAAAATTCATTTGGGTGTTACAGTTTTTGAAAACAGTTTTTCAGAATTTTGTTTTTGAAAACAGAAAATCGAAAACAACTAAATCATGTTTTGGAAAATTTTGAAAATGAATTGGTGACATTTTTGTGAATAAATTGAAATTCATTTTTTTCCTCTTGCTCTACTTCTTCCTCCCTTTCTCATTAGTTGTTACGATATCTTCTCTCTCATTTCTTCTCTCTCCAACTCTTCTCTCCCTTGTCTCTTTTTCATTATCTCTCCAAATTTATTTGATTTACTTTCCGTCATTGTTCATTACTCTTCTTGTTATATTATATAACTAATCTTATTTTGTGTCTAAACTTTGTAATTTTGATTTAGAAAACAGTTTATAAATAACATAAGCCAAATGAATTTTTAACACTTCATTCATTTTAAAAACTGTTTTTGAAAACTATACTCAAAATCGTTTTTAATTATTAAAAATAAAAACAATATCCAAACATACTAACCAAACACACTGTAATGATTTCCAAAACAGTTTTCTGTTTTGAAAAATCAAATGATTGCTTAAAATTCACAATTTTTTGATTTAGGTTAACGAATAGCAGCTTCTTCTCCCAGTGGCAGCTTCTTCATGTAGTCCATGCATAAAAACTCTTCACGACAGCTCCCTCACTCTGACAACTCATCACAGCTCACGGCGGTGACTCTTAGACGGTGCAACGGGCGGTGACTCTACTCCATTTATTTAGTCTTATCTTTTTTAGTCTATATTGTAGATGAAGATATTGTTTATGGGGAGAGGCGGAGAAAAGAGTCGTTTATAGGGTTTTATTGGATATGGAGCAATGTGAAGCGAAGTGTACATGTTTCAAGTTTGAATTTAGAGGTATGTAATGTAAACATGTCATTTTAGTGCTACTCATAAATAAGATGGACTTACTTGCAGATAAGTACACCATAAGAAGATGGAGGAAAGATGTACGAAGATGGACAGATTACCACACCTGAGCAATCGTGATACAAAATATGATCAGTGCTTTCATTAAGCGGTTGACTTGGTTGTGGATGATGAACTCTGCTACACTAATGTCATGAATTGAATCGACAGTGCAAACAAAAATATGTCGATATAAGGATCTCCCAATTTTGAAGAAAAAAATATTGTTCACCAGTGATCTGTGATCCCGTGGTGAAAAGAGGAAAATGACATCCCTTATGTAGAAGAAAGAAACCGATAATGAGAAGGAGAGGAAAAAAGACAGCAAGTCAATATGTCGACAACTTGATGGTGTGCCTTTACACTTAACTAAGTTTCTATGTATTTAACTAGCTGATAAGTGTGTTTTTATAGGACTCAGTCCATCATCAAGCTACATATTCACAAAGACAAGCAAATATATGGGAAGCACAAGAGAGTCACATAAGTACTTCTTGTAATCAACCACGAGAGGGTGGCTTCCTATCTCTAATCAGAACTATGCAAGTACCTTCTTATGAATGCATATTTCAATTCTATGATTTTTTTATTACTATCTCTCTATTTTGCTTAGTTTCACATTGTTTATTTTTAGGATGGTCAAACTTTAGATTGGAGCAGATGATATGAGCTACCTATGGATGGAACTCCAAAAAACTAATACTTGTTCATCATGGATTTTTTTTTATTGTTTTGAAGAAAAGAAAAATCAAGTGATATTGGACTTGTATTGTTTTTGCCCAATTTTTAGACCTTCATCATGAAATTTGGAGCTTTATTGCAGATCATACATATTTGATCAAGCTTTCATCTTGTTTCAAAGTAATGATGCTGTTCATTACCAATTGCACCTAAAGTGACTGCCATTGATAGAAGTTGCTTCTATCAATGGCGACAACAAAGCGATCCCTCAAGATTGGTCATGTTTTGACCCCATCAGAGATGGCAACAATTTCATTTTTGCTTCATTCTCTTATTGCGTTTTCCAAGTGATAATACATTAATCTCATATTTTCTGGGCATAATCTAAGATATTAGCCCATCGTTTGTAGTCTGAGCTCCTAAAGACCATGGCCAAATTGTAGCTGCTCTGAGGATGATTATCTAGGCAAAAGGGTTATGCATGCAAAGAATCTGATATGTGTCTAAGAATTGTTATCTTTGTAAATGAAGGTCAATTTCAGCAAACTGTATTTGAAAGTTGTACTGAATTGAAAACTGTAAACATTGTGAACCGCTATGCTGGGTTTCTTTGTTCGCTGATTGTGTTATAGCAATGCCGAGTTATATTGGTTTTCAATATGATGATGCAAAATTGTGACTTTTGTGATCGTAATTCGTGCATTTCATCATTGAGGAGGCCGCCGTGTCCCACTCCTCTTCTTTTATAGGTAGGGCCAAATTCCTCTTCTCACAGTGTTTTGCTTGCGGTGGGAATTGAACTCCTCAATTCCTCTTCTCATCGTGTTTTCTCTCTCCCTTTCTTTGTAAACACTTTAAACCCACGAACTTTCCTTTTATTCTTAGTCACTCGACGACATCGAAAGATAACATGTGAGATCCTTACTAAGGTAGAGGGGGTTTCAAAAACGGGAGGCTCTCTAAATTGGTCTTGCCCAAAGGCTTATTGCCTTCTGCGCTCACCTCCTCTTCACTTCTGTCTTTTGCAAGCACTCATCCTCCTCTTCATTTTTGTCTTCTGTAGTTGATTTCTACCCTTTTTATCATTATCATTCTGTAAAAAAAATCGAGATGAAAGAGGCCCAATAGTCGTTTATTATTCCCTCTAATCTTTAGCACTCTTCATAGCGAAGTGCTAAAAATAGCACCCATTCACCATCCTGTTTGGAGTACCATTTTTGCAAAATGGAGTGCTATATTGACAATTGTAGTGGATAACACTCCATTTATCATCCCCATTGGAGTTGCTCTTACATGTACACACGCATATGTTAAGGTGATTGAAAATTTTAAATCTAACACAACAAATATAACATAAGAAGATTGATTATTTCTTTAATTTTTCATTCATTAATGAGTTCTAATATTGTGAATATTAAGTGTGTTTGGAGATTGTTTTCTTTTTTAGTTTTTAAAAACGATTTTGGGTATAGTTTTTAGAAACACTTTTTAGGAAAAAAAACTGTTAAAAAATTCATTTGGTTGGTGATATTTGACTTTGTTTTCGGAAACCGAAAAACATGAAATTAAAATTGAAATTTAGTCAAATGAAATTGAAATTCATCCAAATAAAACTCAAATTTATCAAAATGAAATTCAAATTCATCAATCGGGTAAAAATGAAGGTGATTTTGGGCCAACAACGGAGCAAGGCCGTTCAGTGGCCGGACGACGATGTCGATGAAGATAGGCGAGTCACCGTTGGGAGTGAGAGAAGAGAGAGAAAAATAAAATAAAATAAAATGTTGAAAATCTTTACAATTATACCATTTGAAAATCTTACAAAAAAACAAAATGTTGTTTTGGTTTTCTAGTTTTTAAAACTGAAAAATGAAAACTGTTTTTAAAAATAAAAACTCAAAACAGTTTAGGCAAATGAATTTTTAGCAATCATTACAGTTTTCAAAACAAAAAACTGTTTTGAAAACTGTTACCAAACACACTCTTAAGTCATTCAAAATTTTCAAACCATAGGGGTATGCCTAAAAATGGACTAAACCACATGATGAGGGTATTAGTCACATTTATTAGCTATAAAAGTTTGTTAAAAAAAAATGCATAAATTCAAGAGGAGTTCTTAAAACGTTGCGAAGGTAAACTCCCTATAACATTTTAATCTTACAAAAAATGAAAAGAAAAAAGCATAAAAAACTAGGCAAACCAAAGGCAATGCTGAATGAGAGAGGTAGCTAAACCTACCTCAAATTCACAACTATATAGCCTCCACAATAAATAAATAAATAAATAAAAACATACATATATATAATGTATGTATGTATACATAGTATGTACACACATTATGTAACTTCTTGGTCATGAGAAGGCCACATTGCATGCCTTTCCTTACATGGCTCTCTATAGTATACACAACATTTTTGTTTTCTTGGGCTCTATACAAATGTGGACATAACTTTCCTTGCTTGCTAGTTGCTACTGCTCCTTGCATAAGTTTTACTTGCATTGGCTATTTGGCTGTGAAGAAACATAAACTTGTATGCAATTTATTCAGGTAACCCATTGTTTACCCAACTAATCGCTTAACTCGACTTGACCTTAGCCAAAACTTGTCCAAGGTCAGGCCAGTTAAGGGTTATATAAAAGTAATCTATACTCATTTGGGTCCATTGAGGTATTTAATCAAATCCAACACATCTACACACCTAATATGCAACATTTACTAGCATATTTACGAGAGCTTATACTCTATGAGACATACTCTGATCTAAACGGACCCACAATTTATTTTATGTCAAACATAATTTCAGACATAAATTTCTTACTAACTTATATTATGTTAGACATATTCCCAACCAAACAAACACAAAAATACACATGATATTAACTACAGAAGTCTCTCACATCTACACACTTCACACTTCTCTTATTATTTTTTTATTTTTTTATAGAGAAAAACAACAAAATCATATCACCACCACCATTGCATTCCCATAGACCATAGTATTTCAAAAAACCAAAAAGAAAAAATGAAGAAAAAAAGGGTTACCCAAATCTTCTCCACCTAATAAAAACAAGTAATCAATAAGATTTTTTTCTTTTTGCTTCTCTTCCTTTTTATCTCCTCCTCCCACCTCCCTAAATTTATCTCATCTGTTTCTTTCTGTGACTTTGTTAGAAGCCGCCCAAGAAAGCGAGGAGGCTTTTGTGGTGTGTTTGAGTGTTTCACTGCACAAGGATCGACGATCTGAGCGTGATTCATCGTGCTTTTTGGGCTGCGATCGTCCATGTTTTGTAGGTTTCGAGGACCGATCTGTGAGTACTGTGTTTCCATTTTGTTTTTGATTTTATTTTTGTGTTAATGTTTTTGATTTTATTTTTGTTTTAATGAGTAGATGATTATATGAGTGTTGGAGTTTGTTTGATGATCGGTGTGTGCTCCTTTTTTTGGATGAAATTTTTTGAATCTTTACGATGTTCGGGTTGTAGACTGTTCGGATTTGGTCTCGGTTGATTTTTTTTTGATCCTGATGGGTTTGGTTAATCTATCTGTGCAGTTATGAGGTTCTGATCATGTATATTTTTGCGTAGGTTGTTAAAAGTGTTAAATTTGGGTGACAGTATCTGCTGCTATGGAAGCAATCGGTGAAGTTTGATGTCAAAAATGGAATGCACACAGATTGATAGATTTCCAGCGTCTGTTTATAGCTACATTTTACTTTTTCTTTGAGTTCTAATTCCCAAAGTACACAGTTTTTTTTGTTTCTGTTTTTTTTCCCCATCAGATGCATATGCTACCAAGAATACTATCTGTTAAGGAAATATTTTCCTTTTCCGTTTGTATTAATTGGTTCCATCATCATTCTTGCACTGATAAGTTCTAGATTCTCGGGTGAGAAAATTGATATCGTATTTTTGGTCTTGTATTGGGGAGTATTTTGTATTGTGTTGGTTAAAGGGTTGTCCATGAACGGTCTTGTCTTGGTTTTATGATACAAACATGGAAAGTTTTTGTTTTTTCTGTCTATATTGTTAAAAGCTTTTTGTTCGCGTTGACAGAAAATTCGAAGGGTTTTCGGAGAATCCAGTTGGATGTGATTTGCATGGGTGATGATGCCAGAGTTGCGAAGTGGAGTGCGGAGATCGAAGCGTGTTGGTGATCTCCATCCTACTCAACAACCAGCTGATCAAGCAGAGAATTTTATACAGCCCGCCCAAAATCGTACTAGGAGAAGAGTGGGTGGGGGAAGAGGAAGGGGTGCCAATGCCCCAGGTGTAGCAAAAGGGGTTTCACCAGCAGTTCCTACAAGGCCAGCTGCTGCAGGTAGGGGTCGAGGAATTAGGTTTATAGAATTAGATCCAGAACCTTGCAGGGTTCTTCCTGAAGCTGCTGCTTTAGGAGCTGCTGAGCCTGCATTTAATCGTGTAGAGGCCGTGCCAGATAAAGATATTGCAATGGAGGGCGGGAATGCAGATAAGGTAGTAGGAGTCGAGGAAGAAGCAGGCACAACTCCAGTCCCGGAGAGGGTACCATCCATTTCCTTATCAAATTTGAAATCTTCTCTTATTTAATGCTGAACCTTGAGTTGCATTAATGTGAAACAAACGATTATTAATAGGAAAACAATCTCTCTTGGGTAACATTGTTTTCAGCTGACAATTTTACTGCTACTCATCACTCCAGCTATTATTGCCTTTTCGAATTTGGATATAAATATGATGATGATTATTTTATATCAGTTGTGGGATAAAACTTCTGCAATCAGCCAGTCTTTGCCCGAGCTAGTTATTGTACAAGTCATCAAGATACTTAAATCAGTATATATGGAATTATTCCTGATGCTATTTTGTTGTTAATAACACGGTCTATCTCAATGGATATACTCTTTTTGATGGCTGCAGGTACAAGTTGGTAACTCTCCTGTATATAAGATTGAACGGAAGTTGGGTAAGGGTGGATTTGGCCAAGTCTATGTTGGCAGAAGGATAAGTGGCGGCGGCGACAAAACTGGGGCTGACGCAATTGAGGTATGAAAGAAGACTTTATGCCATTTGCCTTTTGTATAGAATGCTATTTACTAAACCTCCGCCTTATGATACTTTAATTTTCTCTTCTAACAGGTGGCTTTAAAGTTTGAGCACCGAAACAGTAAAGGCTGCAATTATGGACCTCCTTACGAGTGGCAAGTTTACAGGTATGTATGGTACTAGTGTCTTAATGGCCATATTTCGGGTTACATACATCAATAGTAATATCTTATTTTCTGATTTTATTCTCTTTCTCTGCCCTTTTTTATTTTATTTTCCCTTCTTTTGGGAAGTACTTTGAATGGAACCTATGGACTTCCTTGGGTACATTACAAAGGTCGCCAAGGGGATTTCTACATTCTGGTGAGCTTTTATTATTTTGGAGCCTCTTTACCTTTTACAATTTTGGAGACTTTTTCCTCTATATGAAGTGGAATAACTCTTGCAGGTAATGGACGTGCTAGGGCCAAGTCTTTGGGATGTGTGGAATTCTCTAGGCCAATCGTAAGTAATAATATATCTATTAGTTTTTTTCCCTTATACCTGCTTCTCCTACACTAATGAATGAGGATTCTCTTTTGTTTTCCATTTTTCTTTTCCTTGTTTTCTTCTAATACTGCAGTCCCTGACTTCAGGATGTCTCCAAATATGGCGGCCTGCATTGCAGTGGAGGCGATTTCGATTCTGGAAAAGCTTCACCTGAAGGGGTAAGCTCTCAACTGACTACAGTTATGGAAAATTTACAAATTCACAGTATTGGTAATATTTCCCTTTACTCTAACAAGGTTTGTGCATGGAGATGTGAAGCCGGAAAACTTTTTACTTGGCCAACCGGGATCAGCTGATGAGAAAAAGCTATTTCTCATTGATCTTGGTTTAGGTACTACTTGTTTCCCTCTTGCTACATACTCATTCTGAAGTATCAAAGATAATAATACACATATTTTAACGGCTTTCTCTTATTTTTTCAGCTTGTTTTGCTACTTTTCTCTTCTTCCTTTCAGTTTAAACTAGTTGAAGTTATTGCATTTATATTATTTAATGGCTTGTGAGATCAATACATTATTGGTTTCAGCATCTAGATGGAAAGACACATCATCTGGTCAACATGTTGATTATGATCAGAGGCCTGATATATTTAGGTATGCAGATTCTTTTTCTTTTTGAGTATTCACCTCTTTCTGCTTATTTCTTATATTTTTAAATACTTTTATTAACAGGGGGACAATAAGGTATGCAAGTGTCCATGCACATTTGGGTCGCACAGGAAGTCGAAGGGATGATCTTGAGTCATTGGCGTACACATTAATATTTCTCGTAAAAGGAAGGCTGCCATGGCAGGGGTATCAGGTGACTTATTATTTTTAGTTTGTTGTGCTCATATTTATATCTCATTTTTGGGATCCTTTTAACGTCATTATTTCCCATTGACAGGGAGATAACAAGAGTTTTCTTGTTTGTAAGAAAAAGATGGCCACTTCTGCAGAGTTGATGTGTTGCTTTTGCCCTGCCCCTTTCAAACACTTCCTTGAGGCTGTTACAAATATGACATTTGATGAGGAGCCTAATTATGCCAAGCTTATATCCTTCTTTGAAAGCCTTATTGAACCTTGTGCACCGTTACGACCAATTAGAATTGATGGAGCTCTTAAGGTGGTTATAATTTTAGTCTTCCTTGGTTAAAAGGTATGCTGTGAGTTACTAACTTGTTGCTACTTGCTATTATTCTTTTTGTAAATAGGTTGGGCAGAAGCGGGGAAGACTGCTTATTAATTTGGAAGAGGATGAACAGCCAAAGAAGAAAGTACGATTAGGTAGTCCTGCAACTCAGTGGATTTCGGTTTACAATGCTCGATGCCCCATGAAGCAAAGGTAAATCTACTTTCTAGATAGATATGAACTTTTAATTCGATCTGGGCTCTTACCTTGTTTTTATAAATGGAATATTGTTTCCATCTCGGCTAGCAGAATGTTATAATTATTTATGTTTGTGATATTTCTCCTCATCCACTCTGATAACAAGTGAAATGAATTTAATGGTAAGTGTTTTGGGGCGATTTATATTTTTGCAAGTGTGCAAGATTCTGTGCAAAAGGTTGCTCTTTGATGAGTGTTTTTTTTTTTAATTTTTTTTCCCTCATGTAAAACGAAATGGAGTAGTAATTAGAGTGACTGATTTGAGTTGTTCTCCAGGTTCTGATCCTCATTTAAAAGCGGTATTGATACTTTTTCTGTTTTGTTTTGTTTTTTTTAATTCTAATTCTAATTGCAATTCCAATTCTAATTGCAATTCCAATTCCAGGTCCTTCTTGTTGTTTGACCTCAGCTTTAATTTCAATGTTAAATAATCGGTGTCAAGGCTTAGATAATGATGATAATGAATTTATATTGTTTATCAATGTACCTTTTATTCAGTTTATCAAATGACTTGAAATCATTTATATGTTTTATGATTACCGATTGGTGGTTGTCATATTGGTGATGGATTATTCTTTGTTGTAGGAAGTTGTCATGTCATGTCTGTGACATGATTTGTTACAAAAACTAAACTATGTATTCTTTGGTAAAAAAAATAATCATAAAGTTTTGAGGTAATGAATGTTTTATAAATTAGTCCACCTGTTGAGTAGCACCACTAGTCTGCATGGTCTAGCTCCTTACCACACAGCCTAAGGGCAGTGGTTTGAAGTCCCGCCCTGCAAACAATCATAGAAAGTGCAAAAAATAGTCTACCTATAAAGAAGAACTGCAGCTGTTGGGAAATTTTATTTTCATTAATTAGCTGCAAATAATACTGAAATTATTGCAACACATGGTCCTGCAAATTTCTTTACCTTTAATAAAATAAACGGGCGTTGTGATTATTTATTTATTTATATCTATTTCTAGAAGAACTAGCACGCATTGCATTTTCTTTTATTAAATTTATGTTGATTTTATCTCGAGTGTGATTGATAAGACAAATGAAATGGACAACCTTGAGCACTGATCCAGCAAAAAGATTTGTTGACTCAAGTGTTTATGATATCAACAGTATGTGACTATCACGTGAGTCTAATGTTTTTGTGCTGTGTATGTGGGAACTTTATTGGCTTCTTTACTTACCCGTGCACTAGGCTGCAGCAGTCCATGAGCTCGAGGACATACAAGATGTATGCAGTGCTTGCCTCAGAGGCTGTTTCCATGAATTAAATGTGTTACTTCTAGGTTGCACCCTGAGTCACATGTTTGTCTGTGGATCCTGAGCATACTATGTTGGCTTAAATTTGTTGGAGTTCGAAGATGGTGTAGGTTTCCTGTTTAGCAGTGAGAGATTATGGGAATAGCCTGAAGTAATTTTTATATCCTCTTCTACGGATATTAAATACTTTATGAATCAAATTTATGATGAATTGTACATAGTTACTGTTCTCACCAATTTTTTGCATATTTACATTATTGTAACTAATTACAAGAAGGAAGGTTATCAAAGAAGTAATGAACTATAATTACTCATGATACAAAACATAAGTTGGTCCTGTAATAGGGTAATTTGTTCGTTTTTTGGGGTGTCGGAGGTTCTTTTCCTTGTTGGGATCGAAAGTCAGAACTAACACAAAGTAATTAAAAAGCATGGGCTATGGTGGCTTGATGCAGTACAAAAACTTTTTTCGGCCCTGTTGGATGCTTATTTGAATGCTCCATGCTTTATGTTCAGTTAAGCTGTTTTCCAAATTAATCTTTAGCCTTGCAACTGTATTGCTTTTCAGGAAGCCATGAAAATCATGGAGGCTTGTTCTTTAGAATGAGATGAATAACTACAAGTTATCTTGTTTTCAGATGTTTGAATATGGTGATTGGAAGTTTTTATTTACCTGTAAAGTTCCTTAAACATAAAGTTTTATTATTAAGTGAGATAAGGGGTGAAGTTTATAATTTCTATCAATGAAGGGGCTCTGTCCTTTTAGGTTAAACTATCGATTATGTAGGCATTGAAACTGGGGTGAAAGAAAGCTTTTCAATGTGGGGAAGTATAGAGATCCTTATATAAACAATGTACTTGTCTTAGTAATGATTGCTCGTTTGATGAATATTCTTTATTCAATGCATTAGACTAGATCTGGTATCTATTAAAATGACCTGGTCATACTTGGGTGGCACTCCGTTTGTGCTTCTTAATGCATTTTTAGTAAAAGTTAAACAATTCCCATGCACAAGACTCTCATAGGGGGTGAGGATGCATGCAACATTACGCCATTACCTCACATAATATGTGTAGAGGCTTTTTAATATGTTTTTTTTTATAGTATTAGAAAAATTAAAGAATAGTTTGAATGCAATTGGCACTTGAAGTTAAATAATGGCCTTCCTAGATCTTGCCATTTTTCAATTTTTGGATTCTTATATGATGATTTTTGAACTTTCCATATATAGAAATGGATAGAGATAGACTAGAAGGTGACATCTCTTAAGTCAATGACACCAAGGGAAGGGGGATATTAAATGAATGGAATTGGGATATGGATGGAATATAATGAAATAGAGCCACTTTGAGGTTCCCTATGAACTGAGGCATAGAACGGAGCCACTATGAAGAAGTTCCGGGAGTTACGAAGGAAACCTTGAAGCTCATATTCGTCGTGGGTTGAGAACGGGAATCGAACTCTATGGGATCTAATCTCCCGTTGTTCCTCAGTTTGCTTTCCAAGTTTTCTGAGTTTGTTTGTTTGGACCCTTAGTGGCTGTTTTCTGTTTACACGGGCCAAAGGCCCGTGGTTTCTCGTCATAAAAAAACTGAACTTTCTGCTGGATGTGTAGGTATCACTACAATGTAGCAGACACAAGGCTGCGCCAGCATGTTGACAAGGGCAATGAAGATGGGTTATTTATCAGTTGTGTGGCCTCTTCGGCAAATCTTTGGGCTCTAATCATGGATGCAGGGACTGGTTTCTCTGCCCAGGTCTATGAATTGTCGGCATTGTTTCTGCACAAGGTTATCATTTGAGATTACTCATTTCTTTCAAATCATGCTAGTTTTTCATGCATGACCTGTTCAGCTGTTCCCTTAACTATAATTATCTTTGTTTGGTTCTTCCCAGGATTGGATTATGGAACAGTGGGAAAGAAATTTCTACATCAGTTCAATAGCTGGGGCAACAAATGGGAGTTCTTTGGTTGTCATGTCCAAAGGTTTGTAACTACCTGAAAGCATAAAGAATATATATTGTCATGTTTTTTTTTTCTTTTCTTTTTCCTGTTAGTCTTTAGGAAACTAGGAGCACAAACACTATTGGCAAACATCTATACTAGTGAACATCTTATATGGCACCTTTCACTGGACCCGTGCATCACCATGCTAAGCTTAATGTGATGCATCCCCATTCTTTCGCTGTCGCACACCTAAATTTTTACATCCAAACCCGGTAAAATAAGTATGGCGTGGAATCATAAACTTAGAAGACTAATAGAAAAAGGATCTTGCAGAAAATATAGTCGAGACATAATGCAATGGAGGAAGGTAAGCACCATTGAATTCAGTTAGAAGTCAACAGTATAATTTGATGTCCAAATTGATCTTGAATGTTCCTGATTTTTTCCAGGGACTCCTTACACACAGCAATCATACAAAGTGAGTGAATCTTTTCCTTTCAAGTGGATAAATAAAAAATGGAAAGAGGGTTTTCATGTGACATCAATGACAACTGCTGGCAGTCGCTGGGGTGTAGTAATGTCCAGGAATGCTGGATTTTCTGATCAGGTATGACTTTGTATCAATTAATTTCTAATTTGTGCTGCTCAAAGGTTTGTAAATGCATTTCATTTCCAATTTTAGAGTTCCTGATTTTTGCTTATTTTCTCTTTGATGTGCTAATTCAAGGTTGTGGAACTTGATTTTCTATACCCAAGTGAAGGAATTCATCGAAGATGGGAGAGTGGCTACAGGATAACAGCTATGGCTGCTACTTCTGACCAAGCAGCCTTCATACTGAGCATACCAAAACGGAAAATGGTTGATGAAACTCAAGAAACTCTGCGTACTACTGCATTTCCAAGCACCCATGTAAAGGTAGACGCTCATTCCTGTTCAATTTCTTGAGTTTTTAGTGCTCAGCAAACATAATTCAGAACATTTGCATCACAAAGACAAATGATACATTGTTAGCGTGATCCCTAAAATCTTCTTTTAACTCGCAGCTTCTTCCTTCACTACTTTAATTTTTTTTTCCCTGAGTTTTGCGAGCATGTTCCTTCCTCATGGCTTTCATGATCCTCTCTAGAGTTGAAGCCCTAGGATACTTTTTCTGCTCAAATAACTTTCAATTATGAAACTCATCGCCTTCTTCCTCGACTTGACTATGGTTATACAGCACATATTTTCTTTGAAGATGATCATTTATTTTGCTGTGTACTTGCAGGAGAAATGGTCCAAAAATCTCTACATCGCGTCAATCTGTTATGGGCGGACCGTGTGTTAAATAGTCGGGACAACTTACGCCATCTTCCAAAAAGTAAAAAATTGAGTAAAGAATTGATGGTTCAAATTTGAAACCTAAGAATGGGATTTTTCCTTTTACAACTGGAATGGAAGATTGCCTTTTCTCCTGCAATCTACAGATATTCAGGCTTTTCATTATAGAGTCTTGGTATGTGAATATGAATATGTGAAAAATGGCAGAGGAAGAGAACAATTCATTCTGTGAACTGGTGGTGCCCCAATAAACAAATTTGAGCTAAGTGGGGCATCCGTTTGTTTGAATATACATATTGGGATAGTAATCTTGGCAATTACAGCCAAGTTTTGCTTCATTACCGTACTTTCAATTATCGTAAATGATAACGAATTTGCAATAATTTGTTATGTTGTCTCTCTTGAGTAGCTTCTCATACATTTGAATTCACAGTAAGCATTTGGCAGGTTGTGTTCATAGAAACACAAGGCTATGACTCCCAACTTTTTTGTTAGAAGTTGGGTTTGTATTGTTCTTCCTGGCGCTGTTGCCTGGATGGTATTGCTAGAAATATCTGTTGGGGACTGCATGAAACTGTTTAGATTTTGTTCAAACAAAAAGACAACTGAGAAGAATTGAGTAATGTAAGTAACTAGAGTATCAAATCCCAGTCTTAGGTGCACATACATTTTTTTGGGTAATCGAGAATGACATTAGAGAAGATTGACGTTGATTTAGGTCTTAACTCAAACCAAAAGTCGATATAGACTTGATATAGGTCTTAACTCGAGTGGAAAATTGGGTAAAACTCAGTGTGTCACCGCAAGGTACAACTGAAAATGCACGTATTATATTGCTTGCATTTTTGTACCAATAATTTATCTTGTTTAAGTTTATGTACTTTTTTTTTTCTCAAGAGATGGAGAAATCTCACTTTCTTTTAAATTAATGACCCAATTCAATTTAGTGAAATCTTTCATTCAATTTTTTTTCCCATCAAGAATGTTTTAATATTCAAGGAGAAATTCAAAAATAAATTAGGAAACAAAATTAATTAGAGAATCACATACAAAACAATCAAATTAGGGAAAGAAAAAGGTTGAAGGAAAGAAAATTCTTCTGATTATGGACCGGGCCAGTATCATTATCCTTATTGAACGTGCTGGGCCTATTAACCCAGCCCAAATCCGCTGTTGAGGTACTCAATAATTCGTACGAAGCTCATGGATGTTTTGGTAATTCGACTGTGCCCGTAAACTGCAAAACCCTTCTTTAAACCCTAGAAAACCAGCAACGATAACAATCGCCCGCTCAAACAATACGAGGGACGAAGTTGCAAATTTGTGTCGAAGAACCAGATAATCATGCGCCCCCCGAGAGGTGGTGGAGGGTTCAGGGGAGGTCGTGACGGTGGACGTGGCGGAGGATTTAGAGGAGGCCGCGGGTTCGGTGGTCGCGGAGGTGGAGGTGGACGTGGTGGTGGTGGTTGGCGTGATGAAGGCCCTCCCTCCGAAGTTATCGGTTAGTCTCTTATTCCCTTCTGCCTTTACCTATTTTCTTTGTTGGTGAAAGAGTATGGTATCTCCAAATATTCATCAAACTATTGTTAGTTGTTCTGATGCTAATGAAACAAAGAAGATGTGAAGAAAATGGAGACAAAAAATTGCTTCCCTTTGAGCTTGCTTTGACGGGATTTTTTTTTGTTGGTATGCAGAGATTTCGAGTTTTCTTCATGCGTGTGAAGGTGATTGTGTTACGAAGCTTACCAATGAGAAAATACCTTTCTTTAATGCTCCAATCTATCTTCAGAACAAGACCCAGATTGGCAAAGTTGATGAAATCTTTGGTCCTATCAATGAGTCCGTGAGTTTTCTTACCTGTCTGTTGCTAATTCCTGCGCTATCCTGTCGAGTCAATACTTGATAATTTGCTGCTTTGGTTTTCTTCTGGATGCAGTATTTTTCTATTAAAATGAATGAGGGCGTTGTGGCAACCTCATATCAACAAGGTGATAAGTTCTACATTGACCCAGCAAAGCTTTTGCCTCTTGCAAGATTTCTGCCTCAACCAAAGTATGACTATTCTTATTTTTCTTTGTTATAATATAGAAACACTTATTTGTGGAGATTAGTCTAGTAATTTCTTCTGTTTACGCTTGTAAGATAATTGGGTATTTTCTTTGGGAACATGACTGCTGATATGACTTAAGTAAAACATAGGAATGTGAGCAAGGATTTCAGCAATTGTGCTGGGAAACGACCCCTTATCCCTCACACAATATGCGGAGAGTCCATTTCTAGGAATTGAATCCGTGACCTCTAGGTTGCACCCGCGCAATTCCTTGATGACGTGTCTTGCCAAATTAATTGGGCCTTTTTATGTAGTTTTGGTTCTTGGGACTTTCAATGGAGAAAACCTTGAAGAGACAACTTCTTTCAGAATATATCTATTAGGCTCTGTTTAAGCCGTAAATTGAGGCTTTACATTTCTAGGAGTTTGAGCTTAGTGGCATTATGCCTTATTCCGAAAATGACAAATCAAGGCTGTGTTGGTGAACTTTAATTGCTTGAGATTATTGTACTTGTGATGCCACCTATTGAAATTCTTTTTCGGGTTTTATGGAATACTATTCATAATGACTCGGATGAATGATGAAGAAATATTTTTGGTATTTGCATATTCATGCTCAAGTGACATAGTAGTTTTTATCTTTTGAACTTGTGTCCATACACCTAGCTGGCTCCCCTGTCCGACAACTGAATAGTTATATAATAATGTTGGGATTTTTTTGTTATTTATGTTTCTGGTCTCGAAATGGAATTGTCTGTTATGCCTAACAGTATTGGGTTCCCTGGTTATGGTCTGTGAACATTGTGCTTGTTGTTAACAGGGGACAATTTCAAGGTGGTGGAAGAGGTGGTCGTGGTGGTGGTCGTGGGGGCGGCAGCTTTCGTGGGGGTGGTGGCTTTCGTGGAAGAGGTGGCCCAAGGGGTGGCCGAGGTCCTCCTAGAGGTGGCCGTGGTGGTGGATTTAGAGGCAGAGGGAGGTTTTAGATCAATGTTCAGTAACATTTTGAATGTTGTATACCTCGTATTTTCTTTTCAAATGGCAATGGGCACACAACAATCAAAATTTGAGTGCTGATCTTTGTTGAAATTTCTGGCTATTAGTTTGCCAATTTCTATTCACTCAATTATGGTATTCCTGATTGTGATTTGGTTAGCTTCCAATGCTGACAGCATATACTAATATTGTTATACCTAGTTATGGTTTCTAATCAAGAAGTTGGATGGATTATATATTTATTTGAAGTATTTCTATTAATATCATAAAAGATTATTGAAAACCCAGTATTTCCATTAATCACTCAGAAGTTTCCATGAGAATCTGTAATTTGTAGACAGATATTAGATCATAACACTGGATGACTGGAACCAGTGGAGGAAAATAGAGGCAACAATTCAAAACAAAAACTTGGTTGAATTTCTCGGCGAGAGAAAAACATCAGAAGAAGTGACAAGAACCAGGAAGAGTCCCTCTATGGCCTCCATCCTTTTATTCAAGTGGAAATAATCTCAAACTCAAGCTTCCCATCCCCTCAGAACGGTTGCCCGTGCCACACGATTCACTCCGAGGGTGAAGGCTCCCATTCGAAGGTCACAGTTGTGGGTTCTGCACATCTCCTTCATGTCCTTGAACCCTCTAGTCATGTAAGTCTTTAGTTCACTATTCACTTTCTCTTCATCCCACATAAAACCTTGGATATTCTGCAATTTACAGACCATTTGTAGTTAGCTTTGTAAAAACAATCTTCTCATAACAAGTGTAGACGAGTACAATATATTGATACCTGCACCCACTCAAAGTAACTGACTGTCACTCCTCCTGAGTTTGCATAAATGTCTGGAAGGATAACTACGCCTTTTTTCGACAAGATCTGCATAAAGAGCACTGATGGTTTACCAGTCCTTTTTAGAGCCAAATCATACGGACTCGGAAGTACTAACCTCATCAGCTTCTGGGTCTGTTGGATGGTTAGCAGCTTCAATGATGAACTTGGCCTTAATGTCATTTGCGTTTTCCCTTCAAACCAGAGAAAAAGAAGCAATGTCAGGCTTCTTCACTTTTTTCCTAGTCCATTCAGAACAAAAACTCACCTGTTGATGACACCTCCAAGAGCAGCTGGGACGAGAATGTCACAGTCCTCAACCAATATTGAGTTAGGATGAATTGAATCCCCTCCATTGAAACCCTTCACACCCTTATTTTCCTTGGCATGCTTGAGAAGGCTTGGAACATCAAGTCCTTTGCTGTTCTTTATGGCTCCAGTAATGTCACTAACTGCCACAATTTTGCCACCATTTTCATTGATCAGCCGTGCAGCCCACGAACCGACATTCCCAAAGCCCTGAACAGTAAAGATAATGTATGAAAATAATCATAGATAAAGTATTCATCAAGCATATCTGATATACTGACATATTTTCAGAGGGTACCTGTATAACGAATCGCTGTCCGGAGATGGTTTTTCCATATTCATTAAGCAAGGCCTCTGTTCCAAATAGCACTCCTCTTCCAGTAGCAGCATCTCTTCCTAGCGAACCTCCAAGATCCTAATTACAGTAGGTTTAAGGAATAACTTCACCATTCACTCTGAAAATACATTTCCCGAGTCCGATTTCAAGGTACTTACAATGGGTTTTCCTGTCACAACTGCTGGAGAATATCCGTGGAATTTTGAGTACTCGTCTAGTATCCATGCCATTGTCTGTTTAAGGGAAAAAAAGAGAGCAGACAACTGCAAATTAGATTCAGAAGCACAATCAAACTCTCTCTTGTTTACTGTTATAGAGCAGGATAGAGACTCTAATATTCAACCTGTGGACCGGTACCCATATCGGGTGCTGGAACATCAGTGTGGACGCCAATGAGATCGTGTATCTTCTGTGTGAAGACTCGAGTAAGTCGTTCGAGCTCTGATGCACTCAAATCTCCTGGATTACATCCTATTCCACCTTTAGCACCTCCATAGGGAATGTTTGCTACTGCTGTCTTCCATGTCATCAATTGTGCTAAAGCATTCACTTCATCTGGATCAACCTGCACCATCTCTACTACTATCAGAAACTCAAACTCTATTCCTTCTATAGGTTTTAACAGAAATTAAGAAACAGAAAGAAAGAAAAGTAGACAACCTCAGGATGATATCTGATTCCTCCCTTCATGGGTCCTCTGGCATTGTCATGTTGAACCCTAAATCCAACAAAAGATGCCAAAGTTCCATCATCTTTAGGTATAGTGCACTCAACCTGTCCATTTTAACAAAACCAACCCATCAAACTTGATCACTCAAAGTATTAACATTTCATCAAACCCAAAACTTTAATCACCTTGATTTCTCTGAATGGAATCAGCAAACTCTTTTCAAGCTTCGAATCTAGCCCTAGCAACCGAGCCGCTAGCTTGAAGTTTCTGTTGGTTGCCGCTAATGCATTCATGGCTTCTTAGCTACCTCGGTCTTTTTGGCTTTTGGATTCCAGAAATGAACAATATTTTAGCTTCAATAATGCCAACAACCGTTTATACTTATCCGATTTTCCACATGAAAGACTCTGAATCTAGCTAGATAGGTTTGTTCATCCAATAATCATAAAAAATGCCAGAGGTTTGAATAATTTATTAACATAATACAACTCATTAGACACAACCAAGCAAGTTGACCTAGAAAACGCATTCCAAGGTTATACTCACCCTGTATAACCTTCACCAGCAATTGATCGCTCACTGAGCTATTATTACTATTGAGTACATAATTAAATCTTTGATTAAGATCCCAGCAGTGGATGCTGATATGTGAAGATAGAGAGAAAAGATGTCATATGATGTGAGTGGGTTGGCACGCCAAGCATATATAGCCCAATAGAATATGAGCACTTATGAGACATAATCTTATCCTAATGTCTTAAAAAAAAAAAAGGTAAACAACACTTGTGCACAAGGATCGAGAAAGGGTGGGGTCAGGACAAACAAAATGGATGCAGATCTTATCTCACATAATATTTGAATAGACTATTACTAGGAATTGAACAGTGGCCTCTAGGTCACATCAACATTCAAAAAATAATATGTTCATATATATATATATATATCAATATTGGTACATGTCTAGAGCATATAATTTTCATTAAAATTTGTTCTACATTTTGTTGGGTAAAGCCTGATAGACCAAAAGTGAAGAAGAAAAACAGGACAAGAAGCTACTCTCATTGCTACTTGACATTCAAAAGGACCAAACCAAAACCAAGGTCTACCCAAAACATTGGAAAACAAGAAACAAATATCTCAGAACCTGTTTGTGCGTGTTTTGTAAAAACAGCAACAAATTTAAGACAGAACCAAGGTTTTTGTGAGTCCATACCGATGAAATCAAGAACCAGTTCTCCTTCAAGCTGCAGCAAAAGAGAATGTGTAGTAAATTTGAGTTCACCCACCAAATCTCGACACAATAAATAGCCAAAAAATACCTGTTTAACCCACCATCAGCAAGAACAAGAATCCAATTCCTTAAGAACCAACTGCATAAAGTAGTGTTTTTTTATTGTTCTCTCCAAAAACTGAAGTTTGAGAAATTCTACTCATGACATGTCAATGGATCTACACACATATGTATATAGGGGAAATCGAAACCCGTCTGCCAGTTCCCTGCCAAGAAAACATATATAGGGGCATCAGCATCATATTCCTTCGTCTCTCCCTCCATTGGAGTACTGTACTCTTCTTCAAATGCTATTAGAGTTACGTGAATCCTACGCGAATCCCACAACATTACAAATTGATATATCCATCATTTTCTGTTCCCCAACTTTTTGTTTTCCTATCAAGAAAACATGCCCTGCATAATTAAGACTTTCCTTCTGCAACTACTACCACTCTGCTACTTTGAGCATCTTTGATTTCACATTCATAGTCTCTGTCTTTTTGATGTATTTTAAAGTAATAAGTAACAAAAATACCTTTTATTATTAAAAAAAAAAGGGTCACTTGAGTTTTTTTTCTTCCTTGTTTAGTAGTTAAAAGAAATATTGAACTCTAAAAAAGTGGATTACATTTGTCCCTCGATTAAATTCGCCTAAAATTTCTGATGTGGCCGTTAGTTGATTACATGATATTTTCTAATAAATATTTAATACGACATGGATTTATTTTTTTAAAAAAGAACACAAAATCCAAAAAGTGAAAATAAAAAAGATCTAAAATTAAAAAATTAAAATGTTCTCCGACAAGAATTCAGGGGAGTGACATAACTCAATCTAAAGAGTTTTGCTATACAATCGATTTTAGGCATATATTTGTTTACAACCAAAAAACAAAGTAGAGAGAATACAAAGGGATAAAAACGGAGAAAGAGAAACAGTGAAAAACGACCTAGCTGAGTCGGAAAGTTCTCTTGCCTTGGTAGCAGAAGCTTCAATGGCAGAACAATCCAATTAGGGGTAAACAGCACTGATCAGTTTATAGATCTAGTGCCAATCCAATTTCGATGAACAACCACCGCCGGTTTTGATTAGCCCTTCACTCAACGATCGCAATGAGTCGCGAAATTCTTCCTCACCTGAAGCTCGACGGTCTCCGATTGGAAAATTTGGGTTTAATTTTGAATTCTTTGTTTTTTTAAATCATTGATGTCAATTTCTTTTTTTAATCATTGATGTCGTGTGTTGACATTGTATTGGTTAGAGACATTGAAATATGCCATAGAATTTGGAGGTTTTGGTTGGTTTTTTTTATAGATTTCAGTTATATTTATTTTACAATCGATTTTTATACAAAATAAATATTTTTTTAAAAAGAAAATATCCACCAAACCCCCTAATTTTGACGATTTTTTTTAACAGTTGTAATATAAATATATAATCAGCCATTTTAAACGAAAATTTCATTGGAGAGCAAACGTGGTCTATTTTTCAAAATTAAAAGCTTAGGGAAAAAAAGGAGTATAAGGGCTTTTTTGTTATTTATTCTTATTTTAAATTATTTTCTTTTTATGGGTCCGTGAACCGTGACTCGTCACCAAATGAGATCATTGTTCACCGTTGTAGCTCAGCATGATCAAACAGAGAATGATAAAAAAAAAAACTGTGGCAGTGACGCTTTTGTTTTTCTGAAAACAGACAAATTAATGATCAAAAAGTCGTGTCTTCTCTAATTTAATTGTGGTCCATATCGCTGAATATAAGAAACTTTATCTCAGAGAGAGACTCTCTCATTATAGTTTTCGATTTGCAAGCTCATTGCAATGCTCTACTGACGCAGGACGGACCAACCCGAGTCCACGGGCTTTTCGAGCTCAGAGGCCGCGGCATGGCCCTAGGCTCATCCTGGACCAGATCTGCAGATCGTACACCCCAACCCAATAGGGATGTTGATGTGAGGAGTCGAACTCGTGACCCTCACATCCTTTAGACAGGCCAACCTGTCAACCAACTAAGCTGCTCACATCAACATCCCTAGTGGGTTGGGGTGTACGATCTGCAGATCTGGTCCAGGATGGGCCTAGGGGCATGCCGCGGCCTCTGAGCTCGAAAAGCCCGTGGACTCAGGTTGGTCCATCCTGCATCATCTACCCCCTTACGGCGCTTGTGTAAATTTAACTATATATCAGAATCATCATCTTCGATATGAAGTAGTTCATACTCTAAATACTAATGATCAATTTGTCGACTCTTTAACGCATCTTGAAATGCGCTCTAGTGATTCAATCCTTCTAACAGGACGTGTTAATATCTTAAACAATGTATTTGTTGACCCTATTTCTTCGTAATGAAAGTCTTTTTTTCTATCAAAAAATAAATAAATTGTGGTCCATATTTTTTTTCTTCACCCTCTAACTTTACTTGAACTAGTTATCAACTATTGAATTAGACAGCACGGGGTGATAGCGGCCAATTGGGCTGTTAGGTGTTTTGTATGTGAACCCATCAAAAGTGGTGCATGTTGGTTAAAGAAACAATTATATTCCATAATTTTCTCTTCTTTTTTTATTTATAAAAAATGGTACTTCACGAATTTATTTATAATTCTCACTTGTATCGGAGGAAAATCATGATTATAGCACGAGAATAAAAGAAAAAAATGTGAGACAACCTTGACAAAACAACTAATAAATGAGAGGATCGTGAATTGAAAGACAAGGGTCCTCTAAAAACTAAACAGAATCAAAAGAAGAAACTAGCTAGCTAAGAAAATCGCAGGAACAACATCTACAAAGACACTATGCCAACCTTCCAATATGAGAGCAATTGCACCCTTCTAGCTAGCCAACAACAAAAAACAAGTCATATTAATGTACTGAGACAACTTAGCGATGAGATCTTATGAAACATCAATTTTAAAAGAAAACAAGTCATATTTTACAAGAAAACAAGTCATATTTTACAAACTCCTCCTAATTGAGTCATACGTCTATACATAATTTTGATGTATAAAGAGATTATTAATTTATATATCAATTGGGTCCTATGCATTTTAAAAAAAAAATTTATCATATGATTTTAGCGAATCATTAATTTATCATATTGGTCCCAACTCCGAAGTCGATACAGGGCCAAAAATATTATTTAAACGAGATTACCAATTTATCGAAGTCATACTGTATCTTTTATGTTTAATGACAAGGCTTCTCAATTTCTTTGAGACCTAATTATGCAAAATTCCACTAAAAGCTTGATATGTCAAATCCACAATTTTTGGAATGGATATAGTGATTTCCCAACATTTTTGGGACTTTGTTTTTTGTGGGTAGCAACAAATAGTGGAGGATGCATCACTTGATGGAATCCCTTTCATTTGCCAATATTATGCTGTGTGTGCACATATTTAGGAGGAATTTTGTTTTTTTTTTCCCATTATAAATCTCATGTGAGCTAGTTAGTTTAAATTGATGATTCAAGAGCCTAGCATAGTAGTTCAAGATTCAAATTAGGTTTTGTTCATACTTATAGTCTCCGTTTGTTTCAGAGTATAAGCTTATACTCTGTCCCCATACTCTCAGACACTCTCAGTTTTTACGTTTTACGAGAGTTTATACTCCCTATAGTGTGTTTCATGGGTGGGTGGTTACCAAATAATAATTGTACTCTCAACCCTGCCTATAGGTATGGTTCTCCTACTTACTGGATTTACTTGAGGCCAAATCGTATGGATTCAGAAGATCATGAGTTCGATTTATATTGGGTTTAATTTACCCTTGGCTAGCTGGAACACTTTTGTACATAAAAGACGCCCCGAATTTAGAGATTCATATTGAATGTCAAAAGATAAATTTTTATGGGGTCGATTTTGTTTAATTTGTTTTGATTGAAACAAAAGTTGTTGGCCCCAAAAAGCTACCTAAAGTGTGCCTTTCACTGTTGAAACTGAGCAAGATAATTAGACCGATAGAGATTTGAGGATAAAAAAGGATGAATTCCACCAAAACAACATTTTGGGTCTTCTAGGCCTTGTTGTATTGCCTTTAAAGTGCCTTCAAAAGATAAAGGAGGACATGATATAAAGTGCTGCTTTCCCATATTACCTCCCCAATAATAGTTACTTCCTCCTATAAGTATATAAATATGTATTTATCCATATTATAAGCTTGAATTATTTTGTTGCAAGACCTAGACGCAAGATAACAATACCTCAATTAAGGTGGTGGTTAGGGTATATATTCGACTTGATGATACCCAAATTCGAGTCATGTCCCGCTTACTCAAATAAAAAGATCAAGATGAAAATTCAATAGTGCTTGTGTATATATAGCTTCACAGCATGTTTATATATACATATAGTCATATAGACACATCTATGTATATTAAAATAACAAATAGATATTTGTAGCTTAATTAATTGGGTTGCACCAAATGGAATTTGCTCATTTTAGGTTTAAATTAGATGCCATCACTTGGGGTCACTAATTAATATGAAATTTATTACTTATACTTGTAATTAATATTTAATATAGGAGAGACCTACTCAAAAACAAGTTGGTAAAAGAATAAAGTGAAGTGTTGCTGTCCTAAAAGGAATGACTAAAATCCAAGATTTTTATTTTTTTTTACGAAAACTTTATGAAGACCCCATATTATTGAAGCAACTATTCGGCAGGCCACATAATGTGCAGGTAGTGTCAGCAAAAATATAAAATTTAAATAATATCATATATAAGATTTTTTTAAAAAGATATACGTGTGTGTTGTAGTAGTAAAATTATAATCAAATTAAATATATATATATATATATTTTAAATCAAGAAAAGAGGTTGGGGTTCAAAATTACATACGATTTAACTTGTAAACTGACCTATTTTGCATACACCAGTACAATTATAAATTTATAATTCCCATACAAATAACATATATTTTGTATCTTTTAGTAAAGAATTTTTTTTCTAGCACTACCACCACGTGACGCGATTGAGGGCCAAGATGTTTGAAGGGAAAAGCAAACACACGATGAAGCCACTAGGTAGAGAATCTTTGATGGAATCCTTCTCGGAATCTGCAACTCCATCATGCTACGTAGATTCCTTTTTTAATTTGGAGAATGATTTGGATTACATCTCATTAAAATAAAACACACTTGTCCTTTTCTTTTATTTTTTTTTCCTTTTAGGTTTTGTGTACTATGTCATCGGGATGAGGTATGGTTTTTATTTTTATTTTTTTAATAAATGTGTTTGACCTCAAAAATATATAAATAAAATCCTCGCACGATGTAGAAAAACCAAACAAAGAGTCACAAGCTTTGATCAGCCTTCAATAAAAAAGCCAAGAAAAGCTAGAAAATACATAACAGCATAATAAAAAACTTGTTGAGAATGTGTATATGAACTATATTATATATATGTGTGTGTCGGGTAGAATCAGATCGGATATCAGCACGTTCAGGTCTGATTGGATACGAGTTTCGAATCGGATATGCCTAAATCCATATCCATTCAAAAAATTTGGAATTTTCCATATCCAGTAATTTAGTCAACGAATTTGTCTACTATTTGACCGGATTAAATCGGATTGAAAATTCACGAATACGGACACATTTGTCATCTCTTATTGAGATTTGAAAACCAAACTCCAAGAAGGCCATATGCTAGCGAGGTTTCCATTCGCAATAGCAACAACTTTCTATACACGAGAGAACTACATCCATAACTTCTGAACAAGCCACACCTTCCTTTGCAAGAGGTTAGCCACATCGTTTTGTTCCCTTGAAAATTGGGATGTGCTTAATAATGAGGGTTCCAATCTTCATTTTAACTAAGAAGATCGAGTTTGCAACTTTGCTTAATTTCCATGGTATTTGGCCTTCCACAGATGACCAGGTGAAAGCATTGTATGAATCTGCCTCCAAACATTGTATGATTTATTTATTTTTTGAAATCCTTATATGAAATTAACAAGGGTGGATTAAGACTCTTCAAAAGTAAGGAGGTCACAAGTTTGACTCACGCGGAAGGTTTTACTTATGAAATTTGTGTCACTTCTGAACACTCATTTGCTTCTTACTATTGAGTCGCATAATATACGACTAATATTCTAGTGACATTTCGAGGGCACGAGCTGGTAGACGGATCGTTTGGTCTCGTCACAACTAAACAAGTGAATCACTAATTTTTAAAATCCAACAACAAGAGATAAATTGTATGGGCCTTTGCTACTGTGCAGCCCAACCTACCCAAGTAACCCGGGTGATTTAGTTGAATGGGCCCATAATGTATGACCCTTCCAAAGTTCCAATTCATTAAGCCCATATATCAACTGACTTTAATTTTGACTCTACTAACATGACTAAGAGATTAAAAAAAGTTAAATAATTTTTTACAGATATAATTTCTAGATCGCCTCACTCTTTTCAAACCCTTTTAGTCATTGGGTATCAATGTGCAGAGTTAAACTTGAAATTCATAATTACAAGGATTCATCTCCAGCGGACTTATCCAACTCTAAGTCTTCGTTGTAATCATCTAGGGTTGGATCCAAAATTCTAAACGAAAGGGAGACAAAATGAGTATATGTAGGTTTTTTTATAAAATAAATACAATAAAGGGAGCGTAATTGAAAATGGTGGGAGTTAGATGCACGTGTCATGTTTCCATTCATTCTTAAAAATCCAAAAAACTTGGCATGCGTTTGATTGAGAGTACTAAATACTCCAATGCGCCAATAAGTTCTCATTCACTCCTCACACATTTTTTCCTTTCTTTCCCCTCCCTCTATGTTTCATCTCTCATCCAGTGATGTCTCCATCTCCAAGCTCTCTCCCTTTGCCGTCCTTCTCAAAAAAAAAGTAGCTTGTCGTTGACGACGAGTCTGCAATCATAGATCTCCGACATCTGTTCCGATTCGATTAGTGATAATCCGAAATGAAAGCAGTACGAAAGCATTGGCATCTCATGTATAAGAACCAATAAATAACCACTATCATCAAATCTCAAACAATATTTGTTTTAATATCAGTTCCATCCATCCATCTCTTTTTTATCTATCTTTTTTATTTTTACCATCTCTACTTGAATTTTTTGAATTTTGGACATCAGTGCCCCTAATATTTGAGCACACAAAGCTCACTACCTTACCAGGTTAGATATATAGGCTCTCAGCCACAACAAACAGTGTTTTTTGGGCAAAGGTGATATCAAATGAAGAAGACAAAACGGTATGACGGTTGATTCAGATGCTAATTTAGCTAAATTGTTCTCTGAGCTTCATTTTACAGCAGTGGATTGTCTCTATCCAAATGAAAGTGAAAATGGTGCGTGAATGGAAAAATATGTGATGCAGGAGGGACCCAGTACCTCAGAGGTGAATCACCGCATGGGTATGGGCTGTCAGCCTCAGATGCCAGCGCACTGGCATGGGCCTAAGCCCACCCGCATAAGGACTGCAGCCCGTGCAGCCCAACTCTTTACGAACATGTATAGCCACACCTTTGTAACTCCAAATACCCGGATTGGTTATAGTCCCACCTGTGATAGTCCAGCCGCCCCATGAATGGGTTATTCATGAAGGATATAACGAACATGCCTTGTCTCTACATTGAGTAGCGAACAGGTCAGAGGGATCAAAAACTGCTAATTTATATAGAGTCATCGAACCGGCCAGTCCAACCAGCAACCAGAGCCGTATTCATTATATGGACAATATATAGTTTGTTTAGCTCTGGACGGCTTAATTGGATGTTGCTTTATCTTTCTTCTAGTCCTATGTCTTCACGTCATATATGAATTAGGCATAATTCGTTGGAAATACATATATGGACTTGCATGTAGGTGTAGTGGGTGAACCTGCCATTTGACTTGGTAAAAGTAAACCCATTGAACAAATCTTTATTGTTCGTTTAATCAGCCTCAAAACCAAAAATAAAGAAACACACCTCTCTCTCATGCTCTTGAAAGGTTTCAACAAGGGGATTAATTGATGTGTCCTTTAAGGTTCATCTTGGTGTTTTTCTCAGCAATGTTGGCTGGATATTTGGCATGGAGGACGGTGAGTTCTTCCCCGGAGACCGGTTTCAACTTGGTGGATTCCGGAGATGATGTTAAGAAGTATAATCAAGAACAACAACTCAACACACACAAGGTTTTCATGGTATGTTATTATTTTCCCTTTTCTTTTCTTGGATGGTAAAGTCTGTGGACTTTGTTTTTCTTCTTCTTCTGAATTAACATGTTGAATGAACTTATATGTGTAGGCGATTCAGAATAGATTCTGGGTATTCATCGACATGGCCAGTGGGAGATACCTGTGGAAGAATCTTAAGGAAATGAAGAAAGATTAAAAGGTCAACGACTCTGTTAGATCTCTAGAGAATTGTTAAGAAATACTGATGTATGTAAAATTTTTGTTGAAATCTGTATCTTTTAGTCTCTATTTTAGCTAGCAACATCAGAGATTCTAATGTGAATGCTCTTTGTGCTTTAGATATCAGTAAAGATCGTTCCAAGATTGTTCTCACAAGTGCCAGAGTTCACTTTCACATGATTATATTCTAATTCATAATTTGTATTCGGGTTTTAATAAATAAACTCCCTCTAAAATAAACTCCTTCGCCTAGGTGTATGGCCTACACATTTCTCAATTTTCATTCAAAAGTTTTGCCATTAGAAACGTCTATCCATATCATGGTACAGGTCATCGACCATACTCATTTATTATAATATAATAAGCAGACAATGTCATTCAAAAGCAATATTATCCGTCACTCCATCACGTGCTTATTTCAAGATAATAATAATGTCGCATCTTTTTGTGATTCTCTTGACTTCTATGAACATATAATTTTAGATGATTAGGTGAACCAAACCCAAAATATGATCATTTTCTCGCTTCTCACTCAGATATTTATATATATAAATTAAGTGTATGCCCGCGCTACGCGGTCTTTTGCCTTCTACTTTTTTCCTATTAGATTGGTATTTATGTGTTCGGCTCACTTTTGAGAAAGGTTTTTTTTTCCTGACATGTTTTGATTAAATCATTTTTTTATTTTATTTTATTGATTGTTTTGTGTATTTTTTTCATGGGATTAATGCATTTTTTTTAACTCTTCTTGCTTTTAATTTACTATAATGTATCATATCTTTTCACTTTTTAGTAGTCTCTCTTTTATTTTCCCACCATGAAGATTTTTGTTTTTTGTGAGGCCATGTTTTTATTTTTATTTTTTGGGTTTTTTTGTCGGTTGTAAAGAATATAGATATATATTTTTTTTACTTGTTTTTATTTTTTCCTGGATATAAGTTGTAGTTGTAAATAACGAACCCCTTTTTTGTTTTTTTCCTAAGATACTTGGTTTGTTGGATCATTTTTAGTTTTTTAATGTATTTTTAGCCTTTTGTTAAGAAGTTTTTTGTATTGTTTTATTTCATGTTTCATGTTGCTTATTATGTTTTTATTATCTATTATTTTTAAATTGTTTAGTGGGAGACCTTCGTTTTTTAAGCATTGTATGGTGTTGTTTTTGTTTAATATTATCTTTTATTGTTATTAATGCATATGGTTTTTTTTTGTTTTCCCCGTAACTCTATTAAAAAAGGAGGACACGTGTCAAGATGTTGTCAAACCAATTAGAGACGCTCCGTATTAGGTAATAATATTGATATAAAAGATGAATTAGAGGTACAAAAGAAACAAAACATTTTCTTTTCCCTCACTTGTTATCAGCCATTTTTTTAGATCGAATATTTAGACCCCTCTATTTTATACTTGACTTTGTAAATTTTTAGTGCGAATTTTTATTTATGATATTTCATTGTGTCCATTTGATTCCTTATCAAAAATGAAAATTTTTATTAGTTTCTCTACTCAGTGACTAGTGTAGCCTAGCCAAAAATAAAAATTCACTTAAAAAAGCATGTGTGAGGAGGTTTCAGCGTTTCACAAAGACCTATTTTGAAGAAAAAAAAACAATTAACGGGTTCTACTGTAAATCTATTTACTGTACTTTTAATTATTTATTTTAAAATATTGATTGTGTTTCGATCTAGATTACTAATCCAACGATATATTTTTTGACTCAAATAAAAAACAAATTGAACATGAAATTTATGAACAGTTGAATATAAATATAAATATTGAATATCTTTTTTAATTTTTATTTAATTTTTATTTGAGACAAAAAAGTGTTTCATTTCCACGTCATTATTCTTCTCGATGAGAAGTTAAAAAAATGACAGCATCAATTAACAAAAGGAAAAGTAAAAAAGATAACGTCTGACAATGATGTGACATTCAGTAAGAGAATTTTAGGATTCATATATCAAAATCTCAACAAAGTTGGTGACAATTACCTATCCAATTTATTGAGAATTTTACTGATACAGATGAAGAATATATGAATAATAATACACACATCTCAAGCCACAAGAAGAAGAAATCAAATTGCTATTGTATCAATTTATTGTGGTGGGTACCGCCACCGCCCAACTTATATCCAGCATAGCCATCAAACTGCTAAAGGTGAGTGATAATCGAGTTCCAAAGGTCTGATGCAAAATGGAGAAATCAATATAAATAATAAGGTTGTGATAGGCCCACAGTCAATGTAAAACTTTGCCAAAACGTATGAAGATAGATGAGTAAGATTTTTATATCCCTCATCATAATATATAATTTGTTTAGCTCTGGACGGCTTGGATGTTGCTTTATCTTTCTTGACCAAGGACCCCTTCTTCAGCATCACTTCCTGTCTCACGGGTGAAATGGTCTATCCAGATAAAATGGTTCATTTGATTCGAACATTAATAACTTCTCTTGGTTAAAAGTTTGACAATATCCAACATTCCATTCATAGGTATCTTTCAAATGGTTCACAAGAACTAAAAATTGAAGTTACGGATCAAAATGTTTTCAGCTGTTTAGCTGCCTTCTTGATGTGAAGATTCATCCCACCAATTCGGTCATTTCTTCATATTTTCTGTTTGGTATAAATTTGACATCGTGATCGACTATTCCAAAAAAAAAAAAGTGCAATATTTCAACATTTAACCAATTCTTGGTTGGAATAGCACAATCCTACAAACAAACGCTACCAAAAGACAAAGAACCCATTCGTCAGTCAAATCGAAACAATCCAATCCGTACACGGAATTCCAATGGATCTGGGATCAAAATTCTAACAAAAAAAGAAGAAGAAAGAAAGACGAACGCATCCATCGTCGATAATAACATATTACACAGAAATTACACAGAAAAGATCAATCAGAGTGCGAATCGTCATCGTCTGCTAAATTTGGGGTGTTGGTAGAACGAAAGCTAATTAGGCTCCAGAGACGGATTGCGAGGAGACGAAATTGCTGGAAAGGGAAGTAGAAGAGGAGGTACAAGACTCGGTCGCTGCTAATACGCTCCGGATTGCATGCTATGTATTGACATAGATTTGCTGATATATCCACCACCGTCACCACCAGAGAGCTATTCAAAACCATCGGACCGCCTCTCTCTTCTCGCTCTGTCTGATTCTTGTCTCTCTCGGTGGTTTTTGTTTGCTTGCTTCTTTTGTAACGACGTCGTTTGACACTGATTCAATTATAAAGCTCAACCCTTTCTTGAACTCCAAATTTAGGTCCACTGTACTTGACTGCTACTAGTGGGCTTTTCATTTTCCGGCCCATTATTAGGCCCAAGATCTAGATCTAGTACATACAGATATCGTAGCACTATTTGTAACTCACGTTTTACCTGCAACAACTCAAAAAATCTTCAAATGAAAATTTTCTCCATGCACTCCGCCGTGTTTGCCATGGACGACGAGCTCCATAGCCCTTCAATGGCTCGAAGTCTCTCTTCTAAGCTCTCCAATTTCTGCCTTTCCTCCGAGCTCCGTATAGATTGGGGCTGATTATTTTTCAGCTCGCCTTATATTTTTTATCGTCAAGGTCTAGGAGTGTGATGGGATGGGCGGCACAATTCCTAGTGTTGGTGAAAGGCCGAGCTTGCTCACGCTATTGGAAGATTGAAGATGGATTCAGAGGCGACAAAGAGGGCCAGGGACTTTCAATGCCCCTTTCTCGACGCCGGCTCCCTATTCTAACCTAGTTTCAAAAAATCTTATAGCAATGGATGAGCCGCAACATGCAAGCTCAAGAGAAAAAGTAGGGTTCCCAGCCAACCCAAAACCAACCTTGATTGGTTTGGGTACATTCTGGGTATTTTGATTTCTCGGTACATGGGGTGTTGCTGGATTAATTGGAATCAAATTAATTGGAATCAAGCAGGCAATTGGGCTATGCCTAGTTATGAAGTGTTTTTTAATGAAATTTTCAAGAATCGGGAATTGGGGTGTTTTTTATGAAATTTTCTAGAATTAGGGTGTCGTCAATAAAAATAAAGTGACTGCTACAAATAGCCCCACCCTATCATATTTGACCTCTTAAGTACTCTCATAAGTCAACATAACATTGCTGGCTTGAATAAAAGGAAAGTTCTTAAATTTTCTGGGAAATTAGTAAATTTATGAATTGAAAGAGATGAAGAGATAATTTGCAAAAATAAAGGTTTGCTTCTATACACCAAGCTCTGAAGGGAGGCTCTTCTTCCACCATTCTCTGATAAACCCTCCCCTCCCCTTCCCACCTAACAGTATGCCCTAATGTGAGAGAGCCTTCCCTCATTCTGAGTCACTTTCCATGCTCCCCATGGCCTTCAATCCTCTTGGTCTCTGTATCACATAACCAATAAAAATAACCCAAAATATTAATTACAAAACAAATCATAGAACTCATTCCCAAAAAACACAAAAAGAGAAGCAAAATAAAGTTACCTTCTTGGTACTCTTCTTCTCCCTAACTTCATATCTTTCTTGGCACATATCAGTCAACCAAGCCCCAGGACTCACCAACTGCCACCCACCAAAAACATCAAAACAAAAAAATAAATCTAAAACGAAACAAACAGATCATAAGAAAGTACAGGGAGACTTACAAGCAAACTTCTTTGGATGATTTTGGCCCTCTTTTTGGGTCTTTGAGGAGGTTTACAACCTTTCATTGCCATGAAATCCTCCTCTTTCTCTTTGCTTGATAAACTGATAAACAGCTTTGGCCACACAAATCCTTTCTCCTCTCCATTGTTTCCATCTAGTGAAACCTTGCCATTCTCATCAACCCCCACCACGGATCCTCTTGTGGTGTAGTACCGGTCATCCTTCTCCGGCGACGATGATTTCCGGTGGTTCTCGTTTGATCCTGACTTTATAATAATAGTTGCTGCCTCTGAATTCCTGTAACAAAACCAATCCAACAAGGAATCAAAATCTCCAGTCACTACAATCACAATTTTTTTTGGACGAGATTTACTACTCTAGACCTCATTCTGATGAAAAATCCTTTAATCTATGTTTGGTTGCTGGATCTATCTTTCTCAAATTTCTGGGAATTCTCAGACGGGTTAAACCAAACACCATGAAACCTACTAAAAAATGCCTCAAATGGCCAAAATTGGCACACTCGGACCAAACAGAAGACAGAGAAGGAGGTGATGTGACAATTACTCAACCTGGTAAGGCGATTGGATTGAAGAAGGGAGGACAACTTCTCCGTGTTAGTGACTGCGAATCGGTCAACACTACGAGCCGCAATTTTCCGACGAATTAGACCGGCAGATCGCTGTGAGATTGCAGGGTCTTTGACCCTCATCCCTCTAAGCCTTTTCTTGTTCCCCCACTGCAACAAAAACTCTGCCTCTATCGCTCTACATGCTCTCTGGTTCTTCTCTTCCGTATCCATTTCTGCAACATACAAACCCACCCAAAAAATAATCAAATTCAGTCTGTGAAGAACCCAGAAGTAAATTAGAGAAACAACAATTTAGAGTGTGTTTGGTTAGTGTTTTGAAAACTGTTTTCTGTTTTGAAAAATTAAATGATTATTTAAAATTTATTTGGTTAACTGTTTTGAGTATTTATTTTTAAAAACAGTTTTCATTTTTCAGTTTTTAAAAACTAGAAAACCAAAACATTTTGTTGTTTTGTACGATTTTCAAGTGGCATAATTTTAATTAAGATGAATTTATTTTATTTTATTTTTCTCTCTCTTCTTTCACTCCTAATGGATTAACTTCTCTCTCCACCGGCATCGTCGTCCGGCCACCGGAAGACCTTCTTCCGGTGTTGACCCAAAATCACCTTTATTTTGACCCAATCGATGAATTTGAATTTGAATTTGATTTTGATAGATTTGAGTTTTATTTGGATGAATTTCAATTTCATTTGACTAAATTTTAATTTTAATTTCATGTTTTTCAGTTTCCGAAAACAAAGTCAAATATCACCAACCAAATGAATTTCTTAACAGTTTTTTTTCCTAAAAAGTATTTCTAAAAACTATACTCAAAATCGTTTCTAAAAACTAAAAAAGAAAATAATATTCAAACACATTCTTAGATTCTTTCCCTCTTTGGGAAGACAGTGGATTTGGCTAAAACTGGAATAGATTGAGAGAGAACCAGAAGAGGAAAACCGAAAAAAGATAAAAGATTTCAAGTTACCTTTCAAGATCTGTTACCGTTAACGATTTCTTAACAAGAATCCCTTCAAAATCTCAACCCACTCTGCAATTCAACATGATTGAGTTGTAAACAAATCATCAGAAAGAGACAATGAGGAGAAGGAGAAGGTCAAAGTGAATACCATCAGAAACTCTCACTGAGATTGTAGAAGAAAATCAAATACATATTTTGGAGAAACTGATCTTCTCAAGACAAACTGAATACCTGTTCAACCACTCAAATGGGGAAAATCAATTTGAGATGATTAGAACAACAATTCTTTCTCAAATTCTCTTGGATGTGATTCAGAAAGCTTGTCTCTCTTTTCTCTGTTTCTCAGCGTTTCCTGTCTGAGTGTGCGCCTCCGTTGTTTGTATCCTCTCAACCTCTCTGCACTGCAGATTCTTCTCGCTCCCTATTTATCTTTTACTAGTTTTCTTAAACAACATTGCAATTTGCAAATAACTGAACATAGAAGTAATCGTCAGATTGGAACATGGACGGTCAGATGCGATTATGCATTAGATTGGGTCCCATACTGCATACTTAATCTCTCGAATGGTGATCGACAGTAGTGGTATTGAAAATTTGGAATTGGATTGTGATAAGAAAGAGAATATATAAAAATGAAAAAAATTGTATTAAAAGATATAAATATTTGATAATTGGAGGAGAAGAGAGAGGGTTAGTGTATTTTATTATCATAGATTGAAAATAGAGAGAAAAAAAACACATTTATTGAAGGACTCATAAAATATGTTTAATGGTGTAAATCTGCGATGCTTAAAAACCACTAAACTAGTGCAAAAGTGAACTAGCCCTCTCCTAAACTCTATTTGGAGAGTTTAGTAATAAAAAGTGAAAAAATTGTATTGAAAAATGATTTTTTTATTGATGTAGATGTATTGAAAGATGTGTTTTGCGTGTAATAAAAATGAGACCCGAAAATAAAATTTGGAGAGATTTCAAGTGTGTAATAAAGGGATTTCAAATGTGTCTATTGGAGTTGGTCTAATTACTTAACCAGCTTAACATTTTCTAAGTTGGGATAAGAAGGGTTGAGTTTGTGCTCTAAAGCCTAAATAAACTTTGTACCCAGGCATTCAACTCTGGGCTTAAATGGGCTGGGTAAGTATGCGACCCGGCTAGTAATTGTTTGAAATGGTCAAATGGGTCACAAAATGATGACTCTAGCCAGTGGGACTGTTAAGTTGACAGTTGCCTATGTGGTGGAACTATTAAAAGCTGGCAGTTGTCAAGTTCGTGTTTCTGTTAGGCTGGATTTGCATGAAGTTTTTATTGGCACAAAAATACTATACGTGGGTGTAAGTTTTTCTTTACCAAACCACATATGAAATGAGTTGAGGGAGTTGCAGTCCAAATTTTCTCGGTTACACCAAAAAAAATTGAAGAAAATAATTCTCTAAACAATCTACCACTCTCCCGTATATTCTTAAATCTAACAACGATGAATTCTACTTCGGGGTCAGAGATTGAACCCAGATAAGATTGGGGTCTGAGAATAGACTCGAGTCAGGTAGGCCTCGTCATCGGGCTGGCCAAAAAATTAGGCCCAGGCCCAAGCCTGAGAGCCTTTTTCAGGCCCAAGCCTGAGAGCCTAGGAGAATTTGATAAGCCCAACCCGACTTTGGCCCAAGTAATTCGGGCCAATAAGTTGGGTCTCGGGCTTGGCCCAATGGGCTCAGGCATAAGTATCAAATTAATATATATACACACACATACATAAATATACACACACACATAAATACATATATACACACATATAAATATATCTATACAATAAATATATATATGTATACACATAAATATATCTATACATATATATATATATATACACATGTCACAGTGTGCAAATTACATGCACACTGTCACACACACGCATATAGATATATAGATATATTTATGCATGTATATATATATATTGTGTGTAATATTTTTCGGGCTCGGGCTTCGGGCCAGCCCAAATGATCGGGCTTCAGGCCGAGCTCTACCTCAGAAATGGAACCCAGGCCCGCCCGAAGCCTAGGTAGGCTGCCCAAGCCCGAGATCCCTTCGAGCTCAGGCCGTTTGAAGAGGCCTAGAGTCAGGCTTGGATCCCAAAGCTTGTTCATGCCTGATCCAGGCCTAGCCATGGACCGACTAGACCTCAAAGCTCATGCCATGTCTAACTGAGGCCTGAAGCTTGACCCAATCTCAAAGCCTAAATTTAAGGAGGTAATTTTCAAAAACACTAAGGCTATGCTTGGAAGATGGGTTGGGAGGTGTTGGGTTGAGAGGGGTTGGGAGGGGTAGAGTTGGGAGGTGTTGGGTTGGGAGGGATTCATAAAAGTGAATCCTTGATTGGTATAAGAGGGATTGAGAGCCTTTAATGTGAGTGAACACCTCCCAACCCCTTATTTTGAGGGGTTGGGAAAAGAGGTGTTCGGAGATGTTGGGAGGGGTTCGTGAACCCCTCCGAACACCTTTGGGTGTTCGCGCCAAGCAAGGGTTCGGAGGGGTTCGCTTGTTCACGAACCCCTCCCAACCCCTCCGAACACCTCTCCCAAGCAAGGCCTAAATCGTGGAATACATTTTCATTTTATAAACCAAACACTGTAGTATGATTACTTTGTTATAACATTATCGTAAATGAATTACTTATAAATGGATTATAATTACTAATGTAATAGATTGAGATAAATGAGCCCTTAAAGCAATTGTTGTGAATTGATAACTAAATTTGTAATAATCCTTAGAAGCTAGAGATTATAAGTTACCATCATCATTCAGTTTTGGGCCTGAATTTGAGACAAAATTGGCCCTTGCATGATGAAACTTCACACTTGAAGGCCCATTTAAGATTAAAAAAAAAGGTCATATATTCTGGGGGGTATTGTGGTAATTATGTAAAAAGTCTTCTTCTAGTATAAACTTTGAAGCAGAAACCCTAAATCCCCATTTTTCTCCTCCTTCAACAACCACCACATTCATCTATTCCCCGACTTTTTGGCTTCAATGTTGCTCTTTTATGTACTGCCTCTTTGAGTAGCTAGATGGGTTGATTTATAATTTCATATCTGGCTTAGTTAGGAGGCAGAGATTGAATCTTTTGAGGTGATACTCTTGTTTTATCTCAATTTGAGGTCTTCTTGAGGGGACTCTTGTTAATTTCCATCAGTTGTCCTCCAAGCAGCCTTGGACATCTCCAGTTTCCGCAATCATTTTTTTTCTTCTATTTCTATGGTTATTTGCGTGTGTACATATATGCATGCATGTATGTATGTATTGGTGTTTGTTTTGCCTTCAGAATAACCAGAAGGTGGGTTAAATTATCACACCGTTTGGTTCAGACAGAGGCATATAGCAATTAATCCTAATCTGTCTGTTTGAGGGTGAGGAAGCTTTATCTCTGTATTCCTTTCTTAGATTGATTTGGACATTCTTTTGGTTTCTAGTTGTTTATCTTAAATGCTTTTTTTTTTTTTTGCTTCCAGATGCTGCTATGTTTCTGCGATGAAACTTAAAAATTTGGTGTTAGACAAATGGATAGGAATTGGGATGTAGTCATTTTCATTGCTGAGTGTTCTGATTTTGTTAACAACATATTATCCCCAAATTATGCAGACTGGATCAGTTTATTTATATGAACTCATTCATATATTTTCTTTAGTACTAGCTTGTTTGATTGGACTAAAACTTTAAGGGCTTTGCATCGCTATTCCACCGATCAATTAGATGTTGTCTTGAATTTATCGGCGAGAAAGATGCGAAAGTACATGATCTTCCCATGGATTTGTTGATGACAGAATGCCATTGGAAAAAAAATGTGTACTTGGGTGGCATTTCTATCATAAAACAACTTGGGAACATGATTTCATGCCCTTTTGAGAGATCTTTATGTTTTGGCCTAACAAGCATTTATGTAGTTTTGGTTGTTTTTTTTTTCATCTAAATTGAATCCATTCTTTCTTCTCTCTCAATTGTTCAAGTGGTATTGCAATTTTGGGCAACGAAATTGATTTCTCTCTACCTGCTTAGTTTTTCTTGTTCTTGATGATTCCTTGCAATTAAATTAAATTATAAGATGAATACACTCACAAAAGTGCATGTTTTGTGATATTTGAGATGTTCTGTGTGACAAAAGGCAAACAAATGAAGTTACAGAAGCAATCAATCTGAATCTGGTAAGGTACGACCAAATGCCAGCTCCAGCATTTTGGAGGCCTCATGCAAGTCAAAAAATGAGATCCTATGCAAGTCCAAAACATCTAAGAATGAAGTCGAATAACAATAAACTAAATGTACCCTGAAAAATGACAAATTGTTCTCACTTTTTGAGTGTAAAAATCATTATAATAAAGTTTAGTTGCTATTTTTTTCTCAATATATCATGTGTAAACCGTTCAATCAATCATCTTATGACAGTTGATCGAAGATAATTGTAACTAATATGATATATATTATTCTATTAAGTAAAACTAGTGTCTTCATATTTTTGGAACTGTTAAAATATTGTTTTAAGTAAATAAAGAGCGTTACGTAAATTGAGTCCATTAATGTTAAATAGGCAAATTAAAGGAGGCCCTAGAAGGGAGTGCAGTTATGTTAATTCACAAAACCAACCAAAACTAAACTATAAAATGGATTTGTCAGGAACACAACAAGATAATATCACATAACGTATGTCTTGTCTTCATAGTGGACCTATCGTTAACAAATGCAGCACCCACAAAACGAAGGGGAAAAAAAGGGTTACATATAGAATACCATTTATAGGTTAAATTACAGACAGGATTCGGATTCTATATATATATATATATATATCCCAGATATTATCATCTATATCTATACGTATATAAAGGCCTGTGTACAAACCATCAAGAAAGTTGACTCCGAGGAAACCATCCAGACCTTGACAGTGTAAAAGAATCTCTAAAAACCATCATAGTAGCCCCCAGTGGTTATCTGAGCTCTGTTCAGAGGAACTCCTCTAAATGTTGACATGGCTTCATTAAACTTGATTGTATAGTGAACCAAATGCTTCATCCGCTGCAACCACAAAAGCATCCTACTTTCAAATTTTAATACAAAGAATACTTCAATTCTGGTATTTAAGGCAGCTACTGGGTGGCAACATTTGCCTGTTCTCATTCTTTGATGGGGCGGGTACAGGCATAAAATTTCGCCCCGTCGGCAGGGCGGGGATAGAGTTTCAGCTTTCCTTGCTCCCAAAAAATGTTATATACATATATGTTTATATGTGTATGTGTATATCTATCTATATAAACCCTATACTAAATTTATGTATAAATGTAAAAACCTTGAGTATAAATACTAAGCTGCTGCTTTGTAGAGCGTAATCTAATTCATCAACCCTAATTCCTAAAGTCTAAACATTAAACATAATTTATCTAAACCTTAAATCTAAACCCTAAAGTCCTCGATCCTAAACCCTAAATTAGAAACACTAATCCTAATTCATCTAAAGACTAACCCTAAAGTCTAGTAAACCTATAAAGTTTAAACATTAAACCTAATTTACTTAAACCTTAAATCTAATTATCTAAACCCAAGTCCTTTGAATCCAAAATTATAAATCATAATCTTAATTCAACTAAAACCCTTCTTTAAAAAAACATTAAAAAAATGATTGGTGGGAATCGGTACGGGGCCGGGTAAAAAGGGCTGCCCTGAAGAGCGAGGCAGGGCAGTCTTTTTCAAGAGTGGGGCGGCCGAATTCCGTCCCCGATCCGCCCCATTGCCATGCTGCTACTCTATTGTATACTGTTTCAAATTATGTGAAAATTTGTTGTAATGGAGAAAACCCATGTCATGAAATACCTTCACAAACTCACTAAAGTTCCCTAATTTGCATACTAATCAAAATTTCCATTGAAGAAATGACCAATATTGATGTATAGATCGAGGCTAAGAAAGTAGTTGATTTTGGTTACATGGAAGAAAAAAAAGATTAAATATTTATGCAAAAAAATTCAAGAACAGAAGAATTTTCAAACCTTGTCATCAGTGTAAATCTGGAAGCTAATCTTCTGGTTCTGCTGCTGCTGTTTGGTTCTCTGATGGCTACCCAAAATAATGACACAAAAGGTGGCAGCAGCAACACCAAATGAACAGATGGCTCCAATCCCATTTAAGCTCCACTTCCATATGTTCAATCCAGCACCAGTGTTCTCCTCCCAAGTGACCTTCCCTCTGTTATCCCCATCAATTTCGCTCTTCTTGTTCATCATCCCCACATCGTTTTCAACTTTCTTTCTTGGAGAACTAACGATCTCCATGGTTTCACTTCGGTCCTCGAAATTGAATGCAACAGCATCAATTTGAGGCAGGACACCCCTAGGACTGGCCTTTGGGGAGTAAGTTTTCATGTCGACAAATTTATTTTCCTTCAAGTTCTTGAAGAAAACTTGAGCAACCTCATCCAAGTCAGAATCTTTGACCTTCTCAGTTGTTGCAGAGGATACAATACTAGTATCAGTAGGTACCTTAACGACTTCTTTGATCAATTCAGCTTCAGGGTCCTTACCAATTTTGGGTTCCAATCGAATTTGAACTGGAAAAAGTTGTTGGTTAGGCAACCTTGGACTTCCTGTTCTTGGTGGTGGTGAAGGATAAGTGAAGTGATTCATCTTGAATAGAGTCCTTGGAATACTGAATTTTTTTCTCTCAACCTCTTCTTCTTCCTGGTGGTAATCATTGAATCCATCTCTAGGAAGGATTTCCCACTCATCAAGATTCATTTTTTCTTCAAGTGGGTATTGATGAATTGGATCAAAGAGAGGGATGCAATGAAATGAAATATAAAGGGTGTGTGATTTGAGAAGTGATGAGCTATTGGAATCAAAGAAGGTATGCTTTTGATGGAATATTATCAGTAATTTTCTTGACCCTTAAGTTGCAAAGCAGCCTCCATCACCTCCTCCCTCAACCATGGCGTCAGTCACGAAATTGGGGAAGAGGTTAATGCTTATCCAGTTATCCTTCTAAAGCTGACAAATGAAAGAGTGGTCCAATTGGGGGTCCCTCTTTTTTCAGAATCACTTGTTTGGCAGTTTTCCTTTGATTTTTCTTTTTTAATTTTTAAATGAGTTTTTGATGCTCTGATTGTGCTTCAAGTTTTATCAGTATACGGTTTAACTATTAAGAGTACATGTCAATGTAGTTGTCCCCTGTAAAAAAGGTTCCTCATTTGACCTCAATTATGGACATTTTTTGGGTGTAGATTTCCTGAGAAGGCTCATGAGTCATGAGTGTGTCGGTTGCTTGTGTGAGTTTCTCTTTTGATGACATTGGCATGGGTGTAGGCCCATGAAGAAGTAAAGATGAAAGGGAAATCCCTAGACAACTGTCCAAGGGCTAGTTGTATATCAATTACACAAGATGAATATTCCACTCAGACTTTCGTAGTAGACTTTTTGACAATTGAAATGGACAAATAAGATTCTGCCAAGTGGCTCTCACGTTCTTCAGCTACAAGTACAATGAAGAAAATTATATGACAGACCATAATTTTGCTTACACCATTTTTGGCTTCTGTGATAGACAACCTCTTGCTTGTAGTTATCAATGTGTTTGGCTTGCAAGAAACTGTTTTAGATTTGTCTTGTGCGTTGTTTCATTGTAACTAAAACACGTTTAAATTGGGTTGACAGCATTAAGATTGGAAGGTTGATTTGGATCGAAGAGATAACTTATTTAACACAGCCAGCATGTCAATATCAAGTTTGGCACCACCTATGTGACCTAACTAAACTTGTTTTTTAAGTTATATGCTAATGTCATTTGTAAGAAAAATTGAAAGGAAAAAAAAAAACACCAATCCAGTTGTGCGTATAAATACACAAAAGAATTAAGGATATCTAGTTAACACGAAACGAGTACTCATATGCTGACACCCGCATTTTCATATATTATCTTCTCCCCCTATTGACTTATTACCGTTTTAGATGGGTAACAATAGTGATGGCAAAGATAATAGGCTATTAATTGTTGATGGTCTGTAATGAAAAAATGTGTTTTATTGATGTGGTTATATTGAAATATGTACTTTTAATGATGTGGATGATGATGTGACTTCATTTTTTATAATAAAAGTAGATCAAATCTTGATTTTGATGTAAATTTAATAGGATAGTATGAAAAATAAAAAAATAGTTGGATTGAATAATGATTTTGTATTGAGATATGTATTTTGCTGATGTTGCAATATTACAATATGTGTCATACTGATTTGATTGTATTGAAAATTATATTTTTATGAGATAGATGTAGAATCAATTTTTAAAATTTGATGGGCCTTTAATAAATTACTATTGTGGTTGACCATGAGATCATGTGTGAGCCAGCCCATGAAAGCCAACTCAACCAAGAATACAATTTACAAATTCGTTCTTCTTCTACAAAGTTTCTGAGGCAAATAGAATACCCCCCTGTAAAATAAGAATACCAAAAGTGGGAGACAGCAGGACCATTGAAAATGCATCGACTCAAGCATGCTGGAAGCAGAATAAAAAAGCTACAAGAAAAAAATGAAAAAAACCACCATTCCCCATTGTTTAAGCACTGACCCTGCCATCGAAACAACATAACCCACACAATTTGTTCCATACCCTTCAAGTTATTGAACGAATACTACTCAAAATGATCCAGAAACCTATCTATTCTCCATACAAAGTTAAATAAAGAAAACCGACATTGCTAGAAATTCTTGCTGAGGGCCACATAACGGAATCATGCGACGATTTTTTGTTTTTTTGAAAACTTTGGACATGATACATAAGACTTCAACCTAATTAATTGTCATCAAAATTTCAAAATGGTATCGTAACCTGTAAGGGCCTACTTTCACGGTTGAATGGGGAGGCTAAGGTGGTCCGGGAGATTAATAACATGGCCTTTTTCGCTGGCAACAGTGATAATCAATGGAAAGCAAAAATAAGGGAAAGACAATCAAGATCCAAAGAAGAAAGTAAAAGAAGTTTTCAAAGGGAGGAGTATAGTATATTAATCACCTAAAAAGATCAATTAGGCGTAGGCCATGTCTACACAGTCCTTACGAGTATATTCTTTTTTTAGGGCAGAGGAGAGAAAAATTAACATGTTTACATTCTACTGATGCATATAGGGTACATGTTACTCAAAATAACAACTATTTATACACAAAAGGGAAAGCTGTCCTCAAATTTACATGCTCCCTTGCTTCCTCCCAAAAATAATAAAAAAAAAGGAACCCAACTCAAACAGAGGATAACAGCTTCACCTATAATCACTAAAAGTTACCATTAGGTGGGTGCAATACTGGATATATAGAGAGAGACTACCTGTCCAGGTGGATTTGAGCAGTTTGTGATATATTTAATCAATAAGTAAGCTTCTTAATACCGAAAACCTGACTCCCTGAAGAAACAGAGTTGCACTCTAGGATGATGATCTACCTGATGAAGATTTACCCAAAGAAACAGATGCAAGGGATGATGCCCAGACCCGTGCATTCTTTGCACCTTGATGGAAGTTCCTAGTCTTGCATAATCTGAGCTTGGTCCAAATCCTTCTCACATCAATCATGTGAAGAGCGCGGCCAAACAATTGACGGGTCTCACCAAATATTCCCAAATTCAAATGTGGAGCATATGAGATGCAGAAAGCTTTGAGATGTGATACCACTTTTGGGAAAATATACAGAAGCACCCTCAAGAAGATGAACAATGTAGCCAGTAATAGGTATGGCTCCCTTCTTATCATATCCTCCAAGGACGAGCTAAGGCATGACTGCATGATGAATTGTTTATCATCCCCGAAACTAGTTGGCTCGTCTTCAGTAAGATATTGAACTGGTTTCAGTCCTGAATATAAAAACACAGTACATAAACAACAGCAGCAACCAGCCAAACCAGAAAATCTAACAGGCTATCTTAAAACAGTCAGATTGACTGATGATTACAAAAGAATTGCTGAAAACAGGGACATCATAAACTTGATTCATCAAGAAGTCATTTACAGAATTGTAAGCAAGTCACGAAAGTTCTGATTATATGGAACAGCTGCTAACCTGTGGTTCTTTCATAAAATAGCAAAAGCGAGAGCAGATTTTTTGAACCACGGTATCGAATCTTTGATGTCTGGTTCACCAGCAATATTGCAGGCAGGCTGTGGATTCCAAATCTTGAAAACATGCTGTGACACGAAGCAAAGATGTGAGAGAACATGAAAACCCAGCCAAAGACTATTAATGTTCGGTTGAACTTCAAAAAAAGTATCATTAAACATACAACAATCATCACAAACCATCTTGCTGGTAAAGTGGTAAGGGGAAGCATTCAGTTAGAAGAAACAAAAAATCTGCTTCATAGAAGCTAGAACAGAAGAATTGACCTAAATAGAAGAATGCCCAAAAACTCTAATCGTTACATTGTTTTACTTGTATCTGCCCATGAGTTTTCAACAAAAAAACCAGGCTTCTCTATCAACTTGCAACCAGCAAAGATATAGACACAAAGATATGGCTGTTCCTAGGACATGCCTGTGTATCTAACTACAACATGCAGCATAGGCATTTTTCCCAGTGCAACTTCTGGAGAGCTTTCTTCATGAAAACTGAACTAGTAATAAGTTTTTGAAAATGACAACATAAATGCCACACACAATGGATAGAGAAACCAGCGTCATAAAAGCAAAGACTTTAACATCACTTTTGACACCCCTCCAAAGTGAGGGGAAAATGTATTATAGCATAAGAGGAGAACAGATAAGTCTCTCCAAAGGAAGCTTTAAAGCACAATTGTTCATGACATTCCATGGACCAAAAATGATCAACATCATGATAATATCATCTTAACAGCAGCAAAGTTGCACATCTTTGGTCAATCAAATGAAACTTATGTCAAGTAAAACAATAGTATGATTATAAATATAGTTATCTTTGTACAGACAAAAATTAACTCAAGGACAAGTCCTATTTGAGGGCCATCAAAATTTCTATGATCCATATAGGGGAGAGAACAGGGCAATGATTTACAAGTACAGTACTTGAAGCATATTAAATCTATAGCAACACACCTAGGCAAGGCTGAAGATTCTTCAACTGCTAAATGCTCAACATGAGGAAACATGGAACTGAGCTTTTCAAATTTCAAGAGCAGTTGGTGAGAAAACGGGCACCAGGAGGCATAGAAGAGCACAGCAGCATAAGAATTCCTCTGTTTGGAAGTCAAAGCTCTGTCAAGGAAGTTGCCATCTACCTACACGTGGAAAATAGGATATATAACTACAAAGTGTTCAAATTTATGCCAAGGGTGATAATTTTAAAAGCATAAAAATTGACAAAATATGAATGTGTGAGAGCATGTATGGCTGAAGCAAGTTGATAACAGCAAATCGAATGAGAAGTTTATCTGAAACACTTGATCACTTTATTCACAAGGACAAAAGATGGCGAGATAGAAAAATTGCATAAAGATTAAAAAAAAAAATTCCCAGATTTCCTAAACATGAAGCGGTATTTTTACATACTACCCATGGATCATGTAAAGAGGAAATAAAAGGGTCGAATATCTACAGTAAATTGAATATCTCACGTTAATCATAACAGTCAAAAAATGTCGGAGAATTGACACTTCAATCTAGTAATCATCATTATCCAAGCCTTTTATCCCAAAAGATTGGGGTCGGCTACACTCCATTCTCCAGGAATTTATATAAGAAGCGTAAGGCCATGTGTAGATCAATGAAATAAAAACCATCAAATAAATCAGAGTGCCCATTTATGCCCATTTAAGGACTCCATAATATGTTAAAAGCTGAGCCCATTATTTCCATATAAAACCTCAAACAATAAACTCCAGGTTCTTCAGGAACCCATGGAAAATGAGTAACAAAAATTTGATGCAGCATCATACTGGAAATTTTCAATTTTTTAAAAATGTTTTCTTTTCATAAAACAGCCATAAGATCGCCCCACTACCAGTTTGAGAAAAGTCAGAATTTTTTATAATAATCTTTCAGTCTTCCTTTTTTTTTAATGGAGAATTTTATTAAGAGCACCAAGGGGTGCAAACCAAAGAGTTACAAAGTTGAAAGGGAGATGTTATCGAAAACATTCCCAGAATAAGACATGCTCCAAAATTTAACACAATCAAACCATTTATCTATAAAGCTATCTAAAGAAGATTCGAAATTGTTGAAAAAGCGGCTGTTCCTCTCTTTCCAGATGAACCATATCACTGACATAGGGATAATCTGGATGAATTTTTTCTGCTGTTTATCCCTTCCAAAACACTCCAAGCAATCAGCTCTTTATCAACCGAGAAGTTAGGCACCCAGCATAAGCCCATCATAGAAAGAGCAATACCCCAGACTTTGGAAGTCCAAGGACAGTGCAACAGCAGATGGTTAATACACTCCATATTTTCTTTGCATAAACAACATCTGTTACCATAAAGAAGCCCCTTCTTTGCAAATTATCGATAGTTAAGATTCTTCCCCAAACAACTTCCCAGCAGAAGAAGGAAACTCTAGAAGGAACCTTAGAATTCCAGAGCCAGCGCCAAGGGAAGCCATTGTTGCCCAAATGTAGCTTACCCTTTTGCAGTTCCTTATAGAAGGACCTCACAGAAAAACACTTAATTGTTTTCAGCCTTCCAGCATAACTTATCATCACTTCAGTCATTGGATTTGTTTTCGCATCATACACCATCCTCCAGAAATCTATAAACAGATCTACTTCCCAATCTTGTGCATTGCGAACAAAGTTAATGTTCCAGGAGGAATCTGGTTGATGCAGCATCTCAATGGTGGCATCTTTTTGAGAGGCTAAACTGAATAAGTGTTTTTCTATCAAGCAATATTCTCTATTTTCTTATTGTTTACACACTTCCTTAGGGGCCAAGCCCTAATGAAAGCAAGGCAGAAAAGGCCACACCATGGAATGTCAGATCCCAAAGAGAATATCATGCAAAGAACAACAGAAACCTAAGAAACTCAGAAGTCAAAACTAAGAAAAGGATCCAAATTTTTTTAATTTCTAATGGAACTAGAGAACCAATGAATAAGGTTAATAAATTTAATCAACTTCATTGAAGCCCTTATTGTGAAGTCAGTCTGTCAGTGCTATTCCAAACTGGGGAACATCTCCACTACTATTTCCAGCAGTCCATGCATAATGAAGAGAGGCAAACAACAATGCGCTTCTATAACAACCCAACAATGTTATGAAGATTGACCCACCATCTCACCCATTCTTTTGTGACAAGTAAATAAAGAAACAATCGTTAACTTTTTCCACCCCAACAAATTCTTAATCTCACATGCTACTATGCTAGGATGTGAGAGAGTGATTCTGGACATAAGAAAAGTTCTTTTTCATCCTGCTTGGAAAAATCTATTCTGACAAGTCAAATCAATTTCCATAGCATGCGACCATCCTCTCAAGCTTCCTCAACCACACTTACAAAGAATGGACAGAGCATCCCAATTTAACATTAACGAACCATGACTATGGAAAAAAGAAAACTCATTTCTATAAGAACCCAAACAGATTCAGTTAAAATGTCCGACTTGAGTCAAAAGTGGTTTGTTTTAAATAACCTAATTACCTAAATAGAACCCAATAGATAAAGAATGCATTGCAAACATGGATATGAATAGGTGCCACCAACCACACAAGATCATAATAACCGAATGGCATAACTGGGAGAAAGATACAGAAAAAATGATACTTTGCATGCCTGTATGGTAAATCGAAAAGGCACAATCCTCTGCCTCCAGGAAAGAAGCCATTCAACTCATCATATCATAACAGGAAAACCTGGTTTGAGAGATGCACTCGTATACTAAATTCCTTCCATAATACTCTAATGATTAGTATGATTATTTTGCCAACTTTGGTTGGTTATGCAAAAGAAATTTGGAAATATGGTCAACTTTTACAGTTTTACCAAAATGGGGATTTTTTTTGTGGGGGGGAGGGAGGTTGGTTGGGGGGCTTGCAATATTCATGTCGGATTATTCAGAGAGATTAGAATTGTTGAAATAGAAGAGACTTGGGACTGGAAAATGGAGGAACCCAGTCTGAAAATTTATACTATTTTGTCTTGATTGCTGCTGAAGTAAAGCATGACACTTATTTTCTTAACTGGACTAAAAATATCAGTAACAAAATTTAATTATCAGAGGCTCATAAAGAAAGAAAATAGCTTATTATGTAAATTAGGGTAGTTTTAGACAGAAGATAGCTTATTATATAATATTTTGAAATGATTTCCTACAGAAAAAGTGTCATTTTTTATGTTCAATCAGCTCAAATGATACCCATGATATGGATGGTAACAATAGTCACCGGCATTATGTTTTGAAATTAAGAAAGAATGTTGAAGGAGTTAACAAAGAAAAATTCTCAACGGGGAATCAAACACAAGTTTTTGTAAGCATGGAGGCTGAGAAAATATATAAAAACATGTGCTTGCTCTTTGTAATCTAATAACATTCATGATTCATCCACGACACATGGACACTAAGTTCTCCACTACTCTATCACCTGATAGCCCTGTAAACTTAGATATGCATGATAAGAAGCGGCACAATAACAAAATCTAAAAAATATTATTGGTTTACCCATAACAATATAACAATGAAAATAATATAACGTATTCATATTTCTAATAATATACAACCTTTAAAATTCGCATGATCTTTTAGGTAAATCACATGAAACTGTAAGTAACATTAGCTAATAGCTATCCATACAAGAGTGACATGAATGTCAGTCATATCCTCAAGTATCCCACAGATCAATCCTTCAGAAAAGTATTCTACAGTTGGATTATAAATTTTTATTTCATTCTTCACCATGCATTTGATCACAAGAGTCTCACGGCAAAAACCTGTAAATACAGCCTAAACCATGCTGTGCAGAACATTGTGACATTCATATGAAAAGTAACTTCCCCGCAATCTCTTCACATGCTACCTAATTGGTCCATAATATAAATCTGAGCCAGTTTGATAACCTGTAGAGTCTCAAGAGGCAAACCCTACCTAGCATCCTAATACAAAATTGAAGAACCACTAGTAGCCTAAGAATTCAATACAAAACTTCTAGAAAATAATAAAAATCAAAGATCTGACACAACAGGAATATTACATCAAACATTTCCTTTTTCACCTAGGTTCGTTGCCATAAAATTTCATCGAACAGCCTAAAATCAGCAAACCAAACGTAACAGCAACAAGAAATGAACCACCGATCATACCACAGCAATCAAATCAACAAATACACATGATACCAACATAAATACAAAAGAAGCAAAAACACGAGAAAAACCTAAACATTAATTGAACTAAAAATCTCCATACCTCGAGCGGTGGATTAGGGGAGATCGAGCGAGGGCACTGAGATTGTAGATCGTAAATAAACAAACCAGATTCACGAAGGCACGTCGATGGTGACTCGGACGCTGTACTTAACGATAACAAGGCGGCGATGCAGAAAAAAACAATATATCTTGGACAGAAGTAAGCCATTAGAGAGGTGAAGAGGACACGAAAAGAGAATTTGCGAAGACAGCTAGGGTCAAATCGGAACCGGAGGAAAATTCCAAAGATGAAGGAGGAGAAGGCCGAATTACCAGTAAATGTTTTTATATTATATTTATGTAAAAATGTATTTATTGTTGGATATTTGGAATGTCCGAACCCTACTGTAAAGCTTGTAGGCTGTAGCCACTTTGCGACCCATTTTTTTAATTTTGAAAAAATATATTTATATTTTGACGGAGTATATGAATACAATAATATTTTTTTTTATTTGAATTAAAATTTAAGTTCAACATTAAAATTGTAGAAAATGTTTTGAGTTTTATATATAAGGATTTAAAATGTGCATTTTTCACATTGAGTTTAATTTTATTTTAGAGAATAAATATATGATTGTATTCGTTAAATCTAAACATTTTATCATAGGGATGACAACGGATCAAGTACCCTTCCAATTAGGAACTATCAAAATTGTTTTCGTTTTAGATTATTTAAAAAATTATTTAATTTTCATACTCGAAATCGTTTACTGTCGAGTTCAAGTTTACCACTTAACTTTTATTTTTAAATTTGTTCATATATATATATATATATATATATATATATATATATATTCTTCAAGAATCATCTATACACTACAAATAAACAACTATACTAATGGTTGAGTGGCTCAATTATTTTACAAAAGTTAGAAATTCGAATTGTTTCACTAATATTTTTCAAAATTAGAACCAAATCGAATTTGAAAATATTTTTTTTTTCTAACCTTATATGATCAGTTTCAAATTTTTAAGCGGATCAACTACATATCCTGCAGATAGTGCCTGAATCGATTTTTTTGTCATCCCTACTTTATCATTAAAACTTATTTCCATTTTTAAACTCTTAGGATGAAGCGGGCTTGGACTTTGTTGTTGTTGTTTATTAGTAGAACCCGAGCAATCAAGTTTTAGTGCCCGTATGTACGTTCATAATTAATGGGTATTTCAAGTGCCACCTTAATTAGGGATTAAAATTTTTTTTTTTTTTTTGTTTGAGAAGGTGATTATTGCTTTTGGTTGGTTATTCCTTATCTTTCTCTCTCTTTTTTTTGATTAATTTTAGTGGCAACAACAGAAATTCCCCGAAAATTTTAAAAATCAATTAAAAATATGATTTTATTTATAATTTGGTTTGGAAACAAAAAAATATGGTGCTTGTGTAACTTGTGTTGGATGCTATGCGTTTAATTTCTTGATCCGGAGGTGGTCTAGTGGTTTAAGCACCAAATTTTTTTGAAAAAAATCCGAAAAATAATAAATGTGTAGGGTACGTTGTAACGATTCCGACAATATTTTTTTGTTATAAACAAAAATAAAAACCATCGTAAAAAATGTGTGACAAATCTATACCGTCAAATCGAAAATCTAAACATTCAATTTTAGATCGCCATGATTCTTATTTTTGTTTAGAATAAAAGGTATACCATTGAAATCGTTATGATGTATACTACACATTTTTCATTTTTCTAGATTTTTTCAAAAATATTTGATATCCCAAATTTGATCACTTGAGAGGTCGAGTGATTTTAAACCACTGGACCTACCCAATCCTTAATTTCTGGTATGGGTTACACAAAAATTTAATTAGAAGGAGATTCTAAGACAATTGTTCAGGCTATATAAAGTTCAGACGGGTGCTTAACTTTATTGAAGTGTAAATTTCTAGGCTTTTGTCTATCAAAAGCGCTAGGTGTCATCCATTTGCAAGAATTATTTTACCCAAAGTCTTTCTTGTTCATTGATTTATTTATGTTTTTTCAATTATGAAATATATAATTGACTGTGAATTTTTATATTGCTAAAAAATTATCGAACTTTTTTTATTTAAAATATTAGAAAAAATAATCTTTTTTTTTATACTTAATCCATTCACTTAAGGAAAAATTACGGACTAATCATCTATTGTGACATGGATTCCCATCAAGTCGTAGAATTTCTTATTTACCATTTAGTCATAACTTTCACATTTTATTTTATTATAAACCATGATTCATTTTTTTCTTCCTAATTCCAACATTACTAACTTCAAATTTCAATGCATTTAATTGAGTGCATTTCAATGCACTTAAATTTTTCAATGCACTTTTTCCTTTACATAAAATTAATTTTTCTTTACACATAACTTCAGGTCAAGTTCACGTGCCTCCACTGTCTTTGAATTTCATGCTTCTTGTCGTGAGAATAAAATTGGTATTGTTTGAATGTGTTGACATTGTTTTTTGTTTTGGTACTACTTGATACTGAAGTCATTTGACAAACAATTTTAGGTAGCATATATGATACATTAAAAAGTTGTAGTTGCCAATCGACAATTTCAAGTGGCATATAATTCGGGTCAAGAGCAACATTTTGGTACAATTTCTCAAATCATTGTTTGAAGGATCATTTGATGGATTTGGAATTGAAATGTCCATAGTACTCGTGCTATTTTTGTTTAATCTCGAGAATATCGTCAGTTCTTAAATATATTATTAAATATAAATAAATAAATATGTTATTAAAAATGTTAATATTATTATATAATTATATCAAATTTTATTAAATTGTACTGATACTCTATATAATTAGTCACAACATCTGAAACATCATTTATGTTATCAAAAAAAAAATGAATCAAACATTCACGGCATTTGTCATTACTAGCATATATGACAAATTATATGTTAGTTCCCAAATTATTTTCCAAAGAACCCACTGTCATGGTTGATATTGTATGTATGTGGCTGGTGCTAGTCCATGTTTTGGTATTATTGAAATATGGTGGTGGTACGATATGATGTTTTGAAATTGACTACTTGATATTGTCATGGTTGTTATTCTGATATCACTAATGTCATGTAAGTCCACAGTATCAATTGTTCAGAGATTATCATGTAAGTAGACAATATCAATGATTCGTATTATGAGTATGTGGCTGGTACAGGTATCAAATATTAGGACACTATCAGATAATTTTATAATATCAAGTTATAATTCCAACTTAAAGGACAATACCAAATACTATAACATTATCATATAGCATTACAATACCAAATACAAGTCGCTTTTTCAACATGCTGCCTTATCTAGTTTATTCTTCAAAATATAGGTGATTAATTTTCAAAATGAAAATATCTTCAGTATCATTTCCTTTATTTCAAAGAATTTGATACTCTTGATCATTTGGATCAATCTTAGCATGATTGTATATGAAAAGGAATTTAAAGAAAGGTGATGTCAGTGCCAAAAAAGTCAAACAATACTAAAATAATCAATCATTGCCAAAACATCACCAAAAACAACATCAAAACATCAAATAGTATCAAATATATTGAAAACAATTTATGAAAAAATAGTTTGAAATAGTACCAACTATACAATTAATACATGAATATAATTGATACTGTTTGATGTTGTGATACTGTTTCAAGATCTGGTAATGGTTGATTAGATTGAGAATACGGTTGGTGCTATTTGATATTGTGATATTGTTTCAAGTTCTGGTAATAGTTGATTAGATGGGGAATACAATTGGTACTGTCTGATGTTTTAATATTGTTTCAAGTATTCACAGACAATAATAATCGTATTCTCAGAACAAAGATCATGACAGTACTAATAACTTCAAAAAATTCAGAAACAGTAGTAGCAATATACACAATATCAAATTCATTAATAATAATAAATTCATAGACAATATCAAATTCACAAACAGTATCAACATTATTCACACAACAAGAACTAATACCAACAATTTCAACACGGATCGAATCCGGATCTCTCTCCTCTCACTGCTCTCAACTTTGCTGAAGAAGCTTTGGGAAGGGGAGGAGGCTCTGATCTCCTCCCCCTCCCCTCCATCCGTTCCATCTTTTTTCTTCCATCTGTTCCATCTTCTTTCTTTCCATCTTCTCGTCCTTTCATCCCTCCATTTTCATCTCCTCTTTCCCCTTCTCATCTTCTTTTGGTGTGTTTCCTTTTCCTTTTATGCTTTCAATAATGTGGAGCTAGAACTTCCTCGGATTTCTGCAGATCATAGATATTGGTGGTGGAAAGTGCAGATTTGGCATCCCCTTTCTCAGATCTGGATTTGGGCTGGTCTTATAGATCTCATGCAGCTGTCGGCGTCCATCTTGTTGTGTACTACCCATAATATGGTAGCAGTGTTTAGATCTGACCTTTGTAGGTTATGTCGTGATGTTAATCTTGTATTATTCTCATCAGTACTATTTTTTGTATTTTTCTTTGGTTGTTTTTTCTCCCATGTTTTGTTCTCCCTTGCGTGGGAGCTGTTGATCTCACTTTGGGTGAGTTGTTCTGCCTCTTTAGGGGGTTTGTTCTGCCTTTTCAGAAGGCCTGTATCTCTCTTCGGAGAATTTATTTAATGAAATGTTTCTATTATTAAAAAAAAAACAATTTCAAGTAATTCACAAACAATACCAATAATAGACAATATTGAAATAACAAACAATATCAATCTTATTTTCAAACAAAAAAACATGACAGTACCAACAATTAGAGATTTTGAAAAAAGACATAGATCTTGAAAAAAAACTAAAAATCTTGAAAAATAAACTAAGGGTCTTAAAAATAAGGATTATTTGTTGATAAGTCATTTATATGGACTTTATATTCCATTTAGTCTTTTTGAAAAGCTTGTAGCCCAATACATCCTCAATTATTTGAACCTTAACTCAATAAGGACAACTTTAAATTTTAATTTTATTTAATGACAATTTTACCCTACCCTCATTTAAACCTATCTTTATTTTTATTAGTATATGATTGCTCTTTATTTAGAAAATAATTATTATAATAAAATAAATATAAATACAATTCCAGAAAGTCGGATGAAATCATGTTTTGTATCTATATGTTTTTAAAAATAAACTAAATATTTTCACTTTTGATGAATCAAACTGAAGAGTCGATCAAGCAATTTTTTTTCTCAAAAATCAAGTGCACTCACATGCACAAAATTTACTTGACTTAGTAACTTATATATATGCATTAAAATCTGTGAATCACTATATTATTGAAACCAACAATCGAACACTTGTGCATTAACGAAACGTTATTCAATATAAATGTCAATATTTTATTACATTGTTAACTAACAACCAAAGTCCATAACTTATGAGAATAATATCATAATAAAACTCAATTCATATTTCAAACGAAACCAAATACCATAACAATTTCTAGCCGTTTTGGTGACTTTTGCGAAAATCCTCTAAATTTTGGGTAAGAAATCCTCTGATTTTTTTTTGCATAATTTCAAAAAAAATTCTAAATTGTTTTGGTGAGTTTTGTAAAATCCTCTGAATTCTCGACAAGTTTGAGAAATCCTCCGATCATCTACATTTTTGGTTGTTTTTTTGTTTGATTTTCATAAATCCTCTAAATGTTTTATAAAAAATTTAGAGGATTTCTGGTAATAGGGTATAAAGTTTAGGGTTTTGAGGATTAAAATATTAGTGTTTAGAGTTTATGATATAAGGTTTTTATGTTTAAGATATTATAATTTATTGTTTAGGACATGAGGTTTAAGATTTAGGTTTTACGAATATAAGTTAGTAAAATTTTATGATTTTCTTCTTATTTTTGTAAATTCTTCTTAATTATTTATAAGATTTTTTGTTCAAAATTAAAACTAGAATTGTTAACATTCAAAGGATTTCTGGGAAATTCGAATTGTTAACATTCAGAAGATTTCTGGGAAATTCAAAGAATTTCTAATTATAAGGTTTAAAGTTTAAGAGTCTAGGGTTTAGAAGATTAGAGTTTAGTGTTTAAAGTTTAGGATTTAGAGATTTAAGATATTAGGATTTAGTATTTAGGATTTTGGGGTTTAGGATTTAGAGTTTCGAGTTTTTTTCTTTAATTTTCAAAAATTCTTCTAATTTTTGTTATATATTTTATGAAATCCGCGACACTTTTTTGCTTAATTTCAAGAAAATTCTGATTTATTTTGTTAAATTTTGTGAAATCCTCTAAATTTGAGACAAGTTCGTGAAATACTCTGAATTTTTGGTTGATTTTCAAAAATTTAATTTTTTTTTGATATATTTTTATGAAATCATATGTATTTGTTTGCTTAATTTTAAAAACTCATTTAATTGGTTTTGGTGAGTTTTGAGAGATCCTCTAAATTTCAACTTTTTTGCTTAATTTCAACAAAATTCTGATTTATTTTGTTAAATTTTGCGAAATCCTCTAAATTTGAGACAAGTTTGTGAAATCTTCTGAATTTTTGGTTGCTTTTTGTTTGATTTTCAAAAATTCAAATTTTTTTTGATATATTTTTATGAAATCATATGTATTTTTTACTTAATTTTAAAAACTCATTTAATTGGTTTTGGTGAGTTTTGAGAAATCCTCTGAATTCTATATAAATTTGAGAAATCCTTTGAATTCATTCAGAAGATTTGACAAATAAACATTTAAACATATCGATCATCGGTTTTATTGAAAAGAGTTTTTCGTGCTGATTATGAATATATATATTTTTAAAAAATCCGACTTATATTTTGAGAGATAAAACTGTTTTAAAGTTTTTAAAAGAAAAAAAAACAAGAATCTGATGATATCAGTATATGTCATCCATATAAGGGCTTCTTGGAATAAGGGTAGTTTTGTCCATAATTATTTAAAGGATATTATGGAATATTTGAAAAATTGAAGGTAGTGAATGAAATATATCTTTTTATTAAAGGACTTATTGGTGAATCCCCTAAAAATAAACTAAATATTTTGAAAAGAGATCCACAAATCTTGAAAAAATAACTAACAATCTTGAGAGAGAGAAACTATGAGATTCTATAAAAGTAGGATTTTTCTTGAGAAATTTTGCAGAAAATGATTGAAAAATCTAAGAAGGTTTTCGAAAACTAAGATTTTATTGAGGGAAGGTGAGAGATATCTAAAAAAAAATTGAATTTTAAATTGAGAAAAGTATTTTTATCTGACAAAAATTCCATACGAGTAGATTTATAATAGGAAAAAAAGTTACACCACCGTTGACCGGTCATGCATTATGTATTAATACAACATGTGATTACCTAAAGATTGTCAATATTTCATTTTGATTATACAAAGATAAAATATTTAAACTAAGTAATTAAACTTTTGAATTCATTGCGGTCACATCACTCAGTCAATTTTATACAAATTTGGCAGCCAAAAAGCCTATGTGACACTTTAACCCTCCAACTATTTGTCCACCTAGACAATAATTTCCAGCTATAATAAGTTTTGTTTTTTAAAACTCCTCTCTCCTCTCTCCTCTAACAACACAAGAAATCCACAGCTCAACATGAGGAAGAGCTTCAACCAAAATCAGACAAACTTGGTGTCATACACTAGTCCTCTCCTTCTCTCCAATCCAACCCAAACCCAAAGTCCTCTCTTTCTCTCCAGTGCCGCTAACCCTCATTGGAAATTGGATCCTGCATATCCATGTCAATTAAAGTAAAACAAGGAAAATTCAGAATAAAATTTGTCATTTTTAATTAAAATCATGGAGGACATCTCAATTTCTATTAATATTGCATTTGCATTGCAAATATCATAATATGCTTCAAATGCTTTCTGAGCCAACAAACACTAAGAACAAAATCAAAGACAACGAAGGAGAACTTTAGTGGACAGAATTGATGAAGACCTCGATTTGCTATAGTAACGTGCTGCGCACAAATCGATCTGAAGCAATAGGCTTGACATTAGTGTGAAGGTAACGATCCAGTTGTGAAGTGAAGTGAATCTCTTGGTCTAATCTCGGCGAGGATTTCGTGGCTATGATTCTGATCTGGCCTGGCAAGATCCGAAATTCCAAATTGAAAAGGCAACGAAGATTTTTTTTGTTGTTAGAGAGGGGAGAGAGCATAAGATTTTTTTAAAATTAAAATTTTATACAGTTGAAAATTATTGTTTTAGTCGATAAGTAGTTGGAGGGTCAAAGTGTCACATAAATATTTTAGCTGCTCGAATTTAGACGAAACTGATTGAGTGATGCAATCGACATAAATTTAAAAGATTAGTATAAACATTTTAGCTGTTTGAATTTAGACAAAACTGAGTGAGTGATGTGAGCGGCATAAATTCAAAAGATTAGTAACTGAATTGAAATATTTATCTTTGGTTAATCAAAATGATACATGATCTTGGATAAAATGAAACCATGGTCTTTGGATGAGTAGATCTTGTATTAATCCTACGTATGAGGCTGGCCCTGGTCCTCTTTCAGTCTTTCTTCTCCTGAGTTAGGGCTTCAGGTTTTGGTATCGGAATACCTCAAATGGAGATCACGGAGAAGAAAGAAACGGAGATCGCAAACGCCGACAACAACACCGAAAATACGCGGGCGGTTGTTGATTCTTCGTTCACTGATTATAATGACAAAGAGGCCGAAGAACGCCAAGTACTCGAGGTCAAAGCTGGCTTGCATCCTCTCAAGGTTCATCTCTCTCTGCCTCGATTATAGTTTTCGAACGGAGTTTTTATTCTAATTTTTTATTGAAGGGAAATCTAGGCCAACATTTTTCGGCAGTAAGGCTGAGTAGTATCACATTTATGCATCGATGATTAATTGAGTGATCTCATAAGTTTGGGGTTTCTCTTTCCGTTTTTTTCCTACCTAAATCGAGGTTTATATGAACCTAATTTTTCAAGTTTGGTTGTTTTGGGTTTGGCTGGTTTTCTCATTGGTGATTGTGGAAAATAAATTTTGGTGATTGGGCTGGGGAAGAAGTGTTTTTACGTTGTGAAAGAGGGGCGTTTAGGGTTAGGAATCAAATACATAATAGAAGATGCTTTTGAGACTTGAGTGAGATTGGGGAACTTGTGATTGTTAACCTTGTCATTTGAAGGCATCTCTGGTTCATCCACAGATCCACTAATGCAGGCCTTTATATGGCTGTCTTTTAAATATTATCGTGGTACTTAATTATATATATGATGGATGAAATGGAAAATAATACTTTTATGAGAGAGATTGGGGAACCTGAATGTTTCTGCATTGATTTTCTGTGTGTGTGTGGATCTTTCAATAACTGTAAGATTCTTCCATCAGATCAATGATAACTCTTGTTTTGTAAGATGCGCATATGTGATTATGTGGAACAATATGGCTTAGATTTTTTTTGAGAATATGGCTTTAGATACTATGCACAAACACGTTGAATGATTTCCTGATACACATGAACTCTCATTTTACTATATTTTAGGTTCTTTAAGTATTTGTCGATGTTTTTTTTTTCCCACCTTGATTGTGCTATGATCAATGAGATCGTATTTTTAGTACATACTACGCCAAAATGTTGCACATAGTGGTCTTAGCAGTTTCTACATTTAGTGTATTTTGAATGGTTTTATACTTTTGTTATACTGTAGCTGTTAACATTATTGAGTTATTCTTTATGCCAGTTCTGATTTTTCACTTTGGTATTCCTGTGGTCAGCACAAGTTTGTATTTTGGTACACTCGTCGAACACCTGGGGTTCGAACACAGACGTCTTATGAGGATAATATAAAGAAAATTGTTGATTTCAGTACGGTATGTTCTGTTTTTAAAGATAAAGGTTCAAATGTACGACTATTTATAATTTTCCCTTGGTGTAACTTATTTTCCTTGTTTTCTTTTTTGCTGGTCGTTTGTTTGATCATTATGAGCATGTAGGTTGAAAGTTTTTGGGTCTGCTATTGCCACTTGGCCCGACCCTCTACCTTGCCAAGTCCGACAGATTTGCACCTTTTCAAGGAAGGCATCCGTCCTCTATGGGAGGTAAGATAGAAAAGAAAAAAAAAGCTGCACATATATTGCGCTGACTGATTTTTTTACTTAGGCTATGCTTGGCATGTGGGTTGGGAGGTGTTGGGTTAGAAGGGGTTCATAAAAGTAAACACTTACTTGGTATTGAGAGAGTTGGGAGGGGTTGGGAGGTGTTGAAAGATGTTTTTGTGAGTGAACACCTCCGAACACCTTGAGCGGAGGTGTTTACTCCAAGCAAGGATTCGGAGGGGTTCGCGAACATCCCAACTCTTCCAACACCTCCTCCAAGCAGGCCCTTAGATTCTATAGTTCTTTCATTTGTAACTCTTCATTGTTTTGGTACTTTTTTGATATTACATTAGAGTTGATGTGATGTATTTTTGCATAATTTGCTTCAACTTTGTTACATCTCAGGACTCTGCAAACTGTAACGGTGGAAAATGGATAATTCGCTTCAAAAAGGTTGTTTCAGGCCGCTTCTGGGAGGATCTGGTGAGTGGATATTTCATCATCGATACTATTGAGTAGCTGTGCTATTGAACCTACTGGTTGATCATGTCTAGCATTAGCATTTGGGATTTGACCAATGAACACCTAAGTGGCTAAGTGGGACTTTATAAACTCTGTTTCGCTATGAAAAACTTCTAATATGTTCTTCTTCATGTCCTCAGGACAAGTGTTAATTTTGAGCTAATTAGCATTTTTCATATTTCGTGATAAATTCATTTAGACTGATGTAAATCCATCCATAACCCTTTTCCACAATATACAGTGGAGCTTCTACCTGATTTTTCTGTCATTTAATAAAAATCATGGGAAATTATCATGCGGTAACTCAACACACGCAAATGCTTAATAAGAGATTTATCTACATGGATTATTGTTTTCCGTATGGCTAGGAATGAATTGTGGTACATTTTTAGCACCCGCTTTAGTTATTTAACATTTCTCATATGAAGGCTGCTGAGTCACTGGAGAAGTCGAGCAAGTTTTGGCAGTTATTACCTCCTTGGAACTAGGTCTTGACTACTAAGTTTAATTTTCTGGAAAGTTGTTTCTTTAACTATCTCGTTTGGGTATATTAGTTTTTTTGTAGAGGGAAAATCTCTTGGACTCGGGTCCAATAACCACCAGCTCTACTTAAATAGCTTCTATTCCTTGTTTGCACAAGTGATCCGGACTTTTTACCCATTTTTGGGATTCATCATGCTCATTGTTATGACTTTTTGAACTTACAGAATTTTTGGGAATTAGATTGAGCTGAATATTTATTTCTCAAATCAGATCACGTTTTCTCCATGAATTATTTGTCAGCATTGAAGTATTTGTCCTCGTTTTACTTGGTTCAGGAATTGTAGTATGAGATGTAATCGCTTGACATCATTGTCCAGGTTCTTGCCTTAGTAGGTGGCCAACTTGATTACAGCGATGACATATGTGGTGCAGTTTTGAGCATTCGTTTCAATGAGGATATATTGAGCGTGTGGAATCGGAATGCATCTGATAATCAGGTGAGTAGTTTGACTTACAAGTTTTAATTGTCTCTCTTTTATCCTTGTTGCTATAATCACGAATCGTTCTTTGTTCTTATAGGCTGTAATGGTTCTTAGAGATTCAATCAAACGGCACTTGAAGCTTCCACACAGCTATGTTATGGAATACAAACTCCATGATGATTCTTTACGCGACAACTCATCATATAGAAACACGTGGTTGAGAGGATAAAGTTCCTGCATCACACAACCTGCAAATTCATAGCTGCATGGAGAATAATTTGGACAGCCAATGCTTAAACCGGCTCATGTTTTCATTTTATGAAGGCATAGTTGTCTTGTATTCGAGACGTCGGCAGCTGGCTAATGTTTCTCATCTCTTGTTCATACCTGCATCAATGTGTTTTTCTCGCAATCTTCGTCCAATGTTGATTATGCTCAGAACTCGTCTGTCTCGAAGGGATCTCAGTCGGTCAGAATCACATCCCTAAGTATACACCGGGTTACCTACAAAAGAACCACGGGTTAGTAGAGATCCATTAGTTGTTTTCTAGGGGAGACAGTCTCATGTCTAAGTCAATTCGGTATAGGTGTATGGCTAAAGAAGTTGCTCGGTATTTGAGCTCCCACTCAATAGCAAATTATAATATGAAAAGTGAATATATTTTTTATCTCAAAAAGAGCTCTTATATTCACCCTTGACAATAACGCATGTCATAACTGGGGTAGTTGAATGTCATAAGTGTTCCAGTCAGGAAGTTGAATCGTCTATCTCGGGTAGTCGAACCATATCTCATAAATGAGGAGCATGAGGGCAAAATTTACTATCAGACCAAGTGACTTCGGCATACCGAGATGACCGTCCTAGTGTTCCTCGGTAAGATAGAGATCGTCAACTGCGTCGTATACCATGATTGCTCTCCTCTTCTTCAGGATATTGTACACGTGTCCTCTTTTCATTGGAAGGGTAATTTGGGTATTATGAAATGAAATGGGTCTCTAAATTTATAAAGTAAAATGTGCTTCAAAAAGTTGTGTTGCTAATAGTTCCGACGGTGTTGCCTCCTACCTTTTGGATACAGTGGATATCAATTAATGTTGGTGACAAATTTACCAAAACAGCTGCGGCATAATGAGGAAAATGAGCTCCTGATGTCGATACTCGATAGTATAGCTAGCGTATTTTTGGAGATGTATAAGCGGCAGAGCGGGGTGAAATTAGGACATAATGGTAATTACAATAATCTTCAACAGCGTCGTCTCTATCCACCTTTTCAATGTAAAAGAACATAAAAATAAATTTAAGGTTGGAAAATCTCTATGGAGGGAAAAGAAGTTCAATTCAACACAGAAAAACAAGCACATAATTACTTTATTCTCAAATAATAATTGCAAACCATGACTAGAACACATAACCAATCAATAGTGCTTCTTCTTCATTCGACTAAGCATCTGATGAATCAAGAAAACAAGCGAAGAATTTTTACCTCTCGCGAGAAACAAATCGGGGTTGGGAATTGTTTCTCTATTTGTGAGAATGTCTTCTCTTTTCTTATTCCGTAAAAGCATATTCAATTACATAGACAACTCCATACTTATAGTCAATAACCAACGTAACTCTACTCCTAATTAGACTCAACATCCCCACCATCAGGTACTCTTATTACAAAAGGATTATAAAATAGACCTTAGTACTATCCAACTGCGTAGCCGCCTTGATCTTATATGCATTCTTGAGTAATCGGCCTTTGGCCATGTTCATCAGCATCACACCGCACGCTTTTACATACTGAAATCAAAGCTGGTCTGAAGCACGGAGTGGGATCTTTTCAATGAACAAGGCCTCCACGTAGTCTTTGGTACTTATTGAATCTGTGTATTTATCGTTAGACTTGTAAAAGAAATGAGAAACACGTGAAATGTCGACAACTCGCATGAGAAGATGCATGGGCATGTCATTTGGTCTCATTATCAGTCCTTCATTAATGTCCTTCCACGCATCCGCAACTTTCTTCTCAACATATTTCACCGCTTCACTCTCACAAGTTCCATATTGCTTCATATACACCTCAATTCCAGATGCAGCATCTCCTCTTTTTTGCTCATCCTACAAAACATATATATATACATTATTTTTCTTATTATATATATGTGTGTGGTAGATATTTTCTGCTACGCTCTAGGCACTTCGGATATATATGGGGCTCTTGATGGTAGGAGAGTGAGTTTCCAACTTAGCATTGTACATCTATTACTAATTCGTACCTTGTGTGACACTATATCATTCATGAGACGACCAATTGCCATTGAAGCTCGAACGGTCTTCGGATTATTTTTCAGCCATTCAGATGCATCCATTCCTGTTACTTCTCTCATTCCCAGAAAAGATCCTGTCAGAATTGTGTTATAACTGCTCGTGAGCAATCCATTCTCCAAGTATTGGTCAAATGTTGGCACAATGCGTGTGTGAAACCATTCTGCTTCAAGATGGTAGGCTCTCGACAATTCTTTCATCTAATCATTAGCAATCAAATGTTAATGGGGAAAAAAAAAATTGCAGACTAATTTGAGACTAGAACTTTGAATTAATATAAACTTACGGCATCTCTTGCATAAGAGATGTTATAGAATCTCCCTTCACTTTTCAATTGATTCTCAAATTCCTGATAAACATTCAAGAGACTGGTATACAAAAATTTCATATATTCTGGTAGCTGATCAACCGCATGGATGTCCCACCTAAAAATTAATCAAGAATCAAAGTTCATCTCATTAAGAACAGATACATATAGAGAAAAATAATTGAATATATGCAGATATATTGCATGTGTAGGTACCTATCGATAGCATCGGTTAGCAGTCGAAGTTCTTCAATCGTAGCATATAGATCATATGTATCATCTAAAATTGATATCATCGTTATAATTTTGGTGAGAATTACTCGAGCATCGGAGTAACAAGGCTCAAAGTAAATCCCAACAGACCACATATGAACTTCTGCTATTCTTTCTCTTGCATATGGAAAGTTTGAAGGAATGTCCAAAATATCGTACCACCTGTATTACACACACACACATCAATCATATAGTTTCTGAATTAATTTATTTATTTAATCGTGTGTTACTCTTAATTATACGTACTCTGAAAGTTGTCTGAGCTCCCGCAGGTAGAACAATTGCACTAGATTGTAATCTATTTTGGCGAATTTGAGTAACATTTCTTTGCAAGACTCGTCTTCTTCATAGAAAGAGATGTATTGTCTGGATTCAATTCTTGGTATGCCCTTGTGAAAGGGTTGCTGCAGAGCGTAAGCTATACGTTTTGCAAGATTAGATCGAGATTCACATTCACTTTCTAAAGATTTGAGGAGGTGACAACTCGTGTAAGCAAGAGCTTTGTCCAGAATATGTTCTCCGTGCATATTCAAATGTGAAGCTTCATACAGACTTAGCATGCCTTTGACATCATTAGCTAAACTATCCTTAAAATTGCCTTTGCCATCAATCAACTTGTCAAATACATCTGGAATATTCAGAAGCATGAATGTTAGAAATGAAAAACTGAAAAGTCTCACCCCGCTTGGCCTTTTTTAACCTAGTGATTAGGGGTTTGATCCATCGTAGCTGAGTTTGCTAAGTGAGTTGGGTTTTAATTTGATCTGAAATAGTTGGACTAAGAAGAAACAAAATGGTGCGGCTGCATATATGCACCAAAACTGAACAACTAAAAAAGGGTCAATATTATTGACGTGAGTGGGCTTGACACTTATAACAATACAATCATAAGAGAAAAAGAAATGAAAACACAAAAGATAAGACACACACATATATAATGGAATTACCGCAAGACATTTTGTAGCCAAATTGTCGAAAGACCCGAAATAGAATGGCAGTAGTGTCGAGATCATAGATATCATTATTTTCACGTGCCAGATTCTGCATGGAATCAAAAGCTTGATTCATAAATCCCTCAATCTCACTCTCAAAGTGGTAGGAAACACCGAGTCGGCATAACAAGTCGATCAATTTGACTTTTTCCACATCGTTGACTTTGAAGTCTGTCAACATGTTCTTCACTTGCACCTTCATCTCTTCTACTTGTTTTGTGTATGATTCAAATACCTGATAGAAATACCATAAAAATCCAATTAGCGTATAATTAATGAAGTAATTAATTATCACAAGTGATATTAGGAGTGTAAAACACTAAAACTAATAATAAATAAACTAAAAGATGTGATTAATTACTGATTCGTCAAAGGGAATGGAAGCAAAGTAACGAGGCCCCCATACAGCATCATGATAAGCTGCTGTCCTGCGGAGAGTCTCTGCAGCTGGTTGAGCTTTTGTTGCCATAGCTAGATATAGTGTATATATATATAGAGAGCGAAAGAGAATACAGAGCAAGTAATTAGGAGTACTACTTGTGGATGTGAAGTGATGAAATATGAAGTTGCAAGTGATTGCTATTTATACACTAAAAGCTCTACCTAACAAATATGAGAGTAACAGTTTTGAAATGTTTTTAAAGTAGCGGTTCTGACTCTCGCTCATGAGAGTTGCGAATTTGGATGATTTTTGTAGCAATTTTTTAAATAATCCAGTTCAGTACTTGTGAAAGTAATAAAACACCGATTATGAAAGTTTTCAAAAAATTAAATTACCACGATGAGGATAAAGAAGACAATAAATTTTAAAAAATCATTAAAACACCCTAATCAAAGTGTTTTAAAAACCGGTCAAGTTACGAAACCCCCAAAATTAATAACCCTAAAATATAAAAAAATAAGAATTTTTAAAACCTCTAATTTTTCAGTCATTAAAAGAATCTCTCATTCTCAATCACATTTACGGTCTTCCAAGCATAGCATAAATTTAGTCTGAATGAGTCATTTAATAAGACAAGCACTCAGACTGTAGGGTACATATGTAGACATTATTATTATTTTATAAATCCAACTTGTATCAATCGAAGGTTCCAAGCACTAATCGCGGGGACTGCTCAACAACTCCTCGACTCGGTCTTCGCAACATGTCGAGTCTATGTATTTATTTTAAGGGGACTGTAGAACATCTACAGTAGGGCTCGCATTGAGCCATCACATGATTTTTAAAAAATGCTAAAAATGCTAAATTTAAGACTTTAATATTATGTTTGGAAGGATTTTCATATTTCTTACTTGGTTAGGATACAAATCTAGTGAATTATTTGTATCAATAGTCCTTCACATTCCTATCAGATCAGAACCCCTAATGCTATAGCCAGGTACGTCCAATTATCTTGTAGGTATGCCTGTATGTATAGTTGAAAATATTAGGTTTGATATATTTCGATTTATTGTTCAATTCGAGTGTAGTTGTTGAAATGCGTCCTTATTGTTCAATTTGAGTGTTTTTTTTTCTTTTCCGGCTGATATGTTTCAGAGAATTGGCCTGAGAATAATCGAGGAGTTTTTTTTTGGGATCCTTGAATATAATTGAGAGGGTGAAAAGACTCTTAACATTTTCTAAAACTCTCTGAATCCTCACTTCCCAAAATCTCCAGAAACCTACTTCCAAACAAAGCGTAAGTGTATAGTGTTAGCAAATCGGTATACATATAATGCAACGGAAATTATACCTCTAGAAGCGTGCTTGATCAAAATTGCTCCGATTGTCCGGTTGATCTCCAATAGTACAGAGGTCCTAATCTGTCCACCAGAACCACAAACTAAGCTATCCTTGAAAAACTTTCTAAAATTTGAAATTTTCTTAACTGATTCTCTGATCAGTCAGGGGAGAAGAAGTGTTGTTATTATTTCAATGTGCAACAAAACTGCCGACGCAATTAAGCTAATTGTGCCAGCACCTCATAAAAAATTAATATATTATAATATATATTATAATAACATATTATTATAATATAATATAACATTATATTAATTAAATCATGGCCTTATCTTTAATTAATGACAAATGTGCTAGCAGTGTACGTTAATCAATTGGATACATTCTAGTTTACAATAAACTTGCATTTAATTAATAATTTGATTATTTTCATCTCATGTAAATTATCGAATCTACATAGTTCTCCTTTCCAACCTTAGCTGAACAATTTTCGTGATTCTTTTTTGTGACTTTCTAGGTTCATTACCGATTAACAATAAGAATAATATCAAACTCTTTGATATTAATTAAATCAGCTTTTGATTATTTCTTATAAATCAGGAGTGACGCCTAGCAAGATATCGTGACTTCCCAATCAGTGATGAATACTTTCATATGAACTTTTAATTACGTTTATCATGTAATTGAATCCTTACACTATATAATATCCCAAATGAGTGAGGATCATGAATATTCGTTAAATCCACTAACTCAAGCATATGTCAGATCCAATAATTTATTGACAAACAAATAGTCAATGAAAACACTTTCCATTAATCATGTAACCTCGGCCAAAGATTTTCCGTGTCAATAAATATTTGAATCACATAGGATATTCTCCTCGTTTATTTTTCAAAATCCAATTCCCTTTTATGTCATAAGTTGACATGTTTTTAAATTAAACTTACCATAGATTGGTATAGTGTTTCATTTAAAGTTATCATTCAAAATTCATAATATTTTTGGCCAAGTCGGGAATGACTTTGATGATCCTGGCCTTTTTAATTATCAAAACCCGCTTCAAGTAGGATTTTTCATAAAATTTATAATATTTTTGGCCAAGCCGAGAATGATTGTAATGATCCCGTGTACCTTTTTAAAACATGCTCCAAGTAGGCTGTAATGATACTATGTATTTGTCATTCATCATATAATAATATTCGAGTTAGTTTCCTCTCGTATATTATATATATGTATATGTTGTGATATATTCATGATGTTATATGATGTCATGTATATATATGTGGAATGTGCTGTTTATATATGTGATGTGATGTTACGTGCATATATGTTATACATATAAATATTGGATGTTACATGAATAAATATTATACTTATATGATGTTACGTGGAGATATAATCCAATGTTTGTCATCACACACATATCTGTGTGTGTGTGATGTTTCATAGAAATATATTATATACATATATATATATGTATATATATGTACGTGATATTTCATGTTACGTGGATATATATTATACATAAAAATATTGGATGTTATATGAATAACTATTATATTTATATGATGTTACGTGGAGATATAATTCAATGTTTGTTGATGCGTGCCGAGCGCATCAAAAATAATAATAATTACCTGACCCTACAACCTATCTGGTAGAAGTGATGAGTAAGGGTCGATCCTCAGAGACCAAAGTGACAAATTAAATGGTTAACGTGCCTAAGAAAAAAAATGGGGGGTTTGTTTGTTTTCATTCTAATTCAACTAGAATGTAATAATGAGCAAGAAAATAGAGAAAATACGAACCTTTGGGTCAAAGAAAATTGAACAACCAATAGATGGATTCATCATAGACTCTCAAGAGACACATTCAACATTGAACACTTAGCCAAATTTATCCAAAAGGCAAATAAATCATAATCTCCAATCAGTTATTAAAGTGAACTCAACATCTACAATTAATTCTTGTTATCAATCAAATTGGTATTAAGCAATCCTCTTCCTATCAATAACAACATTCAATTCTATGGAGAAGCTAAGGTTGAACAATAATTTATCAAGCAAAAATCATTTAATTCATCCCGTAATTTTCCTTAGGCATACAATGAAAACTTGGATCATAATCACGCTGCCCAATTGCTACTCTAACCAAGCAACACAACAATTTTGTATCATGCACTTAGTCTAACATTCAACCACACAAATTAATCAATTAATATGCACCTCAATCAAATAATCCATGCAATCATCAACAAGAACAACAGAAAACTATGGATATTTGAATCAAGAATGATAATAAATATAAAGAGTTGAGTCTCAAAATCACATGAATTGGAATCAAATCCCTTGAACCAAAGAAATAAACTAGCCGACCATCGTGCGAAGAAAAACCTACGTTCTATTCAAAATCCTATGCTTCTCTCCTCCTCCCCTCTAGCCTGAACCGTCTCCCTTATGAAGAACCAGTCCCCTCTCACGTCTCCTAAACACAACCCAATAAAAAGTCCCAAAATCACTCAGTTTCCTTAACTTCTTAGGAGACACAAGTCTTTTATGATCTTCTATCTTAATTCTAGGCTAAACAGCGTATATTCGGGACTGTCACCCTTCATAAAAGTTGTAGCCCCAGATGTGTAGATAATTATGGGCTTCTGAATCAATCGATTTGGATATCGTACACACAAGTTATGGCCTTCTAAAGGTCCGGTCCGCAGAAAGGAATCCTGCTTCCGATAGGACTTCCAGACGTGACTTCGGACCAACGATTAATGGCCCAAACGTACTCCGATTTGTGTGAACCAGCACTTTCTGGAAAGCTTGAGATGTCTTCTAAAATTTTGTTAAAGATTGCATCTCATTCCATCAGCTCCTTCTACCTTATAACCTGCAAAGGATCCAAGAAGGTCTCAAAGTACAATAATCTTAGAAATTCCACTTTTAAACACACTTTATTACCATTCCTCCATTGAATTCATACACATAAAATATAATCAAAAGCTAATCCCGTAACACACAAGATTGAATGATTTGACCATATAAAAGGAATGTAAATATGTAGAAATATGATCACATCATTTGTCATCAATTGTTTTAGAAAGACGAAGAATAATCATCCCAGTTTTTTTATCAGACGGTTATGGGTTAGACACATTTTTCTCAAGTCATAGTGGACATAAATTATATGATTTGATGTTGACATTGCAAAAAAGGTTTGGATACCGCATGATCAAGGAGAATACTACATCCATGGTAAAACATGATTGTATTTCGTGTATTCTTGATTTCTATAAGATAAATGTATATGTGATGCTATAAACATATGTGATGATGTGTCTATAATATGTGTGTGTATTGCTTTGACCTTTAAATTTTGTATTGAGATTAGCATGATAAATCGATAGTTGATCCTAAAAAGCTTAATCAAAAGGTTACCATACGTTGGTATTCCTAAGGACAATTTAATACCAAAAGTTGACATTTTTATAGATCACTTTATTATCATAAATTGGTACCATTAAGTTGATATTAAAATTCTGGAATGTATCTCATCTGTCTCGTATAGGGTTCTAGTGAATGGAGAGCTTTCTGAGAGGATTCGACCATCTAGGGGGCTTCAACAAGGAGACCCTCTTTCGCCATATTTGTTTCTATTATGTGCTGAGGGTCCCTCGGCTTTAATTTCTGAGAAAATCCAAGAGGGGCGTTTATGTGGTTTCCAGGCTAATTGAAATAGTCCTGTGATATCTCATTTATTCTTTGCAGATGACAGTTTAAGGCTGCGCACTCTGAACTGGAAACCTACAAGGAGATCTTGGATACTTATGCTCGACATTCAGGTCAGATCGTTAATTATTCAAAGTCTTCTATATCTTTTAGTGCTGCTATTCCTGTTAATATGCAGCAGGTTTTAGCTCGGATATTAAGAATCAAAATTGTTGCTGATCATGGGTCTTATCTTGGCATGCCGTGTACTGTTGAGAGGAGTAAAGTTAATTGCTTTAGTAATCTGGTTGACAGAGTATGGAGGAAAATTTAGGGCTAGAGCGAAAAGTTGCTATCTCAAGAAGGGAAAGAAGTGCTTATTAAGGCAGTGTGTCAAGCCATACCTGTAACATCCATACCTAAACTGCAGCAAAAATTTCAGGGAATTTAGATTGACACAATTTATGAGGAAATTAGGAAAAAATTAGAACCGATTTAGAGGAAACCGAAATAGAGTCAAAGCGTTTTTAATAAATCAAACAAGGATAATAAATCTATAAGCGTAAAGATAGTTTGAATGGTGGTGGAAATGAGGTTGTTATGAATTTTAGAAGTTAAATAAGAAAATATAATAATAAATAGGATAATGGCAAGATGACAATTAAGTAGAGGTATTTAGTGTAATTAAAGGGAAAGATCAAGGACATAACAATAAAGAAAAATTAAAGAATTAAAAATATAAATATTTTTGGAATTTCACGGAATCCGAGGCGAAAACCTAAAATCAGAATATGAAAACCTAGAACGGACGGAGGCGGTGACGAAACTCGTCCTTGTCACTGTCGGCCAAGGTTCGAGGATCTGAGACCACCGAAAGGACAAAGGGACTGCGACGAGTGCAAATGTGTCATTTTCGGATGGAATGATGGAGTTTTAGGCCGCCAATCGTGGAGGAGAAGTTGCGGCTACCGTGGACTTCAAAGCCGGATTCCGATAAGATCCGGCCACATTTCAGGTAACGGACAACGGCGCGGCGGCTCCCTCATTGTTCTCTATCGTTTCATGCCAGCGATGCTCGCCACCGTGCCCTTGGCTGGAGTTGACCCATTCTTGCTAGGAATTGGGTCTGTTAGACCCAACACTGCTAACAACTGGGTCAAGTTGACCCGGTTGAATATTAATTTAATTAATTAATAGTAATGATATTAATAAAAGATAATTAGTTAAAAATATTAGTATTAAATTATTGATAAATTATTGTGGGTATTGTATAGGTTTAGGAATCAATCTTTCTAATTAAATTATCAGGATTTACGGGAGCACACCAAGTAAGTATTGTCCAACTGCATTACGGAACAATGTAAATTATGAATTGTTTGCGTTATTGTCTGTGTAATTGTTTGACTATGGATACATATTTGATCGAAATTCTATGATGAGTTTGAAATTTTGGAAAGTGTTATTTGTATGATAGTACTTGTACTTGCTGTGTTGTTTATATGATATTGAACTGGTGATGATACGTCTTAAATGTGAATTTTGAACTGAGATAGTCTATGTTGGTCGACTGTATGTAAACTGTGATCTATTGTGTTATGATATATTGAGGATATTTTTGAGATAACATTTATTGGTTGCTCTGTATGAAACACATCATGTCATGGCATACACGACATACACATAAAGGAAAATGTTTTTTTTCGATTTTTTTTACGTATCTGGTACAACTACTACAAGGAGGGTATATGTTGACTGGAAAAGGAAAAAGGAAAAGGAAAAGGAAAATATTTTATTGACTGGAAAGTGTTCCTTAGTAGAACACTTAATCAAAAGGAAATCCCGACCGGTTGCTCTGTAGCAGTGTACCTAGGTTAAGGACCCAAATATTGGAAAGAGGATTTATATGGTTGACTACTCTCTAAAGAAATGGTTCACGTGCATTCATGCATAGATATTACTTGCTGGGCCTTGGCTCACTATGTTTCGTGATGCAGATTATGATCTCCGAGATAATTATGATGATTTAGGCATTGATAGTGTCGTCGTAGATCCATGAAGAAGATGCTCATGTGACGGAGGCTAATTTCATGGAAAAGTGATTAATTAAGTATTACATTTATTCATGCACTTACAGTTAATATCTTGATGTATGGCAATAAGTGTAGATTCGGGAATGAGGATGAAAAGTATGAGATTCACAGTGGTATACTTAGAGAATATTAATAAAATGTTACTGCTTATCTAAACTATATAAGATGACGTTTTTATTTCAGATTAAATTAATTTTATTAATTTGGTAGTATTGTTCTTGAAGTGGGTCTGTATTAAATGTATGGTGAGTTTATACGTTAATATAAGTAGCGTTCTGGACTATAAACCCGGAAATTAGGGTTTCGTGGGATGGGGCGTTACAATACCAACATATGTGATGAGTTGTTTCCAAATTCCGGCTTCAATTTGCTCAAAACTTAATTCAATGATAGCAAGGTTTTGGTGAAGTCATTTAGGGAAGGGGTGTAGCATTCATTGAGTTCCTTGGAGTAAGATGGTCCAACCTAACGCTTTAGGTGGTATGGGATTCAGATCTTTGGAGGCCTTTAATATGGTGATGTTGGCTATGCAGGGATGGCGTTTACTTCAATTTCCTACTTCACTGGCTGCAAAAGTGATGAAAGCCAAATACTTCCAGATGTGTGATTTTATGCAAGCCACGGTTTCACCTCAACATTCCTTTCTCTGGACAAGCATATCTCATGGCAGAGCTGTCTTACAAAGGGGGATTAGATGGTGTATTGGGAATGGATTATTGGTTGATATTTTTAAGGAAAAATGGGTGCCCCGTCCTTCTACTTTCAAAATCTATTCTTCTTGCTTCTCAGGTAATAATACCTCTGTTGCTTCTCTTATTTCTCATTCTAGATGGAATTTTCCTTTAATTGAAGCTAGGTTTTTACTCGGGGATGTTGAGGAGATATTGAAAATTCCACTGACCTTAATTACTAGAGAAGATAGGAGAATATGGCACTATACCTTAAATGGGATCTATTCTGTGAAGTCTAGATATCAAATTGCTCTGAATCTAATTCTCTCTTCATCTGAGCATGTGACTTCGTCTAGTAGTGATACTTCCACATGGTGGTCAAAGTTATGGAAAGTTCCTCTCCCACCCAAGGTAAAGAATTTTGTTTGGCGTGCATGTCATAAGTGTTTACCCACATCTATTGCTCTCTACAAAAGGAAAATTCTAGAATCCCCAATGTGTGCTCGGTGTGGCTTGGAAATTGAATCTATTGAGCATGCTCAGGAGGTTGTAAATTTTCTAGAGCGGTGTGGGAGCTGTCTTTGCTTCCTTGTTGATGTAGGACAAGTGGCGTTTGCATTCAAGGAATATTTTGATTGGAAAGAGACTGAATTGGAAGGGAATAAGTTTAATATTGCAGCTAGGAAGAAACGGCCGTATCTTTTGATTCAGTGATTCGTTTGCTTATTATAATATGTTTTCGGAAAGGGAATTTCGTGCTCTACACATTATATGAAGACTTTGTTTCCATAACATCTGGCTTCGGATCTTAATTACTTTATTTTCCTTAGCTACGCGGATTTCCTATTTTGTTGCACGTTAATTTATTTGTTTCCTATTTTATTTTAGTTTCCTTTGTTCTAGGGTTTGGTATGTACTATAAATACCACCCCATATTTATGTTGGAGACACTTTTGATCATTATTCTAAATAAGACAGCTATTGCCCTTTTGTTCCTATTGGAATTGTGACTTTGCCTTGAATTATCATCGTATAATTCGGGTTGTTGCTTTCGCTTCGTCAAGTGGTATCAGAGCAGGTGTTCTATCCTATGGCTGGTTTAGGTGAAGAACGTCAGGAAGATGTTGTTCCAGAAAAAGTTACTAGGGCAGAGTTGCTGGCTTTTCAAACCTAGGCTCGTCAAGAATTTCGCGAGATCCGCGATTCGTTGAGGCGTTTGACCTTTGGTCGTCAAGAAGAGTTGGAGGATGATGGTGATGTTAGGTTACCCGCTGTCCAGGCAGGTTATCAACGACACCCAAGGCTGGAGGATGATAGCTCAGCTGAATATGATGAAGATTTTGCTGCGGCTATTTTTGGTGAGCAGGGTGGTGGTCGTGGCAGAGCCAGAGGGGCTGGACTGGGCAGAGGCCGTGCAAGGGGTCCTGGCCGTGGGTTCCAACAGAGATTTGGTGAATATGATGACTTTTATGGAGATGGTGTTGGTCGTGGGCAACAACGACATTATAGAGGTTATGAAAAAGATTATAGTCGTAGTGATTATCGTATGAAGGTGGATCTGCCAACCTTCAATGGTCACCTATATATTGAGGATTTCCTTGATTGGATGGCTGAGGTGGAGTGTTTCTTTGACTACATGGAGATTCTTGTGGATAAGCGAGTGAGGTTAGTGGCTTATCGATTGAAGGGTGGAGCTTCGGCCTGGTGGGACCAATTGCAGCTCTCCAGAACTCGTGCGGGAAAGCCTCCGGTGCGTACCTGGCCAAAGATGAAACGATTAATGAAAGTAAGATTCTTGCCTAGTGATTATGAACAAACTTTGTTCCAACAGTTTCAGAATTGTCGACAGGGCAATAGGACTGTAATGGCCTATACGGAGGAATGATCTGACTGAATCTAAAAACCAAAAGATTGCTCGCTATACTGGTGGTTTGCGGGTTGACATTCTAGATAAGGTGGCTTATCAATCTATTATTGCGGGCAAAGCAGAGTCGCAGTTAGAGAGGAGAAATCGCAACAACAGTTATTTTGAGACTTCCCATCAAGAAGCTTCCTGGACAAGGTTGTGATACCAGTCAATCTACCAAACAAGAAGGAATCTGGCAGTAGTAGTCGACAACCTGGAAAACAAGTTTTCCCTATTCCCACGAAGGAAGCACCGAAAAATCCTTATGTCAGACCAAGTGGTGATAAGTGTTTTCGTTGTGGTCAACCGGGCCATAGATCGAACCAATGTCCTAAACGAGTGCAAGTCAATCTGTTAGAAGGAGGAGATGCCGAGAGTGAACAAGAGCATGAAGAGGAAGATAATGAGGTTTATGATAAAGAAGTAGTTTATGGAGATGTTAGGGTGTCAGTGTTCATCGATAAACATTATAAAGGCGAAGTGGTTTGTGATGTGCTTGACATGGATACGTGTCATTTATTTCTTGGGCGTCCTTAGCAGTACGATGTAGACTCGACATTGAAGGGCCGAGATAACATTGTACTCTTCACATGGAAGCACAAGAAAATCGCCATGACGCCTATATCTGAAACAAAACCTTCAAGGGCGAAAATGGCTAATTTTCTGACCATGGTTAATGATGAGAGGGATCTGAATGAGGATATAAGGGAGGAAGTTTCGTTATACCCTGTCATTATGAAGGGATTGATGACCACAGTAGTCAACGAGCAGGAATTTACTAAGCTTAAGTCTACAATGTCTGAATGTGTGTTCATTGATTTCGTTATTCCTAAGGAGTTTCATAGTTGGCTTGGAGAGTATGTTTTTCTATTTAAACAATTGTTATCTCCGATCAAGAGTTCAAGGAAGCATTGGTTGGTTCTACTTTTGTTTGATGCGTTAACGATGTTCTCCAAGTCAAGGTTCTTTTTCATGCGAATTTATAGGATTCGAGGACGCGTTGTCTCTAACAAAAGGAATTATAACTCGAGGTCGAGTTCTTCTAAAGTGGGGGAGACTGATGTAGGACAAGTGATGTTTTCATTCAAGGAATATTTTGATTGGAAAGAGACTGAATTGAAAATGAATAAGTTTAATATTACGCGGATTTCCTATTTTGTTGAGCATTAATTTATTTGTTTCCTATTTTATTTTGGTTTCCTTTGTTCTAGGGTTTGGTATGTACTATAAATACCACCCCATATTTATGTTGGAAACACTTTTGATCATTATTCTAAATAAGACGGCTATTGCCCTTTTGTTCCTATTGGAATTGTGACTTTGCCTTGAATTATCATCGTATAATTCGGGTTGTTGCTTTCGCTTCGTCAGGGGCCGTTTCTTCCTAGCTGCAATATTAAACTTATTCCTTTACAATTCAGTCTCTTTCCAATCAAAATATTCCTTGAATGCAAACGCCACTTGTCCTACATCACTTGTTATTGGAGAAATAAAGGCAGGTTGGTGCATGAGTGGCTTCAGTCCATTTTAGATGTTGCATCTGTGAGGGGGCAGCAACAATGGTGTATTATCTTATGGGCAATCTGGAATGCCAGAAATGGGAGTCTATTTTGGAAGGATAATTCTGGACCTGAGATGGTTCTTTCCCGTGCTTCTAGTTTACTTGAGGAATTTCTTGATGCTAAAAAATCATCCAAAGCTGGGCAACTGAGGGAGATAACAGATGTTGCTAATGAGGTCTTTTTAATTAACGTTGTTTAGGGGCTTCCGGGTAGAGGAGTGATCGGAGGGGGGTGCTTCAAGGTAGGTCGCCAGCGGGGCTGTATGGTGATATAGGGACTATTCAATCTCTTGTACAGATGGGCTGTCCAAGAGGGCTGATTGGTGGTAGTGTTTGGTGTGCTCCTTCTCTTGGCCTATTTAAGGTTAACTGCGATGTAGCTCTTTGTACTGAAACATCTCAGGCTGGGCTTGGTGTTGGCAGCTACAGCGCTGCCTCTTCGTGGCTGTCTATAACCTTGAATTCTTGAGGCTATGGTAGCTCGAGCGGGTCTTTGTTTGGCCCTTCACTTGGATCTGAGGAGGGACTCTCTGTGTACTGTCAGTGCTCTGACGCGTCAAGATCAGGGTATATCTGAGGAGGGACTGGTGTTGGAGGACTGTTTTGCTCTAGCTTCCACCTTCTCATCCATCTCTTTCTCCCACATTCGTCGAATCGGGAATTCGATGGCTCATACGGTGGCTCGTTTTTCTCTTTCTAGTTCTTCTGAGGAATTATGGACCTCCTCTTATCCTGTATGGATGGTCCATCTGATATAATTATGTTATATCTACTAGTGAGTAATCCATTGTCCAAGTATTCGTCAAATGTTGCACAATGCGTGTGTGAAACCATTATGCTTCAAGATGGTAGGCTCTCGAAAATTCTTTCATCTAATCATTAGTAAACAAATGTTAATGGAAAAACAAAACTTAGAGACTTACTTGAGACAGGTATACAAAAATTTCATATATTTTGGTAGCTGATCAACCGCATTGATTTCCCACCTAAAAATTAATCAAGAATCAAAGTTCATCTTACTAAGAACTGTTGGCCCAAACTGGTGTTTTGCATGTGTGCCAGAGATTATAATATCTCATACTGTCAAATAATAAAATTGCACCGATTACTATCTAACTAAATCAAACGAATGTACAGATTACCTTGGAACATTAGTAATCTTAGGTTCCCCAAATCCACTGAAGATGCGCTTCGTTGCGATTGACAGAATTAAAAGAAGAATGACACCAAACATAAATTGACACAACTATAGTTGACATTTGATACTTGACAGTAATGATTTAAATACAAAGATATTCTAGTGGATAATGTACTAACAATATGAATTGACACTGAATTCACTAAGAAAGTCTGAGAATCGTTGGGAGAGAAAGCTCTGTTTGAGTCTTGTGTTTTTCTTGGTCGATTCACTGATGTCTTTCCTTCCGTCTACCACCTTACTTAAAAACCTGGCTTCCACTATTTTTGGCCATGTCCCACATTCTTCTTCCATTAACCCTATTTTTCTGGGCACAAATTTAAACTTCTAAATCATAATTGGCTACTCCTTTGGCAGTACCCATAATTTACACAACTTCATGCCAGGTGTCCCATGATTTGGTTACTGGATCCACATTTGTAGGAACACCTCTTGCACACTTCTTCTTAGATTTGGACTCCTCTCACATGAGCTTAATTGCTTCTTCATGGGCTGCTATCCTTGGGCCAATTTCTATCATCTACCTAGGTTGTATTAATTACCAGGGGCCGAGATTAGATCGAGATTCACATTCACTTTCTAAAGATTTGAGGAGGTGACTACTCGTGTAAGCAAGAGCTTTGTCCAGAGTATGTTCTCCGTGCATTTTCAAATGAGAAGCTTCATACAGACTTAGCATGCCTTTGACATCTTTGGCTAAATTCTCCTTAAAATTTTCTCCGCCGTCAATCAACTTGTTGAATACATCTGGAATATTCAGATGCATGATAGAAATGAAAAATTGAAAAGTCCCACATCGCTTAACTTTTTTTGGCCAAGCTAGTGAGTAGAGTTTTGACCATGTTGTAATTTCCACACCCCTATACGTAGTAACATTATTGTCCGTTTTATGTTGTCCGGTTCATTGAATACATTATCGGACCAATATATGAGTTATTTAGTTCACATGGATACATCGAGCCAGCAAAACTTTGTTTTTACTCAAGTCAAGAAAATGGGTTGGGCTCAACTCAAAAGACTTAGGAAAAGACCTTGTTTAGTGTTGGAGGTGGACATACACTTATAAAGTGTTTTTACAATCTTAAATCTTTAGATGTGAGACTTTTACAGACTCATAATAGATGAACTCGCTTAGTGATATGGACTTTGACCTGTAATAACTGGACTATGAAGAAACAAAGTTGTGGGGGCTCAGTGTATGCATGAGAACCGGAACAATCCAAAATGAATAATATTATCGAGGTGGGTAGACTTGAGATTTATAAGCAATCATAAGAAAAAAAGGACTTCATCCAACAAGAGGCAAAGACAAACAAGAAGAACAAACACAAGCTAGAGACTCCACTCCAAAAGCAACATGTTCTTCACTTGCACCTTCATCTCTTCTACTTGTTTTGTGTATGATTCAAATACCTGACAGGATTTAAAACGATAAAAATCCAATTAGCATATAATTAATGAAGTGATTAATTGTCACAAGTGACATTAGGAGTGTAAAACTAATACTAATAAATAAACTAAAAGATGTGATTAATTACTGATTCGTCAAAGGGAATGGAAGCAAAGTAACGAGGCCCCCATACAGCACCATGATAAGCTGAGAGTCTCTGCAGCGGGTTAAGCTTTTTTTGCCATAGCTAGATATAGTGTATATATATATATAGAGAGAGAGAAAGAGAATACAGAGCAAGTAACCAGGAGTACTACTTGTGGATGTGAAGTGATGAAAATGAAGCTGCAAGTGACGCTATTTATACAATAAAAGGCTCTGCTTGAAAAGTATGTTAGTAGTGGTTTTGGGGTGTTTTTAAAGTATCGATTTTGGATGTTTTGATAACGGTTTTTAAAATAATCCAACCCAATATTTGAGAAAGTATAAAAAGTATCAGTTATGATGGTTTTTAAAAATATTAAATTATTTTGATGAGGTCAAAGAAAATAATAAATTTCAAAAAATCCTCAAAACACTCTAATTGGGGTGTTTTAAAAACCGGTCAAATTACGTAAATCCTCCAAAACCAGTAACCCTAAAATGTAAACTGTGGAAATTGTTAATGTGTCCATGTCACATAATACAAAAAACCAGCAGATACTTATACAAGAGATAATAATAAATGGAGTACAGCTGGCAGAGTGAATATATATAAATATAACATATCTAATACGCCCCTCAATCCGGATGTGGTGGAATAACGGACAGATTGGAACGGAGAACTGCAAACCGCGAGGAGGACAAGCCTTTGGTGAAGATATCAGCAAGTTGCTCATGGGACGGAACATATCGAACAATTATATCACATTGCAGTACTCTCTCGCGAACAAAATGATAGTCAACATCAATATGTTTTGTTCGTTCATGCATGATTGGGCCAGCTGTCACGAGAGTCGTCGGTCCACTAGTGGTTATGCCATCTTCCATGGACCAAATAAAAATTTTTAAAACCTCTAATTTTCAGCCACTTAAAAAATCTTTCATTCCCAATCAGATTTGCGGTCTTCCAAGCAGCGCATAGTCTGAATGAGTTATTAATTACTTATTTAATAAGATAAACACCATGACTATAGGGTACATATGTAGACATTATTATTATTTTATAAATCCAAACTTGTATAAATTAAAGGTTTCCAGCACTAATTGGGGTCTGGACAAGAACAACTCCTCGGCTTGGTCTTCGCAACTTGTTGAATCTGTGTATTTATTTTAAGGGGACTGTGGAAGATCTACCTTAGGGCCGGCAGAAGATGGTTTTTGAAAAATACTATAAAATGATAAATTTAAGACTTTAAGTGTGTACATATATATATATATATATTTTTTTTATTTATTTAAAAAAAATTGTTGGAAAATGATGGATATAAGTACGAAACATTTTATACTAAACACATATTTGACTTCTTCTTCTTCATCAACTAGTTGTGTATCCGCGCTTTGCAAGTTATTTATATAACCATCTGCTTAAAATTTAGACAAAGTACATTTTTTAATTTAAAATGGATTCGGACATCAAACGATTTATTTGTTGGGCATCCACAAAATATCCAACTATAAGAAATTCAAGGGGCGATTAATTTCATATTAATAAAAAAAATTCAAATGAGAGATAAATTTATTATGGTCACCAGAGTTTAACCACAAAACACAAAGGTCTAAAAACAAATTCCAAATGTTTAAACCATCTCTGTCAAAACTGAGCTTATGTTTTGATTTTTCGAAGACATGGTTGTCTTGTATCTGAATTCGTTTTCCTATGTTAATTGTGGCATGTTTGTAGTTGTGGATATTGTTTGAGATATGTGGGATGTAATGGCCAACTATGTAGGTTGTTTCTATCTGGGATTCTCATTTGTAAATGGTAGGTAGATGCTTATACAGTTTCAGACTCAGAAAGTCGATCTGTTTTTTACACATGAAGCCAGTTCAGTGCCAATGAACACCTTTCCATACAATGATGGGGATTGTTGCACAAAGTCATACATCAATATTGCTGAGGCTCATAGATATGATCATTCAAAGTTAGTGGTGATTTCTCCAAGCTCGTGAGAATCTTGCTGCTCGAGAAAAAGACTACGAGGAAGTTGAGGCAGAAGGCGTCAATGACGAAGATGAAGGGAAAGATTACTGAAAATCTATGTTGAGGCATATCTGTATAATGTTTCTCATCTCTCGTTCATACCTGCAGCAATGTGTTTTTGACGCAAACTTTGTCCAATGTTGATGATGCTCAAAACTCGTCTATTTTGAAGGGATCTCAATCGATCAGAATCACGTCGGTAAGCCCATTTTGAAGTGATCTCAATCGATCAGAATCACGTCTATTTTGAAGGGATCTCAACCCACTTGCTTAACTTGAGGAAAACAAAGTCTTGTAAGCCCGATATATCCACGAGAATCGAATAACTTAAAACAGACAATATTGTTAGTGTATATGAAAGTGTGTAAATTACAATATGGTATCGAAGATAGGTTGCTCAATTTAGTTAGTTGAACTCTTAAATATGACCTCTTGCTTGACAATATTGTTAGTGTGTATGGGTCTACGTAAATTACAACATACAGAAAATAAGTTTAATTAATTCAGAGAAAAGCAAGCAATAAATTACAGAATTACTTTATTCTCAAATAATAATTGCAAACCATGACTAGAAAACATAACTAATAAATAGTGCTTCTTCTTCATTCAACTAATGTAGAACACAAGCGTAGAATTATGCCTCTCGCGAGACACAAATCTAGGTTGAGAATTGTTCTCTATTTGTGAGAATGTCTTTTCTTTTCTGATTCCATAAAAGCATAATCAATTACAAAGACAACTCCATACATATTCATAGTCAATAACGAACATAACCCTACTCTTAATTAGACTCAATCATCCCCACAATCAGGGACTCTTATTATAGAAGGATTCCTACAATAGACCATAACAAAATAAGGTAATTAACTAGTACTCTCCGATTGCTTAATTTTTCACCTTGATCTTAGCCCTTCGTGCTCAATTATATGCCTTCTTGAGTAATTGGCATCACACCGCACGCTTATACATACTGAAATCAAAGCTGGTCTGAAGCACGGAGTGGGATCTTTTCAATGAACAAGGCCTCCACGTAGTCTTTGGTACTTATTGAATCTGTGTATTTATCGTTAGACTTGTAAAAGAAATGAGAAACACGTGAAATGTCGACAACTCGCATGAGAAGATGCATGGGCATGTCATTTGGTCTCATTATCAGTCCTTCATTAATGTCCTTCCACGCATCCGCAACTTTCTTCTCAACATATTTCACCGCTTCACTCTCACAAGTTCCATATTGCTTCATATACACCTCAATTCCAGATGCAGCATCTCCTCTTTTTTGCTCATCCTACAAAACATATATATATATACATTATTTTTCTTATTATATATATGTGTGTGGTAGATATTTTCTGCTACGCTCTAGGCACTTCGGATATATATGGGGCTCTTGATGGTAGGAGAGTGAGTTTCCAACTTAGCATTGTACATCTATTACTAATTCGTACCTTGTGTGACACTATATCATTCATGAGACGACCAATTGCCATTGAAGCTCGAACGGTCTTCGGATTATTTTTCAGCCATTCAGATGCATCCATTCCTGTTACTTCTCTCATTCCCAGAAAAGATCCTGTCAGAATTGTGTTATAACTGCTCGTGAGCAATCCATTCTCCAAGTATTGGTCAAATGTTGGCACAATGCGTGTGTGAAACCATTCTGCTTCAAGATGGTAGGCTCTCGACAATTCTTTCATCTAATCATTAGCAATCAAATGTTAATGGGGAAAAAAAAAATTGCAGACTAATTTGAGACTAGAACTTTGAATTAATATAAACTTACGGCATCTCTTGCATAAGAGATGTTATAGAATCTCCCTTCACTTTTCAATTGATTCTCAAATTCCTGATAAACATTCAAGAGACTGGTATACAAAAATTTCATATATTCTGGTAGCTGATCAACCGCATGGATGTCCCACCTAAAAATTAATCAAGAATCAAAGTTCATCTCATTAAGAACAGATACATATAGAGAAAAATAATTGAATATATGCAGATATATTGCATGTGTAGGTACCTATCGATAGCATCGGTTAGCAGTCGAAGTTCTTCAATCGTAGCATATAGATCATATGTATCATCTAAAATTGATATCATCGTTATAATTTTGGTGAGAATTACTCGAGCATCGGAGTAACAAGGCTCAAAGTAAATCCCAACAGACCACATATGAACTTCTGCTATTCTTTCTCTTGCATATGGAAAGTTTGAAGGAATGTCCAAAATATCGTACCACCTGCATTACACACACACACACATCAATCGTATAGTTTCTGAATTAATTTATTTATTTAATCATGGGTTACTCTTAATTATACGCACTTTGAAAGTTGTCTGAGCTCCCGCAGGTAGAGCAGTTGCACTAGATTGTAATCTATTTTGGCGAATTTGAGTAACATTTCTTTGCAAGACTCGTCTTCTTCATAGAAAGAGATGTATTGTCTGGATTCAATTCTTGGTATGCCCTTGTGAAAGGGTTGCTGCAGAGCATAAGCTATATGTTTTGCAAGATTAGATTGAGATTCACATTCACTTTCTAAAGATTTGAGGAGGTGACTACTCGTGTAAGCAAGAGCTTTGTCCAGAATATGTTCTCCGTGCATATTCAAATGTGAAGCTTCATACAGACTTAGCATGCCTTTGACATCTTTAGCTAAACTCTCCTTAAAATTGCCTTTGCCATCAATCAACTTGTCAAATACATCTGGAATATTCAGAAGCATGAATGTTAGAAATGGAAAATTGAAAAGTCTCACCCCGCTTGGCCTTTTTTAACCTAGTGATTAGGGGTTTGATCCATCGTAGCTGAGTTTGCTAAGTGAGTTGGGTTTTAATTTGATCTGAAATAGTTGAACTAAGAAGAAACAAAATCGTGCGGCTGTATATATGCACCAAAACTGAACAACTAAAAAAGGGTCAATATTATTGACGTCAGTGTGCTTGACACTTATAAGAATACAATCATAAGAAAAAAAGAAATTAAAACACAAAAGATAAGACACACACATATATATATATATATATAATGGAATTACCGCAAGACATTTTGTAGCCAAATTGTCGAAAGACCCGAAATAGAATGGCAGTAGTGTCGAGATCATAGATATCATTATTTTCAAGTGCCAGATTCTGCATGGAATCAAAAGCTTGATTCATAAATCCCTCAATCTCACTCTCAAAGTGGTAGGAAACACCGAGTCGGCATAACAAGTCGATCAATTTGACTTTTTCCACATCATTGACTTTGGAGTCTGTCAACATGTTCTTCACTTGCACCTTCATCTCTTCTACTTGTTTTGTGTATGATTCAAATACCTGACAGAAAGAACATAAAAATCCAATTAGCGTATAATTAATGAAGTAATTAATTGTCACAAGTGATATTAGGAGTGTAAAACTAATACTTATAAATAAACTAAAAGATGTGATTAATTACTGATTCGTCAAAGGGAGTGGAAGCAAAGTAACGAGGCCCCCAT